>CM073577.1:138165647-138765647 GCA_037074715.1 Magnolia kwangsiensis
CTCCTAAATACACCATGCATTACAAACACGATTAAAAGTGACTGTTAAACAGTATCATGCTTACAAAATCGAGTAATAATTGAGGTCTAATATGTAATATATTTGACCTTCAACATCGAACATGATTGTCGTCGATGGAAACTTCTTCACCTTCACTGGCATGTGAACCCCACTCCAAGTGGAATAGCCCACTATCTTCAATGTCATGGAATCAAGCGTGGCCCAGTTTTCGACCCTCAATGACTAGAGCGTCTCGTATGCCCTCCTACGGTATCCATATGGAGCCATCAATCCCCCCACAAACATCCCCGCGTAGCCAAACTACTACTCGTCATCGATGGCATGCTGGATGTGGGATTTTTTTTTTAAAATTTTTATTTTTAACCAACAGGTACCATCTGATACCAAGGTTGGATTGACAACAGATGGCTAACCCATGTGTGTATTTTTCAAGAATAAATCATCCACCTTCAATCCCCTCACACGCCACATTTTTCAATGCAACCCTCAACGTGTAACACCCCGGATTTTGGTCAATCTGGGATTTGACGTCCTTAGGCAGTGGGTCAATTAAAACACCTGAAAAATCGCTCAGAACCCAATTCTATAGCCAAAGAAATCACTTAGGATTAATTCCTTTAGAAACTAAGTATAAGTTAGCTAGCGCAACGCTGGAGTAGCTGGGAAACAGTCCCTGATCACTTTAAATACGTTCTACAAGACCCAAATCGAGTAAAACCAATGACTCTATAATACTCTATAACCTGGGATCAAACTCTAAGCAGGTTTGTTCTCTGGACCACTTTAAAATTTTGTATTGGATCTAGACCGCGCGTCGAAAGTCCGATACCTCCTATCTTAGACCGTTAGAACTGCCTAGCTGGACTTGACACTCATTTCCAAAATCAAGTCAAACCGATAATCACAGGCCATTTCATTGAGCCCGGACCGAAGAGAGTGCGAGTAGGGACAGAATTGGAATTTCAAATTCAAATCTGGCACACGACTTGACGCGTCAGTATTGAGCGTTCTGACCGTCAGAATTCAGCCAGATTACACCCTCGGATCAGGAGAAATTTCTATTTTATATCATGAGACTTTCAGCCCTGATCTACGTGCGGTGACCGCTGAACTGAAACTGGTCCGCCACGTGCGATCTGCGGACCCAGCCGGACTGAAAACTTAATACGTGCTAGATCTGGTACGCGTGAGCTTAAGTCCGATCGCATTCGGTCAGGGGACCACCAGAAAGCATCTTTTGGACCGAAACAGCCCCGAATTGGACATACCTCAAGTATACCTTGACCTGGAGCCTATTCTGGGCACTTTTAAGCTTATAAAAGGGGTTGAAACCCTCACTCCTCTCTCCGATCCGAATTTGCAAAAAGCCCTAGATTGGGAGAGAGAAAAGGTGAGAGTTTGTGAGAGAAGGTGAGAGTTTGTGAGAAAAGGTAGTTTGCATCACCCGGCTCATCCTGTCCTGCTTCTCCTGCATCTAAGCACGGGTCTGATTGGTGTTTTAAAACACCGTCCCAGAGTGGGAGTGAGTGATCAACTCAGTGGGTGCTATTAGTCTTAAGTTACAACAAGCATCAATTATAATATGAATTTAATGAAATGCAGACATTCATCAATTCCTATTAACTCTTATTTAAATGCATGAATGCGAGATGATATGATACATGCCCTCACCACAACGCTCCCTCGAGCGACACCATCTAATGATCGCGTATGCCAACAGTTCCTCATTACGATTTCAACTTTCGAGTCACCACCCTAACTAATGCGATGCAGTGCGATCGTGTTAGCTGAGTTATTAGTTAAGTCCATTCATCCAGCAGATTTAGAAATCTGATACACCCCACAAATCAAATATCCTGAACTAATTGCGAGACCAAGACCCCTCAACGTGTGAGGCCAAGACCCCGCGATCCTTGATCCCGTCGGGTTCCCCATCCCTGACTTCAAGCACATGGGGAGTGCTGAGAACTGGGTTCGCTCGCGGTCACTACGGGGAGGCGCGTTAGCAGGGTGTTCTAGGTTCCATACATGTGTGAGCAAACATGGTTAACAATCGGAATTGGCAGTAAGTAAGCCGACATCGGATACAAGAGACCCATGTAGTCGAACTACTGCCGCCCATTCGCACCCGCCCAACTCGCGGGTTTAGTCTTAGGGTAGTCCAACCAATGAGACTACCGTCTCACCTCAAGTTCCTACTCAATCAAGGGTTGATAATGATTCATAGCATGCCAACATCAAGGTTATGAACTAGCCTACAGTAGCATGTTGCATACATTCCATCATACAGTTCAAATATTCCCAACCATCATGTTACATCATCATAATCAAGGCGTGTGCGAGTCGTGTGGATTAGTGAGGAAGTGAAACACTTCTTACATTTCAAGGAATGAAAATGCACAAGGGCAAAGCATCAAACATGTCATAGGCAACAACATATGAAAAAATCATGCAACACATGAATATACAATCATCCACTACAACTTAAGCATGTGAGCAGCACAAATAACATCATAAAAGTAACATACAATTTCATCCATTGCCAAACAAATCACTCAAATCCTAGGGTCTCTCTAGATTTTACAAGTGTTTCACCCAATCAAGCAAAATCATTAGATTCATGGTATAAGTGGTGCTAGGCCACCTAAGATTAATAGTCCTCACCTTTGAATTCGATGAAGGCTTGGAAGAGCCTTAGAAATGGGGTTTGAGGGTTAACTGGACGGAATTCCTAAAACTAATCCTTGCATGTGAGAAATTTCATGCCAAATCTCTTCTAAATGTTTGGATCTTAAGAAGAAATGGGGAGAGGTTCCTACCTAGATGGCCAACGGACGAGTTTGAGGGTTGTGGCGGAGAATTCCTTCTTGGAAGAGAAATTGAGAGTTAAAAGGGTTGATGCCCTTTGGCCCCACCTTGATTTAGGGTCCACACAAGCACTTCTTCACCCTCACCTTCTCCCTTTGCTCCCCTTAGTCGTTGGAGAAAGGTGGAAGCTACGAAGGGAGGGCTTATTGTCGGATGGCGGTGGAAGTTATGAGGAAGGGAGATTTGGTTGTGGAAGGTTGGGGGAAGTTATGAAGGAGAGAGGGGGTTGTTGAGAATTGAAGAAAGTTATGAGGGAGAGAGGGTTTGTTGTTGGAAGAATGAAGGAATTATGAGAAAGAGCTAGGGTTATTCTCTAGAGTTGGGCCCCTTGGCCTTATATTTCTATAATTTCCCAAAATAGCCTTTTAGGACTTCTATTGTTGTTGTGGTGGCCCCAACACTTCTATGGCCACCAAATTCGGTGTGTACGTGTCTCATGGCCCAATAAGGGGCCGTATAAAATTTGAAAACAATCGGATGAGTGTTCACTCCCCAAGTGCAGGGTTATGATGTAGTAATAACTCGGTAAGACCGAGGTCGAATCCCAAGGGACTGAAACTTGTACGAATTCTAAAACTAAGTAGAATTAGAACTAGGATGAGAGGAAATCTAAATTAATTAGCAATGATGGAATAATTATAGAATAATTAATCTAAAACTAAGGAGTTATCAGAGAAGGGTAACTAAGGATTCAGAGGATCCACTTGTA
This sequence comes from Magnolia kwangsiensis, assembly GCA_037074715.1. Classification (NCBI taxonomy): domain Eukaryota; kingdom Viridiplantae; phylum Streptophyta; class Magnoliopsida; order Magnoliales; family Magnoliaceae; genus Magnolia; species Magnolia kwangsiensis. Next base: position 138,169,246 of record CM073577.1, read on the forward strand.
GAGATCAGGGAGAACTTATACTTGCATCAGAAATCATGGAAATTACTGAACTGCCATTGATCTAGTTTTCAAAGAGATGAAAGGTATATGAATTAGAATGGATTTCATCACCAAACCATGCCCAAGAGACTATGGCAAACAACAGAAATAAACTAATTATCAACCAATCATATGTATGAAGGCTAGGAAGGGTACCATCATCCGACCATGCCCAGGAGACGATGGTGAACAACAGGGCTTCCTGACGTCATAAACATAAAGAAGAAGAAGGAATACTCAAAGCCATTGCAGACCCATTGTAATTTCAGTCACAACAGACCATTAAAGACTAAAAATATTTCTATTCTAATCAAACTAAAATCAACGTCAATTCATATATCAAAATTAAATTAAAAGCATGGAATCTCCCATCTCACTACAAGCTTCTCCTCCTAGCCCTAGCTAGGAGGTTTAGCCCAACATGAATAGACTAGATATCTCAAAATAAAATAAAAATAAAAGAAATAAACAAACTCAACTCTCTCTCTTGCAGACGTCCGACCTGAGCCTTCCTTCCCAGCTCTGAATCTTCCTCCCAAGACCTGAATGAATGCTCCCCACGTCCAAAACCTCCTTATATAGCTGCTGGAGTGGTGAAAATCGAATTTGAATCGGATTTGGAAAGCTATGCATGCCCATTGAAAGCTTTTTCGCAGCCAAGTTCGGTGCCTCGAAACACGCCACTTTTCTCGCTCAAATTCCAAAGAAACACTGTTCCTTAGTACTTTCTTGGGTCCTCTACATGATAGATGGTTCAGATCTGCCATATGATCAAAGATGGTGGGCCAAAACCGTCTGAAAAAGTCAGTTTTCGCGAATGTGCGAAACCTTTCGCACCATTTCGCTGTTGTGATCGGTGGGCCCCACAGAAGCATTTTTTGGAAAATCCACCCCGTCCATTGGATTCAAAACAAAATTTCAGTTAAGAATGGGTGGTTTTAAATATTCATTGGCGTGTTCCAAAGAAGAAATAACTAAAAGATCAGATTTGAACGCTACCGGGCAGCCCTTTTGTGGCCTCTGTATCTCCCACGTGTGCACGCATGGGTGAAAATTTTAAACATGGTTTTGTAGTGTTCGAGCCCCTCTACACGGTGAACGGGTCAAATTTTCTGTACGGTCAATGGGTAGGGCCCACAACCGTCCGCAAAAACGGCCAGCGGCCTGCATTACGCGGTGAGTAAATTTTATTTTATTTTATTTTATTTTTTTATTTTATTTTTTTTAAGAAGAAAGTCGGTCAGCGTCTTGCTGACCGACTTGACTCGTTTGGTGCACGACGAGTGCACATGTGCACTGTACACATGCTACACTAGATGGGCTCTATTATGATGTTTATGAGCAATCCAGTCCATCCATCTCGTAAATCAGATCTTTTTAACAATTGGAATAAATTTTGAGGCATATACGGATAGTAGGTGGGCTCCAGATCGAGATTTAAGGGCTGATCTACTCGTTAGGCTACTTCCACAATGATCCAATGGATGATTTCTGACGTGTACGGTTAATTTATGGTCCTCAGGCCACGTATGAAGTTTCGAGCCGAACAGATGGTGGAAAACATGTGATCTTATATTTTGGAAGAGTTTTAATCTACTTGAACTTCAGTTTCTTAATTTTCTCAGATTTCTGACCGTGTATATCCTTCAATCTTGGTCTTCTGAAGTCCGTCCCTTGCCCTGATGATTATCAGAACGTTAAATCTAAGCTTTTGGCATCCTTTTTCATTCAACTCTCCTAATCACACCCTGCAACCAAAACACGATTAAAACCGGGCGTTAAATGGTATTATGCTCGTAAATCTAAGTAATAAATGGGGTCTAATATGCATTATTTAACCCTCAACAATGAGCGGATATGGGATCTGAGTAAGCGGTCCCGACCTTTAAATGGCTGTAGGATCCATTCCGGTCATTGGGGTAGTTCTGATAGTCCACTGGCCATGAAATTTATAGGGTAGGTGGTCCATGGCCCGATGAAGGATCATATAAAATTTAAGAATGATCGGATATGGGGTTTGATCGCACGGGTCCGATTTGCGATCAATGGTCATCGTGACACGATCAGAACCCAAATTTTGTGGACGGGTGAGGGACACCACATTATGCCTTCACCAAAAATTTAAAAGGAATCCGACGGTTAATACGCCCGAAATCCATATTCCCTTGACCAGCGCCAGATTTCCAATATAGCTTTGTATGGGTTGACCTGTGCCATAGGAACAGCTTGGAAAATTAGTTTTCGGGTGTCCAATGAGTCTGTGGTCCGCGATGGACCACAAGCCCAGCGAAATCTAGTGTTTCCTAAAGTTTTGTAATTTTCTAACCTTCCTGTGTCGCGGTATGGCCCGCACGGGCTGTTGTTTAGTATAAACTGTCATTTGCCTTGGCGGCCTGCATTTGGCCCTAACATGACCTGTCTAGACTACTCTGTAGGACTAATCCTATATTAATTTAGGTGTGGTACCCCACCACAAGTAGTTTTAAACGAACGGTCCTGCGGCAAGTCCTACGTGGACACCCAGGACACGGTGCTGGTTAGACGAGATGTTATAATCTAACCCCCTTACAAATAAATTTTATCCTCAAAATTTGTACCTATTCGTATTGTTGAAGTAAGGTTGGGTAATGCTTGGGGACTTCAGCTTCAGTCTCCCACATGGGCTCTTCTTCATCGTGATGGGTCCAGAGTACCTTGACCAATGGGATGACCTTATTGCGTAGGACCTGTTCCTTCCTATCCAGTATTTTTGTGGGTCAGAGAATGTATGTGGCATTTTCTTTGAGTTTCACATTCTCCCACTTGATGATATGCGAAGGATCGAGGACGTACTTCTTCAACATAGATACATGGAAGACATTATGCACTTTAGCAAGCGGCGTAGGTAGGGCCAAGCGATAGGCAACCGCACCTACCTGGTCTAAAATCTAAAAGGGGCAGATGAATCGTGGCGTGAGCTTTCCTTTCCTGTCGAAGAGTAAAATGCTATAGGCATTGGTTGCAAAAGGCCCGGTGGTCGTCAGTGTTCGGCCTTGACTTGCTAACAGGTGAGGCATCGGGATACAAACTCCGTTATCTCCTTCTTCATGTTGTCCCACTAATAAGTTCGCTTCAAATCCTGGTACATTTTGGTGCTACCAGGGTACATTGCCAACTTGGAGTTGTGAGCGACCTTCAAGACTTCTTTTCGTAGTCCTTGATGGTTTGGGATATAAAGGCGACCTCGGTACCACAATCCTCCATTGGTGCCGACTCTCCACTCGGACTTCCCGTCATTCCTTGCTCTTTTCCTCATCTTCTTTAATAGCTCATCGCCCTCCTGGGCTTCAATAATTTTACTATCAACAAGTGGCTGGGCCTGTACTGGGCTATGAACTCGTACGATTCCTCCACGGTTAGCTTCGTGTTAAAATCCCGTACGAATTTCACCATATCTCACTCTCTCACCATTAGCGGTGCCGCGAATTCAATTGTCTTCTTGCGACTCAAAGCGTCCGCCACCAAATTGGCCTTGTCAGGGTGGTATGAGACATCGAACTTGAAGTCGTTCAGCGTTTTCATCCATTGGCGTTGTCTCATGTTTAAGTCCTTTCAGGTGAAGATGTATTTGAGGCACTTATGATCATAAAAGAGCTCAAACTCTTCGCCATAAAGGTAATGTCTCCATATCTTCAATGGAAAAACCACCGCCGCAAGCTCGAGGTCATGCGTCAGATAGTTCTCCTCATGCTTCCTTAGTTGTTGAGATGCATAAGCAATTACCCTGTCCTTCTGCATAAGCACACAACCCAAACCTACATGAGAGGCGTCAGTATAGACGGATACTTGACTCCCTGCTCAGGCAGCACGAGTACGGGTGCCGACGTCAGTTTGTCCTTCAACTCTTGGAAGGTCGCCTCCGCCTTCTCATTCCAGGCAAACTTAAGGTCCTTCCGTGTAAGCTGGGATAGGGGCTGAGCTATTTTTGAGAAATCTTCAATGAATCTCTTATAATAACCTGCTAGCCCGAGAACACTTCTCACTTCTGTAACCGACTTCGGTTGCTTCCAACCTTGCACGGCCGTGACCTTGGCGAGGTCGACAGATATAACCTCCTTGGACACAACATGTCCTAAAAATTTAACCTCTTCCTTTCAGAAGTCGCACTTCCTAAATTGTGCATACAACCGATTTTTCTTAAGGGTTTCGAAGACCGCCCTTAGGTGTTCTTCATGCTCCTCACTATTCTTTGAATAAATCAATATGTCGTCGATAAACATGATGACGAACCTGTATAAAAATGGTCTAAAGACCTTGTTCATGAGGTCCATGAATACTGCTGGGGCATTGATGAGCCCGAACGACATAACTAGGAACTCATAGTGTCCAAAACAGGTTCTGAATGTCATCTCTAAATATGCTCGTCCCTGACCCGCAACTGATGATATCCTGATTGTAGATCAATCTTTGAGAAGTATTGAGCACCCCTCAACTGGTTGAATAAATCGTCAATTCTAGGTAAAGGGTATTTATTTCGAACCGTCACTTGATTCAATCTTCTGTAGTCTATACATAGCTGGGATGAAGACTTTCTTTAGCAAGTTATCGATCTGAGACCGAAGTTCTTCCATCTCACATGGGGGCATGCGATAAGTAGGCAAGGAGATGGGCTTAGCATCCGGTGTCAGATTGATGGTGAAGTCTATCTCACATCAAGGAGGTAGCCCTGGTATGGCTTGGAACACACCACCAAAGTCTTGAACTATAGGAGTGCATGTTAGTGAAGGGCCATCATACCCGTCCTCCAATGAAGCAAAACACAAGATCCTGCGGTTAAAGCTAACTTGGACTGAAAATGTGAGGGAAGTGCCATCGTCCTCGAATATCTTCACTGTCAAAGTGTCATAGTCAAGCTCCGCTTTCATCATGCACAACCAGTCCACGCCCAAGATAACATCATAGTGAAAAATCTTTGTCACTATCAAGTCCACCAATGCCACCTTGCATCCCAAATCAATGGGACAATCACGACATATCTTTGTCGCTTCTGAAAAGTACCGGCGGTGGCTATAATCTTCACACCATCGAAGGGGGTAGCATGCAATCCTAGACGCTTGACAGTAGCATGTGTTATGAGAGAAGTAGTGGATCCCGTGTCTATCAAAAAATAGATAGGAGTACCTTCTATGTGGGCCGTCACCTTGAAAGCTGTAGGGGTGAGAATGGTAGCATCCTGGCCCTCTGCTGCCAAGGCATGTACTTGGACCTGCTGTGAGAAGTTCGGCCGCTGCATAGGCCATTGTGGCGGCCTAACTTGGGGTGCAGAAGGGCGGCGAAACTGTTGGCTAGGCCCCATCGTCCGTAAGGGGGGAATCTATAATGCCTATTGTGGGGGCCTGTAGTTGCGTTGAGGTGGCGTGAAGCTAAGATCCCTCATCCTCGTAAAACAGTAGGGTTCAGAGTGTCCAAGTTTCTGCAATAGCTGCAACTCTATGTAGGTCGTGTGGAGGGAGCTGGTGCGACAGCAGGCCTAGGAGGAGAGTTCGGGCGCGACCATTTTTCGGCAAGAGAAGAGGACGGCCCTTCCATCCTGTTGCGTATCCCTAGCTGTGAACGGGCCCGTGAGACACACTCCTCATCCTGCTCCGCCCGTATGGACATCTCGACGAGCTCGGCATAGGTCTGAATGTTCGCACAGTACATCTTAGAGCGGATGCCGCTCCTTAACCCTGTGGTGAATCGCCTCATTGGAGATCATCTCGAAAGTGTAGCGTGACAATTCTGTAAACCGATTCTCATATTGTGCCACGCTCATTCCCCCTTGTTGGAGGTGGAGGAACTCATTTTTCCTCTCATGCTGGTATGACTGAGGGATGTATTTCTCATTGAAGCAAGTCTATAACGCCTCCCACGTCCAAATGTGACCCACAAGAATAAATTAGAGGACACTCTCCCACCATAGATCCGCCTCCTTCTGAAAAAGATATGAGACGAGCTCAATGTTCTCCTCCTCAGAACAATGGAGAGGCCGGAGCAGCTTGGTGACTCGGTTGAGTCAGTATTCTGCTTCCTCTGGGCAGTGAGTGCCAGCAAAAGTGGGCGGCCTATGTCTCTGGAACCGCTCAAACATGTTACTTGTATTGGCGGCTTGTTCTGCCACGGCAGGAGGTTTCAGTTGCTGTATGCCCATGTTTTAGGCTATGGCTCCCATCATGGTAGCCATCATCTGTTGTTGTTGTTGCATAGTAGCAGCCATCATTTGTTGTTGTTGTTGCATAAAATGTAACATTTGACCCATTTGTTCCATGGCCGGTGTTGGAGGTGGTGCTGGGGACGTAGCTTGTGGTGGCGGTGCATTTGGGGTAGCTTCTTGGGGGCCTTGATGATTATCGGGAACATGGTTCCCATCAACTAGGCCATCATAGGGTAAACGGACGTATCGACCCTCCGGTCATGGAGGCATTTCCTGAAAAAAATTACTTAGAGTATTAATCTCTTAGAGCATTGCCGCACGCTAGGCAAGTTAGACCTACAACCTGTAATTCATGACCATAATCGCAATACAGACAAGGCACTCTTCAAGCAAAAAGGATTTAAAGCCGATATATATATTAACATTGATTTCAAAATGCCATGAACATGGCCAGTTACATGCTACAACATGGATTACAAACACTACTAGATATGATAAACGAAAGGAAAATGTAAACTACGAAATCAAAGGTCCTAACTATCTTAATACATGGAATTAAACCTAAGCAACTCAAAGTAAACTACTGATCATTAGAAGACTCGTGGTGCTACTCGTCTGAGTCGGGGGAAAGTGGAGGTGCTTCCTCCCCTTTGCTGCAGCAAATCAGGGCCTTAATGGCCCGGTACATCTTTTTATTTTATTTCTCTTGTTTCACTTGGTGCTTGGCTTGGTTCTCTTTAATCTCGGCCACCTCGGCCTTGAGTGCATCCAAACAGTCCTGTATATCTGGAATGGTAAGAGTCTCCCTGCCAACCATTTCAATTTCCTCAGCCCGCCCGATTTCTTCTGCTTCATCCTCGCCTTCATCACTCTCATCGCTTCCCTCTTCTTCTTCGACCGGATCCCCATATTGATCGATGTGGGCCTGTCGCTGCTTGGGGACTATCTTCATCTTGTTTAACACATCGTCACCCAACAGCTCTGTCGGCACAGGATTCTCGTTTGATCCGCCCACTCCGTACAGTTGGGCCAATCGGCAAATCAAACGACCGAACGAAAGGCGGGTGCTTTTCCTCGTCGCCCTCACGGCCCGCACAATCTGGTAAAGTATTATACTAGGGAGGCACACATTTGCTCCCTGACCCACCTGATATAAGAATTCCACCATATAGCGGGAGCACTCGGAGTGGTTTTCTAGTCTCGGGTACACGTTATGGGTGCAAAAACGGTGAAGTATCCGATACTCTAGGAGGAGGTTGACCGAGCTCAAGCCAACCTCTTGTTCCGCCCGCTTCCACTGGACAACACGACCACACAAAAAGCGAGTTCAATCCTTACGGGCTTGACTCGTATTCAGGTCTTTCTCTTCAATCTGAAACTCACCACATGGCACCCCGAGTACACTTGAAATGACCTCCACACCAATAGAAAACCTCTTGCCTCCCGCCACCAGATCAAAGCCCAGCGGTGTGAATTGAGGGTTTCTAATCCACACATAGAAAGTCCTAGCTCGTTCTTCATCCACCTGGGAGTCTCCATAGAAGATTGGACCCCATCCTTTATCCATGAGTCGGTCGAGAATGGTGATATTATCGAACAAATGCTCTTCCACGGAGGCCTCGAAAGTGACGCGACACACCATGAAATTTTCCTTATCTTCAACGGATGATAGGGGTGCTTGAATCGCGGGAGTCCCTTGAGATCGAACTTCCTTGATCCCCTTCCCCTTGGAATCGACCTTCAGCTTGCTTCGCCTCTCTTGGCTTGGCCCCGGCTCAGCAGGAGCCGGTCTTTTCTTTCCCATGAGGGAAAGGATCGCCAAAATGGAGAAAAAAGTAGCAATGGTGGCTAGGATGGCCATTTTCCTTGGGTAGGACGGGTTTGGGATGGACTTGAAGATAAGTGGTTAGATTGTTGGAGGAATGAGATTGAGAGTGGGTTTGATGTTGGGTTTAGAAAATGTACTTGGAAATAGGATGGGTTTCGGCAATGGGAATGAAATTGGGAAATGGGTATGAAATGGTTTTGAAAATAAGATTTAAGATAGAGGAATATAGGTTGGTTGTGGGTTTGGAGGATTTGGGTTCTAGGAATAGAGTTTGGAGGGAGGGAGAGAAAATGTGAGTGGCTCTAGAATGGGATATGGGATGAATGGGTGTATGGGTTGTGAGGGGAATGAGTGTATGGATTTGGAATGGGTTGTTGAAGGGGTTTGAAAATGATGTTTGAAGATGGAAAAGGTGTTGAGAATGCCCTTGATGTATGAGGGTTTGGGAATGGAGTGTGGAGATGGGTTGGGAGGATGGAGAGCAGTGGAAGTATGGATTTGAGGGAGAAGGCAATGTTGTGTTTTGTAAGAAGAAAAAGAAGGTAGCTTGGAAGGAAAGGGATTTGGGGAAATGAGTTGAGAATGAGATAGAAGATGTGGAATTGGGTTTGAGAAATGAAGTTGGGAGTTTGGTGAGATGGATGAGGTGGTGAATGGGTTTATTGAAATAGAAGAAGGTGAGTTCAAGGAAGTGGGACTTAGAGTGATGGAAAGGAATGAGAGAGTGAGGGTGATGGAGGGAAAGTTGAGGTAATTGTAGATGAGAAGGGTTGAGAAGAGTGAAGGAGAAAGAAAGAAATGAGGAATGTGGAAGAGGGAATGAAGAGTTGGAACAAGGGCTTTGAGAGAATGGGTTTGGTAGGTTTCTAAGGGTTTGGAAGGGGTGGAGTGAAATGAGAGGGGTAGGAATGAGCTTTAGGGATCTTAACTAGTCCCAAATTACAAAGAGAGGGGGGCCCACACGAATTTGTAAGGCAAGGGGGGAGGAAATCACATTTCGGACCCGGGCGTGGGGACGCCCATCTGGGAGTGGTGACGCCGAGCAAGGGGGGTGCGGTGGGCGTGGGGATGCCCACCCGAGCATTGGGACGCCCACCCTCTAGACTTTTGGGGGTGGGGACGCCCACCCCGACGTGGGGATGCCCACGCTCTGCCTTGGCCTTCTTGTTTTGTACTTTTCTGAGCGCCTGTAAGGACCCCGAAGAAGTGCCGCATATGAATTTAGAGTAGGAGAAGCTGTTCTACGCAATGAGCCTAGTGGTTTCATGTGATCGTTCCTGGTTAGGGGTCAAAATTCTATTTTCCTACCATTCCACTATTTCTGGAGAAATCATACTCACCTCTAAGCCCCTATCTTCGAACGAGCTGAAACTATCAAGTTTGGCCCAGATTAGCTCGTCCATACGCGAATATTAAATTTGAACCTCGAATTCTTCAATTTTCAGCTCGCTCTATCGATGGTTTGAGGTCCTGCACGAATTCCAGTCCCATTTCCTCGCATCGTTGCCTTCTCTCACTTCCAAATCCCAACTCCAAGTAAGTTTTATCGTCCATTTAAGATTTTCGGTTCAATCCTAAACCGCTATACTTTAATACTCTCAAACCAGGATCCTAGCGATGTTATTTGTTCTTGTTACTTGTTTCCTAATTCTAACTTGTGAAAAGTTCACCTTCCATCTAAGGTTCATCAATTCGAGTGCCTAGGATAGTTTTGGATGTCCTAAGTCCCAGTTGAGTTTCCTACTGCGCATCCTCTCAAGTCAGTGAACGCGTTGATGAGTTTATGACCCATGGCCCAAGGGATTCTAAACTATTGCTCTGTTACCAACTTGTAACGCCCTGAAAATTGAGGGTCGCGCATACGCTCAACTCCCGAGCTTCTGAGTGTCACTTATAATCGATTTCGTTAATATGCACTAATTTAATTCATTTGCGCAACCTGGAAATACCTGGAGCATGAAGCACAATCACATAATCCACTGAAATGAGAGCAACTCAAATACCTAAATATATGTTATATACATGTCCAAAAGAATAATGGGTCGCTCATGGCGAAACCCAACAAAATCACAAAAAAAATGGTAAGACCAAAAGAATGGAGCCGAGCAGGGCGGTGCGATCCTGCCCATCCCCTTGATATACATTGATACACCACACTTTGACAGCTTAAGCTTTTGGAGTGAATGGTTGTTTGACAGTTAAGTCCATTCATCCAGCAGATTTGGGAATCTGATACACCCCACAAATCAAATACCTTGAATTAATTGCGAGGCCAAGACCCCCCAACGTGTGAGGCCAAGTCCCCACGACTCTTGATCCCATCGGGTTCCCCATCCCTGACTTCAAGCACATGGGGAGTGCTGAGAACTGGGATCGCTCGGCCGACAGCTCGGACACTGTCTCATTCTACCATGCCCGGCTCACGAGGCAGTGGATCAACTTCAAGCGATTGTCGGTGGGCTACAACGGTGGTAGGGTGTTCCAGGTTCCATACATGTGTGAGCAAATATGGTTAACGATCAGGATTGGCAGTAAGTAAGCCAGACCGCACGAGTCAGGCGATCACGTGACGAGCGACATCAGGTACAAAAAACCCATGTAGTCGAACTACTGGAGCCCATTCGTACTCGCCCAACTCGCGGGTTTAGTCTTAGGGTAGTCCAACTAATGGGACTACCGTCTCACCTCAAGTTCCTGCTCAATCAAGGGTTGATAATGATTCATAGTATGCCAACATCAAGGTTATCAACTAACCTACAGTAGCATGTTGCATACATTCCATCATACAGTTCAAATATTTCCAACTATCATGTTACATCATCATAATTAAGGTGTGTGTGAGTCGTGTGGATTAGTGAGGAAGTGAAACACTTCCTACATTTTAAGGAATGAAAAAGCATATGGGCAAAGCATCAAACATGTCATAGGTAACAACATATGAGAAGATCATGCAACACATGAACATATAATCATCCACTACAACTTAAGCATGTGAGCGGCACAAATAACATCATAAAAGTAACATACAATTTCATCCATCCCCAAACAAATCACCCAAATCCTAGGGTCTCTCTAGATTCTAAGTGTCTCACACAATCAAGCAAAATCATTAGATTCATGGTATAAGTGGTGCTAGGCCACCTAAGATTAATAGTCTTCACCTTTGAATTCGATGGAGGCTCGGAAGCGCTCTAGAAATGGGGTTTGAGGGTTAACCAGCAGGTATTCCTAAAACCAATCCTTGCATGATAGAAATTTCATGCCAAATCCCTTCTTAATGTTTGGATCGTAAGAAGAAATGGGGAGAATTTCTTACCTAGATGGCCAACGGACTAGTTTGGGGGTTGTGGCAGAGAATTCCTTCTTGGAGGAGAAACTGAGAGTTGAAAGGGTTGATGCTCTTTGACCCCACATTGATTTAAGGTTCACACAAGCACTTCTTCACCCTCACCTTCTTCCTTTGCACCCCTTAGTCGTTGGAGAAAGGTGGAAGATACGAAGGGAGGGCTTATTATCGGATGGCGGTGGAAGTTATGAGGAAGAGAGATTTGGTTGTGGAAGGTCGGAGGAAGTTATGAAGGAGAGAGGGGGTTGTTGAGAATTGAAGAAAGTTATGAGGGAGAGAGGGTTTGTTGTTGAAAGAATGAAGGAGTTATGAGAAAGAGCTAGGGTTATTCTCTAGAGTTATGCCCCTTAGCCTTATGTTTCTATAATTTCTCAAAATAGCCTCTTAGGACTTCTATTGTTGCTGTGATGGCCCCAACACTTCTATAGTCACCAAATTCGGTGTGTACGTGTCTCATGGCCCAATAAGGGGCCATATAAAATTTGGAAACAATCGGATGAGCAGATATGGGATCTGAGTCAGCGGTCCTGACCTTCAAAATTTGGAAACGATCGGATATGGGGTTTGATCGCACGGGTCCGATTTGCGATCAACGGTCATCGTGACACGATCAAAATCTAAATTTTTTGGATGGGTGAGGGACACCACATTAGGCCTTCACCGAAAATTTGGATAGAATCCGACGGCTAATACGCCCAGAATCCCTATTCCCTTGACCAGCGCCAGATTTTCAATATGGCTTTGTGTGGGTTGACCAGTGCCTTAGGAACAACTTGAAAAATTAGTTTTCGGGTGTCCAATGAGTCTGTGGTCGGCGATGGAACACAAGCCTAGCGAGATCTAGTGTTCCCTATAGTTTTATAATTTTCTGACCTTCCTATGTCATGGTATTGCCCGCACGGGCTGTTGTTTAGTATAAACTGTCATTTGTCTTGGCAGCCCGCATTTGGTCCTAACATGACCCGTTTAAACTACTCTGCAGGACTAATCCTATATTAATTTAGGTGTGGTACCCCACCACAAGTATTTTTAAATGAACGGTCCTGCGGCAAGTCCTACGTGAACACCCCAGGAAACGGTGATGGTTAGACGAGATGTTACACTCGGACAAAGGCCTCTCACTGTTTTTACTTGACAGCATGCATTATATGTCTTCTGGATATACATTCTCTCCATGCACCTTCTATTCTTAGAGCAGATGATTAGGGCTGTGAAGACAGTTCTCTCCTGTACCCTAGAAAGAGTCGAAAGTATGCAATACAGTTGAGAGACTGTATTCTTCAAGACGAAAGAGTATGTTTATTTTGTACTCTCAACAACTAGGATTTGAATCGATCCGTTGGATGAGTATTATTATGTCAGTTTAGGTTTGAAGGGGGACTATCAGGTGAGAAAGAGTATGTTTATTTTGTACATAGAATTTCAATTTGGCTTTCTATTTATCATATTCATCGCATAATTTTCATGAGAGATCTTTTTAGACCTATACTAGTTGGAAAAACATAGCTTCATCAGTCATTGCACATTCAAACTGACAGTAAGTGGGTTTTTTATAGGTATAAATGGGGAAATAATATATGGTATTTGTCGATAGGGTGCCTGGAATTTATGATAATTGAGAGCTTCCTCGGGCACAAGTAGAAGGATATAGTGGGTGCAGACACCAATCATTTAAATCGTACGCATCAGCTATGAAAGAGTGGATGAAATTCAAAGTATGGATTTTAATTTCTTCTGCATTAGTCTGTAGCACCACATTTTTTCTAGCTATGACCAGCTTCGTACAACATATGATATAAGAAAATAACAGAAAGACATTTGACTTCATTGATTGTAGGCCACTCAGCATAATGTTGGATCTTCAACCAATCCAGTTACTCCGTATAGGGCATCAGCAATCAAGACCGAAGGCTTCACCAGAAGAGTCGAAAGTGAGTCTGCATCGCTTCATCGTTTGCCTTTAAGACCTAAAGATGAAGTTGGGATGCACCTTCTTCATGAGCTCAACTCAAAAGAGAATGGGGTTGATACAGATGGAGAGATCATGCATACCATTTTGAAAGTGATTATTGGAGTGATGCTGATATAAGCAGTGGTATCTTGGTTTGTTTCCTCACTTTGGTGATAACAATGTGGAAGAATTGCTTCGCTGGATGCCTGGAACACATAATCGTTCGGACTTAGAAATAGCCTTTTTGGGTTGAAGTTGTTCATAATTTTCTTTATCTACTTGTTTGTTGTAATGTTTTTTTTTTTTTTCTAGTTAATGAAAGTACGTAATTAGGTATTTGTATTAAATGTATTACATTTCTATTTTCTATAATTAGGTTATTATTTTTTGTTTTTGGATTATCTATGTGTCGTGGAGCGTATGGAAATTAGTCGGTTTTGTGTGGCCCACACCTTGACATATGTGCTCGCACGCCTGATCTTCTTGCATACGAGACAATCCAGATGAAGGATTCATAGGAGGTTCGGCTTGATTTGAATGTATGGTGGACCCCAACATATTTTCTAAGGTGTAGATTTATTGAGCACTGCATCCTGGATAGACATACATCGTGTTGGTGGCCCCTGGAGCATTTGACACCATCCATTGGGTGGTGTCAAGTTTTAATAGCCAATCTGTGGTCCATAGCAACTAACACGTGGTCTGTGTTACGAACTTTCGCACTAGGGAGTCCGTTCCTTCTCACAAACATTGAATTGGGTCTATCCACTGAATAGATATCCACAGTCACTCCATGCCAAATATTCTACTGATCTATGATAATACTCATGAATACAGTATATAATGTTCAGAGTATACGCGTTATACCATATTACATTGCAATATAATACTATACGCGATCCAAACAGGCCCTTAGGAACATGAAAGAGTAGACAAGGTTACTCTGTGTGAAAATTTTCAGTAGACAAGCTTGGGCTAGATCATAAAAGAAAACAATGCAATTGGGTTGATTTATTGAAAAAATTAAAAAAATCATGTAATTGGGTAGGATTATAGAACCTCCTAGAACTAAAGCAGGCCGATTCAGTTCCAATTTGATTCTAGGGTGCAAATGGTTTACTTCCCGTCCTATTATTTCTAGAACTGTTGGGAACAGGTCGATTCCAATTTCACCCCCCTGATCGGATCAACTGAACCGTGAGTACCCCTAGTGACATTTGGTCCCTGTAAACCCTCAGACATGGTTTTTATGATAGATCCAAGATGAACATCATCATTACAGTTACAGAATTTAGACAATACCATCAAAGTCACATACATGTGTTAAACGTAGACCCCACATTGAAAAGATATTCCGGGGCTCAGTTGGGCCACACGTTGGAAAATAGTGGAATCGAATGCCCACCATTGAAACATTCATTAGAGCACATGGGTTCATGATAAATCCATCCCATCCATTCGTTTTCTCATCTCATTTTAGAACATGGACTAAAAATGAGGCAGATCCAAAGCTCAATTGGACCACACAACAAAAAATAGTGGGAAAAATGATGACCATTAAAATATCTTAGGGTTATCTCGAGACCCAGTTTGAGCCTTGGAGTTGCCTTATGTTGCCCTAAAATGAAATGGAAAATCAGATAGACTGAGTGGATTTGTCACAAAAATCATCAGAGGCCCCACGCACCGTCTGTAATGCTCGCCGCAGTCCAACCTGTCTGATACTAGCTGGACAAGGCTATTGGATGGTGTTTTGTAGGCGCAGTGACTACGTTTTTGGGTTATTATTCTAAAGCATGTGTCCAAAAATGAGACAGATCCAAATCTCCAATGGACCACACCACAGAAAATTGGAAAACAGTGATAAAAACGCATAGCATTAAAAATTCCCTAGTGCCCTTTGTAATGCTTGTTTTCTATATGATTTGTTGATTAGGTTACGAAGACCTTGGTGAAGGGAAACAACGAGTACCAGCTTGATTCAAAACTTTTGGGGCTCTCGAAGAGTTTTTGATGGTGGCCATTCAGTTACTGCTTCATGTGGTGTGGTCAACCTAAGACTACGGTCTATTTCATTTTTGGGCTCATTCCCTAAAGTGATTGGGAAGAAATGATGGACAGCGTTGATAAAAATATATACATTGTGTTTGCCCATAGAACACATCCAATGGAGAGTCGCTCTTGGTGGTGTCAGTAGCAATCCGTGTCCTTGCCCATCATCACCACTGGAGTTAAATCTCTATAAAATACTTGCCCTCACCTAAGTCGGGCGCCCACTATAGTGTTCGTGACAATTTCACTCCATCTATCTGCTTTGCCGATTATTTATAGGCATGGGACTAAAGAAGAGTTGGATCTAACGCTCAAGTGGGCCACGCTGAGGAAAAACTTGAAAGGACTCTTACCGTTGAAATATCTTGTGGCCATCATGGGGTTACTTTGAGCCTTTGATCTCCTTTATTTTTGGCTTATATTTTAAAGTGAGCTTCAAAACAGATAGACGGGATGTTTTTCTCACCCCTAATGTAAGGAAGCGGATTGGCTGGTGTACCTTACACCATCTAGATATCTCTTGTATTGATGTCAGTAAGTTTTTTGGGTTTGATCACGAGATATGTGTTATATTCAAACTGTCCATTCATTTAACGAGCTTGTCTTAAGGCTTGAGACTAAAATTAAAACACATGTAACTATCAATTGGACTATACTACAAAAAGTAGTGGAGGATTGAATGTCTACCGTTGGAACCCTTTTTGAGGTTACGAAAGTTTTGGATCAATATGAAATTTAGTTTTCCTCTTAATTCAGTCTTTTTGAATCTTATGAATAGATGGGATAGAAAATAAATATTATGGTGGGCCCTGCAAATTGTTTAATGGAAAAATCATTATCTTCACTGCTATTTGCAGTGTGGTCTATATAATCTTTAGATATGATTCATTTTTTAGATAATGCTTTAAAATGATTTTTAAAAATATATGACCCTACAAATTGTTTAACGGAAAAATCATTATCTCCACTGTTATTTGTAGTGTGGTCTATATAATCTTTAGATATGATTCATTTTTTAGATAATGCTTTAAAATGACTTTTAAAAATATATGAATGGTATAGATATGATAAATACATTACTATCGAGCCTATGTAACTTTAATCTCCTTTGAACCGTTCGAACAACTCATAGCTCGAAGAGCGTCGGTGCTCGTCTTCATCTACACGTGCCTACCGCAGCTGTGCGGTACACCGGCCAATTCGCTTCGTTAGTTGGGATGAGAGTTGCACGCATACAATGTCAATAAATGCGATCAAAGGAGGTGGATTGCGTCCTACCCCATTCGCTCCAGCTGGAACGGGCGTGATGTATGGACCGTATTCACACCGAACATCCACGAGAAGGTGCATCGATAATGATTCGCACCATTGAAACTTTTCTAAGGCCCACTATGATGTTTATTAGCCATCCAAACTATTTATAAAGCTACATAGGAATGGATGAAGAGAAAACACAAATATCAGCTCCATCCAAATCTTCCATGGCCTGATAAGAGTTTAATCCCCATTGTGTAGCCCACATCTGTCTGGTATCTGCCTCAATTTTTATCTTATAACCTAAAATGATATGTAAAAATGGATGGATGGTATAGATAAAGCCCATACATCATCGTGGCCACTCAAAGTTTCTGCCCGTTCCCAGCTGGAGACGGGCGGGCGCCAGCTATATAGCTTTTGTATCAACTCAGCAAGTTCTGTGGGTCCCATCATGAGGTATTTGTTATATCGAAACCGTCCATCCATTTTTCAAGCTCGTATTAAGTCTTGAGCCGATAAATAAGACGGATGTAAAGATCAGGTTGACCACACTGAGAAAAACAGCAGTGGATTAAAGGTCTACCATTTAAACTCTTGTTGGGGTCATAGAAGTTCCGGATCAATGTGAAATTTTCTTTTCCTATACATCCATGTATTTTTTACCTTATTAATATATCAGATGGGAAATAAATGTTACCATGGGTCATACGAACTTTTTACAGGTGAACGTATTGGTATAATAAATATATCATTGCGGGGCACGGTAACTTTGATCTCATTTGAACTGCGCTGGACTTCGCATGACACGTATCTACACCAGCTATGCAGCTGGTACGTGGTACAGCAGCCAATCCACTTCCGAGGAGGGGTGGTTGGACATTTAAGTGCGGTGGTTAGATATTTAAGTCCACACCACCCGACAGTAGGTGGGGCCTACCACGATGTTTGCTACTGATCCTCCCGGTATATCAGATTTTTCATCTCATCTGAGGCATTAAATATTCATGAATCATACATATTTGGTGACAAATCCAATCTGTTAATCTGTTAAATCAGCTCATTTTATGAAATACACGCAAAAATATGCTATATCCAAAGCTTAAGTGGGCCACATGATAGGAAACAGTGAAAAAGAACGTCCACCATTAAAATATCTCAGGGCAATCAAAGTGCCCACTTTGAACTTTGGATTTGAGTCATTTTAGTTTAATTTATTAAAATGAGCAGGAAAAACAGATGAATGGAGTGGATTTCTCACAAACTTCAAGGTGGCCTGTAAAAGCTCGGGATGGGGTTGGCACTTAATTATCTGAACCGAGGCTGCCAACTGCAGTAAAATAATGGCAGTTTTGTAATTGTAAAAAAAAAAAAAAAAAATGATAGTTAACCGCACGTGATTTAATTTCTAACGGTAGAAATATGGGTTGGTTTTGTCCAATACTCCGTACTCCTGCCGACTGTCGAAATGGCTGCCGACCGTATCGAAAAATCTAAAAAATATGGCTACGTGGATGAATGTGTGCCTCACGCGGTAAAGTAATATATGTTCCGCGAGCGGATTGGGTGTCATGGTGTTACCCTTACCATGGGGCCCACCTTGATAATTTATTGTATATCCATGTCGTTGATCTTGTTTTCCTTTCCATTTTAGTCTGTTATTTTTAAAAAACAAATATATTGAAATCTCAGATGGACCACACCATAAGAAACAATGGTTATTGAATAATCACCAGTAAAAACTTTCCTTTGCCCATCATAAATAGATACATAATATTATTTTACCATCCAACATGTTGATGAGGTCAATCAAACCTTAATGAAGGGAAAATATAAAGATCAGATTAATCCAAAACTTTTTAAGCTTAAAATTTTTTTTTAATAATTATTTATCACTTAATGTGGTCTACCAAAGATTTGTGTCTGCTTAAATATTTGTATAAGTTGATAAAATGATCTTGAAAAACAGATGGATGGCGTCGCTATATGTAACACAATCGTCAAGGTAAGCCCCCCACGGAAAGGGTAATACCCACAGGGTGTAAAACTTAATCTACGATCACCCTTTCTTAGCTAGTGCTATTCTTCTCTGCATTCGCATCTTTCTTTGGTTCCTAAGGCAGCGGATTTCATGGGATGGAATTACGAACATCCCATGCATTTATGACGTGCTGGTATTATTGGCTGATTGTGGTGTAAATCTTTATCGCATGCGCCGCCAGGCTCTGTTTGGGTTACGTGGGATTGCAACCATTTTAAAAGAGCTCTTGTTTGTATACCCGATGCGATTCGTCTGCATATCCATGCGGATGCCTCTCCAACTTACTTTACCTACTGTACGGTTGATATGTGGGACCAACGGTGAGATTCGTGTACAATCAGCACTGTGCATCCATTTTAGTAGATACGAATGTGATCAATCAAAACTTGTTGTACACCCAAAGATTAAGTGGACCACACCACCAGATACAGTACCAATTGAACTACTGTGTGGAGTACGATTTATGCGGTACCCACGTTTTTTTACCAATCTGATATTGGGTTTTTTTTCCTTCATCTACGTCATGGAGAGCTTAGGAGAACAACGTGCGCCATTCTTTTGTAACTGTCAGAGCGATGAAGCTAGTGATGAAGCCGATGAAGTGGCTTTCATTTTCGGTCAACTTGTACAAGGCACCTGAGCTGCGAACATTGTTACCTGACACAAAAATACCCTCGGTGCCACAAATCTTATTTAATCATACGAGAAGCCTTAGGACATTGGACTTGAGTGGCAACGGCATTGACAAATTGTCTCGAACAGTGGGACAATTGAAACACTCTGAGATTTCTTGGTTTATCTGATACAAGCATAGAAGAGTTGCTAGAGAAGGTGACTAATGTTATATCATATCTTATTGAAATAAGAAACTTTAACTATCATAAAAATCACAAAAAAACATATTGAAATTTATCATAATATAATTTATTTTTTGAAGAAGACTTGTAGCAATTATTTCTCTCACTTAACTTCTTTTCTTTGCTTTACCAGAATATATGGGAATATCTGATAAAAGAAAAATATATAGGTAGAGAGAAGATAATTCTTACGTACAAATGAAACAGTTATCCTACTCACCATAAAAGTAGGCAGATAGGAGAAATAACCTCCCCTATTTTCTCTCACTCATTAAGTAACCGTGCATATCTTTCTAAAGCCAATAACCACCTTATCTCATTAAGTCCAATTAATGTTCATATTACCCTTTTATGTGAGATATATTTCAACATTCTCCCACTTGGCTTATATAAATAACACTTATTTGGATTTACAAGGTAAACATAATATACGCATAATATTAGCTTATTTGCACTTTAGTGAGATTACAATAATATCATAATTAAATAACTTATCAACATGAGTCATAGCTGTAAATATCAATAAAGTGACATCTTCCCTTCCATACACTACAATATTAGCAAATTACTTAATCATAATCCATATTATAAAGTAACTGTAATGTCCCCATAATGTCTTTGTCAAAGACGATTCCTGTCATCAATGATCCATTTTCATAATTACGTAATTAATGGTAAACACGAAAAATGTCAGAAACACAATTAGTGATATCTTTATAAATGTTATATATATATATATATATATATATATATATATATATATATATATATATATATATCCACAAATATACTTCAAGGATTGCAACAAAGACCCATGCGATAAACATATTCTTTAAATGTCTTTGGTGTTAACCCTTTAGTCAAAGGATCTGCAATCATGAGCTCAGTCTTAATATATTCTATAAACACTATTCTTTTCTGAACTTTCTCCCTAATGGCCAAATATTTAAGCTCCATGTGCTTAGCACCATTAGAATATTTGTCGTTCTTAGAGAAAAAGACTATTACGAAATTATCACAATACATTCTCAGCAGCCTGGCAATGCTGTCGACAATTCCAAGTCCCGAGATAAAATTTCGCAACCATAAAGTATGAACTGTGGCCTCAAAATATGCCATAAATTTAGCTTACATAGTAGATGCTGCTATGATAGTTTGTTTGGCGCTTTTTCATGATATTGCTCCTCCAGCTAATAGAAACAAGTAACCAAAAGTTGACTTCCGACTATCAACACAACCAGCAAAATCTGAGTCAGAGTAGCCAACCACCTCTAATTGATCAGATCTTCGATATGTGAGCATATAATATCGTGTTCCCTTTAGATATCTTAAAATCTTCTATGCAGCTTTCAATGCTCTATTCCGGGATTACTTTGGTATCTCTCAAGTATTCTAATTACAAAACTAATATCTGGTCTTGTACAAGTTTGAGCATACATCAAGCTTCCAACAACAGATGTATAAGAAATATTTTCCATCCTTTTCTTTTCTAATGCATTCTGTGGACAATCCTTTTCACTAAACTTGCCCCCTTTACAAATAGGAGCAGGAGTGGCCACACATTCATCCATATGAAATCTTTTAAGAACTTTATCGATATATCCCTTCTGAAACAACCCTAACAATTCATATGATCTTTCGCGAAACATTTCAATTCTTGTCACGTAAGTTGCCTCACCCATATCTTTCATTTCAAAGTTTATAGAAAGAAATTTCTTGGTTTCATTCAACAAACCAAGATCATTACTGACAAACAATATGTCGCCAACATACAGAATCAAGAAAATAAACTTGCTCCTGCTGACCTTTAAATATATACATCAATCAACGGTATTTTTCTTAAACCCAAAGGACGTGATGGTATCATTAAACTTGAGATACCATTGTCTGGAAGCTTGTTTAAGTCCATAAATTGACTTCTTTAATTTGCATACCATATGTTCATTTCCTTTAATCAAGAGACTTTCAGGTTGATCCATATAAACCTCTTCATCTAAATTCTTATTTAAAAAAGCAGTTTTTACATCCATTTGGTGCAACTCCAAATCGTAATGAGCCACCAAAGCCATTATGATCCTAAGAGAGTCCTTCTACGATACAAGAGAGAACGTCTCTTTGTAATTAATACCTCCCTTTTGAGTGAAACCTTTTGCAACAAGTCTAGCTTTATGTCATTCAATCTTGCCATTGCAGTCTCGTTTGGTCTTAAAGACCCACTTACACCCGACTGTCTTAAAACTTTCAGGCAAATCAACGACGTCCCAAACTTCATTTTGTTCCATTGATTTCAACTCAGCATTTATAGTATTGATTCATTTTTTAGAATCACTACTTTCAATGGCTTGTGAAAATGAAATCGGATCTTTAGTTGTCCCTAAATCATAATCAGATTTTTGTAGATATACTAAATAATCATCTAAAATAGCTGATCTCCTTTTTCTTTGAGATCTCCTTAAAGTCATTTCTTGTGATTGTTCTGCAACTTGTTCATTGGTGAAATTCTCATTATAAAGTGACCGGTCACTAGTTTGTTGTTCAATATTATCATACTGTTCGACAACTGGAGAAACAAAAATTTCCTTTAAAGTTACGGGTATCGGGACATGCATCTGAACTTCTTCAATGACTACATTACGTGATATATCACTCCCACTAATTTCACCATTTTAAAGAAATCTAGCATTTTCGGTTTCAACAATTCTCGTACTATGTTTAGGACAATAAAACCTACACCCTTTGGACTTCTTTGGGTAACCAATAAAGTACTCACTTACAGTTCTAGAATCCAACTTCTTTTCATGTGGATTATAGATCCTAGCCTCTGCCGGACAACCCCAAATATGAAAATGTCTCAAACTCGGTTTCCTTCCCGTCCACAATTCAAAAGGAGTCTTTTGAATTGCTTTACTAGAAACCCGATTATGCAAATAAACGGCTATTTTAAGGGCCTCCATCCATAATGAAATGGGTATCGAGGAATTACTTAACATACTCCTAACCATTTTCATAAGAGTACGGTTGCGCCTTTCAGCTACACCATTTTGCTGAGGTGTACCAGGCATTGTATATTGTGCACAAATATCATGCTCTTATAGAAATTTAGCAAACGGTCCTGGACATTATCTTATTCCATCATATCTTTCATAATACTGGAAAGTGATACAGTACTTCAACTATCATGAAAATTACAAAAAAACATACCGAAATCTAACATAATATAATCTCCTTTTTTAAGAAGACTTGTAGCAATTAATTTTCTCACTTAACCTTTTTTTTTTTTTACTAAAACATATGGGAAAATCTGATAAAAGAAAAATATATAGGTAGAGAGAGGACATTTTCTAAGTACAAATGAAACAGTTATCTTACTCCCCATAAAAGTAGGCAGATAGAAGAAATATAACCTCTCCTATTTTCTCTCACTCATTAAGTAACCGTGCATATCTTTCTAAAGTCAATAACCACTTTATCTCATTAAGTCTAAATAATGTCCATATTGCCCTTTTATGTGGGACATATTTCAACATTCTCCCACTTGGCTTATATAAATAACACTTATTTGGATTTACAATGTAAACATAATATACGCATAATATTAGCTTATTTGCACTTTAGTGAGATTACAATATATCATAATTAAATAACTTACCAACATGAGTCATAGCGGTAAATATCAATAAAGTGACATCTTCCCTTCCATAGACTACAATACTAGCAAATTACTTAATCATAATCCATATTAGAAAGTAACTATAATATTCTCATAATGTCTTTGTCAAAGACGATTCCTTTCATCAATGATCCATTTTCATAATTACGTAATTAATAGTATACAGGAAAAATATCAGAAACACAATTAGTGATATCTCTATATATAGATGTTATAGAATTATATATATATATATCCACAAATATACCTCAGGAATTGCAACAAAGACCCATGCGATCAACATGTTCTTTAAATGTCTTTAGTGTTAACCCTTTAGTCAAAGGATCTGCAATCATGAGCTCAGTCTTAATATGTTCTATAAACACTATTCTTTTCTGAACTTTCTCCCTAACAGCCAAATATTTAAGCTCCATGTGCTTAGCACCATTAGAATATTTGTCGTTCTTGGAGAAAAAGACTATTGCGGAATTATCACAATACATTCTCAGCAGCCTGGCAATACTGTCGACAATTTCAAGTCCCGAGATAAAATTTCACAACCATAAAGTATGAACTATGGCCTCAAAATATGCCATAAATTTAGCTTCCATAGTAGATGCTGCTATGATAGTCTGTTTGACGCTTTTTCATGATATTGCTCCTCCAGCTAATAGAAATAATTAACCAAAAGTTGACTTCCGACTATCAACACAACCAGCAAAATCTGAGTCAGAGTAGTCAACCACCTCTAATTAATCAGATCTTCGATACGTGAGCATATAGTATCTTGTTCCCTTCAGATATCTTAAAACCTTCTATGCAGCTTTCCAATGCTCTATTCCGGGATTACTTTGGTATCTCTCAAGCATTCCTACTACGAAACTAACATCCGGTCTTGTACAGGTTTGAGCATACATCAAGCTTCCAACAACAGATGTATAAGGAATATTTTTCATCATTTTCTTTTCTAATGCATTCTGTGGACAATTCTTTTCACTGAACTTGTCCCCTTTACAAATAGGAGCAGGAGTGGCCGCACATTCATCCATATGAAATCTTTCAAGAACTTTATCGATATATCTCTTTTGAAACAACCCTAACAATTCACACGATCTTTCACGAAATATTTCAATTCCTATCACGTAAGTTGCCTCACCCATATCTTTCATTTCAAAGTTTATAGAAAGAAATTTTTTGGTTTCATTCAGCAAACCAAGATCATTACTGGCAAGCAATATGTCGTCAACATATAGAATCAAAAAAATAAACTTGCTCCCGCTGACCTTTAAATATATACACCAATCAACGGTATTTTCCTTAAACTCAAAGGACGTGATGGTATCATTAAACTTGAGATACCATTATCTGGAACCTTGTTTAAGTCCATAAATTGACTTCTTTAATTTACATACTATATTTTCTTTTCCTTTAATCAAGAGACCTTTAGGTTGATCTATATAAACCTCTTCATCTAAATTTCCATTTAAAAAAGCAGTTTTTACATCCATTTGATGTAACTCCAAATCGTAATGAGCCACTAAAGCCATTATGATCCTAAGAGAGTCCTTCGATACAGGAGAGAACATCTCTTTGTAATTAATACCTCTCTTTTGAGTGAAACCTTTTGTAACAAGTCTAGCTTTATGTCATTCAATCTTACCATTGTAGTCTCGTTTGGTCTTAAAGATTCACTTACACCCGACTGTCTTAAAACTTTCAGGCAAATCAACGACGTCCCAAACTTCATTTTGTTCCATTGATTTCAACTCATCATTTATAGCATTGATCCATTTTTTAGAATCACTACTTTCAATGGCTTGTGAAAATGAAATCGGATCTTTACTTGTCCCTAAATCATAATCAGATTCTTGTAGATATACTAAATAATCATATGAAATAGCTGATCTCTTTTCTCTTTGAGATCTCCTTAATGTCATTCCTTGTGATTGTTCTGCAACTAATTCATTGGTGACATTCTCATTATGAAGTGACCGGTCACTAGTTTGTTGTTCAATGTTATCATACTATTCGACAACTAGAGAAACAACAATTTCCTTTGAAGTTACGGGTATCGGGATAGGCATCTGAACTTCTTCAATGACTACATTACATGATATATCACTCCCACTAATTTCAACATTCTTAAGAAATCTAGCATTTTCGGTTTCAACAATTCTCGTACTATAGTTAGGGCAATAAAACTTATACCTTTTGGACTTCTTTGGGTAACTAATAAAGTACCCACTTACAGTTTTAGAATCCAACTTCTTTTCATGTGGATTATAGATCCTAGCCTCTGCTGGACAACTTCAAATATGAAAATGTCTCAAACTCGGTTTCCTTCCCATCCACAATTCAAAAGGAGTCTTTTGAGTTGCTTTACTAGGAACCCGGTTATGTAAATAAACGGCTATTTTAAGGGCCTCCATTGTCATGCCCCAAACTCGGAAACCGGGCTAACAGAATTCCCGATCGCCGAATCCGGCGCCGACAGCCTCCGTAGAACCCCATTCTCGGCTCCTAGCTCCCATTCGTCAGGTTCCGATCCTGGGATGCTACGAGGAGGATTTTCAATGTCAGTTTGATTCGTAATAAGCATAACCAAAGGCATAACCCACAAACAACAACCAAGAACTCCATTACATTTTCACTATGATAAAAAACTTTATAAGTACAATGAGCATAAAGGGAAATACAATGGCAAAGAACGAACTCCAAAATGCTCAGCAACGTGCTCCTGCCTCAACGCTGCTGCGATCCAACGTCACCTGCACGCAACGGTCGTGCATAAGCTTACAGAAAGCTTAGAGGGTGGTGAAAGTGTGTGCACAAGGTAGAATATGATCATGCAATATCAGAGTAATGCGGAATATGCAGATGGAACTATAATGTCATGAGCCGTACCAAGGCTTATGCGATGCAAGACATGAATGGTATTGGCTACCCCAAGGCCATGCAATGTGCAATGCAACTCAAGCATACAGATCCTCATCAATGTCCATATATCAGTACAGCTCAAAGTATGGAATATCACCGGGGTCTAGTACACTCTAAACCAGATTGCCGCCACATCGCGCACAATAAGGTAAGTGGAAAAGACCTCACTATCCGTCTGCCAATATCGGGCGCGACTCATCGATAGCGGACCCATTCCTCGAGCTGGTCAGACTCAGCCTAGCATTGCCCCCTACACTCGGGCGGGTAAGGTCGCACCCCCTTCCAACCGACCACGACACAATGGAGAGCACAGCCAACTGGTATTCGGCATCCAATACTCATCTACTCACTCGGTCTAGACGTTGGAGCAACCTCTTGGTACCATAAGGGTTTAGGGACTTTCACCCAGGGATATCTATAGTACCCCATGTAGATCAAGATTTCCGGTATCCAATCCTGCCAACCACGAAGCGTCTGTGGAGGCTACGGCCCTGATGTCGCTAGGGCGTACAATAACCATGTCACACAAATACGGAATGCATGAATCACGCTATCCAGTCATGCAACCAATCCTGCGCATACCGTGCGCTCATGTAGGGCAACACCGCCTAACCGGGAGCCCATAAACGACCTGCCCGAAGGTAAATGCTATGATTAGTCAATCCTCATATCAAGCATGCATATGATGCGTATGATCATGGGTCGTGAAACTATACTAAACATGTTATAATAAAATGAATTATCTTATGATGCAAATGGGCCTAGACGGTCTATACACAGCAAGTATGGCCTGGTGATGGGCCCTAAGGAGAGTCGTAATGTGGACATCCAACCAACACTACACTCGCAATGTGGACGTCAAACCAACATTGCTTCCAAGGCACGATCTTTGTAAACATTAATACTTAGTCTGTAATGGATTTACACATTGCAATGGACCGTAGGTTGTCCCCATTGGACCTTACATATATATCAAATGGGTCATATCCTATGGGCTTTTTATTCATCAGATGGGCCACATAAATGGGCCAAACCAATGGGCCTTATGTCATTGCAAAGGGTCAAACCCGTGGGCCTTGGATTGCATCTAATGAGCTTAGTCTCATGAGTCTAATGTATGACCAATGGGCCACACCAATTGGACCCCCAAATGTATATCCAATGGGCCTCAACCCAGAGGCCTTATATGAGTCGAATGGGCCTAAATCCCTAGGCCTTAAACAATTCAAATGGGCCTAATTCATGAGCTTGCATGCATATCAAAGTGGGCCTAATCCCATGAACCCCCTTTTTTTGTTTTTTATCAAATGGATTTAGTCCCATGGCCTTACAATATATCCAATGGCCTACTTGCATGGGCTTTTACAATTTCAACAAAAAGGGTCCAATTACATGGCCTTGAAGTATATCAGATGGGCCTAGTCCCATAGATTTGCAACACATCAAATGGGCCTAGGATTTTAGGCCTTAAGTGGATCCAATGGGCCTAGCCCATAAGCATTTCATGAACCAAATGGGCCTAGCCCATAGCCCTTTTGAAATTCAAATGGCCTAGCCCATAGGCATGTTACAAACCAAATGGGCCAAACCCATATGAGTGGCCCACCCATCTAATAATTCATGCATTAAAATGATCTCACTAAGTGGATGGACGGTTTGGATGCATTATATGCATCATGGTGGGTCCCACTGTCCAATGGACAGTGCAGATAAAAATACATACATTACACAGGGCCCACCGTCCGCTGGACGGTGGAGGCACACAAGCAAGGGGGGTGCCA
Organism: Magnolia kwangsiensis; assembly: GCA_037074715.1. Lineage (NCBI taxonomy): Eukaryota > Viridiplantae > Streptophyta > Magnoliopsida > Magnoliales > Magnoliaceae > Magnolia > Magnolia kwangsiensis. Next base: position 138,197,153 of record CM073577.1, read on the forward strand.
CCGTAGTGAGTGCCACCGTCCGCTGGACGGTGGACTTGGCACATACATCCATGTGGATCCCACAAATGTGGTCCACTGTAATATTTATTTGAAATCCAACCCATTCATAAGGCCACTTAGAACTGGATGAAGGGAAAACATAAATTTCAGCTTGATCCAACACGTCAGTGGGCCCCAAAAAAAGATTTTTAAAGGCAAAATTCAATTAACATTGTTTCACTTGGTGTGGGCCACCTGAGCTTTGGATCTGTTTCATTTTTGGAGGGGGGCCCGCCACTGGGGTGGCCCACCTAATGAACAAATTAGATGACATAATAAATATTATTGTGGGGCCCACGGCTGGAGCCGTGGGTCCCTAACCGGACGCCACCCGCCCGCCTAAGCTGCTGCACACAACAGCGTGCAGCGCTGCTCGCCTGACACCCCAAAACGCAGAGGCTTTGCCTCTTTTCAATTTTTGGAAAAAAAGACTGTTTTCGGGGTTTTTCGCACGCGGGGCCCGCTAAAGCAAAATCTGTCCCAGCCATTGCGATCAGTGGCCCGAGGCTGTCCAAATAAGTCCAGAGTTTGAATTTTTTTGACGCTAGAAAATGAATAAAATGAGAAAATGGATCCTTGAATGGTCGAGGTGCATTATTTGATGCTATGGCCCACTAGGTCTTCCAATCAACCCCAAACTTCTACCCAACGGCTAAAATGTCGTGGGTAAGAGGATGGACGGCTTGGATCGAACGCAAACATCAGGGTGGGGCCTATGCAAGGGGACCACCCAAGTCCCTTTCCTTTTTCTTTCTTTTTCTTCTTTCTTTTTCCCTTTTTTTTTTTTTATACAAAGACGTCCAGCGTCCCCAGACGCTGGACGGTTGGCAATTTGGGAACGGATTATGGTGGGGGCCCTGATACGGTGGGCCACCACTGATGGAGGCATGGGTTTAACTTTTAAGGTGGGCCCCACTTGAATAAAAATAGTTATATCAAGGTGGGATCCACTCAAGTGGGCCACACCATCCTATTGCAATAAAAATAAATAAAATAAAATAAAATAAAATAAAATGAAAGAGAGAGAGAGAGAGAGTCATGGAGAGTGGGACACGGCTTGTGATGGAGAGACTCCGACATTATGGGCCCTCCCATACATGAAATCATACATCAAATAGGTCATTTTTGCGCATGTGACCAAGAAAACTAGAGATCAACTATGGGAATCCTTTCCCCACCAATATGGATGGTCTAGATGACCTTTCCAAATGCAAATAAACATCATGATGGGGTCCATGGAGAATGGCCCCATCATGGAATGATCATGATGATCCAAGTGGTCTATCGGCCACAAATAAGGGTCCCAAGTGAGATCCACACCATGGATCGGTGGGCCTCACTTGGTCCACCATAAAATCAAGTAAATCTACCCTATAGAGGCACCCACCGTCCGATCTTCTCGCTCCTAGGGATTCCTTGGCACCTTATCTTCAACTTCAATGGCTAAGATGAAGAATGGAGGGTTGAGATGGGAGATTTTGGGGTAGGAAGGTGGGCCACTTAGAGCTTAGGAAGGTTGGAAATTTTCATACGTATGGGGCTCTTGGAGTTGCTTAAAAATCTTGAAATGAGAAAGAGAGAAAGAGAGAGTGATGTAAAGGGAGAGAGAGAGAGTGATGGATGGATGGGTGAGTGATGGTGGTGTAAGAAAAACTTGACTTTTTGGCCTTTTGTGTAAGAAAGGTATGGGTTAAGAAGACTTTGTTGGCTTTTTGTGTAAGAGAGGTATGAGTTTGGGAGACTTTTGTGGTTGCTTGGGAAAAGGGATGGAAGTGATGTGTACTTGACATGTGATGGATTGATGGGCGATTGATTGATGGGATTGATGTGATTGATGTGACACATCGTTGAGATTCCCTTGGTTTTCGCAACGCGCGGCGTTTTCTCGCACCGAACGTTGGCCCATATCTCTTGATCAGGGTATCGCCTCGGCGCGCGAGTCGCGGTATCGGAACCGCAACGACGGCGCGGTCGCTATGGTATTGGTCTCGGGTTAAGTCGACTCGGGTTGTCGGCACAAGAATCTAGGTCGCGCATCGATATCGGTTAAGGGTCGAAAGTTGCCAGAATTCGACCGGTAAGACCGCGGAAGTGTACGGAAAGGTACGGACCAAGATACGGGTCTTACATCCATCCATAATGAAATGGGTACTGAGGAATTACTTAACATACTCCTAACCATTTTCATAAGAGTACGGTTGCGTCTTTCAGCTACACCATTTTGCTGAGGCGTACCTGGCATTGTGTATTGTGCATAAATATCATGCTCTTATAGAAATTTAGCAAACGGTCCTGGACATTATCTTATTCCATCATATCTTCCGTAATACTGGAAAGTGATACAGTACTTCAACTATCATGAAAATCACAAAAGAAAACATACCGAAATCTGCCATAATATAATCTCCTTTTTTAAGAAGACTTGTAGCAATTAATTCTCTCACTTAACCTTTTTTTTTTATTTTTATCAAAACATATGAGAAAATCTGATAAAAGAAAAATATATAGGTAGAGAGAGGACAATTCCTAAATATAAATGAAACAGTTTTCTTACTCCCCATAAACCTAGGCAGATATGAGAAATAACCTCTCTTATTTTCTCTCACTTATTAAGTAACCGTGTATATCTTTCTAAAGTTAATAACCATTTTATCTCATTAAGTCCAAATAATGTCGATAGTTTCTTTTTATGCAGGACATATTTCAACAACTAATTGTAGAAATTTACAGACCTTGAGACTCATTTTGTGTGGAGAGCTAATCAAACTGCCTAGAGGGCTGAGGAAACTGGCAAGTCTGAGACATCTAGAATTTGAAAATTTAGAAATGCTATACTTACTGCAGGGTATAGGGAGACTAACTAGCTTTCGAATGGTTTCAGAGTTCATTGTTGAGGGTGGCAACAAAAGATGTAAATGTGGAGAATTGAAACACCTCAATCATCTCCAAGGAAGTCTTCGGATTACCGGCTTGGAAAAAGACTAGGGACCACCTTAATGCTTCTGTAATATTTGTTTTCCATTCAAACTGTTGATAGGGTTACATAAACCTAGATGAAGGGAAAAAACAAATATTAGCTTGATCAAAACTTTTGGTGGCCATTTTTAATGGTCAATCACCATCGATTGCTACAGTATAGTCCACAGGATATTTGAATCCGCTTCATTTTTGGGCTCCAGCCCTGAAATGATCTGGGAAAACGGATGGACGGCGTGAACATCATTGCGTGGGGCCGCGGCTGCACCTAATTCGCTCCCCATGTTGTGTGGATGATCTGAACTGTTCAAGAGGTAGGTCCTACTATGATTAGATGCCCAGAATCTTTTGAACTAAATCCTCTTTTTTTTCCAATGGTTAAGATCATGTTTTGCTAACAGGAAGACCGTCCCAACCCAAATGTAAATGGGCATGAAGGAAAGAATATCTTTCAACTAGACAGGAATGTGTAGTGGCCCTAACTCAGTGGGCGAAACCACGTGGTCGGTGAGGCATCCACTCCGTTTGTTAGTTTTGCCGGCTCACATGTTAGGATATGAGTTTAAAAATGAGGTAGATCCAAAACTCAAGCGGGTCATACCACCGGAAACAGCTGGGATGAAATGTCTACCGTCGAAACAGCCATCATAATGTTTACATGCCATCCAAGCCATCCACAAGGTAAGTCGATGGAAAACATAAATATCAGCCTAATCCAAAACTTCTGTAACCCCGGGAAGCTTTCAATGGTGTACATTTCATCTCCACTTTTTTCCCTTGTGGTGTGACCCACTTAAAATTTGAAATTTTCCTTTCCGGATTATGTCTGACATGATGTGACAAAGCTGATGGATGGGGTAGATATGACACAGATATCACAGTGGGCCCCAAAGACCTTAGGGTTAGGATGAAGTGTATATGGCCCAGACATCACGGTGGTCACACAGATCTTAGTGTTTGGACCGCTGAAATTGCATCCCTTTCTTATGAATAACGGTAGTCCACTTGATGATCTGAGGTAGGCCATTCCTCATTCAAGCTGGGGCTACGACCTAGACCCACATTGCTGGCTCACCAGTGGGGCTGGGCCCATTGGCACAACCCTTCTATGGTCTTACCCTGATCCAATGGCTCAGCTAACTAGAGGTGGGCATCGGACCGAGTCGGATAGGATTGGGTCCGACTTGACCCGGACCGAAAATACTCGTGACCTGACTCGAACTCGATCAGATCGGGCCAGGGTCCGGCCTATTTGACACGAACCGATCCCAACCACTGCTAATCCAATCCGGGTCCAACTCGGTTTTCACTGGTTAAGGTTCGGATTCTTTTTCGGTCAAAATCATTATCTTCATTGCTATTTTCAGTATGGTCCAACTGAGCTTTAAATATAATTTTTTTAAATGCTTTAAAATAATTACGAAAAATAGATAAACTGTAGGGATATAATTAATGCTTTAAAATAATTACGAAAAATAGATAAACTGTATAGTTATAATAAATACATCATTGTGTAGCCCTGGTAATTGATCTCTTTTGATTCATTCGTACAACCCGGAGCTCGACACTCGTCCATCAACCCGTTACCGTGTGACATGCACAGCACGAAACTCTCACTTTCGTGTGGGCGCGGATTAGATACTGACCAATACCAAATTGCTACGAAGTAACACCACCAAGCTCTGTGGACCCCACCACGTTGCGTGTGTTGTATTCATACCGTCCAATCATTTGTAGCGATGGTTTTATGACACAATAAAAAGAACGAGAAAGATCTAAAGTTCAAGTGGACCCACCACAGGAGACCGTGGGATCAGTCACACCTACGGTTGAAACATTTATAGGTCTCACTATGATGTATTTTGAGGTCCAACCTATTCATAATTTAACGTAAAGATATATGAAGAGGAAAAATATATATAAGCTTGATCGGATACTTCTGTGATACTTAAAAAGTTTTGAACGATGGATGTCACTGTCCCACTGTTTTCTATGGTGAGGTCCACTTGAACTTTAGATCTATCTCATTATTTTTCTCAAGCCATGAAATGATCTCTCCAAATGTATGGACTGGATACAACACATGCATCATCGATTCATCGTGGGTCCACAAGGCTTGGTAATACCTACAGGCTAGAGGCTACAGCGTCACTGCTCGCCTTCGCACGACATGTACCTACAGCTTGATACAGTAGAGAGACTTTCAGACGTAAACATACAGCGTGCACTTGAGGCGCCCCAGGTTCAATCTCAACCATTCAAACATGGAAGAAACAGTTGGAAAACCACACAACAAAATCCACTGAACGGAAGATCTAAATACTAGACCAACAGCCATCAAACGAGCAGTTAAGATGAAAATCGTTCCATGGCCGAAATTCAACACCAAAATATCCTATAATCAGAGATTTATAATCCTTAAGTAAATCTGATTCAATGGATGCATCCCATATACATTGGATCACAACATTTGAACGGTTAGATGGAAGCGACCTTATTCCATGTGTAAAAATTCCACCCGCATGTGTATCGATATTCAGCAGTCCACCATCGCATTTCCCTTTCCTTTTACCAACCCTACATGCTACGAGCTACGACGTCAGGCCACAGGCTACAAAGTTTGAAATATCTGACTCTGGAGAGTGCTGTTTGTATCCAGACACCTGCATTCTAAACACAGTTACTTCAAAAGTGCCTATGTGCCATGTATGCGAAAGATCCATACCGTTCAAAAAATAAGGGATGGAAACTGGTCACAACGGAATAGGATACAAATACATGTGAAGAAAATAGTCGGAAAAGAATACTGATGATCAATATTCAAGGTGGACGTTTGTAACCCACTGGTGAGTTGTACCAGCCTGATTTATTAGGCAAGGACACGTTCACCGATCGGCCTACATGGCTTAATATGAGACCACCTGGCTGACTTGTGTGTAGCCCACCTGCATGCGCTGCTATATATGATTAGTTTTTTTATTTTATTATTATTATTATTTCGATGATAGGACATGGTTTGCTTCCAATAAGCTTCCTTCCATGGGCGTTTATTAATTTTCAAAAGAGAAATTTGCGACTGTACGACTCATTTTTGGTTCATTCAGGAATCTAGGCCCAGCTCATTTTCCTTTGCGAGAATACACCCCGGCTATACGGATGCCTTTCCAAAGGTCGAAAATGCCCCTCGCCTTTACCTTCAAGCGGATCGCCAGGTGCTCGAAGACGAGCGCTGACGCTCCTCGAACTCCGAGTTGTACGAACGATTCAAAAGTGATCAACGTTACATGGGCCCCACAGTTATGGATTTATTATATCCACAACGTTCATCCATATTTCGAGATCATTTTGGAGCATTATCCAAAAAAACAAATCATATCTGAAGATCAACTGGACCACACCACAAAGAGCAGCGGGAAAATTGATTTTCAACGTTAAAAATTTTGTAGGGCCCACCATAACATTTATTTTCCATCCAATCCATTCATAAGGTCACAAAGACCTATATGAAGAGGAAAAACAAATTTCATAATGATCCAAAAGTTCTGTAACCCCTAAAAAGGTTTCAATGGTAGACGTTCAATTCCTCACTGCCTTTTAAAGTGTGGTCCACTCGATTGTTAGATCTATCTTATTTTCCGTCTCAAGCCTTAATATGATCTCGCCAAATAGATGGACGATTTGAATATAACATAGACCTCATGATGAGACTCACAAAAGGCGATGAGAATTACAACAACAAAAAAGAATATATTTTAAAAATCATATTGCTACGGTCTACAGTTACGAATTATAACCGTAGCCATAACCATAGCGGCCGTGCTAAAGAGGCCTGTCCAGGGTGGGTGCGTCGAGCTAGTGGCCACCCGCGCCACTCGTTGAGCTATCCGACGGGGCCACGCCCAGCTGGGGGCCCCTATGGCTACGGATTATAACCGTAGCCATTGACCATAGTGCAGTTTTTTTTTAATTTTTTTTTTTACATGGAGAACTTTATTCCACCAATAATTTTCTCTAACACATATTTATTTAAATATGTATATATGAGTATATAAAAAGTTTTTTCCTATTTTTCATTTCTTTCTTTATTCATTTAACAAGAATATCTTCTAAACTAAAATTAGTTACTTGATGTACCCTATATGATTTTGGGGTAGGAGAAGCTACTTTAGCCAACCAACCTGGTTATTTTCCAAGATTCCATCAGGTCGTCGGTCGAAAATCCATATCATTCACTTAGTAGTCAATTTCATTCATGACCGTGAAGTGAAGGGGCATGACCGTGAAATGCACTGGAAATGACCGTGAAGTGCATGGAAATGAGCATGAAGTGAGGCGAATGGACAGTGAAATGCGTGGAAATGATCGGTGAAGGAGCATGACCGTGAAATGCGCCGAAATGACCATGAATCAACACGGAATCGGTGAGAATGACCGTGATATGCATGGAAATGACCGTGAAGTGAAGCGATTGGACCACGAAATGCACAGAAATGACCGTCAAGTGAAGGGGCATAATCGTGAAATGCGTCAAAATGACTGTGAATCAACAAGGAATAGGCGGGAATGATCGTGATATGCATGGAAATGACCGTGAAGTGAAGCGATTAGACCACGAAATGCGCGAAAATAACCGTGAAGTGAAGGGGCATGATCGTGAAATGCGCCGAAATGACCGTAAATCAATACGGAATAGGCGGCAATGACCATGATATGCATGGAAATGACCGTGAAGTGTAGCGATTGGACCGTGAAATGCATGAAAATGACTGTGAAGTGAAGGAGCATGACCGTAAAATGCATCAAAATGACCGTGAATCAACACGGAATAGGCGGGATCAGGATCGGGTTTAGGTTTGGGTTTTCAAGTTTAGGTTTACCTTTAGGTTAGAGGGTTGAGATTAGGATTAGGTGTAGGTTTAGGTTTAGGGATTTGAGAATACGTTCAGGTTTTAGGTTTAGGTTATAGGTTATAGGTTTAGGTTAAGGTTATAGATAATAGGTAATAGGTTTAGGTTTAGGTTTAGGTTTAGGTTATATGTTTAGGTTTAGGTTATATGTTAAGGTTTAGGTTTAGGTTATAGGTTTAGGTTAAGGTTATAGGTTTAAGTTTGGGTTTAGGTTATAGGTTATAGGTTTAGGGATTTAAGAATAGGTTTAAATTATAGGTTATAGGTTGTAGGTTAAGGTTTAGGTTTAGGTTTAGGCTAAGGTTTAGGTTTAGGTTTAGGTTATAGATTATAGGTTATAGATTTGGGGCCTGTTTGGCCGGGTAGATCCCATGGTATTAGGAGGGATGGGATCAATTTTAAGGTAATGATGGTGGTGTCAGTGGATTGTCTTAAGATTCATGGGATTGCTTATATCCCGGGACAAGTTCACTGGGTCTGTTTGGCACGCCCTGCATATCCCGGGATTTTATCTTCCAATCCATCCAACCAAGGGATAGGATCAATTTTAAGGTAATGATGGTGATGTCAGTGGATTGTCTTAAGATCCATGGGATTGCTCATATCCCGGGACAAGTTCATCAGATTTGTTTGGCTCGTCAGGCCTATTCTAGGATATTGCCTATCCCATCCCTCCTAATACCATGGGATTTGTCTGGCCAAATAGGCCCTTAGGGAATTGAGAATAAGTTAAGGTTTAGGTTTAGGTTATAGGTTACAGGTTATAGGTTGGTTTGCGTTTAGGTTATAGGTTAAAGGTTTAGGTTATAGGTTAAAGGGTTAGGTTTTGGGACTTGAGAATAGGTTTAGGTTAAGGTTATAAGTTTAGGTTAAAGGTTTAGATTAATGTTATAGGTTTAGGTTATAGGTTTAGATTTGAGAATAGGTTTAGGTTATAAGTATAGGTTTAGGTTAGGTTGTAGGTTAAGGTTTAGGGAATTGAGTTTAGGTTATAGGTTATAGGTTTAGGTTGTAGTTATATATTTTGGGATTTGAGAATAGGTTTAGGTTATAAGTATAGGTTTAGGTTTAGGAATTCGGGTTTGGGTTCGGGTTCGGGTTCGGGTTTATGTTCGGGTTTAGGTTATAGGTTTCAGTTTAGGTTATAGGTTTATGTTAAGGTTTGGGTTTAGGTTATATGTTTTGGGATTTGAGAATAGGTTTAGGTTATAAGTATAGGTTTAGGTTAGGGTGTAGATTAAGGTTTAGGGAAATGACCGTGAAGTTAAGGGGCATGACCGTGAAATGCGTCAAAATGACCGTGAATCAACATGGAATAGGTGGGAATGACCGTGATATGCATGGAAATGGGGGTGAAGTGAAGTAATTAGACTGCGAAATGCACGATACTTACCGTGAAGTGAAGACGTGTGACCGCGAAATGTGTCGAAATGACCGTGAATCAACACGAAATAGTTGGTAATGACCGTGATATGCATGGAAATGGGGGTGAAGTGAAGTGATTGGATCGTGAAATGTGTGGAAGTGACGGTGAAGTGAAGACGCGGGATCGCGAAATGTGTCGAAATGACTATGAATCAACACGAAATATGCAGGAATGACCATGATATGCATGGAAATGGGGGTGAAGTAAAGCGATTGGACCGAAAAATGCACAGAACTGACCGTGAAGTGAAGGGTCATCACCGCGAAATGCGTCGAAATGACCGTGAATCAACACGGAATATGCAGGAATGACCGTGATATGCATGAAAATGGGGGTGAAGTGAAGCGATTGGACTGCGAAATGCACAGAAGTGACCGTGAAGTGAAGACGCGGGACCGCGAAATGTGTCGAAATGACCGTGAATCAACACGAAATATGCAGGAATGACCGTGATATGCATGGAAATGGGGTGAAGTGAAGCGATTGGACCGCGAAATGTGCAGAACTGACCCTGAAGTGAAGGGTCATTACGGCGAAATGTATCGAAATGACCGTGAATCAACACAGAATATGCGGAAATGACCATGATATACATGAAAATGGGGGTGAAGTGAAGCGATTGAATCGTGAAATGCGCGGAACTGACCGTGAAGTGAAGGGTCATCACCGTGAAATGCGTCGAAATGACCGTGAATCAACACGAAATATGCGGGAATGACCGCGATATGCATGGAAATGGGGGTGAAGTGAAGCGATTGGACAGCGAAATGTGCAAAATTGACCGTGAAGTGAAGACGCGGGACCGTGAAATGTGTCGAAATAACCCTGAATCAACACGAAATATGCGAGAATGACCATGATATGCATGGAAATGGGGGTGAAGTGAAGCGATTGGACTACGAAATGCGCAGAACTGACCATGAAGTGAAGGGTCATCACCGCGAAATGCGTCGAAATGACCGTGAATCAACACGGAATATGCAGGAATGACCGTGATATACATGAAAATGGAGGTGAAGTGAAGCGAATATGCTGGAATGACCGTGATATGCATGGAAATGGGGGTGAAGTGAAGCGATTGGACCGCGAAATGCGTGGAACTGACCATGAAGTGAAGGGTCATCACCGCGAAATGCGTCGAAATCACCGCGAATCAACATGGAATATGCGGGAATAACCATAATATGCATGAAAATGGGGGTGAAGTGAAGTGATTGGACTGCGAAATGCACGGAAGTGACTGTGAAGTGAAGACGTGGGACTGCAAAATGTGTCAAAATGACCGTGAATCAACACGAAATATGTAGGAATGACCGTGATATGCATGAAAATGAGGTGAAGTGAAGCGATTGGACCGCGAAATGTGCAGAACTGACAGTGAAGTGAAGGGTCATCACCGCGAAATACGTCGAAATCACCGTGAATCAACACGGAATATGCGAGAATGACCATGATATGCATGAAAATGGGGGTGAAGTGAGGTGATTGGACCGCGAAATGCGTGGAACTGACCGTAAGTGAAGGGTCATCACCACGAAATGCGTTGAAATCACCATGAATCAACACGGAACGTAAGTCGAAGCCCCTTTTTCCAACCTATCTCCTTAAAATCTTCACATACCTTCACTCTGTCCTCTAATTTTCTTATGACATTGATAGGTATAAGCCAAAAATTTAATGTTTAGATAATCGAAACCATAGATCTAGACTGAATGAGTTAATTTCGGGTCAAAGTTGATACTTTCGACCCATTGGAGGGTAAGGACTTAAGGGGGAACGAAATTTCACCGAAAATAGTAGAAATATAGAAAAATTAGGTTTTGACCTTTAACCGGGAGGAATATTATAAAATGGATAGGTCCATTGCGTAGATCGGCTTCTCCTACCCCAAAATCATACATGGCATGTCCCATGGCGCATTACCGGCACCCGAAAAAATACCCGACAAGTTGACCCAGCCAACCGGCGTGGTCACCCCGCCGCCCGCGTGGCCGCCCCGCCAATGGTCCAGCAGGGCGTGTTAACCCCGCCAAACCGGCGTGGTCACCCCGCTGGCTTGAGTTTAGATCTCTATGGCTACGTACTGGGTATCTATGGCTACGGTTAAATCCGTAACTATTGGTCTGACTGTAGCTAATGACTTCACAACAAGTTTTTTTTTTTTTTTCGAATCTTTTTTTTTTTTTTTTTTTTGGTCCCATCATGAGGTCTATGTTATATCCAAACCGTCCATTTATTTGACGAGCTCATATTAAGGCTTGAGACGGAAAATAAAATAGATCTAACTATCAAATGGACCACACTTTAAAAGGTAGTGGGGAATTGAACGTCTGCTGCTCTTTGTGGTGTGGTCCAGTTGATCTTTGGATATGAATTTTTTTTTTTTTTTGGATAATGCTCCGAAACGATCTTGAAATATGGATGAACGTTTTGGATATAATAAATAAATAACTGTGGGGCCCATGTAACGTTGATCTATTTTGAACCGTTCGTAAGAGTTCGAGGAGCGTCAACGCTGGTCTTTAAGCACCAGCCAATCCGCTTGGAGGAAAGAGCAGGGGCATTATCGACCTTTTGCAAGGTGTCCGTACAGCTGGGGTGTATTCTCGCAAGGGAAAATGAGGTGGGCTTAGTTTCCTAAATGGGCCAAAAATGAGTCGTACAGTCGTAAATTTCTCGTTTTAAAAACCTCATCTTCTCATAATAAACCATGGTTGGGAATACATGGTTATATAGCTTCGGTGAAATGATAGAGAAAGTGTATGGAAACCTCACCGTATGCCTTCTTTTATTTGATTTAGTTACCATACCCTCACTCCGGGTCGGGTCGGGTCGGATCGGTTCAGATTAACCACAATTCGATCTTAACTTAAAAAACTGTTGAATCTGAATGTCTCTACTCTATCTGTACCGATTCAGGCTGTCAGTTCTGTTTGAAACGGGTCAGATCAGATCTGATCAGGTTGGATCCACCGGATTAGGTCAAATATGCATAGCTCTATACCTGGATGAAGGTAAAACACAATTATAAACTTGATCCTAAACTTTTGTGGCCCCGAGATGTTTTCAACTATAAGCATTTAATTCCCATTTCGTGGTCCACTTGAGCATTGAATCTACCTGCCCCCAACCTAAAATTACACGGCGAAATGCATGGTCGGTGTGGATAAATCAATACATCACAGTGGTCCGAGGACTACCTTCCCGTATCCTTTGGCTTTTTCTTTGTTGCAAAAACAAGGCAGGTGCGGGCGTGGATTGGGTACTTCCCCGCGGGTTCCGAGATGGGGATAGGCTTGGGCTTTGAGAGTCACGGTGACGTATGGATTATATCCACACCGTCCATACATTTTTCCATGTCATTTCAGTTTGGGTCTTAAAAAACGACGCAGATCCAAGGTTTGGGTGGGCCACCCCATAGCATGAAGAGGGGTTAATGACACCTACCGTTGAAAACGTTCCTAGGACCCACCGTTATGTTTATTTTTCATCCAATCTGTTCATGAGGTAATAGAGACCCGGATGAAGGTAAAACACAATTATAAGCTTGATCCTAAACTTCCGTGGCTCCAAGAGGTTTTCAACGATAAGCATTTAATCCCCATTTCGTGGTCCACTTGAGCATTGAATCTACCTACCCCCAACCTAAAATGACACGGTGAAATGTATGGACGGTGTGGATAAATCAAACACATCACAGTGGTTCTCAGAGCTCTAGCATGTCCCTATCTCGGGACGGCAGGGGAAGTACCCAATCCGCGTCCAAAGATCGATGGCTTAGTTCCCTAAGAAAGACTGCATTAATTTAGCTTCCCTCATTATAGACCGTCTATGGCGAGGCCCACGGTTTGTGTGGTTGAGATCAATGACAGTGGCCCCATGGTTTAATAATCTGTTTGGCTGTCAGCATTTTTTTCGACCACAATTTTTGGTTTTTCAATTCTGATCAGTGGATCCCACGTTTAGTTGATCCATACCATTGGTATCTTGTGAATCAGCTTGGATGGAGATATATATAAACAAAATTTCAAATATTGAATTATTTCAGAGAACATTTATTAAGTTGAATGTGGACGGTTCGTGTTTTTCTTTTCTAAACGGTTTAGCATGTGGGAAAATTTTGAATAGTTCTGATTGTTGTGTTGAGATTATATTTTATTATCAATCTAAAAAATTGGGACTGCAACAGATTAATGGTCTAGATTAGAAATCTACAGTTTACTTATTATAAAAATAGCGCGTGTATACCGTCTAAAGAGGCGACGTATCATATATTTCTTTTTTGAAAAGAGCGAGGTGTTTTGACTAATATGCACTGGATGAGTGATTTCTATCGTTGGAACGGGGGGCACGGGCAAGACCAACCTTGATAATATTTTCAACCGTTGTAACCTTTCAATTGCCTATAGTGATGTTTATTTGTCATCCATCCTGTTTATAATATCACATAGACATAGATGAAAGGAAAACACAAATACCAGCTTGATCCAAAACTTCTGTGGCTTATAAGAATCTTTCAATGGTAGACATTTAATTTATACTGTTTCCTTTGGTGTGGTCCACTTTAACTTTTTAAGCACTTGGCTTTTGACCTCATCCAATTAAATTATCTGTTAAAATGGATGGACGGAGCGGATAAAATACATATACCACGGTGGGTCCCACATATTTTACTCCGTACGCAATCAATATCCTCTGTTGTCAAGCACGTCGATGGTAGCCAATCAGTGTGAATGCATGAGCGTGATTTTTGAATTTTGAGTCGTCTGTGAGTCCCGAGATTCCATGTGTCGGATATCTTTGGAAAAAAGTCGCTTGGGATGCCTCTTTTATCACATCAAATACGCATCTTTCTCCTCTGGTGGGCCGGCTACATCTTATCACTTTACTGGCGGCTCCTGAATGAGTTGACTATGATTTATTCATGATTAATGTCAGAATTGGATATCTGGAGATTCAATCTGAGCCGTTGACTAGATCCAGAACATAGTTTTAAGGGCTGCAATTAAAATTGACACTGAGCAGATGGTTGAAGCATTCCATAAGTTTTCCTTCCCTTACAAAGCTGTTTATTTTCCAAGCAGTGGATGGAATGGATGGGATTGGCTGATAAAAGGAGTGCTTTAAAATAATAAGCCATCCATTATGGTCTCTAACAAATGGATGGTTCAGATTGTTAGTTAGACTTATTTATGTGCAAACAATCTGCACCGTTAATTTTATAAGGTACTGATTGGATGCCTGGATTTGTCTGTTTTTTGGTTGGTAAGCCATAGCATGCCGTCCAGAGCTAACCTCATTCTCTACAGTTGCATCTTTAACTCTCCTCTTCTTTTCTTCTCTACATTTGCATCTTTCACTACTCTCTCCCTCTCTTCCATATCTTCAGTCCTTCCCATTTCCTAATTCTACAACTATTTGAACTCAAATTCCTCCCTATTTCCCATCTACCTACCAAAACAACTCTTTCCCTCTCTCTACCATATCTTCAGAGTCCTTCCCATTTCAAATTCCTCCCTTCTTTCCTTCTGTACATTTGCATCTCTCTCTCTCTCTCTCTCTCTCTCTCTCTCTCTCTCTCTCTGACCCATGAAATTCCTTGCCATTGCATATTTCTAAGCTTTCCAGAGCTCTCCCACACATCAAATTCCTCCTTTCTTCTCATCCATACATACCAAAAGGAGAAAGAAAGAAGAAGAAAACATGGTCGATTGGATCGTCTCAGCTGCAGTGGAAAAGTTGAAGACTATCCTCGAAGAAAAGGTAGCTATGTTGGTGGATATTCCTGATGAGATCAGAAAGCTTTCCAGCACGTTCACCTCGATTCAAGCTTTGCTTGAAGATGCTGAGTCTCGGCGTGTAAAAGACATATCGGTGAAGATCTGGTTAGAGAAGGTCAAAGACGTTGCCTACGATGTGGATGACATATTGGATGAGTGGATGACAGAAGCTCTTAAATCAAAAGTAGCCGATGAAGGTGATGGATCCTCTCCCAGCAAGAAGCGTAAAGTAAGTATCCTCTCCCGTGTCACTAATTACATCATTCCTCTCGTCAATCCTCTCATGTTACGCAACGAAATTGGAAGAAGGATAAAGGAGGTGAGGGGTAGATTAGATGATATTGTAAAAGAGAAGAACCAATTGGGTCTTAGAGTAGATAGTGGGGAGAGGGAGAGAGTGGATAGTGAAGTTAGGAGGGGTGAGATAAGAGACCGAGAGACAAGCTCCCTACTTGACCAGCCGTTCATTGTCGGGAGGGAAGATGTAAAAAAAAAAGTAGTAGACTTGTTGGTGGGGGGGAGTAGTAGAGAGGTAAATGAGGTGCCCTTCGTCATTTCTATCGTTGGAATGGGGGGCTTGGGCAAGACCACCCTTGCTCAACTCATTTACAACGATAAAATAGTCGAGGGGCATTTCGACATGAGGATGTGGGTATGTGTTTCTGAAGATTTTGATGTCAAACGTATTACGAAATTAATCATAGAATCTGCAGATAAGTCTAGTTGTGAGGATCTAAGCCTGGCCCTGTTGCAAAGTATTCTCACCCAAAAGTTGCAAGCAAAGCGATTCTTGCTGGTGCTCGACGACGTTTGGAACAAAGACTGCGAGAAGTGGGACAAGCTGAGACTTCCCTTCCAAGCTGGTGCACCCGGGAGTCGAATCATTGTAACCACTCGTTTGGAAGATGTCGCATCGAGGATGGGAAGTACTGATCACATGCAGAAACTGGATGTTTTATCTGATGATGATTGCTGGTTAGTGTTCAGTCGCAAAGCGCTTGAGCATCGGAGTGCAGAAGAACGTTCGGATTTGGAAGACATTGGAAGGCAAATCGTAAACAGGTGTGAAGGGGTGCCTCTAGCAGCAAAGACGATAGGGAGTGCCATGTGCTCGAGAAAGACGAGAAGGGAATGGGAGGTTGTGTTGGAAAGCGAAATATGGAACTCAGCTGATATCTTGGGAGGTATTTTACCGGCTTTGTTACTAAGCTACCATGATTTACCTGCAGCTCTGAAGCAGTGCTTTGCGTATTGCTCTATTTTCCCGAAAGATTGGGAGATAGAGAAGGATACGATAGTCAACCTATGGGTGGCAAATGGTTTCATATGCTCCAAGGGAAGTCAAGACATGGAGGAAATTGGTGGACTGTATTTTGAAGATTTACTACGACGGTCGTTGCTCCAAGATGCAGAACGCGATGATGATGATGATCAGAAAATAGTCAGTTGCAAGATGCATGATTTAGTTCATGATCTTGCACATTCTGTTGTAGGAAGTGAGTATTTAGTGGTAGAGAACAGAAAGCAAGCTTCGTTAAACTTCGACAATTTCCGCCATTCTTTATTTGCCAGTTATGAAGCTGATGCAGTGGCTTTCATGTCAGACACCTTGTACAAGGCCTCTAAGTTGCGGACATTGCTACTTTACAGACATTTCTCCGTGGCGCCACAAATTTTATTTAATCAATGGAGACGCCTTAGAGCATTGTACTTGAGTTATACCGGCATTAAGAAATTGTCTCCAACGGTGGGACATTTGAAACACTTGAGATTTCTTGATTTGTCAGGCACAGATGTAGAGGAGTTGCCAGAGGAAGTGTGTAATTGCCTAAATTTACAAACATTGGGACTCAATTATTGTCGGGAGCTAAAAAAACTGCCTGGAGGGATGAAGAAAATGATTAACCTGAGATTTCTTGATTTGTCTGGCACAGACGTAGAAGAGTTGCCAGAGGAGGTGTGTGATTGCCTAAATTTACAAACATTGAGACTCGACGGGTGTCAGAAGCTAAAAAAACTGCCTGGAGGGATGAAGGAAATGACTAACCTGAGATTTCTTGATTTGTCAGGCACAGACGTAGAAGAGTTGTCAGAGGAGGTGTGTGATTGCCTAAATTTACAAACATTGAGACTCAATTGCTGTCAGAAGTTAAAAAAACTGCCTGAAGGGATGAAGAAAATGATTAACCTGAGATTTCTTGATTTGTCAGGCACAGACGTAGAAGAGTTGCCAGAGGAGGTGTGTAATTGCCTAAATTTACAAACATTGAGACTCAATTTATGTGATAAGCTAAAAAAACTGCCGGGAGGGATGGAGAAAATGATTAACCTGAGAATTCTTGATTTGTCATGCACAGACGTAGAAGAGTTGCCAGAGGAGGTGTGTAATTGCCTAAATTTACAAACATTGAGACTCAATCATTGTGGGGAACTAAAAAAACTGCCTGGAGGGATGAAGAAAATGATTAACCTGAGACATCTAGAATTTAAATTGTGTTTCAATCTGGAGTACTTACCGCAGGGTATAGGGAGTGTAACTGGCCTTCGGACGTTAACAACCTTTATTGTAGGGGGTGGGGACGAAGGATGTAAATGTGGAGAACTGAAACACCTCAATCATCTTCAAGGAAGTCTTCTGATTACCGGCTTGGACAATAACAGGAGCAGGGACGAAGCTAGAGAGGCAGAACTGAATAAGAAGCAGCACCTTCATACTCTATCCTTCCACTACAAGTGTGAAGGTGATGAGCTGTTGGATGAAGAGGTGAAGAGAATGGAGGACGTGCTTGAATTTCTCCAGCCCCACACAAACTTGAAAGAGTTGGAAATAGAGCATTACAAAGGTTCTACGCTTCCCAAGTGGATAGAGGATCCGGTGTTCTCCCATCTAGTCAGCATCACACTCTCGTCTTGTTGGGAGTGTAAACAACTGCCAGGTTTTGGAAAACTACCATCCCTTAAATACCTTGATATTTCGTGCATGTATGAGGTAAGAAAGGTGGGTGTTGAGTTTAGTGGGGTTGATAACAATGACGGAAGTGGATGTGTTGTCTCGTTTCCCAAGTTGGAGACCCTCATCTTCAGTTTCATGACAAATTGGGAGGAGTGGGAATTGAGAGGTGAAGTTGGAGAGGTTATGCCATCTCTTCTCCAATTAGAAATAATTGAATGCCGAAAGCTGAAGGAATTGCCCAGCAACCTTCTACCGCTCCTCCAGAAGCTGACTTTACAAATAAGTAAAGAAGGGATGTTGTCTTGGGGAGGGACCTTACCCGTCCTCCCCAACCTTAAACATTTGATTATTCGAGACAGTCTATTTAGTCCTGAGCTGAAATCGTTCCCTTGTGGTTGGTTGGGACAATTCAAAGCCCTCAAGACTCTGGAAATCAACTACTGCAAGGAGTTGGAGTCTC
This sequence comes from Magnolia kwangsiensis, assembly GCA_037074715.1. Classification (NCBI taxonomy): domain Eukaryota; kingdom Viridiplantae; phylum Streptophyta; class Magnoliopsida; order Magnoliales; family Magnoliaceae; genus Magnolia; species Magnolia kwangsiensis. Next base: position 138,215,694 of record CM073577.1, read on the forward strand.
TACCAGATGAGGAGTTGCAACAGCTCACCATGCTTCAAGAATTGAAGATCCGCAGCTGTCAACTCTTGGAAGAGCGCTACGGAGATGGAGGAGAAGATCGGGACAAGATTGCTCAAATCCCCGATATATCAATTGTTGAGTAAAAGGTGCAGAGGATTTTCTTTTGCTTTTGTTTATAGGAATTGTATTGCTTCTCCCTGTAACCCGTTTCCTTTTTATTCATTTTCTTTTTTGTTTGTTTTTTTTTTAAAATTTTAAGGTGTTTATCAGATGTTGATTGTATTTTAGTTGGTTCAACGTGTGACCCCTTGTTGTCTGTTTTGGAGGTCAGGTTCTATGCCCCCCTCCCATCTTTTGTACGTTTTTTTCTTTCTTCTTTTTCTTTTTTTATTAATAAAGCTTATGATGTCCCGTCCACCTTCACACACGCGCATAGTCGGTCGCACGTGTGACAATTTCATTCCTTTTGACGATTGACAGACAAGCGGGTCGAACCAATACCACTACAATACATAAAAATCATGAGGTATGTGTTATATCCAAACCGTCCATCCATTTAGTGAGCATGTCTTAAGGCTTGAGACGAAAAATTAGATAAATATAATTATTAAGTGGACCACACTGCATAAAAACAGTGGGGGATTGAACATCTACCATTGAAATCCTTTTAAGAGTCAAATAGATTATGGATCAATATGAAAAATGTTTTTTCTCTTCATCTAGGTCTTTGTGACATTATTAAAAGTATAATTTTTTTAACGGTGAAAATTATTATCCTCAATGCTATTTGTAGCGTGGTCCAGTTGATTTTTGGATATAATTAATTTTTTTGGATAATTTTTTAAAATGATCTCAAAAAGTGGATGAACGTTGTGGATATGATAAATACATCACTGAGGGGCCATGTAACTTTGATCTCCTTTGGACCGTTCGTACAACTCGGAGCTCGAGGATTTCCCTTTCGCAGGAAGTTCCTGCGCTGAGATGCAGGGTGGGGTCCACCATGATGTTTATGAGAAATCCAACCCGTCCATTCATTTTTCGAGCTCATTTTAGGACAGGAGAAAAAAAATTAGGAGGATGTAAAACTCAACTGGGCCATACACGATGAACCAGTGCGGAAAAGAATTCCTACTGTTTAAATCTTTCTAGGCTCCACCTTGATGTTTATATGCCATCCAAACCGTTTATAATGTCATTTTTAATGGGATGAAAAGAAAACACTGAAAACTTAGGCCGATACAAAACTTTCGTGGCCATATAAATATTTCAACGGTGAAAACTAAATCTACACTTTTTCATCTCCTGTGGCCCGTTTGAGTTTGGGATCCGCCTTATTTTTTCTAACATATCCTAAAATGACATCGAAAAACGGATGGACAGGTTGGATTTCTCACAAACATCGCAGAAGGCCCCACCCGGAGTCCTTGCGCAGGAACTTCCTGCCAAAGCCTTTCACAGGAAATCCGCATCTCAGTTTATACTTGCCGTTTATACATGCCACGTGTAACTTTAGACTGCATGCGTATCAAGCGTCGTACCCTACCATGCGTATCGAGGACTTAGCCGAGCTAAGTTCGAGCTGGGTAACCTCCCGGCTGAGCTGAGCCAAGCTAGGCCAAGCTTGGTTCAACTTGTGTATAACTCTAATTACAATGTGATAATAAGATATTTAGGGTTGTGTTTAATGATCCAAACCATATACAGGATGGGCTTCACCGTATATGGAATTCAATGTTTTCTGTTGAATTTATACAATCCTTTTGAGCACTGCTTTGAGTGTTATTGATTTCAAAGCATATGATTTTCCAATCTTGAAATTTTTTTTGGCAGATTCCTTCATCGTTGTATTATGGAATGTCAACTGTTTGACTGAATTTGACCACATACACATACCTAGCCCCAGTGTCTGCTTGGAATCATGGAAAGAAAAGACAAGAAAGCACCATTTTTTCAAGTAATTTTTCTTCATATGTGAAGCCATTTTTTTTTTTAGCAATTTATAGAAAATAAAATTTTCCACTTACTATTTTGTTAAAAAATTAACAAAATTATTTTCCCACTTTCTTCCTTAAGAAAAACTTTTTTTTTAATGATGGAAGGAAAATAAAATTTTCAAGAGTTAAACCATCCACCTTTAATAACCTCTCATGTCCCGCATTTGCCAATGTAACCCTTTGCATCATTTTTTCTCATGATTTTGGATAATGGCGGGTTTAATCGTGTCATTTGGTCTTATAATCCAAATGTGCCACCATTAACTTTTAATAACCTCATATGTGCCACATTTTCCAATGTAACCCCCAAGGTTGATTGGATTCCCTTGCCATCGACACGGTCATTGTCTTGTCATGTGCACCAACATGCCATTTGGTCCCCATAACCCCCTAGACATGATTTTTATGATAGATCCAAGACGAACATTGTTGTTATAGTTACATAATTTGGACAATATCATTACAAAGTCACCTGCATGTGTCAAATGCAGGCCCCACATTGAAAATGATAATATTGTCATTTCATATGGTGCTTTTTCACTACCCGCCTAAGATCTAATGTGGACACATGGTGCCTTTTAATTGGGTCATGTCGGAGTTACGAGCAACCTCTCTAATGATGGGTTACCGGGAATTCGCATCCCATGCATAAACATGTGATTACATGTGTGTGCACGCGCAACCTCTCTAATGATGGATTACCGGGAATTCGCATCCCATGCATAAACATGTGATTACATGTGTGTGCACGCGCATGCAGGCGCAACGTGCCACTATACAACTTCAAGCATATCACACAGGTGCCACAATTTAGCTTCAAGTGCCTCATATATATTGTGAATGCTACATGTGACTATAACTTTCAGAAAAAATGAATAAATGAATAAGAAAATGTTTGTTTTGCCAAACAACAGACTGAAAAATATCCAAACTTAGGAAAGGGAAGCATTGTTTCCTTTCCCAGTTTCCTAGAAATAAGTTTCCTAAGGAACACTATTTACTTTCCGCTGCTTTTAATAAATCAAACAAGCCCCAAGTGAGTTTTTCCCTTTCCTTTTTTTTCCCTTCAAGAAAGAGGATCGTTTGGTAGCATGGATATTGGGCAGTTAGGAATTAGAATCCAGGATTTTCAATCCAAATCATGTTTAGAACCCTCAAAAAACCAAGATTGAAGATCCCCAAAGTATCCCCTTTTAAATTAGAAGGGGAAAAAAAAGGTGTATGTAAAATCCATGGATTTTTAGTTCTCTCCAACTGTAACAATTACTCTCCCCTCTTTTAAGGTCTGTTGTCAAACAATTTCTGGATTTTACCAGATTAAAAATCTACATTAGCAAACGCAGTTGAAGAATGCTAGTACTGTTAAACGACCCCTACATCCATGATAAAAAGATTGGTGACCAATGTGACAAAAGCACATAGCTAAACTACATGATCAATTCTACCAAAACAGAAATAAACAATTGACTAAAGTATAAAAATTCCATTAGATTCCAGCAAAAATGCGTATGGCATAACTGAGGCCGCAACAAGGAGCAAGCATTAATTGCACAATGAGACCCATGAGTAAGCATTGGTCAATGAGGCCCACAACATGAACAGAACTCAAGAAGACTCGTTACAAAAAAAGAAAAGAAGATAAAACTCACTCATCTCTGCTTTTCGACAACTTCTTTTTCTTCTTCATCTCGCTGGGGGCATATAGTTCACCTCCATCAGCCTCTTCACCCTTCTTCTTTTTCTTCTTTTTAGCAGTCCCGTTCTGTTCATAATCCAAGCCATTCATGCCATTGGAAATTTCGAGAACTGGTTCATCCATGGACTTGCGCTTCTCTTTCTTCTTTTTCTTCTCGGTTTCAGGCTCATCAAGAGCATCTTCATTCATAGTCTCAGCTGGTTTATCCTCTGCCATGGGAACACCATCCACTCCCTCACTTTTGGCTTTCTTTTTCTTACTTTTCTTTACTGAAACTTGTGTGGGTTCGTGATCTGTATCCATTTGGGTCTTTTCTCCATCTGCCAGCATTCATATCAAATACAAAACAAATCAAACAACGGCATACATGCTTTTCCTAAATCTGCATCAAATCATATGCCCACATAAATTTGACAAGAGAATCCTGACTTCTGTCTTGTGTTTTAATTTTTAAATTTATTAAGGTTTTGACATATAGCACCCTCTATTTCAGACATAAGATAAATAGCACCCACCCTGGAGCATTTTTCCAAATGTGGCCAAAAAACACGTTGCCGTTAATTTTTTAGATGGGAAAAACTAACCATGACTGGATTAGCAGATTTTTGAAAAATAACAATTTTTTTTGAAAAGGACAATATTACCCCTCCCAAATCGACAAAAACCTTGACCCCACCCTTAACATCCCCTCTTTCCTCCCAACCCCAAGGCCTAACCGTACCCTCTCCCAACTTGAGGATAAAACTGTCTTTTTCCTTGGTCAACAGTCAATTGTAACGGCTATGACATTGTTCAATCACGTTTTGCTTACAGACGATACCTGAAATGGAAAACAGGAGGGACTATTCGGGAAAATACATGAGGGAGGGTGTTACTTATCTTTATGCCAAAAGGGAGTGCACTATTTGTCAAAACCAATGTTTGACAAACTGCCGGATACCAGTATGTAATCTCCGGACATACCAGTGTCGTCCATGAACAATACAAACCGTATTGGCCTGATACAGGGGCAATATGACCCCATATCAATGGTGAACAATTCGATACACAAAAACCAAGGTGAGAAAAACCCTCCAAAATATGCAAATGCTGCTGCAGAAAGTGGTGAACACATGGTATTCGTTAGTAATTCATTACCAGGAGACTCGTGTGATCCTCTACCTCAGGATGTGTCTAGCATCCCCGGGCCCTAGTTCTGTGGTCAGTGATCTAAAATGTAATTCCGATAAGCCCCAAAGTAGACAGAAGGTGGAAGCAACAGCTCCTTAACTGGACAACCCTAATAAGGGCTGCAACTTGGTTTCGGATTGACCCACACCTGGTTGACACAGCTCGAGTTCGAGTCAAGCTGGGTCTGTTTGTCAGGGTCCTCGGGTTGAGTTACGGTTACGGTTTGAGCATATCCAAATCAGGTTACGCTAGGTCGGGAATGATCTCATGCATTTGGGTCGATTTGGGTTGGGTTGAGTTGGGTTGGGTCAGGGTTGAGCATGGAGGAATTTAGGTTGGGTTCGGATTGGGCACCTCAAGTTATATTTTGGGTTGGTTCAGGTTGCAGGCTAGGTCCTCTCGAGGTCAGGTCGGGCTCGGTTTGACCCTTAACCCGACCCAGAATTGCCCAAGTTGCCGCTCTAAGCCCAGGATCTTTTAAAGAGCAGAAGTCCACATCCACCTAAAGAAGGCCAAATTTGCTGGTTAGGATCTTTCCAAACTTTTTAAGGGATTTGGAGTCATGGTCAATACATGGTGGGGCGCATCAGACCAAAAGCCAGCCCCTGATCTATTGGCCTTGTGTTTGGTTCAAAATTCAGTTGTCAGTATGTGTATATGGTGTCGGGCATGCCAGAACCTATTACAGCTCGATCCGAACAGAAAACCTATGACCCCAAATGCCTAGATAGACAGAGAGACCGTGAGCGGTTGTCTATAATCAAGAATCAAAGCAGTTCAGCCATCCATTCAGCCTCCTGTAAATGAAATCAGGCGATTTTGCAAAATGGAGGGTTTGTCCTTCTAATGAGTTCTTTTTGCCTTTCAGCCGAAAGGAATTGTTCTCATCGTGATAGCAAAGATAACTCGATTCGTGCAATGTAAGAGTAGAAGGAACTCAATTGTATTGAATAAATAAGAAAATAAAAACTTACAATAATATCTGTTTGCGATCCGGCGTCTATGGCATAGATGGTAAGACCCTAGATCTAAGTCTTCCTTAGTCTTGGGCATGGACCAAGGGAATTATACTACTAAAAAAATAATAATAATAACAAAAGGTCATCCTTACAATCCAGCACTTGTTCTAGATGGAAGGGAATCACACTATTCCTAATCTAAGTCGGCCAAGCATAGCAGCGTAGATAGACAGGATTACACTATTATGCTAAAGCCAGTCTAGCATGGTAACATAGACAGGTTGTCTTAGTCTAAAATAAGCTAAGATGAGATAAAATAAAAGGATAGGCAGCATTGCGCTATAAATTTGATAAAATAAAAGGATAGGCAACGTTAGAATGTAGATTTGACTTGTGTTGAGTTTGCGAGGACCTGGAGCTCTTCGATCTTTCTCTTATTTATATGATTTTGAGGCGGTAGTTGGAGAGAAATCTTCGTAGTCACTCTTTATGTCTACTAATGTGAAAATAACTATCTGGGTCCGAACAACACCACGTATGTTAGTCGTTTGTCGTGGGTTGGCCACTAGTTGTATGCACATTCTGTTCCTGTTACCTGGACGAGAGTCACACTCGACATGCCATGTGTTGGTGATAGCTATCTATTTCTCCACGTGAATGTGTAATGCGCTATGAAACTCAGTTAGCTTGGTGTGGTTGTTATTCCACTCTTCAAGCGTTTTCGGGCATAAGGCATCCATGAGATGTTAGGGTGCATCAATCGAATTCATCACTTGCCACAACTGTGTTTCAATCCATACACATCGTCGGTCATGAGACCACTATCATATTAGATGGCTTTGCCACGTAAACGGGATACGCAACATGACACGTGTTGCATTGTTGTAGCCAGTTGAACTTACCCTTCAAACTCAAGACTTTACATATTCTGATCACATTCAGCCATAAGGCAGCTGAAGAGATCTTTCGTTTATCTCTTGTTGAGATTTCCCTACTACGTGATATCATTTGAGTTGCTAGATCTAACACAGTCAGATTAGGCGTAAACATCTTGCTTGTCCAAACTGAAAGGCTAAAAGACACTACATATTCTAGGGTTGAACCACAATGCAAAACATGAATCTTGTATATTCTCAAAAGAAGAAGAAGAAGAAGTAGTAGTAGTAGTTAGAAGCATGTAAAGATGAAATTAGTTGGAGCCAAGTAGCCTCCAAAGGCACACGAGTTACAACACCACATCAAATACTATATACATGAAATATGCCAATGACATGCAGACTGTTAATATTGTGACTCCGCCATTAATTGTAAATCAGCCAAAACATACACCTGACTATTGTGAATTAATTACTAAGTTTTGTCTATTAGTGTCATTTGTACACCAACTAAACTGTTAGGGGTCATTTGGCACCATGGATTTGGGGGGGTTTCAAATCCCCTGAGTTGTTTGGCACCATAAAGTAACTGGGGGTTTCAAATCCAGGGGGCTTCAAATCCAAGGTGAGACCTTGGATTACATCTAAAATTATTCCCATAATTGCATGTGTAACATGTGCATCACTAGACTATTAATCTATTGGACACATGGCCCACTAATGATATCCTAAAATAATTAGATCATCAATTGCATCACTATAATTACTTTAATACGATGACCAGCACCATCCAAACATTGTCCATGTAAATCAACGGTTAAAAATCATTGGTTAGTCACTCAGACGTGATCTTGTGCTTGTGGCCCATCCGAGACTTGGAATTTCATCATTTTTTGGCAAAGTATATATTTCAGCGCGCTTATTACAACCACTGTGTCAAAAATTACATGAGTTTACTAATTAGAGATATTAAAGTTGATTTAGTAATTAAATTCAAACCCCTGCAAATATACTATGAATAGCTACTTTTGGATTAAAGTTGATTCTCAATCTAGGGTGCCAAATACAACAAGAGGATTTCAAATCCAGGGGGTTTCAAATCCACGCTCCCAAACAGGCCCTTAATATCATCTTTGTGACCTATTGGACCAATATGGTTGAGGACCAGCTGAATGTATGGTCTAGATGTCGGCTAAGTATGAAACATGTGCAGTAAAAAATGAGGATGTATTGACCTCTATGCCTTCAAAGGCTCTGAATCAAGTTCAATATAAAAAATACACATTCCTAGAAGAGCACTGGCAAAATGCACACTTTTAGAAGATAAATGGTTATTTGATAGCTGCAGCTCTTTCTGAAGCACAGAAATTTGTAAGTAATGAAGAATGCCTAATTTGGAGCACTATGAATTTGACATTGGTTACAAGATCATCTAATGGTAATTCAGATCAGCTAGCTAATTCGAAAGTTGAATACGCAAGTTTGGAATGGTACAGCATACAAGTGATATACAGGTGATTTGCATATGAGGAAATGTAGCAGTCAACAATTTGATCTACATAAAACAAGTATGGTAGCAGCAGGCATTGGGAAAAGGCCCTTACCTTGCTTCTCCTGCGAGTCTTTGTTTAATGCACTATCAATAGCTGCTTTCATAACATCCAAGTTCTTCCGTGGGGCAACACCCTTGTCATAGAAGTCCAGCCTCTCCCCCACCTGCTCACGAAGCTTTTCCCCAAGTATTCATCTCTACACAAAGAATACAATATTAACAGTAGTCCGGCACAAATCCACCAGACAGGGAGAGAAGTAGAATACAGAAAGACTCATGTTAAAATAGTTAAACTAAGAAACAATCAATACGGGATGCAATGGAACACTTGTTTGCAAGGTAACAAGCTAAACGACCTTTGTTCCGTGCAGATGCTCGATAGATAAAAGAAGAATGAAATATAAGGCCATATTATTGCGTGTTCCCTCGGGTTTTCAATGCCCTAAAGACAAACAATATCAATGAGATAATGACTCAATATCAATGAGATAATGACTCATGAATCACAACAAAAGAACTCAATTTGTCAATACTCAGATAATAAAAATGGTTATGAGCTTTCACAATAGGCATTTCATTGAAAGGAAAAAAGGAGTTGTTGACTCTGATGTAGCTAGAAAGAAATTTTCACAATATCTCATTTAAACAACAAACTGATAGAACCTGTACGGATTTTGAGAGAGAGAGAGAGAGAGAGATCAACACATAGAAATAAAATAGGAATGCAAATTATAAAATTTGCGTTTTGAATGGGTTTAACTAAATTAGCAAAACCTAAGCTTTCCAAGAAATGGTTTTGAGAATGAGCCAATTAGCCACTACACAGCTTTGAACACAAACATGTCCTGCATAATAGAAAAACTGACCATGACTTTGCTAAATAATTTCTGCTAGCTATGATTTTGTAAAATAGTGGAACTGCACAAATTGGAATTATAAAAATAAAAATAAAACTCTATTTTCAGTTCCTTCTGCTTTTGGGCCCCTTTGGATGGGGGATATCAGTATTATGGCTTAGTGACAATTTTGATGAGCTCCATACCCTCCTCTTTAGATTCATATTATCCATTTATCCTAGTACAATTTCCCTACTTAGCCACAATTATTGACCATTAGAACTTCAAATAGTTGCAATTAAGGAGGACAGCACTGGTTTCGCGCATACTAATCCACCTTGGAAGGCATGAGACAACCGAAATTAGGATTTAAGTTAATCCCAATTTTGTAGGATCCCTTACCCAAATGGACCCTTTTAGAAGAGAAAATTTTCCTAGAAAGAACCTATTTCATCATCATCAAGGAATAAGTAGATGCGGAAGATGCACCTGAAAAGTGTCTTTTCTGCACCGAGGATCTGAAGAGTAGAAGTGGGGCACTTCGCTAAATTTGTAAGACTACCAGCATGAGAAATCAAACGGGTGCCAACAACTTCACCAATCAAAGAAGCCACATTCGGTGCAATGTCATTCATCTTTGTAACAAGATATTCATAGAGCTTCTTCCTGTATTCAGAGAGGTCCATTACCCTCTGTGCAAATAGCTGAACGTTAATCAAGTCGATTGGAGACCAATCCTGTCCTTAAAAAGCAGCATAAAATTATGAATAGAACATCAAACAACTAGCAAAACAAATTAATTTCATGAGCTTTGGATGCTTTAGCTGCTTCAACAATCTCCTTCGCTTTAATTATCCTCATCACCAAATATGTCTGCCAACCCTGGAATCTTGTCCTAGTCAACTCTGACTCGTTCACCACGAATTTTGCAACTTTGGCGTAGAGATAGTTATCATTGACAATCTTTACAAGTTCAGGGAAGTGCCAAGAGTACCATTCTCTGCAGAAAGGTATAAAAATCAAAGAAAGCTTCAATCACAGTTTTTTTTTTTCTTTTTCTTTTTCCATCAGTATATAATACAGCAATAAATAAATTGTTCTGGTGCACAAGGTTGCTGTCCACCTTAACCTTCCATCCTGATCAGGACCATTAGGGGTCATTTGGCAGCTAGGATGAGAATCCAAATACAGGAATTGAAATCCCTACGTGTGGATTCTATCAGTTGTGCTTGGCAACCTGGATTTTCAATCCTATAAAATTCAAAAATGGTATTTGGTGGGCTACACTACAAATGAGGCCATTCCAATAGGCAAGTGGGCCACACCAAAAGGGAACATTTTGAAAATTTTAACCCTTGGGTTAGAGTTGGAATCTATGGATTTTGCAACCCAATTAAGTAGCTTGAAATCTAGAATTCCAAGGAGAAAAAGGGCTGTCAAACATAAGGATGAGGTCTTTTGGATTTGGAACCCAAATCCAGGTTGCCAAATCACCCCTTATATCTGATGACCCAGTCGTGGGTTTGGAAGATGCTAGTGTCTGGCAGGGATCCTGCATCTGGATCACTAAGCATAACCAACACTATCTCAACTAAAGTTTGACAACATGGTAAACAGCTTCTACATGGGCACTACGAACTCAGGTGGGCCATAGCAAGTCAATTTGGAGGTTTTAGGTATAATTATTTTGGGGTGGCCCCCCTGTGTTGAATCAGCCTGATTTTTGGGATCAAGGCCAAACAAGGTACCTGATGGAGGACATGGATTTCATGCATGTTAAATCATTTCCCCAACAATAGACAAAGTAACCATGGTAGGTACTCAGCACAACGTAGCAAGCGGTTTTCAAATAAGAAAAGGAATCTAAATTATGCTTTCAAAAAATATACATTGAATGCCAACAAACCTGACTCTCGTGGAGAAGGAATTGATATCTTTGTCTAGAGTATCAAGAAGGAAAATGGCCTGAATAACCATATTGTCAACTCGATTAACATTGAACTTGACCTTTGCTCGACTGTAACTATGCCCCAAACCCAGTTAAGCCTTTTCTAAGTCGGCTTGCTATAACAGACAGGAAAAAGAAATAAACTGACTGTTATTTTAGAAAGAAACCAAGGACAATTCCATATACAGAACTCAGATGCAAAATTGCAAACCTTAAGGTCCTTGATAAACCTCTCGAAATGTAAGCGTACACCACGAAGGATTTTCAGGAAAAACTCATTGCTTTGGCAAGGAATAATCTTGGTTGATTCAGAAATCTGCGACCCAATTTTTGGCTCTGCAACACGCAGACTGAACTTGGGCTTCTTTCCTTCCTCAATTTTAGGAAGATTCAGCTCCAAAAAGTTCCTCGATTCATCTATCAAAAGCCCTGCAACTCCAAGAGATTTAGGAATCCATGATATCTGTGTGAATTTAAGCTCCAAAAAACAATTAATCACCTATGAATATCATTGAAACTCTCGAAAGACATTATGCAAATCCAATAAATGAGCTTCACAGGATACTCTCATCTACATTTCAATTTTTATTTTTATTTTTATTTTTATTTTTATTTTTATTTTTTTTTTTTTGGGGGGGGGGGGGGGGGGGATATATTTATTATTCCATATATGTCCCATTATCAGCAACATACTGCAGGGCCCAAAGGCATGACATCAGCTGTTCTGTTTCCTTTTACCTTAGAACATCGCTAGAATACCACGTGCACCAAGAGCCACGTGGGCGGAACTTTCATGAGATCCACCCCGTCCATCAGATACAATGCCTCATGCTCACATTGGAACCCAAAACTCATGACCATCCAGAACTTTAGGTAAGCCACACACTAGGAAAAAGTTGGTATGAAGAACCCAAAACTCATTCAATCTACTAATTTGATATGCCTCATGAGGATGAAACATTTACCAAGCAATCACAGGATTCCAAAACTCAGGTGGGGCATACCACATGAATTTTGAAGTTTTACATACAGTTTTATGGGGCAGGCCACCTGAATGTTGTATCAGCCTAATTTTTCGGACCAAGGCTTAACAAGGGGTGATGCACCTAATGGACAAGGTGCATTTCATGCACATCAAGTCATGTCCTTTACGTTAGAGAAAGTTACCCTGGTAGGTATCTAAGTGAGGTCTAAGCATTTTCCGTTAATGTCATTTAGATGCTTGTAAAATTTGAAGTCGTAAATTTTTTTATAGTAAAGAGTTTCGCCCTATTAGCAGTCTTGTGGTCGATTTGGGGAGAACAAAATGAAAGATGTTTTCGTAACAAAAGTATTGCAAGTGTTGGGGTCTTTAACAGAGTGGTTTAGCTATTCAGGGACTGGGCGCCTTGAAGAGGCTGCCTGTTTAGGTTCTATACTTTTTATAGCTTAGGTTTGTTGTAGTTTCTCTTAGGTTAGTTTCTGGTTTTTTGTTTTTTCTCTTTTTTTCCTTTCGGTTTGTAGTTTTTGTTTCTCTTTTCAGCTTCTACCTAATAAAGTATCATCTTTAAAATAAATAAATAAATAAGACTTTGATAGGTAAATTACTTCTTTCAGGTTTGGCTTTAAGCGGTAAAGTGTTTATCGGTAAATATTTTGTCTTGGTTAACTTATAAAAAGTTTACCAAGTATAAATTGAGTATTCTCACAAGATAGAGCTTGGAGCGGTAAAAATCCCACCAAAATCTTCAAATTGCATAATAGGGCTTAATATAAGATACATCATTGGGCTGGGCTACTTCAACGACCATGATGGACAAAATGCCTTGCGCACAGTATCTGGGAGGTTTTTAATGATGGGCGTCCAAATGCAAACTGTTATCCATGATGTGGCCCACCCGCTTTGGGAAAAGTGCTCACATCAGCGGACGTACACGATGGACGGATTGCATGTCCTGCACCCGTAACAGTGGACCCTACACAAGGGTGTGTCTATATTAAACATTGCACTCTACATGAGCATGTAAAATTTTAGAATGTAAACACTTGTAACTTTAATATGAATCTCTCCTTTACTGCAGGAAATAAAATAAAAATTAAAAAATTATAAAGTAGGAAAAAGGTGGAACAATTTACAGTGTTTTCTCCCCATCCAAACACTACAAGTGTTTACCACTTAACAATTTTACAGGCAATCAAATGACTCCTATACAAATTATGGATCCTCTCTAACGCATCCATTGAAGCTGGTATCTGAGTATATCATTCCCAAATTTGAAATTGATCGATTCCAAAATGATTATGGAACTTCGTCTTTTTTCAAAATGCTGAAACTCATAAGAAATTACAAGGCCATGACTTAACTCTACGCATTTCACCAAATCATCAGTCGAGAAGGAGTAGGACAGCTAAGGGCCTGTTTGGATGCCTGTAAGTTGGGTAAGTGGGAAGTCACTTACAGGGAAGTCGCTTACAAGTAGTGTTTGGGGGAGAAAAATCGCCTGTAAGTAACTTACAACCTGTAAGTCACTTACAGGCAAATCTACCAAAAAACTGCAGGGCGAGGGGGGTGGAAAGTCACTTCCCTGTAAGTCACTTACAGGCTCAACGGTCATATTTTTAAAAAGAGGGGAAGAGGGAGAAACGCACCAACCCACCAACCACCATTATAGCCTTGAAGCTCCAGCCAAGCTCTCTCTCTCCCTCTCTGCAATCTCTCTCCCCCTCCCTCTCTGCAATCTCTCTCCGTCGCTGAAATCTCTATCCGTCTCTGCAATCTCTCGCTGGTAGCTCGCCGTAGTGCCTTCCGTCTCTTCTTCTCTCAAAACGGTAGGGTTCATCCACCCTGTTTTTTACCCTTTGAAATGGGAGTGTTTTGACGTTAACTGTTACGCACGTGCGTATTTTTTCACAGCTGTTATTGGCCCATAATCCGAACGGACCATGTGATGCAGCATCCCATGAAAACGTTTAGGGACTAATTTGGGCCCTGATTTAAAACTCTAGTGGGCCATAGAAAAGAGAGATGCAAATCAAGGTAGGAAAATGTTTTCTTTTTTCATGGCCCATCAATATTTTAGATCAAAGTATAAGTTGGCTAATGGGGCTTTCATGGGGTTCTGCATAACTAGGACCGTTCGGATTTTGGACTCAAATCACGTATTATGAGTTCTGAAAAAGTTCTCAAAAGAACTCTTGCCAGAACTTTGGTGGCAGATGAATATTTTTGCTTACAACTCATTGGGTGAAATCAGACCATTAACTTTTTATGCGTTCATTGTGATTGATTCTTTAAATCCATGTTATTTTGAGACTAATCATCAATGAAGTCCATGCACAAATTCTTGGAGCTTTTATCCATCTGATCACTGGAGTTTTTCCAGTTGAATGTGGACTGGTCTCTCTCTCTCTCTCTCTCTCTCTCTCTCTCTCTCTCTCTCTCTTTTACTGTCAGTTTTCTGGCTGCTGATGAATGTTTACAATAATCTGGTTGGTTTGATTTTGGGCCGGGATCCATCCATACTGGGGGTGTTTTGATCCCTGTACATGTGGCCACATGCATGGTGGAGAAAATCCAACTGACAAATTTTTATCTGGCCACCTTATCCGAATGGTGTGATTCTTGGGCCCATTTATGGTAGGGCCCACTGGAAGAGTGGCCCTGATTCCTTTTGCAGATGGCTTTGTGTGGTGAAGGCACATCATTGGTTTTTATCTGGCCAGCGCATTTGCGTGATGCATTGTTTGGGCTATGTCCATCCATGGTGTGCCTATTGGATGAATGGTCAAGATTCCTGTAGTGTGGATACGTACAAGGTGTAGAAGGTGATTTTAATGGTTTCCATCTGTGTCATTGGGATTCTGCATTTTCTTGGCTTTAGGTTTCTTTTGGTTTTAGACTTGTTAAAATGAGTTTTGGAGTGTTTGTCATCTATTTTTAATGGTATTCAGTTTCTCCACATTCTGAGGCTTGAGAGTTGCTAGAGCATGAATATGATACTATGTACAGCATCACACTTGCAAAAATGAAGTTGTGCAACTCTGATGCTTGATTATTCAATTCTCGTCTTCTAGTAGTAAGGATGGGTCTGTTTGGCACCTGAGTTCTTGCGAGAGAATTTGTTTTATTGTTGTGTAGGACTGAGACTTGTCAAGGCCTGGCAGTGAGCTAAGCTCAAGCCCAGGATGGCCTACTAAGGATCCAGCACCAGGCTTGCCTGGCCTGCTAACCAAAGTCTAGGTCCAGCAATGTTTAAAAAGCTGGCCTGTTGGCCCTTTTGGCAGACATAGGCTTGTGCCCAGCCTTCCTTGCTTAGACATAGACTCAGTTTGTGCCTGCAAAAAAAAAAAAAAAAAAAAAAAAAAAAAAAAAGAAGAAGAAGAAGAAGAAGATTGCATAGATCTTTTAGGCTGCCTGAATTGTTGCTGTTTTTTCTTTTCTTTTCTTTACAATCTATTATAGATATTTTGAATTCGTGGGCCCACTTTTATAGCCCACTTGATGATTTGTTTAGCTTAATAATTATCTCAAATATTCATCTTGATGGGCTTAACAAAATAACATTTTTGATCCTATGTTTTTTTTGTATGATTATAACATTTTAGAACGATTCCCCAATCCAAGCTCTGCTCTATGTGAATATACAGCTTTCTATCTATAAGTAACTTGCAGGCTATCCAAACAGAAAAACTAACTTACCTGTAAGTGACTTACAGCTTACATCCAAACAGGTTCTTGTAAGTAACTTTCACCTGTAAGTGACTTACAGGTAAGTCACTTACAACTTAAAAAGAATTTACAGGCATCCAAACAGGCCCTAAGCTATAAAACCCTAGAAAATTCATCATCAAAGCATCGGAAAGCTCCATTAACAACCATCAAAACTTCAGCCACTTAAAGGGGACTAAAATATCGACCAATCAAAATAAAAAAAAAAAAAAATAATAAAAATAAAAAAAAAAACAGGTATTATATATATATATATATATATATATATATATATATATAGAGAGAGAGAGAGAGAGAGAGAGAGAGGAATGCTCGGAGCCCCGGTATTCTCACCTTTGGAGACGGCATTGCATTGTTTGAGAGCATCGAGAGCCGAGGAGAAGGGCTGGAAAGCGGCGAGTTTCACCACTTTCCTGAATCGGGTGAGGTTGAGGACCGAGTTGCGGACGGCTTCCGTGTTCTGGCCGATTTCGTCGATGCCATGAGAGTGGAAGAGAGAGAAACCCGACACCGATTCAAAGAGGAGTTAAAGCGCCATCGAACCAAGGCAGAGAGAGAGAGAGAGAGAGAGAGAGAGAGAGAGAGAGAGAGAGAGAGAAGAGAGAGAGAGAGAGAGAGAGAGAGAGATATTCAAAATCAGGAAATGATGGGATGAGATTTCATAGAAATGGGGTTTCTCTATCCTTCGTTCTTCTCTCCGAGGTTTTGAGGAGAATAAAGGGAGAGGGGTTGGAAGGTTGGGGTTTCAGGGTTTAGGATTTAACGTACATGAAACCCATGTCGTCCATCAGGTACCCCCACCCCCTCGTTTGGCCTTAATCCTAACAACCCAGGTGGGCCACCCAGTTTAAAGCTTCATCGAACTCTCGTTGTATCCCAACCCTCAGTTTCGGAATACTTGTACGTCCCATGCACCACATAGCAGATGAATGAATTGGATGGCCTATAAACACCACTGTGGGCCCTACCTAGAACTAACGGTAGGCATCCCATCTAAGGGTGCGAATTGCCTACTGAGTGTTGAGTAAGCTCTGTGGGGCCTACAGTGATGTAAGTTTCTTATCCACGCCGTCCATCCGTTTTTGCCCCTCCTTTTAGAATATGACCTCAAAATTTAAGCATATTCAAAACTCAAGTGGACCACACAACAGGAAACAATGTGAATTGAACACATACCATCAAGCTAATATTTGCCATCCTCTAGTATTTGACCTAATGAACAGATCGGATGACAAATAAATATCACTATGGCTTGAAAATGGTTTCAATAGCCAGCGACATCATTCGCCTTTACTTATGGTGTAGTCCGCTTGGGCTCTGGATATGCTTCAATTTTGAGTACATGCCCTAAAATGAGCTAAAAAATGGAGGGACGGTGTGATTATAACATGTACATTTATGGTGGTCCCCACAGAGTTTATAATATGATGAGGTACTCAACACACAATCTAAACGCCCATTTAATTGTTTCCA
The DNA here is from genome assembly GCA_037074715.1 of Magnolia kwangsiensis. Taxonomy (NCBI): domain Eukaryota; kingdom Viridiplantae; phylum Streptophyta; class Magnoliopsida; order Magnoliales; family Magnoliaceae; genus Magnolia; species Magnolia kwangsiensis. The sequence goes on from CM073577.1 coordinate 138,232,908, forward strand.
ACGGTGTGGACCACCAATCTTAGGTTTTGGATTGCTCAACCAATCTGGTCAAAGACAAAGGTAGGCTTTAGGCTAGACATGGACTGCCTTCACATGCGCCTCTTATCATAAAAGCTAAGTAGAGCACACGGTGATATTTGTGAGAAATTCCATCTGCCGATCTATTTTGTCAATCATGTTATGACATGGGCCCAGAGGCAGGTTCAAAACACAACTAGCCTAAATGAAAGTAAAAATTAGGTTGGGCAGTGCCTAATAGTATTTATATTCCATCATACTTACTTAGGGCGTGTATGGCGGGACAGATCCCATGGGATTAGGAGGGATGGGATGGTAAAATCTCCGGATATGCATGACGAGCCAAACAGACCTGGTAAACTTGTCCTGGGATATAAGCAAACCTAAGGATCTTAAAACAATCCACACTGACATCACTATCATTACCTTAAAATTGATCTCATCCCTCCTAATCCCGTTCAATCATATCTGGGGCATGTTTGGTTGGATGGATTGGAAGATAAAATCCTGGGATATGCCGGGCAACTTGGTGAACTTGTCCCATGATATAGCAATCCCATGGATCTTAAACTAATCCACTGACACCACCATCATTACCTTAAAATCCATCTCATCCCTCCTAATTTCATGGGATCCGGCCAAATAAGCCCTTAGGATGAACTGAAAGTATTAAAATATTTGCATGATTCAAAACTTCTGTGGCCCATGAATATTTTAGGGTGGATGTTTAATCCTTGCCGTTTCCAATCACTTTGCTTATTTGATTTTTGGATCTGCTTCATTTATTTTAGCTAGCTACCCTTTCACCATTTTAATCTTGAAGTGGCATTTTGGTTCATTTGATCAAAATAATTTTAAGAGGGAAAAAAAAAAAAAAAATTCAATATTCTTGCATAGGGTGATACCTGATTAGTGGAGACTATAACCTGCCAAGGTCGTAGCTGGCATATGAAAGTCATTGGAATACAGGTTATCAATACACATGAGTCAAAGTGACTTGGAAGCCTTATTTTTATTTGATAGCTGAAATCCAAATATTTTATTCGTCACCATTAATTTGGAATGCATTAGAATTTTATACTATATTTATATAAATTTGATTAAATAAATCACCTTCAATACTCCTAAAATATATACATTTTCTTTTTGCATTTTAGACATTAGCTTTAGCAAATTCCCTATAAAAAAATTTATTTTGAATAAAAAGGAGGTAATTTTGAGACTCAAGTGGGCAATAGAAGTGCGGGGGAGGGGGGCCTGCTAATATGATGAAAGTGCGAACTAATACACCATGTAAATTACATTGAAGAAAAGTACTTTAAAATATAAAATAACTATCTCGATTATTTATTTCAATTTGCACAAAATTGTGCCACGGCATATACAAAATTCAGAATATTCTTCCCACAATACATAATTCTTGGACAACGACCATGGAAGATGGCCTGACATTTATGGTAACAAAAAATAAAATAAAATCATCCAACAGTCTAGGGAAACCCAATTTGGGTTAGCCCATTTTAGCCAAGAACTAGAAAAGGCCCAACAGCACATACAGGCTTGGACCTTTTACTTGTGGACCATTAAAAAGAGGCATAGGCACACTACTTCATCTCCTTGTTGGACCCCATGTGGGTTCCAATTGGTAATCAAAATCATCCATTGATTTGGAAAACCCCATTTTAACTAAGAGCTAACAATTATGATTGAATCAGGAAAGACACATTAGCCCATACCCATTTCATCTCCTTCATCTCATCTTTGCCATTGCCAAAAAGAAAAACAATATAATTAAAAAAAAACAAACCTTTAATTCTTTTAATTGCAATGATTATGAATTCCTTTAATTCCTCTTTAATATATATATATATATATATATATATATATATATATATATATATATATATATATATATATATATATATTATTGTATTATTGTAGACACCCCACCCAGGCTAATATCTTAAGAAAGCTAAGATAATCCGAGAACTATGATCCTATTCAAACCTCAAAACCCTAATCCGCACCTTGAAACCCTAATCCGAACCCCCAAAACCAAATCCAAACCTCTAAATCCCAGCTTAACCTCAACCTAGACCCTAAACCTAGCCTAATCGGAGTCCAATTCAAACCTAAACCCTGTCAGAATCAGAATATATACACAATTCAGCATGGAAACCCACCTATTCGAACCCAAAAGCCCGAAAGAAGACTATCGGATTAGCCAGCGTACCAAATGAGGCCCACCAACCAAAGCCCGGCCCGGACCAGGCCCGGACGGTAGTTTGATTACCGCCGGCGATACTCCGATTACCTCTGCTCGCGGGGTGCATGTGTCCTCCGAGTAACAACTGTCTCTGCGTCCGAAAGTCAACTTTCTCCTAAAATTACCCTTCCAGCCGATACTATTTACCTTTTTACCAACCCAAAAACTAATGAGAATACGCCACATGGCGTTTCTCTCTCCTTAATCACTCCCAAGTTGCCATGTCAGCTTTCAACCTTTACATCCTAAAAAATTACCATAATACCATTGGAGAAGGCTATAAATAGCCCTCTCCTCTTTTCATTTTCACAACAACACAACACACCAACAACCAAGAGAGAGAGAGAGAGAGAGAGAGAGAAGGAGCTCTCAAGCCTTCAAAGTTCTAATTTTTTAGCTACCCCCTAGCCCTTCCTCTTAACCTTTCCAACCCTTAAGCTTAGTCCAGTTTGGTCATGGTTCGGTTCATGTTTTAACCTATTCAAGTTCAAGCCAAAGATCTATTCATTTCGTACACCAACTTTCATCATGACATTTATTCTCTACTCAACCCCCTGCTCCTCTAGATTTCTAGTGAACGTACGATCTGTGGCTTGTCATACATCGGATCCTGTCACATCAAAAATTTCTAATAGTCTAGTTCATTTTTCTTACCTCCTTTAAATAAGCATCATTTCATCCACCTTCTAAACACGTCGTTGGACGTATGTTCTGTGGCTTACCGAAATCTCGGATCTTACTACATTAGAAATTTGCATGTGTGCGTAGTCTCATCTCGACTACAACATCCATCATCCCTTGAGATTATTTTTTTCACACCAAGTAGAGACCATACTTTTGTACGGGCAGATAGGGTGCCTAACACTTCCCTCTTTGTAACCGAGGTCCCTTACGCGGAATCCCGAATCGTAGATCAGGAGTCAATCTAAGTTAGGAGAGTCTTCGGATTTCTCCAACCTTACGTATTCCGAAGATTCTAGCCGACTGCGGGATTCTGAGATTTATTGGCTAGTGGTGACTCCAACATCTAGAAATCTGCCTAATCACCCCTACCATTAAAACCAAAACATACCAAATCAACGTAAGCGCCGATTTCCATCGTCCGCAGTTATATAAATTACTTATAAGGGTGAAAATGAATCCCTAGCTATGGTTCCGTGAATGAAAATGTTAAAGGCACATAGTCCATTAGAAGCACTCTCCCAAGCCTTTTCAAATGAGTTTTGGCCTCTTGGGTCATGCATTAATAAATGTTAAGCGATATGAAACACATGCTTTAGTAATTTAAGTGAACTATAATTGTATTTTTTTCATTTAACTGATTTAGAACGAGTCGCAGACAGTTATATGGCTAAGATGGATCAGAAAAGGCTCGTCGACGACAGACTTTATCCAAACCATTGGACATTAAATTGGGTATATCTCGCAATCCGGAATGAGTTATCAGACGTAAAATATATGATTTTGAGGTAGAACGAGCTACTTTAGCCAACCAACCCCGCTACGCTAAGTTGTCCAAGCCATATTTGTGAAATACCGCCAGATTGATAGTCATTTCCCTATTTTAATTTCGTTTTTACTATAAATATTAAATTTTAGTTTGATTATAACTCTTCATCCATTAGGCTTTAGGAGTTGCGGCCAACGTGAAAAGAGCTTAGAAAATTTAGGAGAACAACTTGGTGAAGCCAAATAAGACACTTACTATTTTTGGCCGAAAACCTTGCACACTAGTAGACATCACGACCATTTATAAATAGTAAGTTTACTGTTTATAGTAAGTCTTGCTTTCTTTCCTTGTGGATTTGAGAAGTCTCTGTGAGGAGTAGAGGTGTACACAAGCCGAGTATTGCCTAGCTCGAGCCCGACTCAGACTACTTGAGTCTCAGCTTGTGCTCAGCTCGACCTTCGAGCTCGGAACAACAACTCATGCTCGGCTTGTCCGAGTTCGAGCACATTTTGAGCCGAGTTCGAGTAAAGTTTTCAAGTCGAGTCCAAGTTCGAGTCTTCGAGCCTGTTTCGAGTTCAAGTTTTCGAGCTGAGTATTGAGTTTTGAGTTCGAGCTTTGAGCTGATTCAAGTTTTCGGGCCGAGTATCGAGTTTCGAGTTCGATCTTTGAGCCGAGTTGGAGTTATGAATTGATATTCATATGAATTTGAATTGAATTATTAATTGGAATTCGAAGTTGAACAAAGCAATAAAATATATAAAATGCATAATCTGATAATCTGACTTTGGGATTTATATGATACTTAGATAGGCAGATAGCCAATGTTGCTTGACATGTAGACACTCATAAATTGTGGGCATATATATATATATATATATATATATATATATATATATATATATATATATATATATATATATATATATATTAGTTAGCTTTTTTTTTTATTAGCTTGTTAGTACACCTCACTATCAGTTCACACTTCACTATTAACCACCCCCACTAGGGGCATGGCATATATTAATTCAAATTAAACCAACCAAATTGTGGAACCCACTGAAATCAGAGTCCCAAAATTGGGTTGATTGAATAACCCTTATCTCTGATTGTAAACCTTTGTTTGTTGAAATAGTAAAATTGCATTTTTTTAATTTTTAACTGTCCAAAAAAGGCCCACCAATCCAATAATATGATAATCTGATAATCTGATAATGAAATAATATGATAATCTGATATGCAAATATGCACAGCTGAACCACAATTTGAATGATCTAGATAGGTGCTTACTAGGCGAGCTGCGGCAGGGACTACCGGCACCAGAGAGGGCAAGGACGAGAGGCAGGGATGAGCTGCAGCACTAGACAGTGGCAGGGACAAGCTGCGGCACCAGACAGGGACACCAGGTAGGGCAGGGACGACCGGCACCAAACAAGGCAATGTGAGCCCGAGAGAGAGAGAGAGAGAGAGAGAGAGAGAGAGAGAGAAGAAGAAGAAGAAGAAGAAGAAGAAGAAGAAGAGGGACTGTCGGACAGTCGCAATGGCCACCAGAAAGGGCCGGACAGGTGAGGGAAGAAGAGGGACAGTCGGATGGCCAATGGGAGAGAGGGGAACTGAGATGGTCCGGATGGCCTGAGACTTGAGAGAGGGTGAGGGTTTACAGGGTTAGGGACCTTAGGGTTTTTTTTTTTTTAGAACGGGCGGTAGGATGGGCGATGGGGTTAGGCCTTAGGGTTTTTTGTTTTTGGAAATTATAAGGGTATATATACCCCTAGTACCTGTACCGAGTCGAGTATGAGTCTAGTCAAGTCAATTTTGAGTCTAGCCGACTCGAGTAGGGTCAAGCTCGTGCTCGGCTCGAACTCATTTCAAGCACTAAAAATCAGCCGAGCTTTTTCGAGCCGAGTTGAGCGAGTTACCGAGCTAACTCTGCTCGTGTACAGCTCTAGTGAGGAGTCCAGAGAAGTTCCGTGGATTCGGAATAGTTATCCTCTTGAGGATCCTTCCTTGCGTCATTAACTTATACTAAAATAACTTAAAATTTATATTTTATTTTGACATTTGGCAGGTGAAGTGATCATGAGCTGAGTGGTGTTGCTGGTCATGGGCATTAAACTGTCAATGGAATCGGCATGGGCAACAATTTAGATTTTTTTCTTTTGACAAAAGCTAAGCTTCATCAAACCTAAAGCATTTTGGGTGGCATTGGGCAACATAAAACCTAGCCTGTTGATAACTCATTAGTATAAGAATTCATTGCAATTTGATAAATACGCGTTTGGTTGCACCAAATATCGGAATATTTCATCATTCATCAGTCCAATTGGATGAAAAATATCATGATATTTAGCTACGCAGCGTGTTAAAAAGAAATGAAAATTATAAAATTAACCGAAACTAATACTGCATTCAATACAAGCAACTATAAGAAGTACATTACTAATACATTTCGTTATTCAATTTGAATTAGATGGTATGTACAAATAGGATCCGAGAAAACTCCACGAGGAATCCGGAAAACTCCGTTGATTCGGATATTAGTTATCCATGAGGAAGACGGAGTCATCTACATTCATCAAATGGCCGCGCATATACAACTAAAATGAACGGTTAGAAAGTAGGAACACCAACCATCCCCAATCCACATAGACGTTGGATTACGCATTCATCAAGAGGTCCACATATACATGGCTCCAAATAGCTTTGGTCAGCTTAAGATGAGAAAATTCAGAACTTCGACTCGTGAGCTTCACATACCTCAGAGCCCCTATCCATGAACTAGTAAAGGCTTTTTTTGGAGAGAGCAACGTGAACGGGACTTGAAAAAGATAAGATTCCAGTGTAGATGGATACGTCTCTACGTACCCATACACGGCTGCTCTGGTGGTGATTCTGGACCGTTCATCTAGTCAAAATGGTTCCATTATGAAATCCACATTGGCTGAAGTACTATTCTACCGTGATATGATTGATGACCCTTGATCATTATCTCTCCAGCCATTCACTAGTTGTACACGTGCATGTAGGTTTACAACAAGTTATCATGTTGTTTTGGGCCTGATTTGGATGAGCCCAAGGACTCGTGGGTTGGGCTTGGTTTGAATTTTAGGCCATTCAAGTGGGGCCCACCCTGGCCCAACTTATTTGATAGTGGATTGCATACTGAGTGGCCTACTAAGTAAACTTTGTGGGGCCCACTGTAAAATATGTGTCTTATTCACGCCATCCATCCGTTTTTCAGGTCATTTTAGGGCATATGATCAAAATCGAAGTATATCCAAAGCTCAAGTGGACCACACCACAGAAAATAATGGGAATTGAAGGCCTAGCGTTGAAAAGTTCTTGGGGCCCGCAGAAATTTTGGGTCAAGCAGATATTTGTGTTTTCCCTTAATCAATGTCTATGTGACCTCATGAACAGGTTGGATGACAAATAAACATCTCTGTGGGCCTACGAAGGTTTCAACAATGGACGTCATTATCTCCACCGTTTCCTGTGGTGTGGTCCACTTTAACTTTGTATATTATTCAATTTTAGGTTTATACACTAAAATGAGTTGGTAAAACGGACGGTGGATAAGACACATGCATCACCCGTGGGGCCCACAGAGTTTAGTCAGTCCTCAGCAGGCAAGATGGTCTCAGCTTACTGTACGGTGTTAGAAGGGGGCAGATTAGGTGTTACTGGGGGTGTACATGAACCGAGCTAGCTCAATTCAACTCGGTTTGAAGCTGAGTTCGAGCTGATTTTTTGAGCTCAAAAATGAGTTCGAGCCGGCCCTAGCTCAACTCGACTCGGATCGAATCAGTTTGGTGACTTAGTTACTTTGCCATTGATGTTGCTCACCAAGTGTTTGATAAAATGACTCAACGTAATGTGGCCGGTGGCAAGGAAGATATGTACACGAAACAAATACCCTTTTTTTCTTGGTTTTTCTTGCTTTTTATGTTGCTTAGAAGGTGTTTGATAAAATACATGTAAAATCATTGCTTATGTTTCACATATAGAGGGATTTTGAAGGTGCAGTCCAAGTGTTTGTGGAAATGCCTCAATGACGAGCTCAGCTCAATCTTAGCTCAAACTCGGCCTCAGCTGGCCCGAGCTGCTGACCGAACCGAGTCGAGCTGGCCAGTCAAGCTCGAGGACCGAGCCAAGTTGAATTCAAGTTGAGGTCAGCTAGTGGCCGAGCCGAGTCGAGGTGAGGCCAACTCGACTCGGTTCGACTCAATGTACACCCCTAGGTGTTACACATATCTGTGTAACAAGCTTAGTGCATGATACCCTTACCTTGGGGCCCACCTTGATGATATGTTATATATCCACGCTGTCCATCCGTTTATCCAGATAATTATAGAACATAATCCAAAAAATTAAGCATATACGAATATCATCATGTGGACCACACGATAGGAAACAGTTTCCTCACTATTAAAATTTCCAAAGGGCCCATCATAAGCTTTTTGTAATGTTTATTTGCCATCCAACCTGTTGATAATGTCAAAAATACATGGATGAAGGGAAAATGCAAATATCACATTGATTCAAAACTTTTGTGGCCCAAAATAAAGTTTTTAATAGTCATTCATCACCTTTTCTAATATTATGGTCCACCTGAGAATTGGATCCAGTTAAGGTTTGGGATCTCCTACTAAAATGAGAATAAAAAACAGATGGACGGCGTAGATATACATAAAACATATCAGGGTGGGTCCGACACGGTTAGGGTAACACCCGCTAAGCTGTAACCCGGGTAACAGCTAATCCGCACCAGTTAGAATGTGCATTTGTCTAGAGGACCCGGAAAAAACCAGTGTTATTTATTAACGTCTGGTTCAGGAAATGAACCGTTGCACTGTGTAAATGGGTTTTAAATTCAAACAAGTGGGGCCCATGGTTTTGTAATCTTGACATTGATCTCTTGTGCCCCACCATGGGTGGATTGTGGTCAGAAAGAACGTTGGCTTAATAAAGTGATCATCACCTTTCAATTCATGGGCTTAAACTAGAAGAAGAAAAATAACGCAATGGTCCACATTTAACTTTCAAAAAGTTCCAATATGGAAAGCAATGGTCCGCATTCAATTCAAAAAATTCCCATATGGTGGGGTCATGGGTGCATATTCTCATACCTGCACGTGCATACGAGTAGGGCTCTCAACAGGTGTTTTACAGGGCCTACTTCGTCCAGCCCAACTGAGCTCAATAGGCCTGAGCCAGCCCCATGAACCTCAACACCCAAGCTCTTACAGTTCCTCTGTATGATCCAGTCAACCAAAGGAACCGGTCTAAGCCATCCAGTTAAAAATCAAAACAGCCTGGGCTCCATTAAACATTACAAGCCTGTCACTGTGGAGGGCTAGCTTATGACTTAAAAATCTAGTTCATAGTAATCTTAACCATATGATTTTTGTCCTACAAATAGAAATGGTTATGATCTTCTTTTTTTGTGGGGTGGTATTTACTGTTATTTCTATATTGCAGAAATGATAGATTATTCATACATCAATAACGGAGACTCCATACTCAAATCTTTGAAGCATACCTAATTGGAAAGACATTTCTGAATCTGTGTTATAAGCAAGAAATGCTCGGTCTTTCACACCTCACACTTTTAAGAGAGCCTTTAATGGAATCAGGATTTCCTCTTTCTTATGTAGAGATGGTACTAAAACATCTATTTATAGGAAATAAGGCTAGAGAAGTTTGTCCATCAGACCTCTCTCCTCTAGGTAGGGGTGCACACCAAGTTGAGCTGGCCTCAGCTCAACTTGGCTTGGCTACTAGCTGAACCCAGCTCGAACTTGACTTGGCTTGGTCCTTGTGCCTAACTGGCCAGTTCAGCTCGGTTCAATAAGCAACTCGAACCAGTTTGAGTCAAGATCGCTTGTGCAACATTTTCACAAACACATAGATTGTACCTTCAATATCTCACTGTATGCAAAACAGCAGCTGTAGTTTTACAGATATTTCATCAAACACCTTCTAAGCAACATAAAAAATCAAGAAAAAATAGTACTTGTTTCATATACATACCTTCTTTGCCACCAACCGCACTTCGTTTGAAATTTTTTCGAGCTCAAAAAATTAGCTCGAACTCAACTTCAAACCGAGTCGAATTGAGCTTTTTCGAGTCGAGCTGAAAGAGCTAACCAAGCTAGCTCAGTTTGTGTACACCCCTACTTCTAGGATATTCACAACGTAGGTTTTCACATTCGCTTTAATAATTGTGTATGAGGACCATGGTTTAAGCATCCCACTGCAAACTGATTTATAATGATCATAATTGTAGTGGAGTCCACTGAATCGCTCAATCTGCATAAACCACCAGTCAAATCTAAACCAACAATCATGTATAACCCACTTAATAAGAGTCTTAAAGAGAGACTTTCTCCATTCATAGGACCAAAAAAAACCGGTGGCCTGAGTTATCGAAACATGAGCCACACTTTCACGTAACTGAGTAAACCATGCAGAAAAGGTGGGACGATAATCTTACAAATCCTATTTTAAGTTAACACATGACTTGCTTGGACGGCATTCTCACTTCTTATTTTGCTTTAGACGAAGGGGAAGATACTGTCGATAAATTGAAATATGTCTTTTTCATTGGTATTTCAGTTGCCTTTATATAAGTTGGGTGGCAAGATTGTGCAAGAGAGCAAGTGGGCCCATCTTACAGTGTCAGATCGGTTGGTGTGATGAGCCCAACCGCATATGGTAGGCGCATTAAAAATCTCTCCCATGTGAAGAATCCAAAGCATTGAATTGGGGGTCCACCAATGGATACTTAGGAGAGAAATTCAATTAAGAAGAGTGACAAATATCATGCGAGGGTATTTCAAGTTCATTCGCCATCCACGGTGGGGCCCTTGATATCTACACCGTTCAGGGACTTATCCAATACATGGGGCCCACCTTATAGAATTCTTACCTAATATTCAAATCTACACCGTTATTCAATTAGAGCCACCTTATAGAAATCTTAAACTGCTTTCATAAGTGGAACATTAGCATCAAATGGGCCATTCACATAAATGACACGTGTGCAACCACAAACCGTCCATAAATGACACTAGAAATGCTGGTGCTGTGATAGCTTTGGTTCCTAAATGGGTCCTGATTTCTCATATCAGGTCCAAACATGAGTAGCCCACCTGAAGTATGTAGTGGATCTCACACATAAAAAATTGTGTCCAATCTGAAACAACCACTGTGGGGCCCATCCGTATACTTAATCCGTGGAATCCAATGGTCAGATCTACAAAGATGATCATGTGGGGCCCACTTTTAGTGTCTGGGACCCGCAAGTCATCGTTAAGAGGTGGCCAGCTCAGCAACTTGCTCGGGTGCAGGATCCGAACTTCCCATAAAGGGGTCCACCTATTTTGGTGTTGACTTGTGTCGTGACACATGCTGAAATGTTCCAATGATCAGAACCGTCCATCTTCTATATGACATTCTTAAAAAACCATAAGAACGAATTTATATATTGAATGGATGATGGTTATGATCATGTACAGTTGAATTGAGAACATTGAAAAGTGGAAAAAATTCAATTCAGAATGCAAAGGTCAGGATCATCATTGAATTGTGATTATTGGAATATGGACGGTTTAGATCATTGAGACATATCATCATGTTGGCCCACGGAGGTAAGACATGATACCGATCATGTATCGCGACGGACAGAGGGAAAGCCAACTACCAGAAAACTACAACTGAGATACCATTCCTGCATCTTGTTTTGGAATCTAAGTGTGAGAATCTCAGCCTCACTAGGAAGATAATAAAAAAAGAAGAAGAAAATATCTAAAAAGGGATTGGGTGGGGCCCACAGCTGTGGACTATACCAACCGTACATTATGCTTGTCACTTTAGAAGTGCCACTGAAGTGGGTGAGAGGCCCTTATTAAGGAAAGTGACAGAACTGCCTATTATCTCTCCTGTGGGATTTACAGCCATATGAAATTCATGTTTAGGATCTTATCCAACTAGTTGTATGGAAGGCTTACAATGCAACTGGTTGATTTTTTAACATGTTAGACTATCCAATCATCTGGACAGTCCATTCTTTCTAGTACACTGTTGGGATGAAAGAATGCACGAATGTGATGATATGATCAATTTGGATGTTGGTCATTCATGATCACCGTACATTTTACAAGCAATGGATTGAATGGTTAGCATCATCTGACAAATATTTCTTTAGAACCGTAAGTTATCCATGATCTGTTCCACTGAACTGAATGGATATTTTAAGTCGATGATTGGATTTCTTTTCGTCTGCTTGATCATGACCGTACATACGTAAGGAACGTTACTGTGAGGTTGACCTCATGGGAAGTCCATGGCCCTACCATGATGCGTGTTGGACATCATACCATGCATTTGGTGGGGCCCCTTTAGACTATGGGATGTCCCAAAAATCAACCGTACGTATTTAGAACTTTGGTTAGCCACACCGTGAAATCATGGTTAAAAAAAAATTAAAAGCACTTGGAGCCTATCTGATTTTTGGAATAGCTTAAAATTTGGTGTGACCCTTCATCCAAGTAGGACACACACAATGGATGGGTTAGATGTAGGAGGAGGAGGAGAGAGAGGAGGAGGAGGAGGAGGAGGGTGATGGTGGTTGGTGGTTGGTGGTTGTCGGGCTTGGAAGAGGAGGATGAGGAGGAGGAGGAGGAGGAGGAGGAGGGGGGGGGGGGGGGGGGGGGGGGGGGGGGGGAGGGGAGAGAGAGAGAGGTTGGGATCGAGTCGGGTAGGCTTAGAGAGTCAGTCGAGTAGGGTTTCGGATCGAGTCGAGTCTAATTGGATCGAGTTTTGGGTCAAGTCAGGTCGAGTTACTGGGTAACTCAAACTCGACTTGGTTTGAGTTCGGATTCGGTGAAGCTTACTCGGTTCGGATCGACTCACCCATTCGATTCGGGTCAAGTTGGATCGGAACGAGTCGGACGAGTCGAGTTAGCCGGATCGAGTCGTCCTGTGCCCACCTCTAGTTAAATGTCTAACCTATGTCTTAGTAGGCCCTATATAACCTCTCAGCTGTTTCAATGGTGTGGCCCACTTATGAATTGGCATAATTTTTAGGCCTATGGCCCACCGTAAAAGGGTGCATCTAATTGATTGGGTGGATGACCTACACACATCATGGGGGGCCCACATATCTCGACCTCATGGGAAACTTCATGAAGTCACTTCTACCTTCTCCCTACAAACTATCCAAGCAAGATCCCAAATATATGAATAGACCTGGTTGGTAGAACATGACACTTCATTCCCACTGCATTGTTCGACATTCTTTCTTTTGCTTTAGAGCAAAAAAAACATTCCAATACTCAAATAGGCCACATCAAAGAGAACCATGGAGATTGGGATACATGCCATGGAGAGTTCTCAGATGTTAGGAGAGGATCGCCATGTATTTTATGTGCCATCTAATCCATCCATCAAGCACATCTCATGTGTGTGAAGAAGAGTCTAAAATCAACCTAGTAAAAACCACAAATCATGAATTTAGATGATTTAATTAGGTGCTGTATATTTCATGTTATTTCCATTTTGTGGACCGCTATACTTTTGGATCCAGCTACATTTTGGGCTGTATGGTGAACATAATGAAGCTTATTAATGTTGTGGGCCCCAAAGAGCTATAGCACTTCTTAAACAACATTTAAAAAAAAAAAAAATCAAAATAAGAAATGACAAAAAGAAAAAGGCTAATGGGCCCCCTTGATTGTTTGATAGTTTTATAGATAGATATAAAAAAAGAAACACTCACGGCACTAAGTTATAGTTCTCCTAAATGCATCTGGACAGTTGGACAGCCCTATTGATAGATCTGGACTATCCACTAGGTCCAACACACATTTCATAGGGCACCATTTAAAAACCACAAATATTCTATCTATTTGTTGGGCACATTAAAAATTGCTTATGCTTCCAAAGAATCAGTTTTGTTAGAGAAATACCATCATCCCATGGAATGAGATAGAAAGGGAGGACCACACACAATCATCTCTATCTTAATCATGGGATTTTATTTTATTTAAAAAAAAAAAAAAAAAAAGCTTTTATGGGCTTATTTTGGTCATTTGTTTTTTATTACTAGTTTTTGTTAGAAGTATTTTTTATTAGTTAAAGGTTATGATTAGCGGACTGATCTGTAAATAGCTATATTAGTTACATTATTATGTAAATAATATATTTGATAGATTTTGAAATGAAAATTGATTATTATTTTTTATTATTCTTCCAAATTAAAAGATTGAGAAAGAAGAAGATGGAGGGCATTCACCTTCTCTTGCTTTTGTTAAGATTGGTTTTAATTAATGCTCATGGATTACCTGATTTTGAAATATTTTCAATGGCCTATGTCAGAGATGTCGTGTACTCTAAAAAGTTGTATCAAAGCCTGATTCTTTTCAATGGATCAGCAACCTGATTCTTTTCAATGGATCAGCAGATCCTCACCACTTATTTTCATCTTCAACGGGTCTATATATTTACATCAATCAGACCTTAAGGTAATATAAACATTTGTTTTTCATAATTATACATCCAATAGATGGCTAGTAAGATGAACTGTGCTTGTTTATAAAATAGAAGTCCAATAGTTGATGTAGCCATCTATTATGTGAGGTCCACCTTTGATTGTTTATCCCTCTAAAATATTGCTTGAATCAAATAATACCAAACATTTGATTGATGTCTAATGTAGAGCAGGTCGCAGACAATTTCATGGTTAAGATGGATCAAAAAAGGCTCGGTCAACGGCAGAAGTGATTCAAACCATCAGACCTTAAATTAGGCGTATCTTGCAAATCGGAATGAGTTATAGGACGTAAAATATATGATTTTGAGGTAGGACGAGCTACTTTAGCCACCTAACCCCACCATGCCAGGTTATGCAAGCCGGATTTGCAAGATACCATCAAATTGACGACCATTTCCCTATTTTAAATCCATTTTTACTATAAATAGTAAGTTTTAGTCGAAAAGTGCTTAGAATAATTAGGAGAACAGCATAGTAAAGCCAAAGAGGACATTATTTTTGGCTGAAAACCTTGAGGACTAGTAGACATCATGACCATATATAAATAGTAAGTTTATTGTTTATAGCAAGTTATGAATTCTAAGAGTTTTAGTTGTAATTTGATTTTAAAATTTCTCAAATTGTTTAATATCCCTATTTAAAAGGTTGTAAACTCGTTTATTTCATTCATCAATTAAATTATAAATTTTATAGAATTTATTTCTCTTTTGTTTTTTTAACTTTTTTCCTCATGGATACAAGAAGTCTATATGAAAAGTCTAGATAAGCTCCATAGATTTGGAGTAGTTATCCTTGAGGAAGATGGTGATCGAGCCTCATCACATAATTCATCCCTACGTCAATGTCTAAGAAAGTTGACAACACATATTATATTATAACAAAGAAGGTTTGATTTTTCATTTGCACCTTCAATTGCCCGTGAAAATGGATAGGAAAATCGATAAACTACATGGGGTCCACATTTGATTGCCTATCCATCTACTTCAATCAAATCATGATTATGAAAATTTAATTGATGGCTAGGAAAATGGACAGCCTATATTGATTATAACAAAGAAATTTTGATATTTCATTCGGACAACTCATCATATGGCCCCCACTTAGACCAAAGCAACCTATGGTGAAGGGAGGGAAGAAGACAGTTAAAACCCTCAATAAGGTTAAGCTTTGCTCCCCAACCTTCACAAAATGTCATTTTCAGCCCACTGATATGGTAGCTACAATAATTCAGTCAAAAGAATGCTCTAACAATCAAGCAATCCCCACGCAAGAAAAGATTTAATCAATGACACTTTCAGCCTAAGAAGAATTTTCAAGTCATTCCTCATATAGTAAGAATCATCACATAATAGTGGCTTTTAGAACAAAGAGATGAAAGTGGGGCCCATATCAAGGACAATAATTAAACATTAATATAGTATGATATATTTGAATTATCCATGCCCTAGATACTGGTCAGTGGTTAGGGTGGTCCAATCGAACTGATTCTTGAAAGTGGTGGGTAATGAAAAGTGGGCCCATACACTTATGAACATGACATTTCCTAATATAACAAACATCTACGTTCCATTTTATAAGAATTCAAAGGTGATCCCATGCATTGAAGGGTCCAAATCAACGATTGGACACCCTCTATTATGATGGACATGGATCGTCCTTCTTTCTAACCATTGAACGAATTGTTAGGATCATTTGATTAGAGTAACTTTTAAAGGGATGAGCAGTCAATGTTGGGTCTCACATGATGGATAGTCTAGATCATATATAAAAGGAATGGTGATTCAAAGTGGGCCCACATGATGGACAATTGTTAGACAGTTCAATGGTGTAATAAATATTAAAAATCCATTTCTTTGGCATTAATCAGATGGTTTGACTCATTCTAAGTGATATTTTAAGAGAGGTCCAATTCAAATTCAGATAAAAGATAGGACCTATTCTACTATAATAAATATGTACCATCTTGATCAGATGGTTAGGATCACCATATTAGAGTGATTTTTAGAGATGGGCCTTATTGGAGGGTCATGATCTATAATGAAATCTCTGTTATGATAAATATGGTTCATCTATTTTCCTAGCCATTAATTGGATGTTTGCGATTATCCTATCAAACATGTACACATGATGGATGGCTTAGATCCATTAATGAACAATTTTATATCATGTTTAATTTTGACTAGTAATTTTGAGGGTCTTGATTGGATCTGGAACTTGGCCTTACCAGTAGAGACGTGTTACACGTGTGCGTGATTACAGCCGTTTATTACGCTATTCATGTCTAAAAAGTAACAGCCATTTATAGAATCATCATGTGGGATTACAAAACCCATAATTGGATAAAGAGAAATCAAACCATGGACATTTGAAGCCTCATTTGAAGAGTATATTTGCCTGATTTTAGATGGATGGAGTGCGGACGGCTAGGATCCGCTGACCAGCCAATCAAATCTTATACACATGTTGGCATTGACACGTGTAATGGGAGAGTATTTTCAAAGTGCACTCGGGCGACTGACTCGGATTCGGGAGTGACCACTCCAGTACCATGCTACTGGAAGGTTCTGGAAAAAGCACTGTGGGACCCACTAAGTACGCTACTGGTCTGTGTTATGTGGCCCCTGCCATTATGTATTTGTTTTATCTGCGCGTCCATTATTCTTTCGGATCATTTTAGTGCATGAGTCTAAGACATAAGGTGGATTCAAATCTCAGGTGAACCATACCGCAATGAAACAGGTGGACCATCCAACGCCCACGGTTAAAGACTCCAGGGAGGTTACAAAAGTTTCGAATGGAGCTGATATTTTTGTTTTTTATTCATTCTTTCTTTTTCTTTTTTCTTTTTTACACACGCACACACACCCCCACACACTCACGCCACACGCACACACACCCCCACACACGCACGCTGGGGGATTTCACCACCATGGGTAATCGAACCCTTGACCCGGTGTTGAAACTCCAAGGAGTCTACCACTCGGGTAAGAGTAAAGACCTGTTTTTTCATTCATTCATTCAGGCCTGTGTGACCAGATCAACGGTTTGGATGGCAAATAAATTACAGTGGGCCCTATGAGGTTTTTAACAGTGGACGTTCAGTCACCACTGTCTAATGGGGTGCGGTTCATATGAGACTTGTAATGATCAGAAAATATGAATGAACGGTGTCGATAGAATACATGCATCAAAGAGCCCACATAGCTTGCACCGGAGGGAAGCGGATTAGCTAGTGTACCTCACACCGGCTATATAGCTTTTGTATTTATATTAGTGAATTTTGTGGGTCCGCTCATGAGATATATGTTATATCCAAATCATCCATCCATTTGGTGAACTTGTCTTAAGGCTTGAGACTAAAAACAAGATAGATATAACTACCAAGTGGGCCACACTGTAAAAATAGTAGGGGATTGAACATCTATCATTGAATCCTTTTTAGGGTCACAGAAGTTTTAGGTCAATATTAAATTTGTTTTTCCTCTTCATTCATGTATTTGTGATCTCATGAACAGATTAGATGTAAAATAAACGTTATGGTGGGCCTTACAAATTGTTTAACGGTGAAAATCTTTATCTCTACTGTTATTTATGGTGTTGCCCAGATGAACTTTGGATATGATTTTTTTTTTTGGATATGCTCTAAAATAAACTCTAAAAATAAATAAACAGTATAGATATAATAAATACATCACCATGTAACTTTGATCTCCTTTGAACCGTCTGTACAACTCGGAGCTCAGGGAGCGGCGGTGCATCCTCAGACGTCACATACCTATCCCAGCTAATCCGCTTTTGCACCGAACTGTACAGACGTGGTGCTGACGGGGATGGGCCCCTGCCGAATCTAAATTCGCTAGTTAGCATCAGGTGTCAGTACTGACACGAGTACAGAAGACATGAAATGCTCTTTACGGAAGCAGATTCGCTGGGGTACCACACACAGCTATATGGCTGCTGTTGGTACGTGTCGTCCTAGACTAGCACGTATCAAAGTTATATGGGCTCCAGTGATGTGTTTATCATATCTACAGGACTTATCTAAGAATCATTTCAGAATATTATTTAAAAAATAAACATATACAAAGATCACCTTGACCTCATCACAAATAGTAATTTTCACAGTTAAAAAGTTATAGGGCCACCATGATGTTTATTTTCCATCTAACCTGGCCATAAGATCATAAAATTTTGAATGAAGATGAAAAATAAATTATATATCAGTTTAAAACCTTTACAACAGAAGGGAAAATAAACATATACAAAGATCACCTTGACCTCATCACAAATAGTAATTTTCACAGTTAAAAAGTTATAGGGCCACCATGATGTTCATTTTCCATCTAACCTGGCCATAAGATCATAAAATTTTGAATGAAGATGAAAAATAAATTATATATCAATTTAAAACCTTTACAACAGAAGGGATTTCAATGGTAGACGTTTAAATCCTTAATTTTCCTTGCAAAACCTTTACAACAGAAAGGATTTCAATGGTTGACGTTTAAACCCTTAATTTTCCTTGTAATGTAGTACACCTAATGGTTAAATCCATCTTACTTTTCATCTCAAACCTCGGCAAAATGGATGGAAAATTCGGATATAATACATATCTACTTACGAATCTTGCCGGCATCAACACAGCAGCTACACGGGATGTGAGGTACACCAGCTAATCCGCTTCCGCTTTTTACATCCCCTCACCACGGATTTCTTACGCAGGAAGCTCCAAATCTGCATCGTCCATCCGTTATGTGAGACCATTTTAGTATTCGAGGATAAAAATATCAGTATTTAGTGCTCAAGTGGACCGAAAACGCATACACTGAATATCCACATTTGAAATATTCGTGGGGCTACACAAGTTTTGAATCAGCAGGAATGACGTTATCAACGGTAGGATGGCAGGCAAACTTCACTGTCGATACAGGGATGTTTCCACCGTAGGAATCTCCCTAACTACCTTTTACTTTAAGTATGGACCACTTGCGTCTTGGATCTGCTTAATTTTCGTTTAAGATCCTAAAATGTGCTCAAAAAACGGATGGATGGTGCGGATTTCTCACAAAACAACGGTGGGCCCTACTTAAGTTTCCAGCGCACAACTGCTGCGAAAGGCTTTCTCACAAAACAACGGTGGGCCCCACTTAAGTAAATCCGCGTCCATCTCCTCGTATTTAGAATAGAATCTCCTCGTATTTAGAATAGAAACGAGGGTATTCACAAAAAACACTTCCTTCCCTCCACAAAACCTTCTCTCCTTCCAACTCCTTCCAATGGCTACTTCTTCTCCAGCAACGTCCAAGCTCTCCTTCTCTTCTACAGAAATGCCCCATCTATCCTCTTCTTCCCCAAAACACCCCTCCCTTGCCCCATCCCCTTTCCTCAAAACCCCCCAAACCCTTTTTCCATTACAAAAACAGCCCTCCCTCTCCCTCCACCACCCCTCCCTTCCTTTCAAGCTCTCCTCCAAAAACCCCATCTCAGATTTCTTCCCATCCGACGCATCGGACGACAAACCCCGCGAAGAGTGCGGCGTCGTCGGCATCTACGACGACCCAGAAGCTTCCCGCCTCTGCTACCTAGCCCTCCACGCCCTCCAACACCGCGGCCAGGAAGGCGCTGGAATCGTATCCGTCCACAACAATCTCCTCCAATCCATCACTGGAGTAGGCCTCGTTTCCGAAGTCTTCACTGACTCAAAGCTCCACCAACTCCCCGGCTCCTCCGCCATCGGCCACGTCCGCTACTCCACCGCCGGCTCCTCCATGCTCAAAAACGTCCAGCCCTTCGTCGCCGGCTACCGCTTCGGCTCCGTCGGCGTCGCTCACAATGGCAATTTAGTAAATTACCGTACCCTCAGGGCCATGCTGGAAGAACACGGCTCCATCTTCAACACGAGCTCCGACACGGAAGTCGTCCTCCACCTGATTGCAATCTCAAAAGCTCGACCTTTCCTGCTCCGAATCGTCGGCGCCTGCGAACAGCTCAAAGGCGCCTACTCGATGGTGTTCTTAACAGAAGACAAGCTCGTCGCCGTACGGGACCCATTCGGATTCCGGCCACTGGTAATGGGCCGGAGATCGAACGGCGCAGTTGTATTCGCGTCGGAAACGTGCGCTCTCGATCTCATCGAGGCGAAATACGAGCGGGAAGTTAATCCAGGAGAAGTTCTCGTCGTCGACACTGACGGAATCAGCTCTCTCTGCCTACTTCCCCACCGCGACCGCAAAGCCTGCGTCTTCGAGCACGTCTACTTCTCGCTTCCAAACTCCATCGTCTTCGGCCGCTCCGTCTACGAATCTCGCTACGCCTTCGGTCAGATCCTCGCCACCGAAGCCCTCGTCGACTGCGACATCGTCATCGCCGTCCCCGATTCCGGCGTCGTTGCAGCGCTAGGGTACGCCGCCAAAGCCGGCGTACCTTTCCAGCAAGGGCTCATACGATCCCACTACGTGGGCCGTACGTTCATCGAGCCATCACAGACAATACGCGATTTTGGAGTGAAGCTCAAGCTCGCGCCTGTCCGGCGAGTTTTGGAAGGGAAGAGGGTCGTTGTCGTCGACGATTCGATCGTTAGAGGCACGACGTCGTCGAAGATTGTGAGGCTGTTGAAGGAGGTAGGAACGAAAGAGATTCATATGAGGATTGCGAGCCCGCCCATCATCGGCTCTTGCTACTATGGAGTCGATACGCCTAGTTCGGAGGAGCTGATTTCGAATTCGATGAGCGTTGAGGAATTGAGGGAGTTTATTGGGTCTGATTCGCTTGCTTTTCTTCCATTGAAGAAGTTGAGGGAATTGCTTGGAGATGAGGGGCCGGGATTTTGCGATGCTTGCTTTTCTGGGAATTATCCTGTTTTACCGAAGGAGTTGAAGGTTAAAAGGGTGGGAGATATCGTGGATGATGGATTAAATGGAGCCGTTGATGTGGGGTGGACAGAGGCAGTTGTAAATCAGATGGGGTTGAAGTGTAATGGGCCGTTTCCTTCGGGAGAGGATTAGGTACTATGGGGCCCACCTTGATGAATGTGTTGTATATCTAGGCCGTTCATCCGTTTTTAGATCTCATTTTAGGGGTTGATTATAAAAGTTAAGTAAATCCAAATCTCAGGTGGACCACATCACCTGAAACTGTTGTGATCAAGATGGTCTTTGTATTTGCACTTCATCCGGGTGTGTTTGAGCTTATCAACGGGTTGGATGGCAAATAAACATTACGGTGGGGACTAGGTGGTTTTTAATGGTAGGCATTCAATCACCACTGTTTTGTGTGGTGTGGTCCACCTGAGATTTGGATATGGTTAAGTTTTGGGATCTACAACTAAAGTGATATGGAAAAACGGATGGATGGCGTGGATATATAATACATTCATCAAGGTGGGCCCACTTTCAGGATTACACCCGTTAACATGTTAGTCGGTAACACGCAATCCGTTGCCGTTTCAAGGAGCGTCCGGACGCGGATTGGTTGCCGAAGGCTTTTTTCTAAGGAAGCTGAGTAGTTAGGTGGGCCTCTTGATGTTCGTGAGAAATTCATCTTGTTCGTTCGTTTTTCCACTTAATGCCATCCAAACCGTTTATGAGGTCATTCCCATTGGGATGAACTAAAAACACAAAAAGGCCTTGCCCTGATACGAAACTTACGTGGCCGTATTAATGTTTCAACTGTAGTCATTCATTCTTTATTCTTTATTGTTTTCTCTCGTGTGGCCCATTTGAGTTTTCTATCTGCCTCGTTTTTTTTCTCATGTTCTGAAATTAGCTACCAAAATATATGGATGGAATGGATGGATAGGTAAATTTCTAACAAGCAACATGAAGGCCCCGTCTACTTCCCTTATCTTCCTAGCCATCCGCGTCCGTAGTGTTTGTTAGCTCCCAGTAAGGGGTGTACATCTAGTCGAACCGAGTTGAGTTCGACTCGGCTCGAACGCTGGTTGACCTCAACTCAAACTCGGCTTAGTTCGAGCTGAGTTCCAGCTAAGATCGTGCCAAATTCACCATTGAGGCATTTCTATCAACACCTAAACTATAACTTTAAAATTTCACTATTTTACAAACAGAAATAATGATTTTATAAGTATTTTATCAAACACCTTTTAAATAATATAAAAATAAAGAGAAAAAATATATTTGGTACATATCAACCAAGCCTTCTTTGCCACTATCCATATTTCGTTGAGTCATTTTATCAAACGGTTGGTAAGCAACAACAATGCCAAAGTAATCGAGTCACCAAATTGGTTTGATCCGTGTCCGATTCGAACTGGATTTGAGCTGGATTTGATTCGAGTCAAGTCGAGCTAGGGTCAGCTCGAATTCATTTTCAAACTTAAAAAACTAGCTCGAACTCAACTTCAAATCGAATTAAATCGAGCTTTTATAAGTCAAGTCAGGCAAGCCAACTAAGCTAGCTCAGTTCATGTACACCCCTAGTTTCTACGATTCCTCACGCTTGTGGAGCACTTGAGTGGCCAAACTCTCTAGGGTCCACCATAATGTATACATTTCATCTATGTCACTCATCTATTTTTTTCATTCATTTTAAAAAAGAGCCCAAACATAAATATCAACTTCATCCAAAACTTTTGTGGCTCCCAAAGAGCTTTTAAAAGTGTGTGTTCAATTGGCCTTATTTCTGTCCACGTAGGGTTAGGCTTTGAATCTGTCCCTTCGTGGGCTGTTGCTTTAAAATGAGCTGGAAAAATAGATGAATGACGTAGATGATAGGCATACATCACGGAGGGCCCCACAGAGTATAATGGGATTTGTATTGTGGAAGGAGGATTGCCTCCTATAATCCGTCCAAGTAGGGCTCTATTGGGCCCACACTGATGTAAGTGTTCCGCTGTTAATCATTTTTCTCAGGTCATTTTAAGGTATGCTAAAAAATATTAGGCAGGTACAAGTCTTAAGTGGATCATAAAGTGAGGATTGAACGTCCACCTTTAAAAAGTTTTTGGGAGCTGGAGAAGTTTGAGATCAAGCTTATATTTATGTTTTCACTTCATCCACGTCTACATGACTTTATTAATAGGTTGGATGGTAAAAAAACATCGCAGTGGCCCTCATAAAGGTTTCAATGGTGGGTGTCATTATCACTGAAGCTTCCTTTGGTGTGGTCCATTGGAGATGTGGACCTGCCTCATTCTTTGGATCTTAACATAAAATGGTCTAATAAAAGCAATTAACGGCATGGATAAAATACTTACATCACTTTGAGCCCCACAGAGCCCTGCCCTAACGGATTACCGTCCAGGCGCGGGTAGGACGCAGTCCACGTCCGAGTATTGGAGCTGTATCAGGGACTTATCCAATACATGAGCAGCGTGCGGTCAGCCCATGTACATGTGGCTTGCGTTAAATCAAATTCAACCGTTCAAACATTGGGGCCATCTATGGGTCTAAATCAAATTGATTAGATGATCCTAACATCTTAACTGTTGAAATTTTTTATTTATTGAGCTGGAACCGTTGCCTCTTTGCCTATTTCAGAATTTAGGTGGGCCACACGAACTATTTTTTTTATTGGCCTGATTTGTGACAGGTGGGCCACACGAACTAACTTTCAGATTGGCCTGATTGTGCGATCAGATCCAAACATGGGTCGCCCACTGGGGTGAGACAAGTTGGCAATCCTGAATCGCGACATACAGGGTGCATACGACTGGCCCGGCTGAGGGCGACAAGAAAACTACAAATGAGATACCATGCATTCTCCATCTTGTATGGAATGCTTTAGTGTGACAGTATCAGCCTCACTTAGGAGATAACAGGAGAGAGAATTTTTTATTTTTTTAAAAAAAAAAACTATATAATTAATATAGTATTTACATTTCAGTGTCATTTTCAAAAATGTTTTCAAAAAGTTACCTTATTAATTAAAATAATGATCGTAGCTCAAGTGAGCCCCACCATGTTGTTTATGTAAAATCCACACCGACTATAGGCTGCATCGTCTCCTTTTAAGCCACGGATTCAAAAATTAGCTCTATTAGTGATTCAGGTAGACTACATGATTAGAAAGAGCAACACTTATTTTCCAATTATTTCCATTAGAGCGGGCCAATTGAATTAAATATGAGTATGATTTTTAGGCCACATGCTTAAAATTTTGTCTAGAAACCAAGTGCTGGAGTGGAAATTATATAATTATCAGAGTAGGTTTGGTGAAAAATCAAGGATAGGTTTATCTCTCAATTATTTATTTTGAGGTCGCCTATCAAAATCACAAGTCAACCTCCTATGTAATGCTCAAAGTGGATATTACATAAACATCACCGCGGAAGCAAAACATCCCAATTTCAATGGAATGTTTGGGCTTATTTTTATGGTGCGTTTGAAATTTAATCCACCTATTGGATGTGTAATCTCATTTTAGTCTCATATCCAATAATAATAATAACAACAACAACAACGTTGACTTGTGATTTAATTGGGGTCACATCAAATAAATCAGTTTGAAGAATCAACCCCTTATTTTCAAGTCCCACACAAGATTTAGGCATAGGGCTAAAACTCAAGCCCATAAGAAAACCAAGTACATGCATCTTTTTATGCAATGTGCGTTTGAAATTTAATCCACCCATTGGATGTGTAATCTCATTTTAGTCTCATATCCAATAATAATAATAATAACAACAACAACAACAATGTTGACTTGTGATTTAGTTGGGGTCACATCAAATAAATCAGTTTGAAGAATCAATCCCTTATTTTCAAGTCCCACACAAGATTTAGGCATAGGGCTAAAACTCAAGCCCATAAGAAAACCAAGTACATGCATCCTGGATATATTCTAATAAGACCTTGCAAGTGATTTTTTGATGTAGAGCGGGTCGCGGACAATTTCATGGCCAAGATGGATCAGAAAAGGCATGGTCGGCGATAGAAGTGATCTGGACCATCAGACCTTAGATCAGAAAAGGCATGTTTGGGCTTATTTTTATGCAATTTGCGTTTGAAATTTAATCCACCCATTGGATGTGTAATCTCATTTTAGTCTCATATCCAATAATAATAATAACAACAACAACAACGTTGACTTGTGATTTAGTTAGGGTCACATCAAATAAATCAGTTTGAAGAATCAATCCCTTATTTTCAAGTCCCACACAAGATTTAGGCATAAGGCTAAAACTCAAGCCCATAAGAAAACCAAGTACATGCATCCTGGATATATTCTAATAAGACCTTGCAAGTGATTTTTTGATGTAGAGCGGGTCGCGGACAATTTCATGGCCAAGATGGATCAGAAAAGGCATGGTCGGCGATAGAAGTGATCCGGACCATCAGACCTTAGATCAGAAAAGGCATGTTTGGGCTTATTTTTATGCAATTTGCGTTTGAAATTTAATCCACCCATTGGATGTGTAATCTCATTTTAGTCTCATATCCAATAATAATAATAACAACAACAACAACGTTGACTTGTGATTTAGTTGGGGTCACATCAAATAAATCAGTTTGAAGAATCAATCCCTTATTTTCAAGTCCCACACAAGATTTAGGCATAGGGCTAAAATTCAAGCCCATAAGAAAACCAAGTACATGCATCCTGAATATATTCTAATAAGACCTTGCAAGTGATTTTTTGATGTAGAGCGGGTCGCAGACAATTTCATGGCCAAGATGGATCAGAAAAGGCATGGTCGGCGATAGAAGTGATCCGAACCATCAGACCTTAGATCGGGCGTATCTTGCCATTCGGAATGAGTTATCTGATGTAAAATATATGAATTTGGGATAGAACGAGCTACTTTAGCCAACCAACCCTGCTATGCCGGGTTGCGCAGCTCGGATTTGCGAGAAACCCCCTGATCGACGGTCGTTTCCCTATTTTAATTTCGTTTTTACTATAAATAGTAAGTTTTAGTTTTATTATAACTCTTCATCTGTTGGGCTTTAGGAGTTGTGTCCAACATGAAAAGTGCTTAGAATAATTAGGAGAACGGTTTGGTGAAGCCAACTAGGACACTTACTATTTTTGGCCAAAAACCTTGCGCACTAGTAGATATCACGACCGTCTATAAATAGTAAGTTTACTATTTATAGTAAGTCGCGGATTTTAGGAGTTTTAGTTGTAGTTTGAGTCTGATTTCTTTCCTATTGCTTGGTTCCCTTATTTAAAGGGATGTAAATTCATTTTTGTTCATTCATTAATCAATTTCAAATTTTATTAGAATTATTTCTATTCTTTTGCTTTCCTTCCTCGTGGATTCGAGAAGTCTTTATGAGGAGTCCAGAGAAGCTCCATGGATTCAGAGTAGTTATCCTTGAGGAAGACGGTGATCGACCTCATCATGTTCATCCCTGCATCAATTTGGTATTAGGAAGATGATGATCGACCTCATCACGTTCATCCCTGCGTCAATTTGGTATTAGGTAGACGGTCGTGATGTCTACTAGTGCGCAAGGTTTTCGGCCTGCGCAAGGTTTTCAGCCAAAAATAGTAAGTGTCCTATTTGGCTTTACCAAACTGTTCTCCTAATTATTCTAAGCACTTTTCATGTTGGACACAACTCCTAAAGCCTAACAGATGAAGAGTTATAATAAAACTAAAACTTACTATTTATAGTAAAAATAAAATTAAAACGGAAAAACAATCGTCAATCAGGGGGTTTCTCGCAAATTCGAGTTGCGCAACCCGGCATAGCGGGGTTGGTTGGCTAAAGTAGCTCGTTCGACTCCAAATTTATATATTTTACGTCAGATAACTCATTCCGAATTGTAAGATACGCCCAATTTAAGGTCTAATGGTCCGGATCACTTCTGTCGCCGACTGTGCCTTTTCTGATCCATCTTGGCCATGAAATTGTCCGCGACCCGCTCTACATCATTTTTCTTCATGCACCAAACGCACTACCTAGCAAAGGATTGAACTCTGGATTACTCACAAATAGAGATGTACGTGAATCAAGTTAGCTCGGTTATCTTACTTGACTTGACTCGAAAAAGCCCAATTCGATTGAATTTGAAATTGAGTTTGAGCCAATTTAAGCTGATTTTTGGAGCTAAAAAAAATTTCAAGTTGAGTTTGAGCTTGTCTGAGTTCAAATCGAACCCCAACTCAAATTGAATTCGGATCAAACTAGTTCAGTGACTCGGTTACTCTGATATTGATGTTGCTCACCAAGTGTTTGATGAGATGACTCAACGAAGTATCCGCTGGTGGCGAGGAAGGTATGGATATGAAATAAATACCCTTGTATCTTGATTTTGATGTTGTTCACTGAGTGTTTGATGAAATACATATAAATTGTTGCATCTATTTTACATACGGTGAGAAATCAAAGGTGTACTCCATGTATTTGAGAAAATACCGTACAGTCTTGATCTTAGCTCAAACTCATCTCGAATTGGCCCGATCTGCTAATTGAACTAAACCAAGCTTATCAGTTAAGCTTGGGGACCGAGCGGAGTTCAAGGTGTAGCCGGCTAGTGGCCAAGCCAAGCTCGACTGGGTTCAACTCATATATTACTCTACTCACATACACTACTGTATCTCAACGAGCTCATCTAACCAGCGGGAGGTAGGTAATGCCAGACCTCTAGAACCCGCGTTATGTCACAGTCATAGAAACAGCCGGGCTGAACGGTATTAACCTCCGATCCATAGACACTTGTTTACTCATAAAGGGACTATTGGGCAATTTTCATTATCAACCGTCCAATCAATGTCTATCAATCCAACCTTCAGATAATCTAAGCTTCCTTTTCTTTCTTTTTTTTCATGATACATCCAATAGATGGCTAATAAAATTAACTCATTTTTATTATAATAAATATCTAATCATCGGCATAGCCATCCATCACGTGGGGTCCACCTTTGATTGCCTGTCCCTCTAAAAAGTTGCTTGGATTAGATGATATTCATGCTACAAATTTGATTGATGGCTAGGAAAACGTACAGCCCATATTGATTATAACAAATGTCTGATCTTTCGTTTGTGGAGTCCACCTTTACATGGGTTCTGCCTTTGATTGCTTGTGAAAGTGGCTATTAAAATGGGTAAAGTATTACCTGGGTTCCACTTTTGATTGCCTGTCCCTATGAAATTGAGAGAGGATTAGCTATTACTTGAGTAACAACTTAGTAGGTGTTACCTAAACTGTGTGGGGCTTATCTTGATGTATGTTTTGTATATCTATACCATTCATCTGTTTTTTCATCTTCTTTTAGGATCCAATCCCAAATCGTAAGAATATCCAAATCTCAAGTGAAACATACCAATAAAAACAATGATGAATAACTATTAAGAACTTGTTTTTGGGCCACGAAAACTTTCGATCAATCTGATATTTCTATTTTCCATACATTCAGATCTTCTTGATATTATCAACAGGTTAGATTGCCAATATAGATTACAACAACCTTATAATGGGCCCTCTGGATTTTTTTAAAGGTGAGGCAGTCAATCACCACTATTTCTAGGGTGTAATCACCTGAGATTTGGATCTAGGTAATTTTTTGTACCCATTTTTAAAATGGGTTGAAAAAATGGATGGAATCTGACAACCTTTTGATATACAGAAAACAAAAAAAAAATAATAAAAATGAAAATCCATCAAGGTGGGCCCTACATCAGGGGAGGGGTAACACTCACTAAGTTGTTGCCGGGGAAACACCTAATTCGCCACCACTTAAGAGTTAGTTGGATTAGTTGATATTGGACATTTGATGCTACTAATCAAATAGACAGCCTACATTAATTATAACAAAGAAGGTTTGATCTTTCATTTGGACAATCCATTAGATGGCCCCAACATATTAGAGAGAAGCAATCAAGCAAATTCCATGTGATGAAAGATTCGATCAATGACACTTTCTAGCCAAACAGAATTTCCAAGTCATTCCTTTGATAGTTTGCATCATTAGATAGTAGCATTAATGAAATGTAGGTCCACACGATGAAGGGTCCAAATTATGAACAGGACATTTCTTAATATAACAAATATGTAGAATTTATATTCTATCAATTGATTAAATGGGTAGGATCAATATATCAAAGTGAATTTTTTATAAGGATTTAAATTTGAAGGTGGGCCCCATGCATTGAATGGTCCAATCAATAATTGGGCATCCTCTATTACGACGGACATGGATTGTCCTTCTTCCAAACCATCACATGAATGGTTAGGATCATCCCCTTAGAGTGACTATTAAAAGGAATGACCAGTGGATGGTGGCTCTCACATGATGGATAGTTTGGATCATCAGTAAAATGAATGGGTGATTCAAAGTTACACCCAGATGATGGACAATGGCTGGACTATGGTGTTATAAATATAGATAATTCATTTCCCAGACATTGATAAGATATCCTGAATCAGTCAAAGTGATATTTTAAGTGGGATGCACAACAAATGATAGCCACAACTGATGGACAATCCAGATAATCCAGATAAAGGATATGACCTACTCTACTATGATAATTATGGGCCATTGTTTTCAAATGGTTGGTTGGATGATTTGAATCACTCGTATTAGATGATTGCCTATCAATGGCCAATAGCTATTGGTCAGTGATCTATAAGCCCCACCCTGATATGTGCCTTTTATCAATGATTGTCTATCTATTTTTCTAGATTATTTTTGAGTAGGCAAACATATCATGTGGAATACACCCTAAGAAACAGTGGTGAACGAAGTCTCACAATTACAATAGTTATTTGGAACCGCTAAAGTTTTATGATATTTGTGTTTTCTTTGTCCAACTATTTGTGACCTAACTAACAAGTTGAATGGATTCTTACTCTTGCTCAGGCGGTAGACTCTTAGGAGTTTCAACACCCGCTTGAGGGTCCGAGTATCTATATGTGGTGAAATTCCACAAGTGTGAGTGTGTGGGGGTGTGTGCACATGTGTAAAAAAAAAATAAAAAGAAAAAAAAAACTAACAAGTTAAATGACAAACAAACATTACAATGAGCTTGGAAAGTTTTTAATAATATACATTCAATCACCATTGTTTTCCTATAATATGGCGGATGTAAAATTTAAATTTTTCTTATTCAAGGAGCATCGTTTGACATTATTTGGAAAATTAAATGAACAGTGTAGATAAAACCAAATATATTATTATTGGCAATTTGAATACTATCCCACCTGGACCTACCTAAAGATAAATGAGTATGTCATCACCTTTGTGTGGCATATAGTGATATATATATATATATATATATATATATATATATATATATATATATATATATATATATTTTATTATTTTATCTAAGTAATCCAGTTTGAAAAATCATTTTACTCATGATTTCAAAAGGAGAAGATTGAAGGCCTGAGTGGACCACATTGAAGCAAAGTAGCAATAGCTCCACCATTGAAACCTTTAAAGGGCCCACCATGCTATCTATTTCTCTGTATAAAGGGAAAACACAAATATCAACTTATTAAAACCTCCGTAGCTTTAAAAATATTTTGAACCATTGACATTCAATTCCATTACTTTCGGAGTATGGGTCATTTGACCATTTTATCTTTCTCATTTTTTTTCTCATGGGGATTTCAAAAATATCTTAAGGATGTCCTTAGCTACGTCATGGCAGGAAAGGTTGGCAGCCATTCCAACCTTCCTTCTGGAGGGGCAATTAGAGATGCCAGCTGGAGGTCAAAATCAAAATGAATGTCTGTTATGATCAATATGGTTCGTCTATTCTCCTGACCATTAATTGAATGTTTGGGATTATCCTATCAAATGTAATACACATGATAGATGGCTTAGATCTATTAATTAATGGACAATTTTAAATCATGTTGTATTTGGACTAGTAATTTTGAGAACCTTGATTGCAGTTGGACCTTGTGCGTGATCACAGCCGCTTATCATGCTTTCCATGTCAAAAAAGCAACATCCATAGGATCATCATGTGGGCCACACCTGTAATATAAAAAAAAATTGGGTAAAAAGAAATAAAACCATGGACATGTGTGGTCCACTTGAAGTGCATATTTGCCTGATTTAAGATTTATAGAATGTGGTCTACAAGAACCCACTGACCAGTCGATTAAATCTTATACACGTGTTAGCATTTACACGTGTAATGAATCTTTGTATACATGGGGTGCTTTTAACGGGCGCGGCTTCGGTGGATCCCCAAGGTGGGTGGGATCCCTGATCTTGGGGCCCACTTTGATGTATTTGTATTATATCCATGCCGTTCATCCATTTTGAAAACTCATTTTTGAGCATGATACAAAAAATGAAGCAGATCCAAATCTCAACTGGACCCTAATACAGGAAACAGTGGTAATCGACCATTAAAAACTTATTGTGAGCCACAGGAGTTTTGGATAAAGCTGAAATTTTTGTGGTCTCTTCATCCAGGTACTCGTGACCTTCTCAAAAGATTGGATGGAAAATAAACATTCAGGTGGCCTCTATAAAGTTTTAATGGTGGAGATTCAATCACTACTGTTTCCTACGGTATGGTCTACCTAAAATTTAAATCTACTTCATTTTTGTAATAATTACTAAATTGAGATTTTCAAAATGGATGGACAGTGTAGATGTAATGCACGTACATCACAGTGGGCCCCACAGTTATGGATACACCGACCGCCGTGGATCCGGGGATCCACCCAAACCGCGCCAGCTTTTAACTTCTCCTCGCATGGAAACGAAAACCCTTACCTCCTCTTCTGCCCTTCTCTCTTTCCAACTCCGTCCAATGGCTACTTCTTCTCCAGCAACGACCAAACTCACCTTCTCTTCTACCGAAATACCCCATCTATCCCCTTCTTCCCCAAAATACCCCTCTCTCGCCCCTTCCCCTTTCCTCAAAACCCCCCAAACCCTTTTTACCTTACCAAAACACCCTTCCCTCTCCCTCCACCACCACCACCCCTCTCTTCCTTTCGAGCTCTCCTCCAAAAACCCCATCTCAGATTTCTTCCCATCCGACGCGTCGGACGATAAGCCGCGTGAGGAGTGCGGCGTCGTCGGCATCTATGGCGACCCGGAAGCTTCCCGCCTCTGCTACCTGGCTCTCCACGCCCTCCAGCACCGCGGCCAGGAGGGCGCTGGAATCGTATCCGTCCATAACAATCTCCTCCAATCCATCACCGGGGTGGGCCTCGTTTCCGACGTCTTCACCGGCTCGAAGCTCGACCAGCTCCCCGGCTCCTCTGCTATCGGCCACGTTCGCTACTCCACTGCCGGCTCCTCCATGCTCAAGAACGTCCAGCCCTTCGTCGCCGGGTACCGTTTCGGCTCTGTTGGCGTCGCCCACAATGGCAATTTAGTAAATTACCGCGCCCTGAGGGCCATGCTTGAAGAGCACGGCTCGATCTTCAACACTAGCTCCGACACGGAAGTCGTCCTCCACCTGATTGCAATCTCAAAGGCTCGGCCTTTCCTGCTGCGGATCGTCGGCGCCTGCGAGCAGCTCGAGGGCGCCTACTCGATGGTGTTCTTGACGGAGGACAAGCTCGTCGCAGTGCGGGACCCATTCGGATTCCGGCCCCTTGTGATGGGCCGCAGGGCAAACGGGGCGGTTGTGTTTGCTTCGGAGACGTGCGCGCTTGACCTCATCGAGGCGACGTACGAGCGGGAGGTTAACCCGGGGGAGGTGGTTGTCGTCGACGCTGACGGCATCAGCTCTCTCTGCCTGCTGCCCCACCGCGACCGGAAGGCTTGCGTCTTCGAGCACGTCTACTTCTCGCTTCCAAATTCCATCGTCTTCGGCCGCTCCGTCTACGAGTCACGCTACGCCTTTGGTCAGATCCTTGCCACAGAGGCTCCTGTCGACTGCGATATCGTGATTGCTGTGCCTGACTCTGGGGTTGTTGCGGCTCTTGGGTACGCCGCCAAGGCCGGTGTGCCTTTCCAGCAGGGGCTCATACGGTCGCACTACGTTGGCCGGACATTCATTGAGCCATCACAGAAGATACGGGATTTTGGGGTGAAGCTCAAGCTCGCGCCTGTCCGTCGGGTTTTGGAAGGGAAGAGGGTGGTTGTCGTTGATGACTCAATTGTTAGGGGAACAACGTCTACAAAGATTGTGAGGCTGCTGAAGGAAGCAGGCACGAAAGAGGTCCACATGAGGATTGCAAGCCCCCCCATCATCGGCTCATGCTACTATGGAGTGGACACACCCAGCACGGAGGAGTTGATTTCGAACATGATGACTGTTGAGGAAGTGAGGGACTTTATTGGGTCTGATTCGCTTGCTTTCCTTCCATTGAATAGCTTGAGGAAATTGCTTGGCAATGAGGCGCCGACCTTTTGCGATGCTTGCTTCTCTGGGAATTATCCTGTTCTCCCGAAAGAGTCAAAGGTTAAAAGGGTGGGAGATTTTGTGGATGATGGATTGAATGGTACTGTAGATGCAGGGTGGACAGATGCCCCTGTAAATCAGATATTAATGAAGTATAATGGGCCGGTGTAGCATCTGTAGTTGCGTATGACATGCCATTTACAACAGCTTGGAATAGGCAGTGCGAGTGCGTAATGGGTGGCTGCATGACTCTGTGAGTGATCGGCATATTTAAAGATTTCAGTATATGTTGCTTGAGATGAATTGCAATGTATCTGATCATAATTCTGCGGTTTTTGTTAACTAATTTGAATAGAGAATCTTGTAAGTTCTTATCTTTCACCTATAATTATATGGTTTTGTTCTCGAAATGGAAGACAGTGTCCTGTCAGCTGAATAGAAGATATAATTTTTCCTTTTTATATTATAGTTTTCTGATGATAATTGAATATTTTCCATGTGAGAACATAGAGTTTTTTCTTTTACTCTCGAAAACATGTGCACGGTCCAGACCAATCATCATGTAGGTCCTAGCTTCAATGGAACATACCCAAAATTCACATTGGTTAGGCAATTTCAACAATAGGATTGTTTTAGTCTTGCGATTGAATGGTTAGGTGGTCAGGCAAGTATATTAGGGCATGGCCCATTCAAGGTAGAGCCTATCTGATGATAGGTTCAGATCCCACACTCATTTTCCATATGTATAGAAATCAGGTCGCCGATAGCTAAAGCTAAAGAACGTGATGAACACCATCATGTTGCCCTCTTTGACTCTGTCGTCAAAATTTTGTTTGGCGCTGTTCATACAAAACTGGTATATTCTTGGATGGTGATATCAGTGAAACAGATAGTCAAGTGCATGTTGTATGGGGTTTACAATACATTGAAAACATTTGAGTAGGCATCAAAAAACTTCTTCTTGAGATATAAGCCTAGTGAATTTAATTAAGATTAACAGGATATGCTGATTTGGGTTTCTTTAGTCCTTAACTTTCACCAAGATACTTGACGCATGCAGTTATCAAAATGGGGACAAAAAACATGGAGAGAAAGTCCACGAATTACTCGATTCAAGCCCTATTATTAGTCCACCTTTCCTTACCCATTTTAACTAATTATTTTTCAAGCAGGCCTTAAAATTTTATAGCTGCAGCTAGATGAAGTGCTTCTTTAGCAGCCACTCTTTTGTAGCACACTGACAAGGCCTCCTCAAGTTGATGAAATGAACTAATCTATAGTTGTGCACATCAAATAATTCAATGCATTGTCAACATCAAGTGAATATAATTTTAGCCGAAGTAACAAAATCAGTTTCTTTTGTTAGAAGGTTGCGTAGCCCTTGGCCAACAATCGTGCTGGAAGGTCCTGATACGATCACTTATATGGCTAGCTAAGGGGGCTAAGCATGGTCATGACACGGTCACTAGAATGGATAGCTAGCCTAAGCTCAAACTCCTTTACATATAGAGAGAGTAGCTAAAATGATATATATAGGAAAAGGTACTATGCGCTCGAGTTTACGATAAGCTCCCATGAGGTCGAGCTGTGTGGGCCCCACCGTGATGCGTGTCGACCATCAACACCGTGCATTTGATGGGTCCCCTTTAAATTATGGGAAATCCTAAAAATCAGCCGTATATGGAACTCAGGTGGGCCATACCATCTAAAATCATGTGAAGACATGCCAAAAACATATAAAAGCACTTGGTGGGGCCCACCTGAAATTTTCATGCGTCTGAAACTTGGTCTGAGCCCTCATCCAAGTGGGACACACATAATGGATGGGCTGGATTTGCAAACCACATCTCGGTGGGCCCAAAAAATGATTATGAATGTTTTAATGGTGCACGGCCCCTCTGAACTTCTATATATGGTGTGGCCCACCCATGTAACGGATTGACTTGATTTTTTAGATCTAGGCCCACGATGGAATGGTGCATCTGACTGATGGGGTAGATGTTTGAAACGCATCACGGTGGGGCCCACACAGCTCGACCTCATGGGATGTTCCCATCAGCTCGAGGGCATAGTACCTTCTCTCTCTCTCTCTCTCTCTCTCTCTCTCTCTCTATATATATATATATATATATATATATATATATATATATATATATATATCTCGATGAGTATTGGCCACATTGGTGTGAACTTAAAAGTAAAAAAACAATATATGGAATAATATTAGATAATCAGAAAAATGGAAACTTACCTTTAAAAAAAAAGTTGTCTAGGATACCTAACCAATTGACTTGGTGAACACCGCATTGAAGGTTGAGACATTAGACTTAGAGATGGCTCTTAAATTATCGTCATCCTTCTAGGTTATCTGTTGTCAGGATTCTTTTACCAAGGTTATTGATTGTCGGGATTTTATTTTTTTTCCTAGCAAGGCAAGTGAATTTATTCTCCATGATCTAGCTTACACTAGTTAAGGCTTTGGCAAATCAATGAGTTCACAATATGTCTCAGTTATAAGGCACCTCAAAAAATCACCGCTTATGCATGGCTTGCTGAGAGGAGCGAGATACTCACTATCGACAATCTTTGGAGAAGATTCATAATGCAGGGCCATTTTCACACTAGGCTCGAGTGGGGCAGCCTGTGGGATGCAGGGGCACACTCGGGGTGGGTGACCTGTGAGAGGCAGGTGGCTTGTGTAAGAGGTAACCCATGTGATGTGGGGCTCATGAGGGGGTTCGGCCGAGTACCTAATCCATGGGATGTGGGGCTTGGGCTATAAGATTAAGGAATTAATTCGCAACACTCTATTAGTTCGACCTTTTAGAGCAAGTGGTTAGTTGTCCTACGTTAAAGTGGTATCAAAGTGGGAGGTCTCATGTTCGAGACTCCTCGCCCGGCTCATGTGAGGCGAAACCCATGTGATGTAGGGCAGGCTTGAGTGGGGTGTAGGGAACACCCGGGGCGGGCAGCCCGTGTGAGGCAGAATCCATGTGATGTGGGGTCCACAAAGTTCAAGCTTTTAGAGTAAGTGGTTAGTTGTCCTGCATCAAGTGATATTAGAGGAGTGATTAATGCAAGGGCCTACACTCGGGGTGGGTAGCCCATGTGAGGCGGAACCCATGTGATGTAGGGCCCATGGAGTTCAAGCTTTTAGAGCAAGTAGTTAGTTGTCCTGCATCAAAGTGCTATCAGAGGGGTGATTGATGTAGGAGCACACTCGGGGTGGGCGGCTTCGGCCAAGGACCTAACCCATGTGGTGTGGGGCTTGGGCTATGAGATAAAGGGATTGATTTGCGACGCTCTATCAGTTCAAGCTATTAGAGAAAGTGTTTAGTTGTCCTATGTCAATTCATGGTGCTTGCTTCCAAATGCTGCCTTTTGTGCCTAAGTGCCGAAGAGTTCATTGACCGCCTCTTCATTGATTGCTCTTTCTCCAGAGCGGTATAGTCTGGCATCCTCAGATCCTCGAGTGTTTCCTAGGTGATGCCAAGTTTGATCCATTGTCTGTTTCGGTCTTGGCATTGGAGGATGGTACTCCCAGATGGAGGCCTGCCTTGCTTGCCATAATCCAGTCGATATAGTTGGAAAGAAACAATCGTTGCTTCCTTAATCAGAGCAGGTCAGCAGCTGGAGTTTTTAATCAGGTTTTTATGTATATTACTTCTTTTTTTTAACACGCACTCACACCCCACACGCACCCACGTGCTCACCCCACAGTCGGATTTCACCACAATGGGTACTTGAACCCATGACCTCGTGTTGAAACTCTTGTGAGTCTACCACCGAGGCATGAGTAAGGACCCATGTATGTTACTAACTAGGTGCCATGAGTTCCTTGTTATCCTGGGGCTGGGCTTTCTCGGTGGTGGTTGTATTTTGTTTTTCTTGGTTTCTAATCTGTGTTTTTCTCCCTTTTGTTGTTTGTTTTGTTTGTCTTTTTCATTTTTCTGGTCTTTGGCCCTAATAAAAGTGCATCATCTTTTTCTTTTTCTTCTTAAAAGTCCCAATTCATGCACCTCTAGCGGATTAATTGGGGAGAGCTTCAAGAAGTTTGTCTTTTTAGTAGAATGAAGCAAAGGATAAGGAGGGGTTGTGGTTTGTAAGCAAAAGATGATTTCCAATTAGAGGGACATGGAATTCTGATGATGTTCTTCTTGGAAAGATGGACTGAGTGATGCTATGTTTAGATCAAGTTCTTTTAGACAAACCTTGCAAAAGCTGTGGCATGCAACTTTAGTTTATGCAATCGATATGTGGAAATGGACTCATTAGTCTCCAGTGCTTATTATAGGAAGATTTGGAAAATACTCTGATAAGTCTTAACTATCCTATTTCTTTTTGTTTTTTTTGTTTTTTTCCTTAAACAGTCTTTTTCATTTGGGAAGGTAAGAAAAGGGTAGAATTGAGAATGAGGTCGCTCAAAGCATCCTAAGAGTTGCTCCAATAGAAAAAATGATAGTGGGCCAATGAGATGGGTTGGCCATGTGCTGCAACAACTGGAGCCAGGCTGGATGAGGGGGGCTTTCATTAGGGTCGGAGCGGAGGGCAAGAAAGGTGGATGAGTGGAAGACTTAGGAGGATTTGGAATGTGGTGGCAAGAAAGGATTCAAAGACTTGTTAACTTACCAGTACAAGTCCTTGGGAATCATTGGCGAAACAATATTTGTAAAACCAATCTCAAGTAGCCTCAAGAAGTGGAACAAGGCGTGAAGAATCTTCTTTCTCATCTCCTTTGATTTTTCTAAAACCTGAAGTCCAGGCCTTCCTGGATTTAAAACTGTGCTACTCAGCTTGTTAGAATTTAATACATCAAGGCTATCCATCACCTTCAGATGGACCTGCTTTGATTGTGGGGGTGGATGTAAAATAGGCCATGGACAAGGATATTCTGGTTACTTTTGGAGATTTGTGTCTTGCGGAATCTCATGTGTCATTGAGTCATGACTATTTTCTATTCTGCAAGGATCTTTTAGGCCCCTACAGCTAAAAATGAGTTCATACCATTTTTAGTTAGCGTGATTATGTATTAGAGATTTTGATCTATATAAATAATGGGTTATGTTAAAAGTGATTATGTTTTAGGGGTCAAGACATCTAAATACATAATCACTGTTAATCAAAGATGAGATTAACTCATTTTTAGGTGTCTACCAAACAGGGCCTTAAGATGTAGAATTCCTTTCATTGCTATATCTCTTTTTGGATTTTGAAGTTAGATGTCAACATTGGGATATGGTTTATATCTAAATTAGTGAAGTTTATATTGGAAATATCTCATAGATTGGAATAAAGAGTAATAGTTTTTGGAGAAATTAGTCTCTTGTGAAAGGAGAACCCTAAAAAAGAAAAAAGCAATCTCTTTAATTTTGTGGTTTTTTGCAAATGCCCATTATTCTCTTCTTCTAATCCATCCTACGTCAATATCAGACAACCACTCTTTCTGATGTATAAGCCCCAGTTGCTTCTTCTGTTTTTTTTTTTTCTTTTTTTTTTTTTCTTTTCTTTTCTTTTTAACCCTTGGGAATAAAAGATCTGCAGCATCATCGCTGGCTGCAGAGACATTTGAAGGCATGCTTATCCACACAAGTAATACTTAGTTTCATGTACTACCTGAAATGAACAAAATGTCATCTGGGATGGAAAAGCTCAAAGTGCGGACTAATCAACTGCAGCTGGTTGTATGCTAACTTGTCATGCAACCTTATCTTTCCTGCTAACATGCCACTTCTGTAGGACACTTGTGCCCTGAAAACAAACCGAAATCAGGCCGGCCTGCACATCAAGTGGCCACAATTGGATCCAATGGGCAAGATTTACAGTTGTTGCCCACCTAATTAGTGGACTAGCCTCATTTTTTAGACAGATGATCTTCACGATGGCCCTACCTGTTTGCATGATGCAGACATCCAAAAAAGTGTATGTCACAAGTTGGAAGGAAAGATGGTTTACATGACAGGAAGTTAGCAGGCAGCCAGCTGTAGGTGATATCCCATTTGGGTATTCTTTCTTCAGCAGCAGCACTAAATGATCCACAATTTCAAAACAGATGCATCCACGATTGACGATCTGAGAATACAGAGACAGCATCCAATTCAAGCTTTTTACTTGAACTGAATTTTGTTATTTTGGCAGGAAAAAAATAAAGACTTTGAATGTGCTGAAAATGAGTACAAATTGGATTCTCTGCTTGCATAATGTGTTTTCATGTGCACAACTGTATCTTGCTCTCACTAAGCTTTGTCCTGTTTAGATTCTGTGTATACTTAGGAGGAAGTATAGGACCTCCTTAGGGTTTGGTGGGGCTACTTGGTTTTCCAGTTCTGACATGTGGGGCCCATGATTCACTTAATCCAGGCGATCGGTTTGTTCATTACAACTATGAATAGACTGCCAGTAAAATCACTGTTTCTCAGTTCTAACAAATGAGAATACAGAGACAGCATCCAATTCAAGCTTTGAAGATGCTTTGATATGTAAACCTTTTTCTTCTTTTCACTTGTACTATGCATGCAGGGTTGATTTTGAGCACTTAATGTTGTAGTTGCTCGAAGCTTCTTATTTTTCTGGATTTATAGATTTTCTAGTTGTCGAGTTGTTTGGATTTTGGAACAATGAGCTACCCCTTGAACAGACATTTTGATTGAGTGCGGTTGACTTGCTTATTTGTTTCAGTACTAAAGCAAGTTTCAAAAGGCCAGTGGGATTTATCTCGGTGTCCAAGTTATCTGATTGCTGATTTCTCTTATTAGCGAGGCTGCACTTTTACATTAAAGTGATAATGGAAATCAAAAGCCAAAACTGAATTTTAGATATCAGGATTGACAACCCAGTTAAATGGGCCTCTTCTTTGGAGGGGAAGTCATGAAATCATATGATTATTCC
Organism: Magnolia kwangsiensis; assembly: GCA_037074715.1. Classification (NCBI taxonomy): domain Eukaryota; kingdom Viridiplantae; phylum Streptophyta; class Magnoliopsida; order Magnoliales; family Magnoliaceae; genus Magnolia; species Magnolia kwangsiensis. Next base: position 138,273,313 of record CM073577.1, read on the forward strand.
AAATGTATGCATATTATATTTTCAAGACGAGGAATTGATTGACTATCTCCTTATTCATTGTCCTTTTACTTAAAAGATTTGGGATGTTTTTTATTTCTTAATTATTATTATTTGTTCAGAGTTTCATGGGTTGCTCCAAGCTTGATTAGACAGTTTTTCTTAGCTTGACATGGTGGAGGCAAAGGTAAATTTGGTGAGCGGGTATTGCATTTGTCTTTTGTTGGAAAGAAACTATAGGTGTTTCAAGAACTGAAAGGGCCGACGTCTAAAAGTTTTCATCTGGGTGTAAATGAATGATATTTCGATCAAATTTCCAGATAGTCTGAGATCTGAGCTGTAATGGGTCTTTTGACTGTATTTTTCATATTCCCCTTTTTTGTATCCTTTAGCTTCGACCCTTTTTTAATAAAATTGATTATCTTCTGTAAAGACAAAGTTCTTTCCTTTTGTAATTAGTGGGATGGCTACTTGCCTCCAGCTACTTGTATTTTCTTTTAGGCCCCTTGTTAATATATATTTTTGGTCATCTTTTTTTTTAAAAAAATAAAAAATCCACAATCCAGTTGTTATACTTCCAACGGAATCAGCACTATTTCTCTTGAAAACTGACTAGTGAGCTGACTTGGTCAGGACTCGTGAGGACTCCTCAAGTTGACTCAGAAACTTGGGCAACTGATCTACTCACTCACCCAGTTTCTGATAAAAGTTGGATGGGCGAGGTTTAACACCTACTACCAGCTAACCAATCAGTGAAGATGTGTTTTGTTTTGCTATGTAATTTATTTTCATCCTTCCAACTACCTTGCACTTTTCTCTACGACACTAAATACTTCAATTATTAAAAAATCAAGTCAAGTCATCTTCAAAAATAAAAATATATTGAGTCAAGTCAAAAAGTATACGAAACACTTTAATTATTAAAATATTGAGTCAAATCAAGTAAAGACATCAGTCCCATCAAGACTTTTGCACACAGCCAAAGGCACAGGTATTTGTGCCCTAGTCACAATCCTAGTCACAACCTGCTTCCACAGACACAGCTTGGGCATGATAATATTATCATACCAGGCTATACACAAGTATATATTTTTATACTTGTGCCCCAGGCACAATCTGCTTCCGCATGGAAGCAGTTTGCCTACTGCCCGGGGCTGTGTGGGGAGCGCATAGATATGTCTGTGACAAATTCATACCGTCCATCTATTTTTCAAGACCATGGTAGGACAGGAGTCTAAAAATCAAGCAAATCCAAAATCCATGTGGGCCATATCACATGAATAATGGGATTGAATGGCTGGGGATGAAAGAAGTTTTGTATCAGGATAATATTTGTGCCTATAGTTTATCTGAGTGGTAATAACCTTGTGAACGGTTTGGATGGTAAATGAACATCATGTTCAGCTCCAAGAAGGTTTGGACAGTGGACATTTCTTTTCCAACTGTTTCATTTAGTGTGGCCAACCTGAGCTTTGGATCGGCTTGACTTTTATAATTCTGACCTATTGTGGTCTTTCAAAACAGATGGAAGGATTGGATTTGTCAGGGACATGACATTCTGTTGCCTGCTCAACACTGTTGCACTTGTCTGATGATTTGAACAAGGCATGCCATTGGCTGAGTGATTGGTTGGCATAGAAATATTACTTTGATTGTAGATACCTTCATTGTAGATCACTTCAAATACTGGGAAAAGCAAAAAAAAAAAAAAATCAATAGTACTTGGATCTATTGATTGAAATTGGAATTGCTGCATGCATTGATTGATTTGCCCAGGCCAGGCAATTGAGGAAGGACAGAGACAGGCTGTTGTTTTAGTGGTCCTAGAAGAGACCAAACGGAGCCCGAGGATTAGTGCGGCATCAAGCCAGCTAGCCAAAATGCAGGAGAGGAGGGTCATTCTATTTCTTAAGAAAGAACTACTAGCTGGCCAGGAGAGGGTCTTTCTATTTCTTAAGAAAGAACTACTCGATAGAGCTGTCTGCCACCTGATGGCTCGGTGGGAGACTCACAAGAGTTTCAACACGACGTCATGGGTTCAATCACCCATTTGGGTGTGAGTGCAAAAAATAATAATAATAATAATAATAATACCGGCTCCTAACTTTACCAACACTAAGCAAGAGGGACCTGGCTGCAGAGAGCGACCAGTCCTAATAAACCGACATGGTGGGAAGGACTCTGGAATGATAGAAAATGAGCAGTGAAAGAGGAATGTTGCCTACAATGAGACATCTTGATTCATTGACTTTGCAATCCATTCATTGCAGTAAACATTTCAAAAATTGAATTGTTTGCTCTGAAACCTTGCATACCTGTTGTTAGAATTGAATTGAAGAGAGAAAAGAAATCCCTCTCCCTCCCTCCCTCAAGGAATATTTGGAGGCCTTTTAACTCCTGGTACATTAACAAGGTTCACTGTCTTTTTACAAAGTTTGGGCTTGAGAATGTTTTGAGCATGTTTGCCCATTCCCTCTCCAGAATGCTTATCTTGCTTTTTTGCTTTTGTTGTGAAAGTTAAGCAGAAAACACTAGGCGCATGCATGGGGTGAATACAGAACATGACCATCCAAGCTACATTAAAAATAATTCAGTGAGGTCTGGGTTTATGGGGTTCTGTTGATTTCTTCAATGGGGTTGTGGATTAGCTGCAGCCTTTTGGAGGCCTGTTGGTGTTCTCAATGTTATTTTCGCAACCCTGCATAGCACAGAAATGCGAAGCCTGTAAAAGCTTATGTTTAGATAACCTTTGATTATTTTGTGGGTGAAACAACAAAAATAAAAAATAAATAAATAAATAAAAATCAGTTAAGACTTATAATTGATAATATATCTATATAAACATGATTACAAGAAAATGTATGTATGTAGTTTCATCCTTGCCTTTGCAAATGAACAAGTTCTGGACTGGTGTGGGAATGTCTACATCTTGGTCTCCTCTCACTCACTCCCCCCAACTGGCCCACACAACATGCAGACAGGATTATGTTCAATATTCATTTTCTAGAATGCATTTGTATTTAATTGGTGGACACTGGGGTTTTTGAAGTATGTAGCTATTTAGATACAAGAAAAATATATATCTTATATACTGCAATTCAATATTGATTTTGCCCCTTTCTCAAGTTTTTTAAGTGAAGAGGTGCGTCCTCTTAGGTTGCCAACTTACTGCTTCGTAGAATATCCTTAGATCCTATTATGCTTCAAAAGATAATTTATAAAGCATTTATAATTTTTATTGAATCATCGAAGTGTATTAAGGTATGTGAATATCGGTTAATCACAATCGAAAACAAGGAAGAAATGGATCGAGGATTTGTTTTGATTGTGCCATTATAAAGGTCGATTATGCATTTGACAAGGCATTAATACTAATTTTTGAGAAATGGAGCATGTTTTTACGGCATAAATATTGGTCACTCGGTTTGTTTTCAATTATGCGGGTGTGCCAGAATCGATACAACAGCTCAATTCAAACTGATCAACTTTCATCCTAATTGTCCAAATAAGTAGATTAGTCCAATATGAACGTATATGCCCAGATTATGAGAAGAAAAATGCTTATTTGGTCACTTGCAAAAGTTTTTAACGATAAGACACTAATCGGAGAGTGAGTTTTTCCTCTGGAGATAAGTTACTTTATACATTGCACAAGACATAACTTTTAAAATACTAATATAAATTGAACAAAAGAAAAACTCACAATTAATCATTAAGAACAACCGCAAGAATACGTCTTTTTAAATAACAATGTGATATTAGATAAAAAACGAATCCAACGTATGAATGTAAATCTAGATTACAATTAAAGAAATTCTCGTCTTATGTTCCTTTACAAGATATTGTCATGAGATCAAAGACCACTAGATGGTGTGAGCACAAAAGGTGGACCGCATATCTCATCAAATAATTTCAATGATGTATTACAAGCAATTTCCTAATCTCATGAAATCTCATAAAATAATTAAAATTTTTGTATAATTATATAATGAATCATTTAAGGGTTAAAATCTCAAGGATTTTTTATCCCAAAATTCATCCAAATGCATGATGTTACAAGAAGATACTTTGACATCGAAACAGGACCTCATCATATGCGAGCCACACTAAAGTTCACTCCTATCACAAGTTGTGTGATGTAATTCAATTTCAGGCATAAGGCTCAAAAACATCTGCATCTGTGATTTAAGTGGACCACATGAATGGAAAAGCTATACAAGTCAACGCTGACCCTCCAAACTATTTTTCTTGGTTTGGCCCACTTGAACCACGAAATGTCCTGATTTTTGGCCCCATGACTAAATTTTTGTATTGTATACAATGGTCCAAGTGAAATTTGCATAATCATCATGGTAGGCCCTATAAAAGATCAACGAAGGATGTCTCTCTTTCAATTGTTTCCTTTGGTATGGCCCTTCTGAATCATTGGTAGAATGATTTTCTATATATTTGTTGAATGGGCCCCATAGTGATGTGTATTTGAAATCCACTCCAATCACAAGGCGTGTGATGCGAATTTAGATATATAGCAAAAACATTAGCTACATTCATAATTCAAGTGGGCCACATAAGAAGAAATAGTGCAAAGAATATCCTTCATTCGAATTTTTTCACTTGGTGTAGTTCACATAAATCACCCAACCTAATTTTTCGTCCACGTGTATGAATTTTCATGAAAAAGATAATAGTTGGATTGGATTTCACATAAACATAACTGTGAGCCATGTATAAATCCAATGGTAGGCATCCCCTCTCTGATTGTTTATCTTGGTGTGGTCTGCCTGAATCATTAATCCAGATGGTTTTTTAGCCATGTGGATAAATTTCCATCAATAACATAATAGTTAGAGTGAATTTCACTAACTTATTATATTACATCCACCTTATCAAGTTCTCAATACCAGTGAGAATTGGACTGCACCAAGGTATTATGCGAGATGGTTTGCGGGAGACCATTTATATATATATATATATATATATATATATATATATATATATATATATATATATATATATATATATTGTAAATCTAACATAAGATTATACATCTAAAGATTGGAGTGGAGTTCATATACACATCAGGTTGGGCCTTATCAAGCCTTAACAAAAATTGGCAACTCAAATTTCCTAGTGTATCATATAGCACCCGCACGTGTTTGTATGTTTTATCTCACCATGATGTGTGTGTTTTGTCTACACTGTTCATCTAATTAGCCTATTTATTTTAGGGCATGAGCTTAAAAATGAGGCAAATTAGAATCTTAGGTGGACCACTCCATAAGAAATGGTAGTGATTTAACCTCACTATTAAAAACGTATCGGGGGTTACAAAAGTCTTAGATCAAACTAATAGTTGTGTTTTTGTGTAATGTCACCAAAAGGCTGGATAGCAAATAAATATTGGAATAGGCCCTATGAGGGTTTTAATGATGGGTGTACAATCACTGTTGTTTCTTATGGTATTGTCCACGTGAGATTTATCTCATTTTTTGGATCATGAAAAACTTGATGGAGGGCGTGGATAAAACATATACATCATGGTAGGGCCCAAGGAACTTCCAAACACCATAGTTTCTATGTCCATCTATGCTAGAAAATCCAAATCGGAGAGCAGCATCTATTAGATTTTGGTGGGTCCCATCTTGATGTGTATATGAAATCTACACAAACCATTAAATATGCAATCCCACATTAAAGTTCATAGCAAAAAATTAGGCTAACCTTTGATTCGAATGTACCATATTAAAGGAAATAGTTGAGAGAGGCATCCACCGTTGATTTTTATTTTTTTAAAGGGCCTATCATGATGACTATGTGAAATCTACTCTCCCAATTAAATGAAATACAAAATTTAGTCTTGGAACTTAAAAATTAAGACAAGTCATGATTTAAGTAGGCCGCACCGAAGGAAATAGTTTAGAGGTGAGCACCATCCTGTATACCTTTTTCACGTGGAAATTGAATTATGCAACTAGTGGTTGGTGTGCATTTAAAAACACATCATGGTGGGGCCCACAGGAAACGGATTGGCTACTACCTCGCCACCAGTCTGGCTGGTGGTAGGTGCTCTGTGGGCCTCACCTTGATGTATGTGTTTCATCCATGCCGTCCATATATTTTTATGCATCATTTTATGGTATGAAAGAAAAAACGAGATATATATCAATCTCAAGTGGACCACATTATAGGAAAAAGTGTTGAATAAACATTTACCATTAAAAACATTTCGAGGACTATAAAAGTTTTGGATCAAGCTGATATTTATTTTTTTCCTTCATCTGCGTCTTTATGACCTAATCAATAGATTGGATGTCAAATAAACAGCACAGTGGGCCTTAGGAGGATTTAAACGGTGGATATCCATTCATTATTGTTTTCCTGTGGTGTGGTCCACCTAAGATTTCTATCCCTATCATTTTTTGTATAAATCCCTAAAATGATCTGTAAAATAGGATGAAACACATACATCATGTTGGGGCCCACAGAGCACCAACCACCAGCCACAGGGCTGGTGTCAGGGGATTAGCTAATCCGTCTCCTAAGATCTAAAGGGTAAAGTTGACTTTTTACCTGTGTGTGCTTGGTCAAAAAAACGTGTTGACGGTGGGGCCCACCAAGCCACCCACCTATTGCTCCCAAGGTAGCCGTCATGAAAGCTAGCGAATGATAATTATATCAATTAGCCTTCATATAAGGTAATGAAATGATAATTATATTAATTAATGAGATAACTTTTCAAAATACAAAATGTAAATTTCATATTAATTAGGCAGTTATTTGTAAAATTCTCTTTTCCCGTGAAGAAACAATTAAAATCTCAACAATATTTGTCACACCCATCCACGTCCATGACAAGACCCTTAAGTGCACGTGAAGTGCCGTGGACCTAAAAAACCATATTGGACCATCTAATTTTTAGCCATTCATTTAGTTCAGTGGCTTACAGATGATGATAAACAAAAAAGGTCATTAAGCACACTTACCATGTGAATAGGTGTGTTAGAAAATATGACCCATTTAAGTCAATGGGTTGGATTAGGGTTTGACTAAACCCAACGGTTCCATATAACTTATCAATGGGCTGGCTAGATGACTACACCTAACTCAGCCCAAAAAACTAATAAATAGAATATGAACATAGACACGTACATCAACATGATGCACGTATGTTTGTATATACCATCCAGTTGGTGGGAGCTGATTAGGTGAGACCCCGGATTCACCCAAGACAATGTGGCCCTTGCTGTGGGGCTCACCATGAAGTATGTATTCAATATCCACATTGTCCATCCGTTCTTTTAGATCATTTTAGAGGTTTATTTAAAAAATGAAGCAAATCCAATTATCAGTTGGACCATACTATAGGAAACAGTTGTGATTTATCATTAATGGGCTACAAAAGTTTTGGATCAAGCTGATATTTATTTTCTTTTTCTAATTTAGACTTATGTCATGCCTCAAACTCAGAAATGGGATTCACAGGAATTCCGATTGCCAAATCCAGTGTCGACAGCCTCCGTAATACCCCATTCTCGGCTCCTAGCATTCATATGTCAGATTTCGATCCTGGGATCCTACATGAAGGTTTTTTATTTTTTTAATATATATTTAACTAGTAATAAACATAACCATAAGATTACCCAATTCACAAAGACAACATCATTATCACATATCCACTAATATAATCATTTGAGTACAACACCGAAAGAAAAATACATAAATAGAAAATCAAGCTCCAGAAGACCACTGCACGCTCCAAGCTCAACACATATATGAAGTGGGCCCCACCTACAGATGGCTTGAGTAAAATATATGCTTCATGGTGGGGTCCATCCGGGTGGGCCACATGGCCACATCTTCACAAACAGTAGAAAATGAAAAAGAAAGGGAGAGAGAGAGAAAGAGAGAGAGAGGCACCCACATTATAAAAATGGAGAAATCTAACTTAAAGATGCACCCACCTTTGATCACCTATTCCTTCTTCCGCCTATGCACTCTAGAGCTCCAAGATGACATTTTCAACGGTTGAGATGATGATCCAATGATTGAATTTGATGGTAGGAAGGTGAGCCACACAAGCTCTCCCATGGAAGCTTGCTTGGACGTGGGATGCTTGCTTAGAGAATGAGAGGGATGAGAGAGAGGGGCGTAAGAGAGATATGGGTGTGATGGGTGTGATGTGTACTTGTGTAAGAAAGAGTTGACTTTAGGAGAGGGGTGGTTGTACTTGGGGATGGGTGAGTGATGGAGTGTGATGTGTACTTTAATTGATGGGATTGATGTGATGGATTCTCTCAAAATTGTAACGCGCGGCGTTTTACTCTAACTGAATGCGGGCCCATATCTCCTGGCTCGGGTATCGGATTAGTACACGAGACGCGGCATCGAAATCACGGCGACAACACGGTTGTAAAGATACAAGTATCGGGTTGATCCGATTTTAATATACGGGACACGATTCAGGATTACGCGCAAACGTCAATACTAGATCACGGGTTGCTGGAATTCGACTGGAAGAACTACAAAGGCATACGGAACATTTCGGGCTAGGATACGGGCCTTACAGCTTACATGACCTTATCAATAGATTTGATGGCAAATAAACACTAGGGAAAAGAAGTGTTTAATGGTATGTGTTTAATCACCACTGTTTTCTATGGTATAGTCCACCTGATAATTGAATCATCGAAGTGTAGTAAATATGCATGTATCAACACATTTGATAATTGAATCCTTGAAGTGTGATAAGATATGTGAATATCATTTAAGTACAATTGAAAATAAGGAAGAAATGGATGGGGGATTTGTTCAAATTGTGCCATTTTAAAGGTTGATTATGCATTTGATAAGGCACTAATGGCAATTTCTAAGAATTGGAACATGTTTTAACGGAGTAAATGTTGGTTACTTAATTTGGTTTTTATTAAGCAAGCATCCCCAGAATCAATGCAACAGTTCAATCAAAACCAATTAACTTGGAATCCAAGCACTAAAATAAATAGATGTCTAATATGAGCATATGAGAATATTCTAAGAAAATCGATCATTCGCTCAATCACTTGCAGAAGTTTTTAATGATAAGGTGATAATTGGAGAGTGGAGTAATACCTCTAAAGATGAGTTACTTTATACCTTTCACCTTCCATGAGAAATAACTTTTAGAATATCCATGTAAATTAAACAGCAGAAAGAACTTATCATCGATCATAAAAGCAATTACAAGAATGCATTTTTTAAAAGAACCATTTGATATTAGATAAAGAAAAAATTCAGCATATGAGTGTAGACTTCAATTACAACTAAAGAAATTGTCATATGATATTCCTTTACAAGAAATTGTCATGAGATCAAAGACCGCTTGATGGTGCGAGCACAGAAGGTGGACCGCAGGTCTCATCGGGTAATCTAGATGATGTATTACAACCAGTTTCCTAATCTCATGAAATTTTATGATGTTTGGTGAAGCCAAACGCACCAAATGCAGGGATAGGCTACTCGTTAGTTTTGCCCCGTTTTCAAAATGGCTGTGGTTCTTCCTCCTCACATGTGCACTAATGAAAACCATGGAAACCGTGGGTCCCACATTGGCTGTGGTCGGTAAGTTAGACACTTTGGATGGTTGTGCAACCATGCCATGTGTACGGCCGGATGAGTATTTTAAGGACATTCTCATATTTTGGGCCTTCTTGGGGTATCAGGAAAATGTCACTAAAAATAGGAGAGAGAAAAAAATTCACCTTAAATTAAAATAACTTAAATTTTTGTATAGTTATATAATGAATCATTCATGGGTTAAAATCTTAGAGGATTTTTTACCCCAAAAATTCATCCCAATGCATGATGTTACAAGAAGATGCTTTGACATCGGATATTAAACAAGACCTCATCATACGCGAGCCACACTAAATTTCACTCCGATCACCAGTTGTGTCATGTGATTCACTTTCTGGCATAAGGCTCAAAAACATGTACATCCGTGATTCAAGTGGACCACATGAATGGAAAAGGTATACACGTCGATGCTGACCCTCCAAACTATCTTTCTTGGTTTGGCCCACTTGAATTTTTTGGCCCCATGACTAAATTTTTGTATTGCATATAATGGTCCGAGTGAAATTTGCATAATTGTTATGGTAGACCCTATAAAAGATCTGCGAAGGCCCTCTCTCTTTCAACTGTTTCCTTTGGTGTGGCCCATCTGAATCATAGATAGCATGATTTTATTTTTTTTTTGTTGTAAATCTAACATAGGATTACAAGTGGGTTTTTTCGTACAGTCATGTTGGGCCGGGTCACACAGCACCTACACCTGTTTATGTTTTATCCACACCATGATGGTGTATTTTGCTTGGGCTGTTCATCTAATTTGCCTGTTTATTTTAGGGCATGAGCTTAAAAATGAGGCAAATTAGAATCTCAGGTGGATCACCTCATAAGAAATAGTAGTGATTTAACACCCACCATTAAAAACGTCCCGAGGGTTACAAAAGTCTTAGATCAAGCTAATAGCTGTGTTTTCCTTTCATCCAAATTTGTGTAATGTCACCGAAAGGCTGGATGGCAAATAAATATTGGAATAGGCCCTGTGAAGGTTTTAATGATGGGTGTAGAACTACTGTTGTTTCTAATGGTATGGTACACATGAGATTTAGCTCATTCTTTGGATCATGAAAAGCTTGATGGAGAGCGTGGATAAAACATACACATCATGGTGTTGCCCACGAATCTTCCAAACACCGTAAGTATCGATGTCCTTGCTGCATGCTATGCTAAGGAATCCAAATCGGAGAGCAACGCCTATTGGATTTTTGGTGGGCCCCATCTTGATGTGTATATGAAATCTACTCAAACCATTAAATATGCAATCCCACGTTAGGGTTTATTGTGAAAAAATTAGGCTGATGTGTGATTCAAATGTACCGCACTAAAGGAAATAGTTGAGAGAGGCATCCACCATTGATTTTTTTTAATTTTTTTTTAAAGGCATATCATGATGACTATGTGAAGTCTACTCTCACAATTAAATGAAATACACAATTTAGCTTTGGAATTTAAAATTTAAGACAACTCATGATTCAAGTGGGCCGCACCGAGGGAAATAGTTTAGAGGTGAGCATCACCCCGTGTACATTTTTCACGTGTAAATTGAATTATGCAACTAGTGGTTGGAGTGCATTTAAAAACACATCATGGTGGGGCCCACAGGAAACGGATTGGCTACTCCCCCTCCATGGCTGGTGGTAGGTGCATGCTCTGTGGGCCTCACCATGATGTATGTGTTTCATCCATGCCATCCATATATTTTTATACATCATTTTACTGTATAAAGGAAAAAATTAGGTATATATCAATCTCAAGTAGACCACATTACAAGAAACAATGCTGAATGAACGTTTACCATTAAAAATGTTTTGAGGGTCATAAAAGTTTTAGATCAAGCTGATATTTATTTTTTCCCTTCATTTGGGTCTTTATGACCTAGTCAATAGATTGGATGTCAAAAAAACAGTACGGTGGGCCTTAGGAGGATTTTAATGGTGGATATCCAATCATTATTGTTTTCATGTGATGTGGTTCACCTAAGATTTATATCCTCATCATTTTTTATATAAATCCCTAAAATGATCAATAAAAATATAAAAATGAATGAAACACATACATCATAGTAGAGCCCACGGAGCACCAACCACCAGCCACAGGGCTGGTATCAGGGGACTAGCTAATCGGTCGCCTAAGATGTAAAGGGTAAAGTTGACTCTTTACCTGTGTGTGCTTGGTCAAAAAAACGTGCTGATAGTAGAGCCCGCCCAAGCCACCCATCTATTGCTCTCAAGGTAGCTGTCATGAAAGCTAGCGGAATGATAATTATATCAATTAGCCATCATGTAAGGTAATGAGATGATAATTATATTAATTAATGAGGTAACTTTTCAAAACCTCTTTAAATACAAAATGTAAATTTCATATTAATTAGGTAGTTATTTGTAAAATTCTCTTTTCTCGTGAAAAAACAATTAAAATCTCAACAATATTTGTCACACCCATCCACGTCCATGATGAAACCCTTAAGTGCACGTCAAGTGCCATGGACCCAAAAAAACATATTGTACCATCTAATTTTTAGCCATTCATTTAGTTTAGTGGCTTACAATAGGTGGTGATAAACAAAAAAGGTCATTAAGCACACTTACCATGTCAATAGGTGTGTTAGAAAATATGACCCATTTAAGTCAATGGGTTGGATTAGGGTTCGACCAAACCCAACGGTTCCATATAACTTATCAATGGGCTGGCTAGATGACTACACCTGACTCGGCCCAAAAAACTAATAAATAGAATATGAACATGGACATGTACACATGATGTACGTATGTTTGTATATACCATCTAGTTGGTGGGAGCCGATTAGGTGAGACCCGGGACTCACCCAAGACAGTGTGGCCCTTACTATGGGGCCCACCATGAAGTATGCATTCAGTATCCACATTGTCCATCTGTTTTTCCAGATCATTTTAGAGGGTTATCTAAAAAATGAAGCAAATCCAATTATCAGTTGGACCATACCATAGGAAATAGTTGTGATTTATCATTAATGGGCTACAAAAGTTTTAGATCAAGCTGATATTTGTTTTTTTTCCCCTTCCTCTAGGCTCACGTGACCTTATCAACATATTAGATGGAAAATAAACACCGGGGAAAAGAAGCGTTTAATGGTAGGTGTTTAATCACCACTGTTTTCTATGGTATAGTCCACCTGATAATTGGATCATCAAAGTGTAGTAAATATGCATATTTCAACACATTTGATAATTGAATCATCAAAGTGCAATGAGATATGTGAATATCATTTAAGTACAATCGAAAATAAGGAAGAAATGGATGGAGGATTTGTTCAAATTGTGTCATTATAAAGGCCGAGTATGCACTTGACAAGGCACTAACCCCAAATTTCGAGAATTGGAACATGTTTGAACTAAGCAAATGTTGTCACTTAATTTGTTTTTTAATCAAGCAGACGTCTCATAATCAATACAATAGCTTAATCCAAACCAATCAACTTTGACCCCACGCACTAAAATAAGTATATACGTCCAATATGAACATACGAGTAGATTCTATGAATATCAGTAATTCACTTAATTACTTGTAAAAGTTTTTAATGATAAGGTAATAATTGGAGAGTGGAGTATTACTTCCAAAGATGAGTTATTTTATACCTTTTACGAGAAATGACTTTTAGAATATTAGTGAACTTTTAAAATATTAGTGTAAATCAAGTGACAAAAAAAAACTCACAATCGATCATAAAAGTAATTGCAATAATGCATTTTTGAAAGAACTATTTGATATTGGATAAATAAGAAATTCAGCGTACGAGTGTAGACTTCGATTACAACTAAAGAAATTGTCATCTATGTTCCTTTACAAGAAATTGTCATGAGATCAAAGACCGCTTGATGGTGCGAGCACAAAAGGTGGACCGCCGGTCTCATCGGAGAATCTAGATGATGTATATTACAACCAGTTTCCTAATCTCATGAAATTTCATAATGTTTGGTGAATCCAAATGCAGGATAGGCTACTTCCTTAGTTTTGCACCCTTTTCAAGATAGCTGTGGTTCTTCCACCTCTCACGTGCACTAATGAAAACCATAGAAACCGTGGGCCTCACATTGGCTGTGGTCGGTAAGTTAGACACCTTGGATGGTTGTGCAACTATGCCATGTGTACAGCCGGATGAGTATTCTCAGGAGATTCTCATATTTTGGGCCTTCTTGGGGTATCAGGAAAATGTCACTGAAAATAGGAGAAAGCAAAAAAAAAAAAAAAAAAAAAAAACCCTCGAATTAAAATAATTTAAATTTTTGTATAGTTATATAATGAATCATTCATGGGTTAAAATCTTATAGGATTTTTTATCCCAAAATTCATCCCAATGCATAATGTTACAAGAAGATGCTTTGACTTCGGATATTTATTGAAACAAAACATCATCATATGCGAGCCACACTAAATTTCACTCCGATCACCAGTTGTGTAATGTGATTCAATTTTAGGCATAAGGCTCAAAAACATCTACATCCATGATTCAAGTGGACCACATAAATGGAAAAGGCATACAGGTCTAAGCTGACCCTCCAAACTATCTTTCTTGGTTTGGCCCACTTGAATTTTTTGGCGCCCCGGCTTAATTTTTGTATTGTATATAATGGCCCAAGTGAAATTTGCATAATCATCATGGTAGACCCTATAAAAGACCCACGAAGGACGTCTCTCTTTCAAGTGTTTCCTTTGGTATGGCCCATCTGAATCATAGGTAGCATGATTTTTGATTTTTTGTTGTTGTAAATCTAACATGGGATTACAAGTGAGTTTTGTCGTACACGTCAGGTTGGGCCCTACCGAAAATTGGCAACTCTAATTTTGTAGTGTCACACACACCTAGACCTGTTTATGCTTTATCCATACCGTGATGGTGTGTTTTGCTCACGCTGATCATCTAATTTGCCTGTTTATTTTAAGGCATGAGCTAAAAAATGAGGCAGATCAGAATCTTAAGTGGAACACCATAAGAAAATGGTAGTGGTTTAACACCCACCATTAAAAACATCCTGGGGTTTCAAAAGTTTTAGAACAAGCTAATAGTTGTGTTTTCCCTTCATCCAAGTTTGTGTAAAGTCATCAAAAGGCTGGATGGCAAATAAAAATTGAAATGGGCCCTATGAAGGTTTTAATGATGGGTGTACAACCACCATTGTTTCTTATGGTATGGTCCACATGAGATTTAGCTCAATTTTTGGATCATGAAAAATTTGATGGAGGGCGTGGATAAAACATAGACATCATGGTGGGGCCCACAAATCTTCCAAACACCATAGTATCAATGTCCATGCTGCATGCTATGCTAGGGAATCCAAATCGGAGAGCAACACATATTAGATTTTTGGCTGCCCCATCTTGATGTGTATATGAAATCTACTGAAACCATTAAATATGCAGTCCTACATTAGGGTCTACAGCAAAAATAATTAGGCTAACCTATGATTCAAATGTACCGTATTAAAGGAAACAGTTGAGAGACGCATCCATCATTGATTTTTATTTTTTTAAAAGTTCTATCATGATGACTATGTGAAATTTATTCTCCCAATTAGATAAAATACGAAATTTAATATTGGAACTTAAAAATTAAGACAATTCATGATTCAAGTGGGTCAGACTGAGGGAAATAGTTTAGAGGCGAGCATCGCCCTGTATACCTTTTTCATGCCTAAATTGGATAATGCAACTAGTACATTCAAGAACACATCATGGTGGGGCCCACATCGCTCTCGGATTTCTTCCATGTGCAGAGACATAGGTTTCCATGCTCCATGATTCATTTCTCCTATAAGAGCTGTAAGAGCTAAAGGGTAAAGTTGATTTTTTACCTATGTATGCTTGGTCAAAAAAACGTGTTGGAAGAAAACTTATGATTCAAATGTACCGTATTAGGCTAACCTATGATTCAAATGTACCATATTAAAGGAAACAGTTGAGAGATGCATCCACCATTGTTTTTTTTTTTTTTTTTAAAGGTCTATCATGATGTCTATGTGAAATTTATTCTCCCAATTAGATAAAATACGAAATTTAGTATTGGAACTTTAAAATTAAGACAATTCATGATTCAAGTGGGCCGGACTTAGGGAAATAGTTTAGAGGCGAGCATCACCCTCTATACCTTTTTCATGCCTAAATTGGATAATGCAACTAGTGCATTCAAGAACACATCATGGTGGGGCCCACATCGCTCTCGGTTTTCTTCCATGTGCAGAGACATAGGTTACCAGGCTTCATGATTCATTTCTCCTATAAGAGCTGTAGGAGCTAAAGGGTAAAGTTGACTTTTTACTTGTGTATGCTTGATCAAAAAAACGTGTTGGAAGAAAACCTATAATTCAAATGTATCGTATTAGGCTAACCTATGATTTAAATGTACCGTATTAAAGGAAACAGTTGAGAGACGCATCCACCATTGATTTTTATTTTTTTTTAAGGTCTATCATGATGTCTATGTGAAATTTATTCTCCCAATTAGATAAAATACGAAATTTTGATTCAAGTGGGCCGGACTTAGGGAAATAGTTTAGAGGCGAGCATCGCCCTGTATAGCTTTTTCATGCCTAAATTGGATAATGCAACTAGTGCATTCAAAAACACATCATGGTGGGGCCCACATCGCTCTCGGATTTCTTCCATGTGCAGAGACATAGGTTTCCATGCTCCATGATTCATTTCTCCTATAAGAGCTGTAAGAGCTAAAGGGTAAAGTTGATTTTTTACCTATGTATGCTTGGTCAAAAAAACGTGTTGGAAGAAAACTTATGATTCAAATGTACCGTATTAGGCTAACCTATGATTCAAATGTACCGTATTAAAGGAAACACTTGAGAGATGCATCCACCATTGTTTTTTTTTTTTTTTAAAGGTCTATCATGATGTCTATGTGAAATTTATTCTCCCAATTAGATAAAATACGAAATTTAGTATTAGAACTTTAAAATTAAGACAATTCATGATTCAAGTGGGCCGGACTTAGGGAAATAGTTTAGAGGCGAGCATCGCCCTCTATACCTTTTTCATGCCTAAATTGGATAATGCAACTAGTGCATTCAAGAACACATCATGGTGGGGCCCACATCGCTCTCGGTTTTCTTCCATGTGCAGAGACATAGGTTACCATGCTCCATGATTCATTTCTCCTATACCATTTTCATGCCTAAATTGGATAATGCAACTAGTGCATTCAAGAACACATCATGGTGGGGCCCACATCGCTCTCGGTTTTCTTCCATGTGCAGAGACATAGGTTACCATGCTCCATGATTCATTTCTCCTATAAGATCTGTAGGAGCTAAAGGGTAAAGTTGACTTTTTACTTGTGTATGCATGATCAAAAAAACGTGTTGGAAGAAAACCTATGATTCAAATGTACCATATTAGCCTAACCTATAATTTAAATGTACCGTATTAAAGGAAACAGTTGAGAGACGCATCCACCATTGATTTTTATTTTTTTTTAAGGTCTATCATGATGTCTATGTGAAATTAATTCTCCCAATTAGATAAAATACGAAATTTTGATTCAAGTGGGCCGGACTTAGGGAAATAGTTTTGAGGCGAACATCGCCTTGTATAGCTTTTTCATGCCTAAATTGGATAATGCAACTAGTGCATTCAAGAACACATCATGGTGGGGCCCACATCGCTCTCGGATTTCTTCCATGTGCAGAGACATAGGTTTCCATGCTCCATGATTCATTTCTCCTATAAGAGCTGTAAGAGCTAAAGGGTAAAGTTGATTTTTTACCTGTGTATGCTTGGTCAAAAAAACGTGTTGGAAGAAAACTTATGATTCAAATGTACCGTATTAGGCTAACCTATGATTCAAATGTACCATATTAAAGGAAACAGTTGAGACACCATTGTTTTTTTTTTTTTTTAAAGGTCTATCATGATGTCTATGTGAAATTTATTCTCTCAATTAGATAAAATACGAAATTTAGTATTGGAACTTTAAAATTAAGACAATTCATGATTCAAGTGGGCCGGACTTAGGGAAATAGTTTAGAGGCGAGCATCGCCCTCTATACCTTTTTCATGCCTAAATTGGATAATGCAACTAGTGCATTCAAGAACACATCATGGTGGGACACACATCGCTCTCGGTTTTCTTCCATGTGCAGAGACATAGGTTACCATGCTCCATGATTCATTTCTCCTATACCTTTTTCATGCCTAAATTGGATAATGCAACTAGTGCATTCAAGAACACATCATGGTGGGGCCCACATCGCTCTCGGTTTTCTTCCATGTGCAGAGACATAGGTTACCATGCTCCATGATTCATTTCTCTTATAAGAGTTGTAGGAGCTAAAGGGTAAAGTTGACTTTTTACTTGTGTATGCTTGATCAAAAAAACGTGTTGGAAGAAAACCTATGATTCAAATGTACCGTATTAGGCTAACCTATGATTCAAATGTACCGTATTAAAGGAAACAGTTGAGAGACGCATCCACCATTGATTTTTATTTTTTTTTTAAGGTCTATCATAATGTCTATGTGAAATTAATTCTCCCAATTAGATAAAATAAGAAATTTTGATTCAAGTGGGCCGGACTTAGGGAAATAGTTTAGAGGCGAGCATCGCCCTGTATAGCTTTTTCATGCCTAAATTGGATAATGCAACTAGTGCATTCAAGAACACATCATGGTGGGGCCCACACCGCTCTCGGATTTCTTCCATGTGCAGAGACATAGGTTTCCCTGCTCCATAATTCATTTCTCCTATAAGAGCTGTAAGAGCTAAAGGGTAAAGATGACTTTTTACCTATGTATGCTTGGTCAAAAAAACGTGTTGGCAGTGGAGCCCATCCACGCCACCCACCTATTGCTGTTAAGGTAGCTGTCGTTGGAAGGTAGTGGAATGATAATTATATCAATAAGCCATCACGTAAGGTAGTGAAATGATAATTATAATAATTAATAAGGCAACTTTTCAAAATGTTTTTGAATACATAATGTAAATTTCATATTAATTAGGCAGTTATTTGTAAAATTCTCTTTTCTCGCAAAAAAACCATTAAAATCTCAACAATATTTGTCACACCCATCCACGTCCATGACGAAACCCTCAAGTGCACGTGAAGCGCCGTGGACCCAAAAAAACATATTGGACCATCTAAATTTTAGCCATTCATTTAGTTTAGTGGCTTATAGATGAATGGTGATAAACAAAAAAGGCCATTAAGCACACTTACCATGTTAATAGGTGTGTTAGAAAATATGACCCATTTAAGTAAATGGGTTGGGTTAGGGTATGGCCCTTACTGTGGGGCCCACCTTGAAGTATGTGTTCTGTATCCACACTGTCCATCTGTTTTTTCAGATCATTTTAAAGGGTTATCTAAAAAATGAAACGGATCCAAATATCAGTTAGACCATACCATAGGAAACAGTGGTGATTTACCATTAATGAGCCATAAAAGCTTTGGATCAAGCTGATATTTGATTTTTTACATTCATCTAGGCTTATGTGACCTTATCAACAGATTGGATGGAAAATAAACACTAGGGAAATATTAAGGTGTACCCTAAGAAGTTTTTAATGGTAGTGTGTTCAATCACCACTGTTTCCTATGGTATGGTCCACCTGATAATTCGTTCTGCTTCATTTTTTGGATAATGCCATAAAATGATCTGGAAAAACGGGTGGACGGCGTGGATACAAAATACATACATCAAGGTGGGTCCCATGGTAAGGGCCGCAATGTCTAGGGTGAGTCCGGGGTCTCACCTAATCCGCTCCCCTAGTTGGTAGGGCTAGCGCACTTTTAGACCCATATTTCACTCTTGTGGTCATGCCAGGTCAGGTTCGGTCCGTCGGGCTAGACCCAATGGACCGTGGGTTGGGTTTGGGAAGGAATTCCTGCTTGTTGGGAGCCATCCCATCCCAAACCGGACCGTTGGGGGTCCAGCCCAACCCATGAATGCAATTCCTGGGCCTTAGTTCTTGACAGGCCCAGATTTCTGGGCCTACCAACGAGACTTGCCCAATGCTGAATTTATAGGGATAAATCGCACGTGAGAATTGTCCATGGTCCAATAATCATGCTGAATGGATGATTCTGTCCATTGGTTTGTGAGTCCAATTCGACATATCAACTGCCAAAATTCGACTATGACAATCAACGGCTAGGATTAGATTTTAGGGTCATGGCCATACACAAGCCTCCCTAGCCAATGTCGAGCGTGCTGTTCATACGTGCCAACCATTGCATGTATCTTTCATCAAACCCGTTCATCGGGTGTGAATCATGAGGATGATGGGAAGGTACAAAAATCACCTTGAAATAAAAATCAGGTGGACCACGTCGCACATCCTGGTAGGTCTTAAACAAAATCTTACCCTGTCACCGATGGTGTGGCCATGTATGTATCATTAGGTTTCCCACTTGATGGACGGCGTGGATTTCACGTATACAACATGGTGGGCCCGTGGGGCTTGAGCGTCATAGGGGTGCGTAAAGGCAATGTTTACAGAGTGCTCTTTTTACGGACAAAACATATCCCACGCGGTAGGATGAGGATCTATACAGATCCGAATCGTCTACAGTTAGGGGTGCAGACGGGTTGGCTCGGTTCCTGTTTCAGATCCTAAAGGTTTTAGGAAATTCGAACCGGAATTCGGATGGTTAGCACCCTAGAACGGATCGAACTTTTAAAACCAGTACGACTCCATATCAGTATCATATATGGGCTTTTAATAATTCAACCCAATTACATATTTTATTTTATTATCTAGCTCACGTGCACTTATGTTATGATTTATTTGATGAATGATTAAGATCTTGTAAAAGGTCTACAAAAATATATTTATACAAATAATTAAATAGTGTATTATAAATCATAAATTATGAGTCAAATATGAAAACAATCGAAGAGTTCTAGTTCGGTTCCAAGTTAGGCTTCAAGTTTGGTTCCACTGTTTGGTTCTACAAATCGAATCCACGGTTTAGTTCTATGGATCGATTCATGGTTCATAATAAGAAAATCGAACCGATGCAATCGATTCTTTGATTTTAGAACCAAAACCGAAACCGTTACAATGTAGAACCGGACCGTCTGGTCAGTTCCACCGTTCTACTAGTTTGATGTGCACTACAATACCAGTTTTAGATGGCATGTGAAACACTTCAGCTTCGTGGGCCCTACCATACTGTATATGTAAAATCCATTCCGTCCATCAGGTTTTCTCCTTGATTCTACACTCTTACCCAAAAATCATCCAGGTTCAAAGCTTAGATGGGCCACATCATAAGGAAAAGGGGGGATCGGATGCCAACCATAAGTTTGTGTGTGAATCCACCATGGCATTTATACTTCTATCAAACCCATTCATCAGATCCTAGCACACCATCATGAAGGCTGGGACACCCAAAAAATCAGCCCGATCTAACTATCATGTGGACCAAACCTATGGTTGGGATCCCACCTCATTGTTGCGGTGGACCCACCTGAGTTGTGGATTTGGATTTTTTTTTGCACAATTTTGGAGTATCCTATGATCATCAACATAGTGGGCCTCTCGTAATGAATGGTTTAGATAGAGCATACGCAACACGGTGGGCCCCACGTGAATGATGAAATATAATTGTCAAGTCCCGTATTGAAGTACTTGGATAGATTATTATCATTTAATAAGAATATTTCGGTCATACGCAAGTCCTGAAAAAATAAGATTATATAGAAATCCAATTTACATGTGTATGAATAACAGCGTCGTTTGGATGGATCCCTTACGGTGGGGCCCACTTTGATGTATGTGCATTATATCCACACTGTCCATCCGTTTTAACAGCTCATTTTAGGTATTATTCCCAATTATGAAGCAGATCCAAATATTAGGTGGACCATTCAACAGGAAACAGTCGTGATTGAATCTCCACCATTAAAATTTTCATGGGGCCACGAGAATGCTTGTCTGACATCCAAATTGTTGATAAGTTCAAAAAGACCTGGATGAAGAGACCACACAAATATAAGATTGATCCAAAACTTTTGTGGCCCACGAGAAGCTTTTAAGCTTTTAATGGTTGATTACCACTATTTCAGGTATTATGGTCCACCTGAGATTAGAATCTAATTCATTTTTCTTATAATGCCCTTAACTGAGTTTTCAAAACGGATGGACAGTGTAGATATGAGGTACATACATCAAGATGGACCCCACGGTCAGGGATCCCAACCAACTGGGGAATCCGGGATCCACCGAAGCCGCGCCCATGAATAACTTCCTCAAATCCCAACTCGTTATTAGATGCTATTAGATGGGATTGGATAGGGTGAAATTGCATTTGGTCCTGTACGAAATTTACTCATACTGAATAATGGAAATGCTTGGAATTAGATGAGATGTAATTGCATTAGCTCTCGTGTCAATTTCACTCAATGTTAGCAATCACGTAGGTCCCACCATGACATGTGCACTATATCCATTCATTTTTGAAGATCATTTTAAAGTATGGGCCAAAAAACTAAGTAGATCTAAAGCTTAAGTGGACCTCACCATAAAAAGCAGCAGGGATTAAATATCTACCGTTGAAAACTTCTTTGGGACACATAAGTTTTGGAGTTGCTTCATTTTTAATCTCATGTCATGATATGAGGTTACAAAACAGATGAACGGCTTGAATATAACATATACATATTATTATTCCCGATAGATTCAAATATTGGTGGGTATATCCATTCAACGTACTACCTAATTACAAACATATAAGGAAAGCAAGCTTATCCCATGTTAAGAGGTAACAATTCCTACCATATGCAGCAAGTAAGTTTTTCTAATTACATCCCACCTAATCCTTCCCAATGCCATGCACCAATCGCCCCCTAAATAGTGTTGGGATTTCTAGGAAAATATGCCTCTTGTCAAATTACAAACGTACTCTCTAGACCTTTTTTTTTTCAAGTAATGAAGTAAGAGAATGTGGGGCCCACCTAGTATGTGTATGACATCCAGCCTGTCAAACATACACGCCTAGCCATAATAATCACATAGACTAAAAATTTTTCTGATTGGATTGCCACGTGAGCTGCACGTGCATTTTGATGTTATTAAGTGGTCCATATTATTATTTATGGTGTGACCTATCTTGTATTTAGATAAACCAAATTTCAGGTTCTTCTAAACATAATGACAGATTACATCTATTGGATGGATTAGATATCATAAAGATATCATGTGGACCCCGAAATTCTCCACTTTATCACTTCCTAAAGAAAAAAGAGAAGGTCGCATTATAGTAATTTCACCGCCCACAAACTGTCACGAGGCTTAATTTGTAAAATCCTAATTTCTGAGGAATTTTACGGCAAAAAATCCTAATAATAATATAATAATAAAATGCACAGACCGAGTTTCTTTCTTGCCTAGTCGAGTTGACTCGGCCGAGTTTCAAGTCGAGTCACCGAGTCTACCAGAACTTTATCACTCCTACAATTTTTCTGGCGACGGTGGGGCCCACCACATGTGAACCCGAGTAAGTGGGCCCCACTCAGGTGGGTAGGTCTCACATGTGGGTTGCACCAATCAAAAAGCAAATAGGGCCCTGTCGCTTCTGTTAGATCGAACGGGCCCACCAGGACTCACCACCACCAACACCAAACACATACAACTGGTGGGCCCCACAAGCTAATTACTCCGTTTGAATGATGGACAGCACTGGAAATTCCAAAAAGGTAGACACAAATATCTCCAAAGATGCGAAGAAAATGAACTTTTCGGTCGGTAGGCAGTCATGATTTTGCTGGCTTGCAATTGCATCCCCCTCTCTCTCTCACACACGTTGTTTTTTTGTCATTTCATCTCACGGGTGTGGGTGCTTCCCATCCCATTCTCTAGAAAACCAACTTGTTATTTGTCGTTTAATCTCCACCGCCCGTTCACATGTCTTCAAAAGCTCTGTGGGCCCAACCATCATGTATATATCGTCCATCTATCTTGCACATTATTTTATGGCATGAGCCGAAAAATGAGGCAGACCCAATGTTCAAGTGGACCTCTGAGTTGGGATTGAACGACCACTGTTAAAAACTTGTGGGCCACGGAAGTTTTGGACTAAGCTGATATTTGTATATTCCCTTCACCCGGGTTTATGTGACTTTATGAATAAGTTGGATGAAAGATAAATATCACAGTGGCCCAGGAAGAATTCAATGGAAAGCATTATCATAGCAACTTTTTCTTGTGGTGTGGTCCACTTGAGTTTTGGATCTGTCTCATTTTTGGTCTCATGGACTAAAATAACTTTGCAAAATGAATGGACGGCATGGATGAAAATCATGGGGCCCACAGAGTTTTTACCACTAGACGGGTCACTACCGAATCCGAGTCCAGAATCTGGGCTGTTTTTCTCATTTCATGGAAATCGAAGCCACCCCATTTTCCTATGGGTATCCATACAAGTTTTCATTGGCTCGTACTGCCTGTGGGACCCGCCCACCGTGCTCTTTTCTCACCGTCCATGTGAACCAATCAAAGCGCGTGGCCACCTTTGCGTAGTTTTGCTACGGGTGCGATCTGCGCGAATACATCACTACTTGTTTCAATACCGTACGTATTAGCGATTGACCACGTGTCATCTTCCGATTATCCAAACCGTTTATACGTTGAGTTGCAACTTTTTAACGGTAGAAAACTAACAAATAAAAGCTCTAGTTGGATTTTTTTCAACCCTTCGATAATTTCGCCCCTTTTCTTTTAAAATGAATGGTCACCACGACGTCTTTATCATCAAAGGGTTCAAACATTAAATCCGAATTATTATTATTATTATTATTATTGCATCCCCATACAGGGAGACACCTATCGGATAAACGGTTGGGATCATTGATAACCCAAATCCAACGGCTAGAATATGGATGTATCTACTACGCCCGTACACTCATTGCAATTAGATATGTCGGTGGTCAGTACCATAGCCCTTGCATCTTGGATCATGTTCGGTGCAATCCAAACCGTCTACATGATGGCCATCACCGTCCACTTTGATATTGACTTTTCTTCATGCCCATTGCTTTGTGGGCCATCTATTAGAAAGTAACCTTCATCTGTGCATCTCATCAGATCAACGGTTTAGGTTGCCACTATAATCCCGACGTATCGTAAAGCAATACGAGGATGTGTATAGCAAACCTCCACACGTGTATGCAAGGCAGCTAAAGCACACGAATAGTTAGGAGATCCAATTCGTCCATCAGGCCTGTCCCATTATGAAGATGTATTGGTCCAAAAATCAGATGGAAAAAAAAAATAAAATGAATGGCTGAAGTAAGCTTGGCTGAAGTCATCTGAACCGTAAACCCATTACTTACATAATGTCCACGTGATACGGGGACGCGGATTAGGTGGTGTTGCCGAGTGTGATGTGTTGGGCGCTGTGAGGCCACCATGATGTATTTGTTTTATAT
Organism: Magnolia kwangsiensis; assembly: GCA_037074715.1. NCBI lineage: Eukaryota > Viridiplantae > Streptophyta > Magnoliopsida > Magnoliales > Magnoliaceae > Magnolia > Magnolia kwangsiensis. The sequence continues at coordinate 138,298,327 of CM073577.1, forward strand.
CCAAGGAGACAACGCTGTAGGAAGCACTGGCATTGAACGTCCACCGTTAAAAACTTCTGAAGGGCCATGATGGAAAATACATTATGGTGGGCCCTGAGAATATTTCAAAGTGATTGTCATTATCTCCTTGTTTTCTTGTGGTGTGGTCCGCTTGACCTGTTTCATTTTTTAGTTGGTGCGGATGGACGGCGTGAATATACATCACGGGCCCAGCACATCGCACACCACAGAACATCGCACGCGGATTACAGCACATCGCACAGCACCGCGGCTGGTGGTGTTTGCCCAATCCGCGTCCCTGATAGGAAGCGGATTGCGTACTGAGTAAACTCTGTGGGGCCTACCGTCATTCACACATTGTATCAACTCCGTCCATCCGTTTTATCATATAATTTTATGGGTTTAAAAAAAAATTAATCATATCAAAATCTCAAATGGACCACACCACCTGAAAGAGTATGAATTGAAGTCTACTGTTGAAAAGTTCTTGGGCCCCACAGAAGTTTTAGATTAAGATGATATTTGTGTTTTCGCTCCATCCCTGTCTTTTTGATCTTATGAACAGTTTGGATGACAAATAAACATCACTGGCCTTAGAAAGGTTTCAACGGTGGAAATCAATACAATGACTGTTTCCTTTGTTATGTTCTACTTGAGCTTTTAATAGACTTCAATTCTAGGCTCAACATCTAAAATGATCTGGAAAAACGGATGGACGACGTGGATAAACCACATGATTTCACGGTCGGCCCAACAGAGTTTACTCAGTACGATAAGAGCATACTGGGCTCCGTGGGGCTCACTGTGATGTATGAGTTTTATCCATGCCATTTATTTTTTCATATTCATTTTATATATCGGCCTAAAAATGAGACAGATCCAAAACTTAAGTAGACCATCCAGCAACAATTGAATACTGACCCTTGAAAAAATCTCAAAAATATTTGTGGTTTCCATTGACCATGGCCTACATGATCTTTTGAATAGCCGGGAAAGCAAATAAACATCTTGGCAGCCCTATCAAGGTTTCAACGGTGGATGTCATTATCACTAACTGCTTTTTATAGTGTGATCTATTTGAGCCTTATATCCACCTCATTTTTTAATTAATATCTAGCACAATCAGGCAAATTTAAAGGACGGCCTAGATAAAACCTATACATCTCGGTAGCCCTCACATAGCTCTGACCGGACTAATTATCGTTGTGGCGTGGCAAAATGCAATCCACTTCCTTATTAGAGAGATTTGTGAGAGAGAACGTCTTCAAGGTCGGACTCACAAGGTGAGGAAAGCGGATTGACTGGCGTACCACACACCAACCATATAGATGGTGTGTGTACGGCTTACATGACTCCAAAATGATGCATGTATTATATCTATACCATTCATCCATTTGTTAATATTATTTTAGATTGTGAGTCAAAAAATGAATCATCTCCAAAGCCCAAATAGAGGCGTACATGAACCGTGCTACCTCGGTTAGCCTACTTGACTCGATTCAAAAAAGCTTGATTCCACTCAATTCAAAGCTGGATTCAAGCCAAGTCGAGCTGATTTTTTGAACTCAAAAATGAGTTCGAGCCGAGTTCAAGCCAATCCACCTTGACTCGACTTGGATTGAACCTACCTTGAATCAAACTCGGATTGAACCAATTTGATAACTTAGTTATTTTGATATTGTTGTTGCCCACCAAGTGTTTGATGAAATGCCTTAAAAAAGTGTGGTTGGTGGCAATGAAGGTATATATATGAAACCAACATCATTTTTTTCTTATTTTTTATGTTACTTAGAAGGTGTTTGATAAAATATTCATACAACTATTGTTGTTGTCTCGAATGCTATGAGATTTGGAAGATACAATTAAAGTATTTATGAAAATACTGCAATGATGAACTTAGCTTAAACTCAGCTCGAACTGACCCGAGCTGCTAACCGAACCAAGCTAACCTAGCCAATCAAGCTCGAGGACCGAGCTGAGTCAAGTTCGAGCTAAGGTTAGCTAGTGGCTGAGCCAAGTCTAGCTGAAGGTGGATTGACTCAGCTCAACCCAATGTACACCCCTAAGCCCAAGTTTACCACATCATTAATAGCAATGGGTATAATTTTTATTTTTCTTCCAATCCAATTATAATGTCACAAAAATCTAGATAAATAAGGAAAATAAATAAATATTGTATTAATCTAAAACTTCTGTTACTCTCCAGAAAGTTTCAATGATAGACGATCAATGCCCGTTGCTTTTTTAAGTGTGGTTCGTTTTATATTTAAGTTTATCTTATTTTTTTGGTCAATTTTTACAGGGAGCTCACCAAATGGCTTTGGACAGTTTGCACATAACACATACCTTGTGATGGAACCCACGCAACTCGTCGCTAGTATCTGGACGCGGATTAGCTACTGACCGGCTGAGTAGGTAGACTAGCTACTGAAGTGACGTCACCAAGTTCTGTGAACCCCATCATGATGTATGTGTTATATCCACACCGTTCATCCATTTGGAGATATTATTTTAGGCTATAATCGAAAGAATGAGTAAGATCCAAAGTTCGAGTGGATCCCACCACAAAAAACAGTGGGAAGAGTGACGTGCACCGTTGAAATCCTACCATGTCATCTACCCTTGTTTGAACCCTTCAGATGGTCCCACCCACCCTTGATGGCCCACTATTCCAAAATTACATCGATCCGTGATCATAATCATCTTAAAACTTATCCATATTGTTATAACCATTCATTTTAAAAACCCATTAATCAGATTGCCGGAAACGTTCAGTAGTGTAATTCCAGATCCATGGTCCAAGAAGAATGGTTGTGACAAAATGGACGGTCCAGATTAATATATAACCAACCCACTGTCCAATATCCCACTAGTTTGCATCATAAGACCTTTCAAACTGGTTGTATCTTTAATTCCCCACAAAGAAAGAGTACCATGCAAGCGCCAAACGCACATAAAAGTAGGTTTAAAGATCTGGCCACGGTTGGATGCACAATTGAATGGAATTGCAATAATATCATTCGTTAAAGTGCAACCGACCAAAGTGGGACCAGCCCCACTAAAAACTGAAGCTTGGGGTTGGCAGTTAGTACTATAATTGAAGTGGGCCCCACCTCAATTTTGGGCCATGCTGCGTTTATTGGATTGAATGAGTACAATTCAATCCAACAATTCAATCCAACTAAGCATCCAAACGCACCCATAGAAAGGCATCCGAGAACTAGAAGAGTCTAGTAACCTTTTGGTTTGTACAAGTGGGGCCCACGGTTAAAGTGGTCCCATGCCATTAACTTGAAAATTTTTCTGCTTAGAAGATCCTAACCATCCATTCATCGACACTCTTTCAGTTGGAATGGACGGTTGTCATTTTTCTGCTTAGAAGATCCTAACCATCTGATCAGACGTCTCTTGATTAATGGTATGTGGGCCCTACTAGGAAATGAGAACTCATCATGTATCATATACAATGGCTTTAAGATTCGGAAGGCTTGGAGCCATTTCAGTCCTGAGTCGAGTTGTGACTCAGACGAGTTGAGGCCACTGAGTTGAGTCAGACCTCTCTAGTAACAATTCTAAGTTGTGGTTTTAAAGTTGGGAACCTGATAGTTTCAGACCATGTCCGTCTAGATTGGGATGAGTCACACCGGACTCGTTCGAGTCTTTGAAACATTTGGCACAGAGAATGGCGTGAAACACCGACTAGTTGGATGCACTTTGGATGAAGGTGGTTTACCATAAAGGAGTTTCTACGCATGCTTTAGTAACCACGTGGCACTGAGAATGGTGTGAAACACCGAGAGGAAGAGCATCGTCTTCTTAAAATACGCAAAACTTTAAATCGACAGGATATTTATTGGACTCATAAAAAAATATATATATTCAAAATAATAAAACACTTATCCAAAATAATAAGACTGTAAAACCTAACTTGCCAAAATTTATATATATATATATATATATATATATATATATATATATATATATATATATATATAAAAGCCTTATTTAAAGTTTCTAAAAAGATAAAAACTTTAAACTCTAAAAATAAGAAGATATAATAAAAATAGTAAAAATTTTCTAATATTAAACTAAAACGGTGTTTTAGTTGTTGATGTGATATTAAATCTATCAATAATATGGTTTGTCAATACCATCGGTTATGGATAGAAGTCGGGTAGGTTGGGTTGGGTTGGGTTGGGTTGGTACTCAACCCTAATCCAACCTAAGGTTCCTATACATCAACCGTAATCCAATCCAACCTTGGATTGAGAATTCTCAACCCAAGCCCAACCCAAGCAGTCTTAATCGGGTTGGTTGGGTGGATCCATGCTAGTATTTTTGTTATTGCATTACTTTATTATGTTTCTATACACGTCTTATTTTTTTGTACCTTTGATTTTATTAATTATATATGTAATTATTTATCATGAAGAACTTCATTTTCTCTAAATAAACAAGCTACAATATAGGACAATCACTCCTTTAAAAGTCATATTGTGTAGCATGCAATCTATTTGGGAGAGATAAATTTAGCGTATCTTGTTAGCTTGGGTTGTCAGAAATAACGTGGACTAATGAGACCCAACGACACTTAAATTTTTCGTACCTTTAACATAAACGATCCACACTCAATTATATATCAATCGGGTTCGGTCGGACAACCCGAGACCTCAACCTAAGTTTTATTGGGTTAGTGTTTGTATAAAACAGGCATGAGACCAGACCCAATAAATCCTGCCCAAGCCCAACCCAATGTGGGTAGGTTGCGGATTAGTCGGGTTGAACAACCCAACTTTCAACCCTATCATCGGTAGACTACTCGATGTTATCGAGCAGATGTTGATACTATAAAAAAAATCTAAAAAATTCATATTAGTTGCTGGAATGTTTTGGTGTTGTTATTCGATGGCATCGAATGAGTTTAATACCATCAATGAATCCTCAATAGTATATCGATGATGTTGAAGATGTGCGTAAAATTACATACATATATGATTTATTTCCTATTTTAGTTGTAAGTGCAAGATTAGTTTTTTATTTCGGTTGTAACACTATATATAATAAGTGTAATCGAATTTTAGGAGAGACAATAGGTGCATTAGGGCTTTCAAATTCCTTCTTAAAGATTCAAGGGTATATTTAGGGCATGTGAAAAGAGATTCAAGGCCTGTTCGAATCGGTAAGAATCCATCTCTTATAATTTCTGTTTTTATAGTGCATTACTCGTCGTTTTGTATCGTAGTTTTTTTCTGATATAGTTTTTTCATGTAAAATTCAAATTGTTATTATTTGAACTTGGTTGTACAATTGCATGTACTTTTCTTGATCGTCTCTGAGTGTTTTCGCGGTTTCTAACTATTTTCTCATAAAATAGATGGATGTAACCCATTAGAGGTCGATTGACCTCGGATGTTCCGCTACAATATCATGTGTTCCGTGATGATACTCAGATCAAAAGTTATGATTGATTTACAGCCAATACCTTGAATGTGAATTTTTCTCTATTCAGAATGAATTTCTTTGATTCAAATATACCCATAATCCAATTACATCATATCATATGTAGGATTGGAATTGGATCAAATCGAACGCTTTTGCTTCTGTTAAGGTTTTTTTTTGTTCAATTGTGCCAAGAATGCATGTGCAACCCACTCTTATACCACCATGGATGATTTAGGTTTTTTAAACCCGCATCTAAATATGCATAATGCATACTGGGGTTTAGATCAAAGTGCCATTTATGCCTCAAATGCCGCCATTTAAGGGTGTGTCCAAACGGGCCATAAACTGTAACAATCCCTTTTCTTTTCAGTAAAGCTGAAAATTACATCCTTTAAACATTATAATAAGACATCCAGGAGAATCCATTCGCTGTTGCATCTTGACCTACCAAATCATGTCTTTGACCTACATAATCATAGCAGTTGGATTTCTTATAAAACAAATTAAGGTCAAGGCCCGTGCCCTAGCGGTCACGACACAAGGGTAGAATCATCTAATGGCATAGGTTTGAACGTAGCATCTCAAAAAAAATATTAATAAAGAAAGAAAAAATCTTTTTTAAATGTACTATAACCTATGGTTTGGGACTCTACGACCGTTTGGAGCCGTTATTCCAGGTTTTGTGACACTTTTTAAACCCTAACCCCAGATTAGGTAACCTTTGGTTGCCCAAAAGACGATTATTTAAAGGTACCCTAAAAGGTGGTACTAGTCTCAAAAGTTTCAATGAGATGCCCTGGACACAATCTAAAATAATCTCCCTCTATTTGAGTGGGGATTATTCAAATAGGAAATGTACCATCCTCGACGCAGGATATGCACGTTGGACCCATGTTTCAGTAATCTGAACCATTGATCTAAGATCGACCCACCATCGAGTTGTAGGTCTTTAGCCATTTCCTAGTTGAATTTGTACCATTGATGTATTTCTCTTCTCAACCGTCCATCTGCAGGGCACCAATGTAGTGGTTGGGATTATTGGGCTGAGGAAAATTTTAAGCCATATATAATCCATGCCAGACTTCATCGAATCAACAGTCCTGATCATGAAAAATAGGCTTCACTTGCACAAACTTAGAGCTATAAGTGGGCAGAAACATCAACGGAGAACGTCCGGGACTATTCAACTTATTCAAATGCAGTGATCATGTGAGGCTTTTTCCAGTCAAAGTATGTAAGATGGAATTTAAAAGCATTGCATACAGCCATGAAGAAAGACAAAAATGCCTATGAGTTAGGGCCTTTTACATGAATTGCATGTCTGATATTCCCTATATCTAGCTGGAAATTTATGGGCTGTGATTAATCAAAACATATTATTTTATTTGTTAATGCATTTGGGTTTTTTTGAATTATCTTAATATTATTTTTCTTGTTTTGTGGCCGAAGTGTGGCGGTTGGATGATGTCAATATTATAATACGTTCGGTGGACAGATTTCCGAAGAATACGATAGTTTTAGTGGTGGGCCTTGATTCTGTAATTTAATGGCCCACTGAAACCATGATTAATGGTCAATCATAATTCAGAAATGATCCTTCTGTAACAACACCAAGGACTCATTGTCAAACCATCTCCACCGTTGGATTCGCACGAACATTGCACCATCTTATGACCATGCACGTGTAAAATAGCATGAATGGTCATATCTATAATTACTAATCCATCTCAATGGATGGAAAGTTACCTCCCATTGGATCGGGCACGGGTATTGTGCCATGTGTATACGGCATCCTAGTCGCTAGAAAGAACAGCCCACCTTGAATCATCAGGTTGAAAGTCTGTGTGGAAGAGCGAGTCCTCAAGATCCAACGGTCTACATGATATAAGGCCTCTACAAAGTTGAGAATGAATGGTTCAGATCTAACAGTCTACCTAATTATTACTAGAGCAGATGGGCTTAATCACCCCTATAATTCCATAATAGATGACTTCATATTCCTATTTATGACTTCTATGGTTGAAAATATAAGATAGACAAATATCAATCTCTTAATTTTCTCATTTTACAGTTGTTGTTTGATGTATTATTCATGAAAGAAAGAAAAATTATTTAAAAACTGAGGATAAATCACATTGGACCCACTCATTAGTGATTGCCCACCGATGGGCTCTACTTGCCGGATTGTATCCTAACCTGCGTGGACAGTAATCCGTCCAGGTAGGTCTCTATGGGGCTTACCGTGATGTAAGTATTTTATCCACGCCGTACATCTCTTTTTCATATCATTTTAAGGTATGAACCAAAAATGAAGCAGTTCCAAACCTCCAAAAGGAAGCTGCACTGGAAATGATGCCCATAGTTGAAACCATTCCAATGGCCACCGTGATGTTTTTTTACCATCTAACTTATTCATAAGGTCATGTAAATGTGGATTAAGTGAAAAGATAAATATTAGCTTGATCAGAAATTTCTTCAGTTCCCAAGAAGTTTTTAATTGTGAATGTTCAATCCCCACCTCGTGGTCCACTTAATCCTTAGACCTGTGTCATTTTTTGGATCATATATTAAAATGATTTGATAAAAACTATGAATGGCATGGATACAACACTTACATTACAGTGGGCCTGACAGAGCCCTGCCCGGACGGATTACCGTCGGCCGGGGGTAAGACGCAATCCGCGTCCGTCCAACAGAGGCTGAAAAATGTTCATCATGTGGGCCACCCTGTAGAAGATAAAAAAATGAAAGGTGAATGGATTGATTCAATTTCCACGTGTAGGCCACTGGATCGACAAGTGATATTCATGGTGGGGCCCACCATTTCGTGGTTTGGATGTTGTGCATGCTCAATGGACGATGTTAACATTCCTCAACGTAAATCAGTCTAACCATCTCTGCCGTCCGATTTGGGATCTTGCCCCATCAATCCAAATCTATGGTCGATTTGGCACCTCTACGGACAGTGAAGCATTATGTCTAAACCATCCTACCGTCTGATGGGTGCAACTGTCAAATGATCCACACGGTCTGATGGATTGACCACCTTTTGAAGACTAATCATCTGCTGTTCCTTTCCAAGAAATTGTCTCGAGACTTGCTGGTTGCAACAAAGAGCAGTTGATGCTGTGAGTGAAAAAGGTGGGCCATGGCACTTGGATGATTGAGATCCATCCAATAATTTCATTTCTTCTTGTGGCCCACGAAGTTTCTAATGATGAACGGTCAATCCCCACTGTTTCGTGTGGCATGGCCCACCTAGTATTCTGGTAGCCTTCGAAACAATAGCCGCAATAGATATATGAATACATCGCACATAGCTTCTGCCGAACCCGCGATGCCGACAGCCGTGACGCGCGCCAAACGGTCACGCTCTCAAACTCACACCGTCACATTGCGTTTCTGGAAGCGGATTGTGTCTTACCTATGTGGGGCCCACCGAGATGTATGGATTAAATCCACACCGTTCATCCATTTCTCCAGATAATTTCAATATTTTAGGACAAAAATGAAGCATATCCAACCCTCAAATGGACCCACAGTATGGATTGAACGCCCACAATTAAAATTTTCTTGTGAGACACAGAAGTGTTGAATCAAGCTGAAATTTGTCTTTCACATTCATACAGGTCTATTCGACCTTATGAAAAGGTTGGATGGAACATAAAAATCACGGTGGGCCCTTAGGAAGGTTTCAATGGTGACCGTCATTATCACCGTTGCTTTTTGTGGTGTGCTCCAATTTAGACTTAGATATGCCTCATTTTTTTCATGAAACCCTAAATGATCTGAAAAAATAGATGAACGGCCTGGATGAAACACATACATCAATTTGGGTCCACGGCACCCTTGCATGATCGACTCCGTCCACGCAGAACAGTACGCACTCCGCTTCCGTCGCTTCCGCTCTCATCTATCCTGCAACGTAAAAAGCGGCACTTAAAATACCATTCATGTCATGCGAGTGTACTCTCTTACACCGATGCATGTGCCGACCACTTATATCTGTCCCTGATCTGGAACGTACGTTCATTGTCATGCGAGTGTACTCTCTTATACCGATGCATGTGCCGACCACCTATATCTGTCCCTGATCTGGAACGTACGTTCATTGGTTCGCACGTTTATCATGCTATGATGAACAAACGGAGGGTTTGATTGTTTTACAAGTTGATGAAAATCCAGCAAGCTGATTTCGTAGCATGTTGATTTGTGTGATAGGAAATTTGTGATGAACGGCTTGGATCATTGTATTTCTGCCATACTGTGACCTGCTAGTGTACATATAGATTACTTTGTGAGTTTTACACATTTTTCAAGTGGTGATGGTTCATCCTCCTTCCCCAATGCTAATAAACAGTAACTAAAACTATGGAAATCATGGGTCCAAAATTGGATGGAGAAGATCTCTAAAATCATTGGTCCATTTTTAACGGCTATCGATTGGATGGTTAAAAATAATACAGTGAGTGGTCCAACTTCAAAAGAAAATCAGATAATTAATCTTATCTTTGTAGTTTTTCTGGTCATGTTCCATTCATAGTTAGGTCAACGATTTAGATAATATGGATTGCTATGCAACTATGTCATGTGCACAGTTGAAAAGCCACCATTGTTTATTAAACCGCACTGAACTAACTCTCCGGATATTGCACCTCCTTGTGCTGGACGTGGATTAGGTACTACCCCACGTGTACTGAGCTCAGAACTGTCTGGGAATCCGAGGGGTTCACCATGATTTATGAGTCTATCAACACCGTCCATATATTTTCCCATATAATTTTAGAGTAAATTTTCAAAAATGAGGCAAATACAATGCTTTAGTGGACCACACAGTGGGGATTAAATTTTCACCGTTAAAAACTTGTAGAAGCCACGGATGTTTTAGATCAAGCTTATATTTGTGTTTTGCCTTCATCCAAGTCTAAGTTGGAAGGAAAATAAACATCACAATGGGCCCTAGGAAGGTTTTATAGGTGGGTGTCATTATCAGCGTTGCTTCCAAGGGTGTGGTTCATCTAAGCCTTGATTTACCTCATATTTTCAGTTTTATCCTAAAATGATATGAAAAAAAATGATGGACGGTACTGATAAACCCATAAATCACAATGGGGCCCCAGAGTCCAACTTGTTAATATCTCAAGTCAGGCAGGGGTGGGGTGGTACCTAACCTACGTCCGTGCCACTCCTACACTTTGTTACTTTCTATAGATAAAATTAGCACCGAAGGCTCTTCTATTGTATGCCTTTTTCTTTTTTCTTTTTTTTTGTGAACTCATGTTATTAAAGTTGGTTTGTATGGTACAGGAATGAAGCTCTGGACAAAAATATTTCTAATTTTAGAATAAAACAATTAAAAAAATAACGACATTTTAATCTTTATGAGTTTGTTTGTATAGATAGAGGCCTACTTTAGTAAAATAAATTTTGTTTCGAGTCAAATAAAAAAAATGAGTTGTACATGGTGCCTATGGTAAAAAATTAACCATATTTATATATTTACCAAGCTCTTTTTTGAGTGGTCAAAGTTACCATAGTAGCCATAATATACTTTTTTCTCTGGAGAACAGTTAAGTGGAAAATCAGACGGCCCACATGGTATTTGTACGATATTTCATCCATTCAAAAGATGTAATTTGCTATGATGTTTAAAAGAACAAAAAATGTAATTGATTCAGACATAAAGTAGATCGGGCAAAAAAAAACAAAAATACACTGCCTAAAATATTAAAATGCACATGCAACCCATCAGCTGACCTAGTAATCCTATATAAGAAAGATTTTCAGTTTATGTAATTATTATGATCGAGTGCATGCATACATCATGTGGGCCCCAGAAATTTTATGAATTTATTACATTTAAAAATAAATAAATAAAAACTAATGTATAAGAGCATTTATCCGAATTTGATCTGCATGTGGGAAATTTTTTCATAAATTTGGAATTAATGAGGAATTTTTCATGAAAATTTTAGTTATCTTAATAGTAATTTTATAAAATTCTTATTAATAATGATTGAATATGCATTCCAATATTTATTTTTTAAGTTTTCATTAAACTACTTTATTAAGTAAATTTGATTAAAGTACATTTCTTTCAATTTTTTCAACATTAAGTAGATTCAGTAGAGTGATTTTTGGTAAATATTGAAACTGTCATATCATACTTTCAAAAAACAAGTGTTGAAAACAAATGCTTGTCACCTTATATCAGATGATGACTGATAGGCAACCCGGACGTTTTGAGTTGCAAAACTAGGGTCCACATGTTGAGTGGTCCAATGATCTGAACCGTCCATGTTGTGAAATGTACTGCATAGTATAAATTTACAAAAATACTCCATAAATATTATTGGGATAGTCACTGTCAGCGGCTGAATTTAGAAGAATAAGGACGGTTAGGATAATTGGACCATCTCATCATAGTGGAAGCTGGGAGGGAGGGGAGTTACTTATCCCTTATCATGTGTCACTGAGGGCACATGCTGAACTAGGTCAATGACTGAAACCGTGCATATATATTATCCTCGTTTTTTGTTACTCCTTTGGATTATAACAGTTGATGCACGATCATTATTATATCATAGGACATGGATTCGGCGAATCCCGGAACCACTGAAGTCCGTTGATTTATAGTTGTGGGGCTCACCTTGATGTATGTGCTTTTTATCTGCATTGGCCAACCATCTTTCAACGCATTTTAATGAGCATGTTAAAAAATAAATTAGATTTTAATGTACACATCAATATAGGCAAATGTAAAATACAAATATCATCTTCATTTAAAACATTTTAACTATGTAAAGAGGTTATAACTATGGATGGTCAATCATCACTGTTTCCTATGGCATGTTCCATAAAAATGAATGAGTCAAGGGACATGAATTCGATAGCGACCACTATAGTAATAAGCCAGTATTAATGGGTGCTATAAAAAGTTATGAGGGCCTACCATATTATGTGTTTTATTCATATTATTCATTTTTTTTTTTCAGATCATATTATTAATTGACTAAAAGTGTGATAATTAGAATCTCCACGGAACTACACCACAGGCAATAAGAGCCAATTTGGGACGTTGCATTAGAGTGAAATGGAAGGAATGGAATTAAATTAAAGGTAATGAGAGGATTGTTAGTGGTTGTTTAAGAATTCCAATAGCTTATAAGAGCCTGTGATGATCTAGATTTTTTATTTGGATGATTGATGGGATTTGACCCTCCTCACGCTGTAAAGTCATGAGAGTGTTTGGAAATGCAAGAGTTTTTCAACCGTGGGCATCCTTAACACCGCTACTTCCTACAATGTGATCCGTTGCAACCTTAGATATACCTTTGTTTTGGTCCGATTCTCTATACTAATAGGACCGTTTGTACGAACAATGTAAATCGAAGTCATACATCATGGTAGGCCCTCTTGTGAGGTTACGTGTGGTCCCATCCCGTATCTAATGCTCTAATGAGGGATGGGCGAAGTCCAAAGGAAGGATTTCATGAATCCCTTGGGAGGCAGTGCAGTTTATAAGGTAGAGTAACATTTAGCCATCCAAATATGCTATTAATTAGAAATCGAGATCAAATTCCACTTAATACAATCAGCCGGTTCTCTCCAGCCAAACAGAGCCCGTGCTTGAACTCCCACCATTTAAAATAAAATAAAATTGGGGCTATGGAAGTCTGTCATTAAGCTGATATTTGTGTTTTTCCTCGGTCTAAGTATGTATGATCAAATCAATAGGTTGAATATTGGCAAATAACCATTATTGTTGGCCTTATGGAAGTTTTTAATGTTGGGCATTCAATCATCATTGTTTCCTTAAAATGTGGTCTACTTGAGATTTTGATCTATTTAATTTTTAGGATCCTGATATAAAATGATTTGGAAAATACTAATGGACGGACTGGATAAAACATGTACATTATCCTACGCCCATAGATCTTTTCGAGCAACGACCACTACAGAACTTGGTAGTGGAGGGGTCACTTCCTAAACATTTAAAACACATACATCATCAAGGTGGGCCCATGATCACGGATGAATGACCCTCAATGGTTTTCCGAATCCAATGAATCTGCCTTTAATCATACACGTGGCATGCATTAAGTCAAATCATAGCTAATTGTGGAAGTCACAGTCCCAAAGACTGCTTTAACAATTATAACCTTTCTGAACATTTGGACGTTGAAAGGACATTCTCATTACAAGGGTATTTTTGTCATTTGCAACCTTAATGAAAATGATTTAAAGCTATTAAAGTAGCTTAGTAAGGTACGGAATGCAAATCAAGATGATTAGGTACTATTTTGTAAAATTCTCTATCCAACTTTGGAATGCACGGAAACGGATAACTCTGTGGGACCCACCGTGATTTAAGTATTTTATCCACTCCGTCCGTCCACTTTAATAGATAATTTCATATCTTTAGCCCAAAAATTAAGAATATCTAAATTTTAAGTGGACCACACCACAAACTTTTGGCTACATAACTGTTAGATTGGTGGACGTGTATTGAACGGTTGAGATGAAAAATAAACAGTCTCCATGAATCAGAGGTCGGCATCGTTCGATCGATCTGATTTTTGGAGTATAATACAGAGATAGAGGATTCCACAATTAACTCGGTTTAAACATATACTATTTCTAAGTGCATGCGTATCAAGTGACTCCACAGCTAGAGTATCAAAAGCCAATCTATAAGCATGCGTATCAAGTGACTTCTCACGTGGAGTTAGAGTTGATACGGTAGATCCCGATCGAGGAACCGAAGTATGGGACAGCCATCTCTCCAGAGTACACGTGGCATGGTCATGCATAAATCAGAGTCGTACAATTTTTGACACGTGTCATGGACGGGCTGTACTTAAAAAATTGTACAAGTTAGTCACATCAGTCTGTCATTTTTTCTTCGTATTATGGTACTGAATGTTGACCGCCGGCTAATCTTACGGTCGTGTGTTGAAAATAAAATTTAAAAAATAGATGAACGGTCGTGATTGATCCATCACATACCATGTTTGCTGGGAAGAGATGGATCGACTGTTTCAACTCTATATGCAAGCTCTAAAAAGGAAAGAACGCACAGTGCATGCGGTGATGACACGTCATGCAGGTTAATTGCGGTTTGTGGTGTCAGAGTCTTTGTCAATGAAACGTGGGCCCCACTTTTAATTATGAATTGTATGATAAAATACCTCACTTTTCCAGTAGAGGAATTGCAATTCTAGAAGCCTTGACTGCAAGTGCCATGGACAAATCTGCAGCATGTGCTGACGAGGATCTCTGAGAAGTATCTGGAACGTTCATAAGGTGGGCCCACTATGCATGGGTCCTTTAGGAAACGGATTGGGTACTCCCCCTGCCACCAGCCAATGGCTGGCGGTAGGTGCTCTGTGGGCCCCACCATGATGTATGTGTTTCATCAATGCCGTACATCTATTTTTCTAGATCATTTTATGGTACGCGACAAAAAAAGAGGTATATCCCAGTCTCAAATGGACCACATTATATGAAATAGTGTTGAATGAGCCGACCATTAAAATAATTTTGGGGGCATAAAAGTTTTGGATCAAACTGATATTTGTTTTTTCCCTTCATCTAGATCTGTATGACCTAATCAACAGATTGGATGTCAAAAAAACAGTACATCGGGCCTTAAGACGATTTTAATGGTGGATATCCAATCACTATTGTTTTCCTGTGATGTGGTCCGTATGATATTTACATCTCTCTCGGTTTTGGAATGAACTACTAAAATGATATGTAAAAATGGATGAACGGAATGGATGAAACATATACATCATGGTGGGGCTGGTGGCAGGGAGGGTAGCCAATCCGTTTCCGGTCCTTTATTAAAACTGATACTGGCAAACTCATCGGTGAGCTAAAGGTAGTGGCTTCAATGTAGAATGTTGGTGTTCAGTTTTCTAACATACTTCGAGAGGCTTTCTACCTGTGTGGCCCACCTAATATTTAGATCGGTCTGGATTTTACTACAATGAATATCCACCACGTGTACGGTGAAAATATCATATGTTGAAATATACGGTGTGTTTTCCTTTGTCACTTGAACATACTGCATTCGTAAATATTTCTATCTAACGTATATCTCTCGACAAGAATCTCGATCCAGCTCCGAGCTCGTGCAAATCCTACACATGATGGTAGCACGCGTGTGACATGTATGGGTATCCTAATCCATTAGGTTATCCGAAGCACAATTTAAAATGACTAACGGTAGTGATGAGAATATAGATCTTATTTTGGCCAAGGCAGGGGTTAGATCTTTAACATGCATGTGAGTAGGGGTAGGGGTGTACATGGAGTCGAACCAAGTTGAGCTGGCCTCAGCTCGACTCGGATCAGCCATTGGTTGATCTCAGCTCGAACTCAACTCGGCTCGGTCCTCCAGCCTGATTGGCCAGCTCGGCTCAGTTCCGTCAGCAGCTCAGGCCGAGTTCGAGCCAAGATCGAGCCGAGTTCACCAATGAGGCATTTCCACAAACACTTGTACTGGACCTTCAAAATTCATCTGTATGTGAAATAGAAGCAATGGTTTTATAGGTATTTTATCAAACACTTTCTAAGCAACATAAAAACTAAGAAAAAAAAAAGATATTTGTTTCATGTACGTACCTTCCTTGCCACCAGTCATACTTCGTTGAGTCATTTTATCAAACACTTGGTGAGCAACATCAATGGCAAAGTAACCGAGTCACCGAATTGGTTCGATCCGAGTTCGATTTAAGTTAGATTTAAGCTGGATTCGATATGAGTCGAGTCGAGCTAGGACCTGCTTGAACTCATTTTCGAGCTCAAAAAATCAACTCGACTCGGCTTGAACTCAGCTTCAAAGCGAGTCAAATCGAGCTTTTTCGAGTCGAGCGAGCTAACCGAGCTAGCTCGGTTCGTGTACACCCCTACATGTGCATAGGCCTTTCGGACTCGTGTGCACACGTGTGAGGCAATTAACCTTCCACTGCGTCTCCCTCTTAGAGGTCACCATGACATGCGTGCATGTGTCACAATGTGATACATGTGTGGGAGTTTTCCATCAGCTAGGATCTTGTAAATGGAAAATGAAATTGGAAGTAAATGGCTTACTCAGCATGTGTTTGGATGGGAGTAAATATATTTATTTTAAACCTAAATATTTTGTTTGAATAGGCATAAATAGGAGATTTTGAATGCATTGAAAATTTTAAATATATTCATAGTAACATATGTGATTTGTTAAATCAATTTTAATATCTCAAATTAGTATACATATGTGATATTTAATAGATTGATTGTACTAAGCCCATTGAAATATATAATTTAGTAAGAAAAAAAACTTGAGCCTTGGATGGGCCACAAACATAAGGATAACAAACAAGCAACTTGACAATATTTTTTTAGTTGTCCATTTAGATGGACAACTTTTAGATGGTTTGGATAATTTTATTGATGTGATTTTAGTGATATAACTAATATTTGAATGATTTTGAAGCATTACTAGCATGTCATATGTATGGTGGACATGTGCATAGTGCTATTTTTGTTTAGTTGCGCGACTCTCCCAAGAGGGCTCAAAAATGTTTTTCAACCTTTACTTCCAAATCATCTCCCAGAGAGAAGATTTCCTTTACAAGCCCATTTACTTCCTTTGTATTTCATTTGCATGCATTTACTTCTATTAAAACATACTCGAGCTCAATTGAGAGCTTTAAATGGAGGTAAATGGGAAATGAAATTGGAGGTCAAAAGAATTTGAGAGTAAGTGACTTATTTGTGTTTGAATGGGAGTAAATAAAATGCATTTGAAATGCAAATATTTTACTTGGATGGGACGAATTGGAAGGCATTGGAATTTTTCAATATATTCACGGAGACATAAGTGATATCCCATATTAGTGTGTGTATGTGAGATTTAACGAATTGATTGTAATAAGCCTATTGAAATATTTACATTAGCAAAAAATTTAGAAAAATTTGAACCTCGGGAGGGCTATAATGGTAAGGATCACAAACAAACACTTTGCTAATGCTTTTTAACTGTCCATTTAGATTGTTAACCTTTGGATGATTTGGATCATTAATTTATTGGTGTGATTTTAGTTATGTAGCCAATAATTGAATTATTTCATATTACCGCTAGCATACTATGTACATGGCTGACATATGTGGTGCCACATTTATTTACTCATGTGACTCTTCAAGAGAGCTCAAAAAGGCATTCCACCCTCGTTTACGTTTAAATCATCTCTTATAGAGAGGACTTAATTTCCATACCCATTTACTCTCATTTCAATTTTCAATTCCATGCATTTATTTTTATCCAAACACACCTACCAATTCTCTCCATTTATCCAAATGGCCTTCATTTACTCTCAATTCCCTCAATTTATCTTCATTTACTTTCATCTAAATGATTCTTAGTTACAGTGGCTTGTTAAAAAGAAATCAGGCAATTTTATGCCATAGGTGTACCATAGATTACGTGGATTGCCTTAGCTACGTGGGGCCTACCATGATGTTTGTGAGGAATCCACTTTGTTCATCCATTCTGCCAGCTCGTGTTATGGTACTAGACCAAAAATGAGGTGGATCCAAAATTTCAAGTGAGCTACATGATAGGAAACAACAAAGATTTTCAAACTAATAGATACAACCAAACTAATTTTCAAAGAGGACCTTATACCATTAAAAGGAGATATTTATTTATTCAATGTTGGGCCATTTATAGCAGTCGTATCAGTTCTACTAAATTAATCAATAATTTCTTTTGACTATCATCTTGCTAAAAATTAGCTAGTAAAACAGATGAAATGGGTAGATTTCTAACAAACATCACGGCCGACGTACTTGGCTGCCAACTGCACCCTTGGATTTAATAGTAAGGGATGGGACTGGAAAAGCTCTATGGCACACCATGATGCATTCGTCATCCACGCTGTCTATCCATTTTGTGTCATTAGCTAAGGTAAATATAAAACTCAAGTGGAATATAGAGTGGAGACGGAAGTTTAAGATGAAGTTAATATTTGTATTTTTAGTTCATTTAAACTTATATGATTCTATGAAGCATTTGGATAGGTAATAAAATTTTCAATATGTACTACAAGCATTAGTAGAGTTCATTTCCAATTATTTCCTATCATGCAGACGACCTAACCTTTAGATCTACTTGTTCTTCTGGCTCATGCCCTAAAATGATCTAACAAAATGGATGAATAAGAAAATACATGTATTACAATGTGGTTTCTCCAAGCACTACTTAAGAATTGATGCTCTTGATGGAAAAGCTTCATGGACCACACCGTAAGGCAAGCGTTTTATCCACACAATTTATCCATTTTGTCAACTTATTTTAACACATAAGCTTAAAAATGAGGCAGACTCAAAATTGTTGTGAAATATATTGAAAAAATTGAAAATTGAAAATTTTAAAAAAATTTATTTCTTTTTAACACTAGGATGAATCACGTAAAAATATATCATCCTTAAAGCATGATTCACCCTCTTATCAATTGCTAATGGTTATATGCAAATTGTCTTTACTACAAGATAAGTCTTCTATCTGGATCCTACGTGTAATAATCACGAAGAACTGATCATCTGACAGATTGGATTAACAGAAAAAATTATTTTAGTGAAAAATGATGATTTGAACGAGATCATTTGGAGTTAATTGGTTTTGATGAGGTCTCTTAGAATTGCTAGTCGTTCTCAAAATAGCTGATGGTTTTGGATCCATGATATAACCTATAAAATCCAGACTTATCTCACACTACTCATACTGTCTTACAATGGTTCGCATAAGGTTGCGAAGAAGTGATTATTTTGTGAACATGCAAATTATAAAGTGCGTCATGTAGCACCACTATAGTCACATTGTCCATACCCAAGTGCGTACGTTCCAGTGTAGCACTAAAACACATAACTGAAGTATTTTAATATCTAAATTTTCAAGTATGATTACTAAATACACCTCCATATGTATAAATCACAAAATATATTTTCTCTTTTCTAATATATGACTTAAAGAAAATTGTATTTTTCATTTGAAAATTCAAATGAATTTGTTAGAAAATGAAATTTTATATATAAAGAGAGGCATGCTCACATATGCACCATGTGCGCACCTTTGTACACGTGTCATGGGAGTCGAATCCGAACGGTCCATAAGATGCGGAATCCCATGAAACCCTAGAAGATGAATTTTTACCCTGATCTAAGATTCTGATGAGCCATAACAAAGAGAAATACAAATCAAGGGGAGAAACTATTTGCATTTTTTATAGCCCCCCGAAGTTTTGATTTAAAGTAAAAATTAGTACCAAGGGGTCTCACGAGGCTCTTCTTCATGTGAACCGTTCAGATTTTTGAGAATCACCACATATTATGAGTTCTCAAAAAAGTCCACACGTAGTCCGTGCGAACTGGTTCGCAGGTGAGTGTTCCGCTATATATATATATATATATATAAAATTTAAAATTTCAACGAAATCTCCAGTGAACCACACTACGGAAACAGTGGTGATTCATGCTGACCGTTGAAAACCTCCTGGTGCCTCATATAACGTGTCGTTGCCATCCAGTTAATAAAGTCAAACATATGGGAAATCACAAACATATGCGATGGGAAATCACGGATATTAGCTTGATCCAAAACTTTTGCGGCCCTAAGAAGTTTTTAATTGTGACCGTTCAATCACCAATACTTCCTGTGCGGTGGATCTGCCTCATTTTTTTGAGCCTTCAAAATGGACGGACGTTATGGATAAAACACATACATGATGGCCCAGCGAGCCTTTTTCGCGGAAACGGATTGGCTACTGCCCCTCCCACTAGCCCGTGGCTGATGGTCGGTCCTCTGCGGGCCCATCATGATGTATATGTTTCATCCATGCCGTTCATCCATTTTAACAGATCATTTTGGGACTTTATATGAAAATTTAGAGGTATATAGATATCAGGTGGACCACACCACAGGAAAACAATAGTGATTGGCTATCCAGCATTAAACTCCTCCTAAGGCCCACTGTACTGTTTATTTGACATCCAATCTGCTGATTAGGTCATACAAACCTAGATCCAAAACTTTTATGGGCCCCAAAAAGTTTTTAATGGTCTAAGTTCATTCAACATTTTTTCCTGTAATGTGGTCCAATTGAGATTAGGATACAACTCAGTTTTGGTCGCATATCTTAAAATCATCTAGAAAAGTAGATGGACGGCATGGATGAAACACATACATCATGGTGGGTCCCACAGAGCACCGACCATCAGCCATTGTCTGGTGGCAGGGGAGTAGCCAATCCGTTTCCCTTTTTCGCACGGACCAGCACCCACGTGGTTACAGCTGGTGTCACTAGCAAATCCGAGTCGAGTCCGCTGGCAATACGCGTCCGCGACAGAGTACGGAAAAAAAGTAAAGAATGGCTATGAAAATTTATGACCGTTAACTTACTTTTTACGTTGCGGTCCACCTGAAGAGAAAACTCCCATCCCTACGGAAAGCTAAGATCTCAAGCACGTGTTTCATATTTTCGCCTGTAGCTCGTGAATACCTAGGGTCCTACACGCGTGTGGACTTTAGCCAACCCGTCCATCTCGATGTTTGAAACTAAGAATGAGCTGGATGGAGGGCCCACCTGCCCACATGACACCGTGTACGGTATCACGGTCATCAAGTGGACCTACTATTCGGATGACCTAGCACGCGAGAATCAGCATCGTCCATTCATTGCGAGTGCCATACGTGCGCAATGAACGGTTGGAAAAGAACGACTAACTGTTCGCATACAACTCAGATATGTGGCCCACCTGATGAGTGGGCCAACTAACTACCGGACAGTAGGCGCCTCTCACGTGCGAGTCCAGCTTGCATTACTGCTTTACAGCATGCCAATCACGAGGTCGTTTGGACCACGAGGCCAGCCAAGACGGTGCGGATTAGGTACGGCTCCGGCCTTACCTAAGACCGTGCGGCCCTTACCGTGGGCCCCACCTTGATGTATATATTATACATCCAATCCGTCCATCCGTTTTGAAAGAATGTTTTAGGACATGATACAAAAAAGAGACAAACTCCAAATCCCAGGTGGACCACACTGTAGGAAACAGTGGTGATTGAACGGGATACCGTTAAAAAATTCCTAGGGTCCACCATAATATTTCTGCAGTGTTTATTTGCCATCAACCTGTTGATAAGGTCAAAAAAAAAAACATAGATGATGGGAAAAAACAAATACCTTATAGATACAAAACTTCTATGGCCCACAACAAGTCTTTAAAAGTCATTCACCGCTCTTTCAAGTAGTATGGCCTTCCTTGGATTGTATCTTTTAATTTTGAGCTCATGCCCCTACAATGATCTTTCAAAACAGATGGACGTCATGGATGTAAAATATATACAGAAAGGTGGCCTCACGATCAACGCCGCACCGCCTTGGGTTCGGCCCGAGCTGCACCTATTCCGCTCACCCAAAAAACAGGACACGAAGGGACAGTGATTGAATACTGACCTAACAGGTACCGAGGTTGCTACTAGTTGGTGGAATGTGGGCCCCACAATGATGTACGTGTTTCATCTATACCATTGATTCATTTTTCCAGCTCATTTTAAGTCACGAGCAAGAAAATGAGACAGATTCAAATCTCTGGTGAATAACACGACAGGCTTATATTTGCATTTTCCTTCATCCAACTCCGTGAGACTTAATCAACGGTTGAATGGAAAGTAAGCATTTTTGTGGGCCCCACGAGTCCAATCACCACTGCTTCCTAGTATGGTTCACATCAGATTTAGATTGCCGATTTTTTTGGCTCATGCAGAAAATCATCTCAAAAAATGGATGAACAGCATGATAAGTCACATACACCATGGTGGGCCCATGGAACACGGACTCACTAGTGGTCGGTGCTGTGTGGACCCCACCACGATGTATGTATTTTATCCACGCCGTCCATCCATTTTGAAAGATAATTTTAGGACTTGATCCGAAAAATGAGCTATATTTAAATCTCAGGTGGACCACACCATGGGAAAACAGATGCGACTGAATGTCCACCATTAAAAACCTCCCAGGGCCCACTGTAGTGGTTATTTGACATATAACCTGTTTATTAGGTCATACAGACTTAGATGAATGGAAAAAATATATATCAGCTTGATCCAAAACTTTTGTAGCCCCTAATAGGCTTTTATTGGTGAACGTTCAATCAACACAGTGCGGTCCACTTGAGATTTGCATCAACCTTATTTTTGGGCTCATACCATAAAATGATATGAAAGAATGGGTGGACGGTATGGATGAAACACATACATCATGGTAGGGCCCACAGAGCACCTACCAAGCTAGTGGCAGATTCAGTTCCAGCCAGTGGTGACGTCAGCACTACGCAACCCCGTCCATGAGGTAGATACAAAACCCAAGTGGGCCCCACTACAGGAAAACAAAGCTCCCACCGTTGAAATTTTCCCGGGCCCACCGTGATGTTTACACATCATCGGACCCGTTCATAAGGTGACAACTTCGCATGAACGAGAGCAGCGCGTGTTAAATCCCCACCGTTCATAGTCTTCAGTTCTATTAAGAGTCTTGAGATGAAAAGTTCTGCCATTACGGTGGGCCCCACGGATCTCTGGTTTACAGGGGATTCCTGGAAGTTCCGTCCAACCATCCACACCCAACTCGGAAATGTGGCCCACCTGATAAGTGGGACCCACCTACCCCAACCTCTCACACGTGCAAGGCCAGCTTGCATTCCTGTTTTCCATATTGCCAATCACGTGGCCCGTTTGGACCACGAGGCAACCAGACAGAGTTATTTTTTTTCTTAGTTTTTTCTCTCTCCGGAAAAAATACGTACGGTGTAGCTTTATCGCTTAGCTGGAATTAGCGGAGGACAGCTGGCACGTACGACGGCGGATTCGCAGCGACTGTTCCCGTTCGTCTGTCGAGAACGGTAGCCGCGCTGTCTTCCCCTTTTTAATATCAGCCTCTCTCTTGACCCGAGTATATTCATTCTATACTCGGATTTTTATTTTTACAACTGGGAATAATAATTCATTGATCCAGACCGTTGGTTTGAATGACCACGTCTTCAATAGTCTATGGATGAAAAATCATATACTGGATGATCCTGTCCGTTAATCCTGGATAAAAAATCCTACATTGTGAACCATTTATGCATTTAACCATCTACGAACTTGAATGGCCCACCCTTATTCCATGGTGGGCCCCACAGGTAAATGGTATGGTCCAATTTTCAAACATAAAACCTGAGTATAAAAGTTGAGGAATCCGACGATTCCTAGCGAATGAAAAAAAGTGGAATGCCTGGTACTCTGGCAGAGTGTGATGGATGATACGCAGGCAGTAATAAATTACTGATAATTTGTATATGTAAAATATAAATAATTCAAAATAAACCGTCCAAATTATAGTTAGGAAACTGGATGCATTATGAACACAATATTACTGTTATATTATTATATGGTTAATAGATTGATGGAAATTTATTGGACGGTTAAAAACAAAAATATCCTATGGTCTTATTTCTAAAAAACTAGTGTCCATGATTCAGATATTTTTATTATTTAAAAATATCATTTCCATATTATTACTTAATTTTAATTGGGTAAAAAATTTACTCGGTTTATTTTGAGCATACATAATCCGTTTGTACCATTTCCAAGTGCCTGTGTATCAAGCGTCAGCCGCAGCAAGAGTATCAAATAACTCCCTTAATAAAAAATACTTTTTTATTCAAGGTATGGCTAAAAGGTACTCTTGGACATTTCTACCCTGACCTTTTTCTTCAATGGCAAATACATCCATGGAGGAATTCATTCTCTTCTTTTTCCTTGAAATGGTTAAAAAGGTCTTCATTTTTAAAAAAACTACACAACTACCACCACTTTGTGTTGACGAAAATATCCTTAGAGTCAATACAATTCCCACAAAAACCAACCTGAAGGAATTTTTATTTTTGCAACATATGGTTTGAGGTGTCATAATCATCAAAACGGCTGTCCACATCTCTCTTGCTTTGAAGCCCGTTTTTTTATATGGATTCACACGCGTGGCCGCCCGAAACGACTTGACCACAAGCTACTGGTACATCTGATGTAACCCTTTCAGGTTCGACCCAAATAATGTGGCTTTGGCTGATTTAGAGGGTGCGTTTGAATGTTTATAGTTGTCTCTTTATAGCCAATGGTATGTGGTCCATTAAAGTTGAAGGTAAGGTTATATGTTCTTATTTGCCAATCAAGATGGGAAGGAAAAGGTAAGAAGAGCGGGAATCTTGTTAATGCAGCTTCCGTTTTCCACGCCGCCACAAAGTTTAAAGTGGGTGCAACATGCTAAAGTGTCCAATAAATAATGATTCAATGGACCAACCAAACGCGCCCATATAACGCATTTGGTGGTGCCATTGAATTTATTTTATAAATTAGATAAACAAACAACTTGGCTACATGGGTTTAATTGCTAATTAGTTCTAGTCTACTTGTGCTTAATGTGTTGGATTCGAGTTTATGGCTAGTTTTTTAGTAGTAGAATGTGGGAGTTTAGTTGCTTACTTGCTATCGTTTTATTTATTTATATGAGTTGAGGTTGAATGGTTTAAATTAGTGATTGGGTGTAGAACCAATGGTAGTGATGACTGGAAGACAGCTAAAATTTTAATTGTTGTTTAATAGGATTTTTAGTCGGAGGCCCTCTTGATCCGGTGATATATGGTGGATGGTAGATATATAAAAGAAGTTTTCACAATATGATGATATTCAATTACAACAAATAAAAAATTTAAAACCCATGGTGTAAAAGAGTCATGGCTGACCGGTATTGATTTTCAATTTTGCTAATTAAAACTTTTATCATTTCTCTTTTAATAAGCTGAATATATGTAGGTCAACCACTTTCATCGAGTGACAACAAAAGGAAGATAAAAAGGTTGGATGGCTGTTAGAAGAACAATCCCAATCCACACGTGTGCCATTTGTGGAACTCATATGACTTTAAATTTGAAAATGGTCAATTATTTGTACATCCTATTAATTAGCATGTGGGGTCTACTGTTAACGCGGGGGAGGATGTGAGGTCAAGTACCATCTTCCTCGGGAGGATAAGTGTTTTGAATCCATGGAACTTCTCTAGACTCCTCATGTAGACTTTTTGAATCCTCCAGAAAAAAAAAAGTGAGAAAATATAAATAAATTCTAATAAATGCATAAATTAATTGATGATCCAAATAAACAAGTTTACAACCCTTTCAATAGGTATACCAAGCAATGGGAGAGAAATTAGAATCAAACTATAACTAAAAACTATTTACGGACGATTGTGATGTCTACTAGTAAGTAAGGTTTTCGGCCAAAAATAGTAAGTGTCCTATTTGGCTTCACCAAGTTGTTCTCCTAATTATTTTAAAAACTTTTTACGTTGGGCGCAACTCCTAAAGTCCAATGGATGAAGAGTTATAATCAAATTAACAAAATTAAAATAATGAAATGACCATCAATCTGGTGGTATTTTGTAAATTCGGCTTGTCTAACCCAGCATAGAGAGTCAGGTGGCTAAAGTAGCTCGTTCTACCCCAAAATCATATTTTTTCGTCTGATAGCTCATTACGAATTGCGAGATATGCCTGATTTAAGGTTCGATGGTCCGATGGTCGAAACCAATGATAGTGATGAATTGACGCAGGGATGAACGTAATGAGGTCGAACACTGTCTTCCTCAAGGATAACTACTCCGAATCCACGGAGCTTCTCTGGACTCCTCACAGAGACTTCTCGAATCCACGAGGAAAGAAAGCAAGAGAATGGGAATAAACTCTAATAAATTCGAAATTAATTGATAAAAAAATAAAAACGAGTTTATACCCCTTTAAATAAGGGAACCAAGCAACATGAAAGAAATCAGACTCATACTACAACTAAAACTCCTAGAATTCGTAACTTACTATAAATAGTAAACTTACTATTTATAGACGGTCATGATGTCTACTAGTGCGCAAGGTTTTCGGCCAAAAATAGTAAGTGTCCTATTTGGCTTCACCAAACCATTCTCCTAATTATCCTAAGCACTTTTGATGTTGGACACAACTCCTAAAGCCCAACGGATGAAGAGCTATAAGCAAATTAAAACTTACTATAAATAGTAAAAACGAAATTAAAATGGGGAAACAACCGTCGATTAGGGGGTTTCTCGCAAATCCGGGCTGCGTAACCCAGCGTAGCGGGGTTGGTTGGCTAAAGTAGCTCGTTCTACCCCAAAATCATATATTCTGCGTCGGATAACTCATTCCGGATTGTGAGATACGCCTGAGCTAAGGTCTGATGGTCCGGATCACTTATGTTGTCGACCGTGCCTTTTCTGATCCATCTTAGCCATGAAATTGTCCGTGACCCGCTCTACATCAATCCCCTCCACTTGAAAAGAACTCGTCCTCGAGTTCTCTTCCTACGCTGGTTCATGATATTCGGTCAGGTCCGCGACGTTGAAAGTCCGTGAGATCGCCAGGTCATCTGGAAGATCAACAACATAAGCGTTGTCATTGATCTTTCGGATGATTGGTACCGGTCCAATCTTCTTATTTTTCAACTTGTTGTATGTCCCAGTCGGAAATCTCTCTTTGCGCAGATGGACCATAACGCGGTCGCCCACCTCGAACACTTTTAGTCGCCGGTGCTTGTCCGCTTGTTCCTTGTACTTCTCGTTTGAGGCATGTAGCTTGGCCCGCACTTCTGCATGGATGCCCATGATCTTATCTGCTATATGTTCTGCTGCCACACTCGTGCCTGGGTACTTGGGCAAAGGGACCAAGTCAAGTGTGTGGCGAGGCACTCGTCCGTAGATAATCTGAAAAGGGGATTTTCCTGTCGAGCGGTTCACCATGTTGTTGAACGCAAACTCTGCTTGAGACAAGGCCAAGTCCCACTGCTTCGACTTTTCTCCTGCAATACTGCGAAGGAGGTTTCCCAATGTGCGATTCACAACTTCGGTCTGCCTATCAGTCTGTGGGTGGTAAGCACTGTTAAATTGAAGTCGTGTATCAAATCGAGTCCACAAAGTCCGTCAAAAGTGGCTAATGAACTTCGTGTCATGATCAGAAGTAATGGTCTTAGGGACCCCGTGTAGCCGTACAACCTCCCTGAAGAATAAATTCGCCACATGTGTTGCATCAAGGGTCTTCTTTCATGGGATAAAGTGAGTCATCTTCGAGAAACGATCGACCACTACGAACACCAAATCCATGCCGCGTTGTGTTCGTGGAAGACCAAGTACGAAGTTCACTGATAAATCCTCCCAAGGACCGTCATGCACAGGTAACGGGGTGTAGAGGCCAGTATCCTGAGATTGCCCCTTGGAGGTCTGAAAAATATGACAACGTTGTACGGCTCTTCCCACATCACGTATTAACTGTGGCCAGTAATACCGTTCTTCCATAAGAGCTCGCGTCTTATCTCGCCCAAGGTGTCCACCGAGGCCACCTCCATGTAGTTCCTGAATAATCTGTTCCCTTAGAGAAATTTGGGGGATGCACAATTGATTCCCTTTGAAGAGAAAATTATCCTGTATATGAAGGTCACTGGGGTGACCTTCTTGACACTTCAACCAAGAATCTTTAAAATCCTCATCCTCGGCATACAGCTCCTTGAGACAGTTAAAGCCGACCACCTTGTTGCTCATCGTAAGAAGTAGTGACGCACGACGGCTAAGTGCATCAGCCACCTTGTTTTGCTGACCTGACTTATACTTCAGAACAAACGTAAATTCTTGTAAAAATGCAACCCATCTAGCATGCACACGATTCATGTTAGTCTGACTATTAATAAACTTTAATGCCTGATGGTCAGTATATAGAACAAACTCCCTTTGAATCAGATAATGCTGCCAATGTCGCAGCGCCTGAACAACTGCGTACAACTCCAGCTCGTAAGTCGACCACTTCTTTCGTGCTTCGCTGAGCTTCTCGCTGTATAAGGCTACCGGCGTGCCTTCCTGTGATAATACTCTCCCAATTCCAATATATAAAGCGTCACACTCAACCTCAAATAATTTATCGAAATTAGGAAGCACCAAGACCGATGTTGTAGACAAACGATGTTTGATCTCGTTAAAGCTCTTGGCGTCTTTATCGGTCCACTGGAACGACCCTTTTTTCATGCAGTCTGTTATAGGTGCGACTATGGTGCTAAAATCTCGCATAAATCGACGATAGAAAGTCGTCAACCCATGAAAACTCTTCACCTCATGAATGTTTGTCGGGATTGGCCATTCCCTAATAGCTCGCACCTTTTCATTGTCTACCCGAATGCCTGTGGACGTTACAACAAATCCTAAAAATAACAGGCTGTTAGTTAAAAAATTACACTTTTTCAAGTTGAGGTATAACTTGTTATCTTGTAAGACCTGCAGCACCTGCCTAAGATGTTTCTTGTGCTCCGCCTCATCCTGGCTATATATCAATATGTCATCAAAATATACTACCACAAATCGGCCAGTGAACGATTTTAGAACTTGATTCATCAAACGCATAAAAGTACTTGGTGCGTTCGATAGGCCGAAGGGCATGACCAGCCACTCATACAACCCTTCCTTTGTCTTGAATGCCATTTTTCACTCATCACCAGGTCAGATATGAATCTTATGGTACCGGCTCTTTAGATCGAGTTTAGATAACACCTTGGCCCCTCCTAGCATATCAAGCATGTCGTCCAACCGTGGTATTGGGAACCGATATTTGATGGTAATTTTATTGATTGCTCGGCTGTCGACACACATGCGCCAACTTCCATCTTTTTTTGACGTTAATAATGCTGGTACAGCACATGGGCTCATGCTCTCTCTCAATAGACCCTTACGAATCAATTCCTCTACTTGCCCCTGAAGTATCTCACACTCCTTCGGACTCATCCGATAATGAGGGCGATTGGGCAGGCTAGCCCCAGGGACGAGGTTTATGTGATGTTGGATGTCCCTCATTGGGGGCAATCTATCAGGTAAATCTTCAGGCCAGACTTCTTTGAATTCGTTTAGTAACAGTCTTAAGCTTGGAGGGATGTTTAAGGGTTCCTCTTTCTCGCCCTTCACCACTACGGTATATACCTCGCCAGTTTCCTTGAACTCCTCCATGAAATCCCGAATGGTCAAGAGAGAACTCCCCTCCACTTTAGAGGCTTCAGGGTGGTTATCTGGTGCCATAGGGGCAAGGATTATTTTTCGACTATCCTTGACAAATATGTAGACATTGTCTCGCCCCCGATGGGTCGCACACGGTCCAACTGCCAGGGTCGACCGAGTAGCATATGTCAGGCTTCCATGTCAATCACGTCACAAAGTATCTGATCCTTATAATGTTTACCAATTGAAAACGAGATAGTGCATTGTTCAGTTACATGGGTCTCGTTCACTTTTTTTTATCAAGCCAATTGAGTACGAGGAAGGATGTTTCGTCGTTGGTAGCTGCAACTTATCCACCATCACTCTTAAGACGATGTTCTCGCTGCTACCACTGTCGATGATCACATCACAGACCTTTCCGTGGACAGTGCACCGAGTATGAAATATATTGTGCAGTTGTGGATGTAAATCCTTTCGTGGGGTATACAGTAGTCGCCTCACAACGAGAGATTCACCACGATCCTCGCCTGTCACTTCATCGCCACCTGCTATTTCGTCAGTGGTTTGTTCATATTCATCAAAGCCATGATCTTCTTCCGCGGTCTCATCTTCAGTGCCCCCTTCATTTATAGTTAAGTGTGCTGCCGGACGTTGAGGACAAGTGTTTGATAAGTGGCCTGGTTGACCACAGCGGTAACAATTGTTCGACCTTAGTCGAGCATAAGGATTCAGAATCCTACTCGGCCTCGCTGTTGTGGGTGCTGCCCGTTGAGGTCTGGATGGTCCGCTCCCCGTATCGCGGTTCACGGGTGGAGGAGGTTGAGGACGTTCTCCTACCGGATCTTTTCCTCGAGCCAGCACTAGATCCTGTGTGGGACCCGTTATAGGGGGTCGATTTGAAGGATAAGGACGAGCAGAAGCTTTTACAAGTTGTGTTTCTACCCTTCCTGCCAATTGAACTGCTTCATCTACGGTCCCGACTGGGTACATCTGAACTCGGTCCTGAATTGCCGGTCGCAACCCACCTATAAATCGTGACACCTTCTGTGACTCAGATTCTGACAGATCGTTTCGTGTAGCCAACCGTTGGAGTTCTTCAGTATAATCTGTAACAGCTCGATTTCCTTGTCGGCAATTTTGGTATTGGTGGAATAAGATTTGCTCATGATCACTAGGGAGAAATCGTGATCGAAGAAGACGTCTCATTCGAGGCCATGATGCGATGGGCGCCTTGTTTTGGCGGGCTCGTGAGAGTTGTAATTGTTCCCACCATGCAGAAGCACCAGATTTTAATTTAAACGCTACCAATTTTACCATTTTATGATCTGACACATCCATATAATCGAAATATCTCTCTACTTCGGCTAGCCAATCGAGAAAATCTTCGATACTTAATAAACCGTTAAAACTAGGAAGTTCAGCTTTACCTCGATAGTCTCTTTCAGCACGATCTAGACGATCGCCTCCATGGATTGGTCGTCGATCAAAACCCTCATTAATATCCTCGTCGCTGGAACTAGAATCATCTGGTGTAGCCCTACGATTTACCGCTGGTAGTGCTCTGCGATAATCAGGGTCACATCGTACAGCAACCATGGGTGGTGGGGCGACCATAGGTGGTGGAGCACCGCCTAGGGCTCGGGGCAGAAGTAGCGCATCCGCAAGACGGTCAAGGGTTGCCTGCAGTCCTTGCATGGTCAACTGACTCTCCCGATGGAAAGCTTCCATTCTTTCCGAAAGATAACGAATCCTTGTATCACCGTACACAGGATTTTGATTCATACCTTCGTTGTTTGCCATCGGCCCGAGGGAAAATCTCGCTCTGATACCAAATTGACGCAGAGATGAACGTAATGAGGTCGAACACTGTCTTCCTCAAGGATAACTACTCCGAATCCACGGAGCTTCTCTGGACTCCTCACAGAGACTTCTCGAATCCACGAGAAAAGAAAGCAAGAGAATAAGAATAAACTCTAATAAATTCAAAATTAATTGATGAAAAAATAAAAACGAGTTTACACCCCTTTAAATAAGGGAACCAAGCAACATGAAAGAAATCAGACTCATACTACAACTAAAACTCCTAGAATTCGCAACTTACTATTTATAGACGGTCGTGATATCTACTAGTGCGCAAGGTTTTCGGTCAAAAATAGTAAGTGTCCTATTTGGCTTCACCAAACCGTTCTCCTAATTATCCTAAGCACTTTTGATGTTGGACACAACTCTTAAACCCCAACGGATGAAGTGCTATAAACAAACTAAAACTTACTATAAATAGTAAAAACGAAATTAAAACGGGGAAACGACCATCGATCAGGGGGTTTCTCGCAAATCCGGGCTGCGCAACCCGGCGTAGCGGGGTTGGTTGGCTAAAGTAGCTCGTTCTACCCCAAAATCATATATTCTGCGTCGGATAACTCATTCCGGATTGTGAGATACGCCCGATCTAAGGTCTGATGGTCCGGATCACTTATGTTGTCGACCGTGCCTTTTCTGATCCATCTTGGCCATGAAATTGTCCGCGACCCGCTCTACATCATGAATAGAAGACATCTAAATTTTTAAATGTTGTTTAATAGAGTTTTTAGTTGTTGGATCAATGTCCATGAGGCCCTCTTGATCTGGGTATATGTGGTTGATGGTAGATATATAAAAGAAGTTTTCACAATATGATGATATTCAAAAATAAAAAAATAAAAAATGAAAAATCCATGGTGTAAAAGAGTCATGGCTGACCGGGATTGATTTTCAAATTTTGCTACTTAAAACCTTTATCATTTCCCTTTGAATAAGTTGAATGTTTGTAGGTCAACCACTTTCATCCACGTGACAACAAAAGGTAGCTGGAAGGTTGGATCGCTGTTGGAAGAACAATCTCAATTTAAAAATGGTCACTTAGCTGTACACCCTATTAATTAGTATATGAGGTCTGCTATAGTATTTATATGACATCTTACTCATCCAACAAGGTTTTCCATTTATGAAAATGTCAATTCCTCCAAAATCAGGTCAGAAATTCCTTGCATGAATTTGAGAGTTGAATCGACCTCATTCTCATGGTGGACAACCTTAGATGGGCAAGATGTCTTGCAAACACTATTATGGGCCCACATGCGAACTAGTTGAAAGTACAATCAGTTGTGTGTGAGCATTTCCTTTTAAATTACACTTTAAAGCATTGTTGGATTGATGGATGGAGTGATATGAGTTAGCTTTTTCCGTAGCCTTTTGTTTTGCTTTTATTATTAATCATATAGGCATTTTTAAAGGATATATAACATTGGCTATTTCGATGGTGGACATAAAAGGAGTTTTCAAAACACGTTGATATTAAATTACAAAAAATAAAAAATAAAATAAAAAACACGACAAAAGTGTCATATTGTGACTTGCAATTATCAATGGCACAACTGTTCTTTTTCTTGACTGGCCTTGGTTTTTAATTTTTACAAATTAAAACTTCTATCATTTCACTTTGAATAAGCTAAATGTCTGTAGGTCAATCACTTTCATCTAAGCCACGACAAAAGAAAGATAAAAAGGTTTGACGGGTGATGGAAGAGCAATCTCCATCCACGCATGCCATTTATGTAACATGTATGACCTCAAATTTGAAAATGTTTCCCTGGTTCTACACCCTATTAATTGGCATGTGGGGTCCACTATATTATTTATATAATATCTTACCCATCCAAAAAGGTTCCGTCACACTCACACCATAATATAATTTCACTACAATTGGTATTCAAACCTCTAGTGTTGAAACTCATGTGAATCTACCATATGAGTTAGTTTTTTCATAGCCTTTTGTTTTATTTCTATTATTAATTATATAGGCATTTTTAAAGGATAGGAAAAATCTGACCATTTGGATAGTGAAAATAAAAGGTGTTTTCATAAGAAGTGGTAGGGGTGTACATTGAGTCGAATCGAGTCGAGCCGACCTCTGCTCAACTCGGCTCGGCCATTGGCTGGCCTCAGCTTGAATTCGACTCGGCTCGGTCCTCGAGCCTGATTGACCAGTTCAGCTCGGTTCGATCAGTAGCTCAACCAACTTGGGCCGAGTTCGAACTAAGATTGAGCCGAGTTCGCCATTGAGGCATTTCTACAAACGCCTAAACTGCATCTTCAAAACTCATCTGTATGTGAAACAAAAGCAATGGTTTTACAGGTATTTTATCAAATACCTAAACAACATGAAAATCAAGAAAAACCAAGGAAAAAAGGGTATTTATTTCATGCACATACTTTCCTTACTACTAGCCACACTTTGTTGAGTCATTTTATCAAACACTTGGTGAGTAACATCAATGACAAAGTAATCGAGTCACCAAACTGGTTCGATTCGAGTTGGATTTGATTCGAGTCGAGTCAAGTCGAGCTAGGGCCGGCTCGAACTCATTTTTGAGCTCAAAAAATTAGCTTGACTTGGCTTGAACTCAACTTCGAACCGAGTCGAATCGAGCGTTTTTCGAGTCAAGTCAAGCGAGCTACCGAGCTAGCTCAATTCGTGTACACCCCTAAGAAGCGGCTATCTATAGCCACAAATAGTCAGATTTGTGTAGAGCCTCACTATGATGTATCTATTTATCCATGTCATCCATTTTTTTCTCGTATCATTTTAAAGCATGAGCCAAAGACTTGCATTTAATATAATCAAAACTTATTATTTGGTGTGGTTCACAAAAGCGTTGAATCTACCTCACTTTTGGGCTCAAATCTTAAACTGATACCAAAAAAGGGATGAAATGTGTGAATAAATAGAGACAACACGTGGGCCCCCACATAGATCTGTTCCTTCATAGCTAGAGACAAGCGAGGGTAGGACACAATCTACTCGTATTTTTACAATCTCTAATATTTAATTACAAAAATTTAAAATTAAAAAAACCCATGGTATAGAAGAGTCATAGCATGTGCTGCAATATTTCTGAGTCTCACACCCTTTCTTTTTCTTCACCATTTTTTATTTTTTATTTTTGTTAATTAAAACTTTTATTATTTCTCTTTGAATAAGTTCAGCATTTGTAGGCTGAGCACTTTCACCAAAAGCGGGCTCGAAAGAAAGATAAAAAAAATGTTGGATGGCTGATTGAAGAACAATCTCCATCCACACATATACCATTTGTATAGCTTGCAAGACTTTTAAATTTGAGAATTTTAAAAGTATTTGTACGGCTCATTATTTTGCATGTGGGCCCCACCATAGTATTTTTACGGCATCTCTTCCATCCAACAAGGTTTTCTCACCGTAAAAATGTTGATGTCTCAAAAATCAGATGGTTCCTACCGTGAAGATGAGATGCACCAATGGAGGTGGAGTTCTTTAGGTGGTGGTTTATGATTTTCTATGATATGCATTATGCGATGGTTGGATTGACCTGATTTTTGAGGTATTTCATTTTCATGATGGATAACCTTACTAAATTGGCGATATACCATTCAAACACCATGGTGGCCCCAAACGCTTGGCAGCATACCTAGTAGTGTGTGAGCACATTTCTTTTAATTGCACTTTATTGCATTGTTGGTAGAGATGACTTGACTTGTATAACTCGACTCGATCCGAACTAAATGGGTGAGTTGTTCTTGACCGATTAGGCTTCACCCAATTTAAACTCAAACCGAGTTGAGTTTGAGTTACCTGGTAACTCGATCTTAAACTCGATTCGATCATCTTTGACTCAATCAAAAATCTACTCAACTTGGATTTGAGTATATATATAATAATAATAAAAATTTTAAATTTTAAGTATCTCTAACTGTATATGTTGTACCTGGCCGTGCCCCGATCCCAAAGTCTCACTTACTCCCTCATCCTCTTCTTCTAAACCTGGCAACCACCCACTACACCCTCTCTCTCTCTCTCTCTCTCTCTCTCTCCCTTCTTAATTCGAATTAGTACCAACTTGAATCAACTCGGTACTTTTTATTAGGTCAGACTCGATCGGATAAGTCCAAACCAGACTCGAATTCAAATCAGTACAGGTAGACTTGGTACCCGAGTTGAGTCGAATTTGGGTCAAGCCTATTTTAAAACCGAATCAAGCCAGGTTAGCCCTAACTCGGTCCGACCCAACGTAATTCCCAGCTCTAATTGTTGGTCGTAGTCATATGAGTTGCATTGAGACACATATGCCTAGACTGCATTATTTAAACAGTTTTGACCATGTAATAATTTGAACGGTACAAATTGTCGGCAGAGAATTAATTTGATACTGTCCATTAGAAATTAAAGCTCTAGATTGAATTTCTCGCCTTTAAAGTTCAACTTCCGGGAAAGGATCCTATCCATCCCATCTATAACCAGCTATAAGAAAACAGGGCCCACTTTGACTGTTAGCACTGAATGCGACACACGATCCTACATGCCCGCGCAAGCAGATCTACGGCTATCTCTCCATCTAAGATGGCCCCCACCATTTTGGTGGTTTGGAATCAGGTGCCTGTATGGCACGTGTGAAATGTCATGGTGCATGTGCACGCACGCCTCTTGTACTCTGGCAACGTACCAAACGACGCGTCACAACACATACAGGGGATTAAGAAGAGAACAACGTGTCATTTCTCTTTCAACCCTAGCCGTGCTAGCCGTGCTAGCGTACGTCGCGTAGTACTTCGCTTGGCTCATTCTCGCCTACGGTTCGTCATGTATTTGGAATTTTAATCAGATCTAATCCGTCCATAATGCACGATGACTCATTTAAACCCTAGAAATTAAATTTTTTAATGATCTAAAACTCAAGAGGCCACGAATTAACCCACTATTATATTTATGTAGGGCTCATCTTAGTGCTTATCTTAGATCCAATCCATTCATCTGATGTTCCTCATTAGCATGAATGAATTACCTTATAAGAAAACCTTTCCAAGGCTCGAGTTGGCTACACCACGAGAATTTAAATGGGTGGCCCAGATGAGTCTTGAATCAACCTAATTTTAAGATCAACGCTAAGAAAAGAAATGATGTACCTAATGAACGGTTTAGATTTTATTCTTGTTTGACTATTTCCCCCCCAATATGGAGAAAATGCCCAACATAGGTACATACGCGATGTACTCAAGCGTATTCCGTTCAAAGGATCCCTCATTCAAAGAGAAGGATAGTTTGGTAATTTCGGTGGAGACTTTCGTCAACGTCGTCAACCTATTTTTATCATGCAAGTTGCTCGCTGATTCCACTCGTTTTGTAGCGGGGCAATTCCGTAATAATAACGAAACTATTCTGTGCGTTTTCTAAGCATTTATTAACCGGTGGTAACTCTTCGGCATGGCCTATACGTGCACCGATATCTGCAATCGAAATCTTGAATCCCATTTTGGATGAAGTACAACACCTTAGATCACATTGTCTGAGTGATCCTGATCGTTTATTTGGGGTTTAATGAATGGATGGATGAGAAGAAAATAGTCGGTGATCTGAATTCAATGTGAAAATTTAGATAGAAGTGTCTGATTGATCTGATTTTTGGGCTATGATCCATTCACAGTGTGACCCACGTTTTGTGTGGTCTTGATTGGGTTTCGCTTATGGAAGATGTACAGTGGAAGTTTTACAACCATTTAGTAAGCAGAAGAGAGCAAACAGCGCGTGAGTCGCAATCTTAAAAAGGAAAGTGTACGATACTCGGCAGAGATACTTGTGGTATCCTTGTGTTTTGAGTTCGTACAAAAGTTTATCTTTTTTCACTGATCCAAACCATTCATTTGGCTGGCCTAGCAGTGGATAGGCTATAAACCCAAAATCTCCTTCATCGAGTAATCCTTACCGTTTGATTTGCGGCGTACAAATAGATGGTTAAAAATAATACAATGTTTCGTCATTTCACATCAAGCCTAACAAGCCAGAGGATGGAATATCCCATTCAATAGGCTTGGATTTAGAAAAAAACAAAGGAAAAGGGCCAGAGATTGGAAGAATGGGATCTCCAATGCTGGAGGTTTCAAGGAAATAGCCTATAGATAGTGGATTTCAAATTATATCAAGGGCTTGGATCGTTGACAAATGGTCCTGGGGATACTAAGGTCTCACTTATACAGGTGAGGCCACATGGTTTAATTTGTTTAGTGATCTAAGCCATAGGTTCCTGGCGGAGAGAACGGCTAAAATGCTATTGGTCCCAAAGCTTTTAAATGGCATGTAAGATGCTCAACTATCAATTAGGATAGTTTATTTAATAGTATCATTGAAAGCAAGCCATGATGCAAATAGATGATCCTAACATTATGAATAAGGCTAATTTATTGCAATCATAATATATTTATAAGGAGGGGTGTACACGAATCGAGCTAGCTCAGTTAGCTTGCTTGACTCGACTCGAAAAAGCTTGATTCGACTTAGTTCGAAGTTGAGATTGAGTTGAGTCGAGCTGATTTTTTGGCTCAGCAATGAGTTAGAGCCGAGTTCGAGCAGGCCACGGCTCGACTCGACTCGAGTCAGATTGAATCCAGCTCGAATCAAACTAGTTCGATGACTCGGTTACTTTGCCATTGATGTTGCTCATCGAGTGTTTGATAAAATGACACAACGAAGTGTGGCTGATGGCAAGGAAGATATGTACAAGAAACAAATATCCTTTTTTTATTGGTTTTTATGTTGCTTATAAGGTGTTTGATAAAATACTCGTAAAACTATCACTTTTATTTCACATACAAAGGAATTTTGAAGATGCAGTCCAGGTGTTTGTGGAAATGTCTCAATGGTGAACTTGACTCGATCTTGGCCCGAACTCGACCTAAGCTAGCCCAAGCAGCTGACTAAACTGAGTCGAGTTGACCAGTCAGGCTCGAGGACCGAATCAAGCCGAGTTCGAGTTGAGGTCAACTAGTAGTCGAGCTGAGTCGAACTGAGGCTAGCTCAACTTGGTTCGACTTGATGTACACCCCTATTTATAACTCGCATGGTTAGAATCATCAAAAGAAAGTATAATTTAAAGACACAAGCTGTAAAAAATAAGATATATCGAATGGAAGTTGAATATGATGATTGCAGTTATTTTATTTATCTGCTTCATCTTTATTGATGCGAAAAACTTGACGTGCCCTCAATTATCCATTTTTCTTGCTATTCATTGGATGTTTATGATTATTCAACCGATACAAAATTTACACCATGGATATCTCATGGATGTTTAAGAGTATTGGAAAAGTTGCTAAAATAATTTCAAAGTTCTTGAAGAGGCTTGAAATTTAAAAAGATGGCCTAATAATTTTATCAAATAAGGTAGTTTTAATTGTTGGATTTTAGTTTAAAGTTAAACTTTTATAATTTAAAGACAATAAGTCCTATAATGCTTTAATAGCAATATAACTTATAGTTCTTCTAGCTGGGTTTAGCTCATTTGGATATTTTCGTTGATTAATGTAAATGGTCTATTAGGCTTAGCATGCATTTTTTACTCTCTCCCAAAAATTTATTGATTGAATGATCTAATTAATAATTGATCTAGGACTATCTTATATAGCCATTCAATTCCCAAGTTATAGATGAAATGATTATGATCACATGCAAAAATTGATTCTTTATAATCATAAGTTCTCTGTGATAGATTGATCAATGTGAACGGTATGCAAGGCTTAGCACACATTTCTTAGTCTATTTAAAAATATCATTCATTGAATTATCTAATTGATTATTGATCTGGGACTATCTTATATAGCCATTCTATTCCTAAGTAATGGATGAAATGACTATGATCACATGACTAGAGTGATTCTTTATAATCATAAATTACTCACGATAGCCATGACAAATATACATGGATTATAATGGTTACTAGGCCTAGTTTTCAGTAAACAATCTTGACTATCCATATTAAAAACTATTGGTTAATGGTTTGGATTTAAAAATCAATATCGATTGATGAATTGGATTGTCCAAAGTTAACTAATACAACTCAAAGTACTAGCAGCACCAAAGCATTTCTATACGATAATTTTCAAATATATAGAGAAGTGGTTTGTTTTACAAATTTCTTTTGGCACATTAAAGGAAATTTACAAAAATAAATGCATACCAATATATGTTGGAATTGTCCGTCAAATGTAGATATACTTAAGAGATAATTATTTTGTAATTATTGTACTTTTTATGTATTTATTGTTAGAATTTTGAATTCAAACACTAACATCAATGTATTTTTGATAGCGATATGACATAAAGTAATATTAAACTATCATCTTTATAAATTTAAATTTACAGTAAATATGAGGAGGTAGAGCCAATAAGGGGACAAGTTATTTATAATCATCAAAGATTTTCTTTATATAAAAGTGATAAAACATCTTTTTATCTCTATTTTGAATTTGATACCATTCAATCTTTGGCTTTGAAGATTCTATGCTTATCTAAATATCTTCAATGAGTTAGATGGATTAGATGTGTTATTATTTTTATCAAGCTTACTATTTTTAGTAAGAATAGAAGTATAAGCTTATATAACTCTCTCTGGTGGGAACAAGAGTTAGGTGGGCTACACCAAAGAGGACTCTTGGGATGGTGATGTTTTATTTTTCATTTCATCATATGGAGACTCATCTCATGAGCGGGTTGGACTCACCTTATAAACTTCAAAGTGGGCCAGAAAGGTCGGCATGGTGGGCTGTCCCGTTCCTACTGTTCTATATGGTGTTGCCCAAATGACTTTCTGATCAGCCAGATTTCTAGTTTTATAATCTAACATGAGCTGACCTAACAAATGGAAGGAGCTGATGCCAGAAACACATTACAGTGGGCCCCACAGAGCTTTTCTGGCGCGGGCTCTCTACAACACAGTTGTAGGTAAATCGCGTCCTTCCGAACGGTAACCCAAGGTAAAATAGTAAAGGGGTAACCCGCAGAAGCACCCCAAATTATAGTTCGTTTCCAAACCC
Organism: Magnolia kwangsiensis; assembly: GCA_037074715.1. NCBI lineage: Eukaryota > Viridiplantae > Streptophyta > Magnoliopsida > Magnoliales > Magnoliaceae > Magnolia > Magnolia kwangsiensis. The sequence continues at coordinate 138,338,763 of CM073577.1, forward strand.
GAACAATACGACCCCCAAGAATCCAAAAATCAACGGTTGCAGTTCATTCCTCACCACTCTGGCAAGTTGATGGTAGATAGCGTGATACCATCAGTGTAATTCTAGCAACGGGGGGCCATCAATATCCAAACTCCCGCGGACTACTAAAACATCACCAAAGAGTAAAAATGCCCAGCATGAAGGCATTGCAGGAGGTGAGATTTAAAATGCGATTTGCAGCTCCACTCATCAGGTAGGCCATATTTCTACGTTGATCCCACGTCGAATATGTGAATACCCGGAAAATCAGACTGCTCCACTCATCAGGTGGGCCATATTTCTACTTTGATTTTAAACCGACGGTGATTTTTTGTAACAATTCGTTGTTATATGATCCACCCAAACTTTTGAAAATGATCTCTATTCGTCAGATTATTATCATGAACGGTTTGGATGTCTTACATGTGAGTAGATTCCCACACGTGCCGAGAATCGCTCTTGGAATCTCTCGTCGTGCGAATCACCTACCTAATAATCCACCAAACCAACGCAACCGACACAAGTCAAATGCCATTAACTCCCCATAAACAAGAAACACTAGTCATTTCCAAGATTTCCCAGGGGCAAATCCGTCATTCCATCTTTAAATAACTATCCCCTGTTTCGCTTTCCAACACTACTTAGACCAGCGAACGCAGCTTCCAAAACCTCTCCCCTCCGTTTCTCTCTTCCTTTCTCTACTCTCCATTTCTCCTCCCCATTTCATCGAACAGTTCGTCTGCGTCTGGTTTCCCACCCCCCCAACACTCCGTCTTTTGCCATTTCCTTTCGATCCGATAGGAGAGGAGGTAGGGAGGGGGGAAAATATCTTTTTCTTGCTTTGATGGCTTGACTGGAAGGGGTAAAGAAATGGTGGGGAAGGTGCCTTTTGGGCTCTCGCTGAGCTGCGCAGTCGTGTCTTGCACGATCGCTGCGATTCTGGTTAGCCGGCGGGCGAAGAGTCGGCGCAAGTGGAACCGCGTGGTGGACGTTTTGAGGGAATTCGAGGACGGGTGCTCGACATCGATAGGGAGGTTGAGGCAGGTGGTTGATGCGATGGCGGTAGAGATGCATGCTGGGCTGGCGTCGGAAGGCGGGAGCAAGCTCAAGATGCTGCTCACCTTCGTCGATAAACTCCCAAATGGGTATATAATGAGATTTTTCTTGCTTTTGTGATTTGTGATGTTCTCTTTTTGTTGTTTTTTTTTGTATTGTTTCTGGCGATTGTTTAGTTTTGTATTGATTTCTGGGCTTTTGTTCTTTCTTCTCTGTGATTTTTGTGTTTCTTGAGAGAAAATATTGCTGGGTTTTTGGTATTATTTTCTTTTGCTTGATGGATTGGGTGACTGATATACGTATGTGTATGCACTTTCCTTTTGATTTTTCTTTTTTTCAAATTTTTAGATTTTGACTTTTCTGTTTGGTTTTATTGGATGTGGCGTTGTTGGTTTTTCTTTCTTTCTTTCTTTTTTTTTTTTTTTTTTTATTTTTTTAAACTTTTTAATCTTAAAGATGTGCTATTATGATCATTTTTAAGTCTTGTATTTGGTTTTGGTATGAGAAAGATGATGCAGAAACTGGGTTGGATGGACACATGAGGGATTTGGTATCTTTAGTGTTGATGGTTAGGTCTGGTAGGTCTTACTTTATTTAATTTATATTTTTGGGATGGTGTGTTTGTTTCTTAATTTTATTTATTGATTTTGAAATTCTCATTTTGTGGTTTTTATTTCTTTTCAAAAACCTTTGCACATTATTATTGTTATTGTTATTATTATTATTATGATTATTTTGTTGCTGTTTGTTTTTAAATGTACGGATTAAAATGATAAAGAAGCTATAGGGGGATGGTGGGTCTGTTGTGAGGTGAGTGGAGTTACTCACGAATTTATGTAGATTGGTCAGATTTGGAGATACATTCTTTTTCCTTTTTTCCATCCTTTTCTTTTGGGTGCTTGACAGCTTATCTTGTGAGGTATAAAAGAGATTCCTCTGGGCCATTAATGAGGAGACATACAAATGAATAATTGAACATTTGCTTGGTCCAATTATCTTTACGTGTGACGACCACTTCTGGTGATCCAGTTTGTTCATTTGATGAGACCCATAGTGGATGGGAGTGGGTGTTGCAACAAAAATCTCCCTCGTTGGATGATCCTAACCTTATGTCTGGGGCACCGTTAAATATGAGCCATTGGTTGCAATTGACTGTTTTCTTTGGATGGCTAGGATCACCTAATAGAGGAGATATTAGGGCATGGCCCATTCCTTGATGGGGCCATTGGTTGTTGGTCAGCTTAGGTTACTAACCTGGGAACAACTGTATCAATGCCAGTCAATCACATATCATTTTGTTTGATCGAACCTACCCACAAGACCTCATTAGAGAAATTTACTGCACCTTGTGTTGGGTGATATCATGATAGTGATCTGTTGGTTGTTTGGGGTCAATTTTAGCTGTATCAATGCCAGTCAATCACGTATCATTTTGTTTGATTGAATCTCCCATAAGACCTCGATTGATTGATTCTTACGCTTGGACGGGTGGTAGGCTCCTGGGAGTTTCAACGCCCAGTCCAGGGTTCGAGTATCCATAGGGGGTGAAATTCCCACAGTGTAGGGAGTGAGTGTGTGGGGGTGTGTGTGCGTGTGTTTGTGGGGTGTGCGTGTGTTAAAAAAAAATAAAAATAAAAATAAATCTCCCATAAGACCTCGTTAGAGAAATGTACTGCACTTTGTGTTGGGTGATATCATGATAGTGATCAGTTGATTTTTTTTTTTTTTTTTTTTGGTCAATTTTAGTTATATCAATGCCAGTCAATCACATATCCTGTTTGATCGAACCTCCCACAAGATCTCATTAGAGGAATTTACTGCACCTTGTGTTGGATGAGATCATGATAGTAATCAGTTGGTTTTTTGGGTCAATTTTATGCAAATGCAATGTTTGACCTGCTTCTGCTTATTTATTTATTTAAATTTATTGTTTCTTGATATGGAAAAGACTAAAGAGAAGCTAAAAATTTATAAATCCAAAACTTGCTTGTCCCGAAGGTTAATTGTAATTTGGGGTTGAGTATTATGCTAGTTTGGATTTGTTTTCATTAAGGAGAGCTGGGTTTGGATTTTGCTAGATGTGGGTGGCTACTTTTCTTGCCTCTCTTCGGTGTTAGAGTGGTGGTTGTGGCCAACTGTATTATTTTTGCATGATGGTAATGATGTGGAATGCTTGTCTATTTATTTTGGTGTTTCTGATGTGCTCTTAGGAGTGAAAAGGGAATTTTTTATGCGCTCGATCTGGGAGGCACTAACTTCAGAGTCTTGCGTGTTCAACTTGGAGGTCAACGTTCAACCATCTTGGGACACCAAGTTGAACACCAACCCATCCCCCAACACTTGATGACCAGCACAAGTGAGGTATCTGATCTGTTCTCTTTCTAGCTTTCGTTCTGCTTGGTTGACCTTATTTTATTAGGTCTTGCTTTTGGCGTCAGTAGCATATGCCACTTGGCGTTTGTGCTTACTTAAGACTATTGCATTCATTGCAATAGTTGATTTTTATTTTCTAAGATCTGTTCTTTCAGATTTCGGAACAATTGCTATTGACTTATTTTTTTCTTCTTCTTTTGTAGGAACTATTCGATTTCATTGCCTCGAAGTTAGAACAATTTGTGGAAGGAGAAGGCAATGATTTTGAGCTCACACAAGACAAGAGGGAGCTTGGATTTACATTCTCTTTTCCTGTGAGACAAACATCTGTTTCATCAGGTAATCTTATCAAGTGGACAAAGGGATTTGCAATTGAAGACATGGTAAGTAATGAGTTAGGTTCTATTCATGAACAATCCATTAAAGTTGTACTTTTTAGACGTCTTTTAAGCTCTTTAAAAGGCTTCCACAAAGTTTTTGGTGCTTATGCTTTCTGGTAATTTGTCCATTGTTTGCTATATCACTAATAATAATATTTTGTATTTTACAGTGTAGAGCCTATTGCTTTTGAGAGGCTAATGGATATATTCCATTTCTAGAACTTAATTACGGCCAATACTTATGTCATTATTCCTTTTCAATTTTTAAGTTACTTGGCAGAATTGTTTACTTCATGGTTTATCCAAAAGTTACCTCGGAGGCCGGTAGCTCTAGTATGTAGTACATTGGAGTTTGGCTTATTTGGGCACTCCAATACAACTACTTAATATGTGTGAATCCTCTTACATACTTATTAAAACACATAAAATATTGTATTGAGCATGTTGTTTTTGTTATTTTTATCATTGCATGCACAATTATTTTATATGATTACTAGTGCATAATTCAAAGTATAAATGCGTAGATCATCATCATATCGTCTTGGCCTTCTCCAAGCTATTTGGATTTGGTTTTAAATATCTATATACTAATATGAGTATACGACCATAGTTTTGGTTCGCAAAAAATAGTGATAGGCTTCATGAATGACCTATGAACTTGATCAAAAGATTGGTATTGAAAAACATAGGTGTAGTAGTGATATGGGTGATATTTTGAAAATTCTAGACAGTGCCCTCATAGCACATGAGTGCATAGATTATAGATTTAAACAGATGGTTCTAGTGGTTGTTTGCAAGTTGGACGTTGAGAAGGCTTATGACCATGTGGAGTGGGAATTCCATGACTACATGCTGGGAAGATTGGGATGTGGTCTCAATTGGAGAACATGGATCCAGTTACGTGTTAGGTCACTTTCATTCTAAGTGCTTGTGAGCGGATCCCCGAAAGGGTTCTTTGGGCCATCTAAAGGGCTTTGTCAAGGGGAACCGCTCTCTCCCTATCTTTTTTTGGTGATAGAGGAAGCCTTCAGTTGCATGTTATCCAAAGGTAGGCTAATCGCATCAGGGGATTCAGGGTTGATAACTTGTCTTTCTCGACATCGCATCTCCAGTTTGTAGACGACACGATAATATTATGCGATGCTAATCCCTTAGCAGTTTCTAATCTTCGCAAAATTGTACCGTGTTTCGATGTGGTTTATAGGTTGAAGGTAAATGTGGGAAAGAGCGAGATGCCGGGGATTCATCTCACTGCTGAGGAGATTGGGAATCTTGCTTCTACATTTGGATGCAGGATTGAATCCTTTTTTTCTACCTATTTGGGGCTTCATTTATGCATCGGGAAGCCTCCTAAACATCCATCAGATAGGGTAATTGAACGTATTGAAGGAAAGTTGTCCAAGTGGAAAAGTCGGAACCTCTCATTGGGCGGTCATTTGACACTTATAAAACTGCCTTCTCTAATATGCCAACATATCTTGTCCTTATTCAAATGCCCTCAATCTATCTGGGAAAGATTAGACAAAGCTTAGAAGAAACTTTGCCCTCAATCTATCTGGGAAAGATTAGACAAAGCTTAGAAGAAACTTTCTTTGGAAGGGTTTGGATGATAGAAATAAGTTTCATCTTTTGAGATAGGAGGAGGTTTGCAAGCCCCAATCTCAAGGTGATGCAAGGATTCATAATTTGTCCATCATGAACTTGGCCCTAATTGACAAATTGTTATAGAGATTTGGGATGGAAGAGGATCACTTATGGCGTAAGATTATAGCTAGTAAGTATGGTCTGAAAGAAGGGGGATGGGAGGTGAAGGAGTCTTTGTTGTATTGGCCCTCTCATATATGGAAATTAATTTCATCCTTGAAAATCAAGTTTAAGGATGGCATTTCCTTTGCTATTGGGAATGGTACGCGAATCTGATTTTGGAAGGAGTCTTGGTGTGGTGGACACCCTTTGGAACGAGACTTCCCTTGCCTGGCTAGCCTTGCAATTGTAGAGGATATGAAGATGGTTGATTGCTTTTCTTACGTTGGATATAGTACGATTTGCATGCTCCCCTGTGGGATTAATTTCTCAGATAGCAAAATTGAACATCTCCTCTCCTTCCTTGTGCGCATTGGTTTTGTGGTTCCTGTGGAAGAGTCTAACTCGATGGTGTGGTTGAATCACAACTCAGGTCGCTTTACAGTTTTCCCCTTTTACGAGATGCTCTGCCTTGCAACACCATCTATAGTGGGGACTTACTGCTTTTCACTTTTGGTCATATGGAGCTCCTGCCAGTGTGACAACCTTTACTTGGTGGGGAGAATGAGTGTTGACGATCGATAATTTGCAAAAGCGAGGGATGCCCATTTCGAACATGTGTTGCTTGTGTAATTGGGATGTTAAATCCATTGACCACCTCTTCATTTTTTGTCCTTTTAACCTATTATGTTTGGCAACACTTCTTGGCCTTATTTGGTATTTCTTGGGTTATGCCGGGATCAGTGTGTGCTCTCTTATGGGCTTCGCATGGGGGGGATATGGTTAGGAAGGCCAGGTTTGTTTGACAACTTTCCTTGCCAGCAATTTGGCGGGCCGTTTGGGGAAAAGGACTAGACATCGCTTTCGTAATACTTGCACCTCTCGTGAAGCAGTGATTGATACATTTTCTATTTTCGAATCGGCATCAACCCTGAATGTTGAGCAGTATTTGATCAAATTAGTCGTAGGGATGTAATTCCTGGGGTTTCCCTTGTATTCTTTTCCCATCTTGGTTCCAAGCGGGCCTTTAATAAAATCTCATTATTCTTCCAAAAAATTAAAAAACCTCATTTAACTTGTCTTTCATAAACAATTGAATTTGAAGACTTAAAGATGATCAGATTGAAATGCGGTGATGTCTTCGAAAGGTGAAGATTTACCTTGTTTACTTTTGAGTGGTCAACAAAATGAAGATGCTAGATGATGCGATGATATAGGTGAGGTTGAATATTTAACAAATCATGGCTTTGAGCCGCCACATGATTCCCCAAGCCGTTCATCATCATCATCCAAGCCTCATCCCAATTCATTGTGGTTGGCTACATGAATCCAGTTTTGCCATTTCACTCTATTAGGGGGTGTTTGGCGCATGGTATTAGATGGGATTAGGTGGGATGGAATTGCATTTGGTCCCGTGCCAATTCCACTCAAATGTTTGGGAAGAATGGAAAAGCTTGGAATTAGATTAGATGGAATTGCATTGGGTCTCGTGCCAATTCCACTCAATGTTAGCAAGTTGTGTAGGTCCCACCATGACGTGTGGGCTATATCCACACCGTCCACCCATTTCTCCAGATCATTTTAGAGCATGGGCCAAAAAATTAGGTAGATCTAAAGCTCAAGTGGACCCCACCATAGAAAACAGTGGGGATTGAATACCTACTGTTGAAAACTTCTTTGGGGCCGCATAAGTTTTGGATCTGCCTCATTTTTAGGCCCATGCCATAAAATGAGGTTACAAAATAGATGAACGGTTTGGATATAACACGTGTTATTCTCAATAGTTTCAAATGATGGTGGGTATATCCATTCAATGTACCACTGTATTACAAACATAGCATGGAATTAAGCTTATCCCATGGTAACAGGGGACAATCCTTGCCATGTGTAATAATTATGTTTTTTTAATCTCATCCCACCTAATCCTTCCCAATGCCATGCGCCAAACACCCCCTTAAGGGCCATACCTTCAATTAGACCATAGGTCATCAAATATTTTCATACTACCTCCATACACGTCCTTTTAAGCCTTCTCTTATGCTCTTAGGGGGTGTTTGGCGCATGACATTGGGAAGGATTAGGTGGGATGGGATTCAAAAAACATAATTATTACACATGGCAGGGATTGTCCCCTATTACCATGGGATAAGCTTAATTCCATGATATGTCTGTAATATGGTGGTACATTGAATGGATATACCTGCCATCATTTGAAACTATTGAGAATAATACATGTGTTGTATCCAAACTGTTCATTTGTTTTGTAACCTCATTTTATGGCATGAGCCTAAAAATGAGGCAGATCCAAAACTTATGTGGCACCAAAGAAGTTTTCAACAGTAGGTATTCAATCCCCGCTGCTTTCTATGGTGGGGACCACTTGAGCTTTAGATCTACTTGATTTTTTGGCCCATTCTCTAAAATGATCTTGAAAAATGGGTGGACGATGTGGATATAGCCCACACATCATGGTGGGACCTACACAACTTGCTAACATTGAGTGGAATTGGCATAGGACCCAATGCAATTCCATCTAATCTAATTCCAAGCTTTTCCATTCTTCCCAAACATTAAGTGGAATTGGCACGGGACCGAATGCAATTCCATCCCACCTAATCCCATCTAATACCATGCGCCAAATGCCCCCTTGGAGCCTTCAACTTGTACCATCTTACTCCTAAGCGGCGTAATTCTTGGTCTTCGTTTCACATGACCACATTATCTAAGTCGAATTTTTATGAATGCATATTTCTAATTCTATCCTTCATCGTTTGGCTGAATGCATTCATTTCTAATTCTATCCTTCCTCATTTGGCTTAATGCATTCGTTTCTAATTCCATCCTCATCTGACTGCTCATCCATCTCAATGTCCCCATTTTAGCGACACTCATCTTATGGGCATGCTGTTGCATAGTTATCTTATAAAATTCGCCTTTCGGTTTGAGTGGTACACAATAATCACATAACACTCCAGAGGCATAACTCCAACTTATTCCACCTAGCTTGAATTTTATGGGAAACATTTTTTTAATCTCTCCATTCTCATGAATTATTGACCAAGGTATCGAAAGTTGGCCATTTTGGTAAAAAAATTCAGTCTCTATTCTCCTCAAGCTTTCCTTTCGAAGAGGGGGGGAAAAAGACTCCTCAAGCCTCACTAGCTGTTTCGTAGGCAAATTTCACACGTAAGAACGTAGCTAATGGGATTTCTCTATCTATTAACATTTAGTTTTATCATCAAACAATTATAGTATTGGCTTAAAGCTAATAAGGTTAGGGTTTACGAAGACGAAGAAGAATAGGGGAGATGGATCATACCGCTGATTAGAGCTGGGCATTTTTGGTCTGATTCGGTGGATTCGACCCGATCCTACCCAGTTTGACCCGACCCGACTTGAACCGAGGCTTTGATTGGTGCGGTTTGACTTGGATTAGTCAGATCTGACCGTTCATCGGATCGGGGTCGGATCATGGTGGGTTAGGACCGATCCGAATTGAAATCCGAATCGAATGGATCCTATCCGGACCGTTCCAATCCGATCTGGGTGATTCAAAAGGTGGAAATCAATACTTCTACTTTTCCCTGTGGTATGGTCCACTTGAGCTTTGGATATGTATCAATTTTGGGTTTACCACTAAAATAATTTGGAAAAATGAATGGACGGTGTGGATAATCCACATGCATTCACGGTACGCCCCAACAGAGTTTACTCTATACGATTAGAGCCTGCAGTGTAATTTCGTTGGGAAGCGGATTGGGTACTGAATAACTCATTACGCTAAGCGTATTGAGTAAACTCTGTGGGGTCCATCGTGATTTATATATTTTATCCACTCCTTCAATCCATTTTATAAGATAATTTTAGGGCTTAAGCCCCAAAAATGAAGGATATCCAAATCTCAAATGAACCACACCATGGGAAACAGTGTGAATTGAAAGTCTACCATTGAAAATTTCTTGGAACCACAGAAGTTTTGGATCATGCTTATATTTTTATTTTCCCTTCATCCATGTCGGTATGATCTTATGAACTGGTTAGATCACAAATAAACATCATTGTGGGGCCTAGTAGGGTTTCAACGGTGGAAATCATTATTCCCACTGTTTCCCTGTGGCATGATACACTCGAGCCTTTCATATTCTTCAATTTTGAGCCCAACCCCTTAAATGAGGTGTAAACACGGATGGACGGCGTGGATAGACCACATACATTCATGGTGGGCCCAACTAAGTTTACTAAGAGCGTATTCACTAAGTTGTAATCCGAATTCAAATTTCGTGCCGTGCACGACACTTTAACACAGACCTTACAGGTTGGACGTGGATTTCGAAGTTCTCGCGCAAGATGCTGGGTGGGGTCCACTGCAATGTACGTTATAAATCCATTTCGTCCATCCGTTTTTAGGGCTAGTTTTAATACATTCTACCAAAAATGAGGTGGATACAACTCTCAGGTAGGTCACACGAGAGGGAAAATTGGGGAAAGAAATTTCTACTGTTGAAACCTTACTGGGCTCCACCTTGATGTTTATATGATATCCAAACGGCCAAACCTTTTACAAGGTTATTCCCAATGGGATGAAGTGAAAACACTAAAATTACATCCTGACACAAAACTTTCACGGCAATACATACGCTTCAACGGTGCTCATTGAATGCCCACCTTTTCCTCTTGTATGGCCCACGTGAGTGTTGGATATACCTCATTTTTTGTCACACATCCTAAACTGATATCATAAAACGGATGGAAGGGATGGATTTCTCAAAAACATTTCGGTGGGCCCCACCCAGCATCCTTGTGCAGGAAAAAATCCGTTTAATTGCAGGCTACAGCTACAAATCACGTCACTAGTCACTACAGGCTACAGCTGTGTGCAGATACGTGTTGTGCAAATACTAGCGGAGACGTGCCTCGAGCTCCGAGTTGTACGAACGGCCTAAATGAGATCAAAATTACATGGGCCCACATGTTGTATTTATTATATCCATACCGTTTATCCATTGTTCACGATCATTTTAAAGCATTTGAAAAAAAATGACCTACAGATTGAACCAATCCGATCCATACCTTACCCGATCCGACTCGGTTTTCCTCACCGAGTCGGACTCGGTTCGAGTCAGGCCAACCATACACTGGATCGGTTCGGATTATGTCCCGGACTCGGTCCCGGATTGAATCGAGTTTGGGTCAGTCTATGCAAATTTCGGACCGATTTGGGTTGGACCCAATTCGATCCGACTCGATCCCATGCCCAGCTCTACCTCTGATGCAGGACAATTAACGACTTTCTCTAAAAGCTCGAACTGATAGAGCATGGCAAATTAATCCCTGTATCTCATAGCCCAGACCCCGAATCCATCGGTTAGGTCATCGGCTGAACCCTCTTCGTGGGCCCCAAATCCATGGGCTCCGCCTCACGCGAGCTACTCGCCTCACATGGGCTCTAAATCCATGGGTTCTGCGAGCCACCCACCTCGAGTGTGCCCCTGCACCCAATAGACCACCCCACTTGTGCCTAGTGTGATAATGCTTCTCCATTAATTACCCTCGGTGAGGAGTCTTGAACACGAGACCTCTTGATCTGATACCAATTCGATGCAGGACAATTAACCACTTTCTTTAAAAGCTTGAACTGATAGAGCATGTTGAATTAATCCCTTTATCTCATTGCCTAGGCCCCAAATCTATGGGTTAGGTCAGGTCATTGGCCGAACCCTCCTCGTGGGCCCTAAATCCATGGGCTTCGCCTCACACGAGCCACCCACCTTACACGGTCCCCAAATCCATGAATTCTGCGGGCTGCCCACCTCAAGTGTGCCCTTGCATCCCACGGGCCACCCCACTTGAGCCTAGTGGGAAAACGCCTCCGCATTAACCTCATAATGCCAAATAGTGTTAAAGGAGACCTCATCGGCAAGATCCTCAACAAATTAAAAAAGAATGGGTTCTTCTCAAAGGTTTCCAGCATGAGGATGAAGCGATTATTATTATTTATTTATAAAGAAGTATTGTAAAGATTTGTCCTCAAAGATTGTTGAATTGGTTGATTACATTATATTAGGTCTCATGGTCGCTATGTTATGGGAATGTAAGAATGTTGTTGGGATGGGTTGTAAGATCATCAGAACCAACGATTTGTTGGGTTTTGTGCTTGAAGCCATTTGTGGAGGTTTTGCAGTTGAGATTTGGAGGAGTGTCATTCGTAGGAGCAATTTTAATGCAACTATAAGAGTAGAAAAACCAATTGCAATAATATGAATGCACGTACTTATATTTGAAGCTCCAAAAGTCTCAAGAAAATCACATGTTGCAATTTATTTTATTTTTATTTACAGTGGACAACCCCCTTAACCCACTTATCACTTAATGAGGTGACACTTAGGAAAACCACACCATTGATGTGGCTTACTAGCTTAGAATCATTCTTTTTGAGTGTACCTTTTTATAATGTAAGTCTTTATTTGTTCCTCTTCCTTGACCTCGGAGTTTATACAATCAGTAATAACCAAGGCGTTCCATAATGGTAATCGTGGTCGTAGTGGCCACTACCGTTACCATTATGATACGGTTTGTTATGGCCATTTTTATTTTTTGAAAAACCTGTTTTGAGATCGTTACAGGGCCATTAAAGTCCTTTATGGGTCCGTTACGAGGCCGTTAAATGCAGGTTTTTCTATAACAGCCATTATGGCCGTTTGCGCCCCATAACGCGTAATGGTTATGGTCGTTACGTAACTGTTTTTGTATACCATGGTAATAGCCTTTTGATAGTTTACGCCTTCGTGTTATAAGATCACAAGCTTAGAATCACACCATTGTGACACAAAGCTTTTTGGAATTGAACTGACTGTTGACTGCTCTTCCTTGACCTCAAATTCATCATCATTGATCACAATCACATTTAACATGCTGAATGAAGCCAACAAATCTTCCACTTTGTCATACAAAATCTCTCTAAGGATAATGTTTAGAGATAGGTTGCCCTTGGTGTAACTTGTATACTTCACCATAATGTGTCTTCCTTTCACCAACCTTTATTGTCTTAGGAAATCTGACTCTGAGGGGATAGCTATCAAGCTATACATCTTCCCCCAAACAGGTGGATTGTCTTCAGAGAAAACTCGAAGCCTTCTATTAGAATATTCCCCCATGGTTTTAAGCAATCTCCCATCCCTACTACATCCTTCCATATCTTGGACGCTTGAGTTCCTGGGTCCCACTTGCTGTACCATATTTCTCAAAAATAACTTTATGCCACAAGGCATCTCTTTCCTTACCAAAGTGCCATCTCCACTTACTCTGCAAACTTCTGTTCTTTACCATGATTATGCCAATGCCTAAAGCCCTTGCTTAGTTTTTGAATTTCCTCTCATTTCACCAAATGGAAGATCTTGTCCTTCATCTTGCTCGCGTTTTTTGGCGGTTTATACTTGATAAAATTTTAAGAGATGCTTCCCGCCCCCACACTCAAATATGTTACCACTTTACTTCATATTTCATGCAACTATACCCTTTTTCTCTTAGGTCTTTATAGAAAGGGATCTTTTGGATGCTTGCAAAATCACTAGCTTAAAGGGTCTATAGGTAAACACTTTACCGGTGGGTGTGTGAGTGGCAATATTTACCTATAAAGTGTTTACAAGTTCTAAACACTTTATAGTTAAACTCCCTCTTCCCTCACTCGTTTTTCTTTCTTTCATTTTTAATTTTTTTATTTTATATATAAAGGGTAAAACCTATGTTTTAGATTGTAAGAAGTCTTTACACCCAAGAAGGCATTCTACATATTAAAGCACAATAGTTGATACAAAAGCATGGTGCGTGGGGCCCATTGTGTTTATCCATTGATACTCTTCTATGAGCCAAAAAAATAGGCCAATTGATCATTGGGTGGGCCACATGATGGTAAATAGTTGGGATGGGACGCCTTCCATTAAAAACCTTTCAAATTTTATGTGGAGCCCATTGTGATAGGTGAAGGGCATACAATGTTCAGAGTATTTGCATTGTTACATGAAAGGTTAATGATGGGGACACCATGTGCACGCATGCCCGCACCCCACCACTCCTACGCACGTACGAACGCAGGAGGACCCCACCATCGATCTGGCTTGACGACGTCTAGGGAGGGTCTCCTATGTAGAAGACAAATTTTGGTTCAAAAAAGTGGGCCCGATAGTAAAGAAAAGCCCATCATGGGATCTCATGATCGTGACCCACTCGTCGGATTGATTTCATATTTTAGGTTTTGCTTATTGTTATTATTTAGAACATTGTGAATGCTTTAGATTTTTCTGTTTAGTTTTTATTTTAGTTTACTTCATCGCCAACCATGATCGTGACCCACTCATGGTGCGAGTTTTGGGGTATAGGATTTTTCCTATAAATAGGCACCCCTTGTAGTTCTTTTGATTGATTGAAGTTAATAAAAAAATTTCTGCTTTATTTTTCTGCTCTCTTCGTGAGTTGTGGAAGAATTCAAAAGTGGGTGCGAAGCCCTCCCTTTTCGAAGGGTTAACTACCATGGTGTGAAGCCACATCGATTCCGATTCACCCCCATCGTTCATCATCTTTTTTTTCCATCTTCCCTCACCATCCGTACTTCGAATTCGTCCCTTTTGTTGCATCAGATTTCTTCATTACAGCAGGTTTTCAAATTTCGGCCCGTAGGTGAGCTGAAACTTCAGCGGAGCACCACGCACAAACTGTGCGGCCGTGATCACACGCACGTGCGTCTGGGCCATTGTTGCTGTCCGCGCGCGGGAAGTGTCTTTCGGTTTAGGTTTTCTTCTTATTTTATCCTCTCATATCAGTTTTTCATAAACCCTAACCCTAGATCGCATTATCCTTAATTTATTTGCCTCTTTTTTCACGCTAGGGTTCCTTAAATTGGAATTTATGAATCCCTTGGATTAGGGACTGATTACTATGCATGTGTGGGTGATTATTTCCTATCTTTAAGTATCGTTCGGTTTGTAATTTTTATTGATCCAGCCCTATTATGTGTAGGCCTGGACCTGCATTCCCCTTAATTGAATGTTTGGACTTTCGTGTGGGATATGGAATGTGTAATTGTTTATGAACTAACGTGATCTTAAGCCTGAAATCTCGCATATCATATTTAATTTTCATGTCCTGCATCAAATTTGGTATCAGAGCTTAGGATTCTTGTAGGGGAATTCATCACATATTTAGGGTTTAGTTTGTTTGAGTCCTACATGCATCCAGTCCATCATATATAGCTGCTAGAAAACCGTACTCCTTGATATATATTGCTGAATTTTGGTTGACACCCTACACTAAACATGGAACAATTGCAAGAGTCACTAAACAAGCTGTCCCAAAAGTTGGAGTCCATGATTAAACGCTTGGAGAAGGACCAATGCTTTGAACAACTTCATGTGCGCATTGCCCAACTTGGGACCTCTGCTAGGACAAACCCCACCATTGGGGTGAATGTCCAATCTCAGGCAGGTAGCCAGAAGGATAGACCAATGAATGGAGTTGGCCAAGGAATCAGTTATGGGCGTGCACCCGTGCACCCACCCCATGAGAGACATCAAGACCACTATTTTGAGAAAAACAACATGTGCGGCCTTATGGTTGGAGAGAGTGCACCAGTGGCCAGTGTAAAGTAACCCACTAAGGCCATTCCGGTAGTGGATGAGTTTCGTGATGTCGTTCCTGATGATCTACCAGATGAGTTTTCCCCTAGGAGGGATATAGAGCACACTAGAATATGGGATATTGTAATACCTGTAGCCGAGTCTGCGTTTAATAGTTCTATCGATAGGTCCACAGGTCTCAATCCTTATGAAGTCGTTACTGCTTATATACCTGAGAAACCTATTGATCTTGTCCCTATGTCACTGTCTCATAAGCCATCAGAGCCTGCAGAGTCTTTTGCCCATCACATTCATTCATGGCATCAAGAAATCAGGCAGAAGATCATGACTGGTAATGAACATTACTCACTTTCTGCAAACCAACATAAATGTTTACAGGAATTCAATGTAAGGGATTCTGTGATGATCCGCATCAGGCTAGAGCGGTACCCTCAGGGAGCCATTCGAAAATTACACGTGTATAGCGCTGGACCATTCAAAAATATAAAACGAAACGGTCTCAACGCGTATATGGAAAATCTTCCACCCTACATGGGAATTAGTTCCACATTCAATGTGGAGAATCTAGTTACATTTCAAGGGGTCATTGATGCATTGTCCCGCCTTTCGCCTAACTATCCTGATTCCCTAGACTTTTTCCTTAATCCATGGCCCCCTCCCCACCCATTTTTTCAGCCTCTACCTCGCATACCTACCCCTCTCCACCTATTTTTCGAGCCTCTACCTCCCATACCTACCCCTCCCGACCTATTTTTCTTATCCCTGCCTTCCATACCTATCCATTTTTTTAGCCTCTACCTCCCTTACCTACCTCTCCCGACCTATTTTCCTAGCCTTTGCCTCCCATACCTACTCTTCTTGACCTTTCTTCCCAGCCTCCATATCCCATACCTAACCCTCACACACCTAGAGAGGAAATAGATGATATCCTGGACCATCAGATAGTTTCAACGTCGGACGACGGGTTTCAGAAGTACCTGGTTAAATGGAAGTTACGCCCAGCTTCAGACAGCATGTGGCTCACTGAGGAGGAGTTTCAGAGACTTGATCCTGACATCTTGGATCAGTTCGGGAGTTTTATTTCGCCAGTGGTGAAATCTTCGCAGCCGGGGAGAATTGATGGGGACACCATGTGCACGCACGCCCGCACACCACCACCCCTACACACGTACGCAGGATCCCACCATCGATCTGGCTCAATGACGACATCCAGAGAGGGCTTCCTAGGTAGAAGACAAGTTTTGGTTCAAAAAAGTGGGCCCGATAGTCAAGAAAAGCCCATCATGGGATCTCATGATCGTGGCCCACTTGTCGGATTGATTTCATATTTTAGGTTTTGCTTATTGTTATTATTTAGAACATTGTGAACGCTTTAGATTTTTCTGTTTAGTTTTTATTTTAGTTTACTTCATCGCCAAGTAATAGGTTGCGCACATGGTGCGAGTTTTTGGAGTATAAGATTTTTCCTATAAATAGGCATCCCTTGTAGTTCTTATGATTGATTGAAGTTAATAAAAAAATTTCTGTTTTATTTTTCTGCTCTCTTCGTGAGTCGTGGAAGAATTCAAAAGTGGGTGCGAAGCCCTTCCTTTTCGAAGGGCTAACTACTGTGGTGCGAAGCCACATCGATCCCGATTTACCCCCATCCTCCATCTTTTTTTCCATCTTCCCTCACTATCTGTACTTCGAATTCGTCTCTTTTGTTGCATCGGATTTCTTCATTACAGCAGATTTTCAAATTTCGGCCTGTAGGCGAGCTGAAACTTCGGCGGAGCACCACGCACAAACTGTGAGGCCGTGATCACACGCATGTGCGTCTGGGCCATTGTTGCTATCCGTGCGTGTGAAGTGTCTTTCGGTTCAGGTTTTCTTCTTATTTTACCCTCTCATACCAATTTTTCATAGGCCCTAACCCTAGATCGCATTATCCTTAATTTATTTGCCTTTTTTCTCATCCTAGGGTTCCTTGAATTGGAATTTATGAATCCCTTGGATTATGGATTGATTACTATGCATGTGTGGGTGATTATTTCTTATCTTTGAGTATCGTTTGGTTTATAATTTTTATTGATCCAGCCCTATTATGTGTAGGCCTGGACCCGCATAGATTCCCCTTAATTGAATGTTTGGACTTTTGTGTGGGATATGGAATTTGTGTAATTGTTTATGAACTAACGTGATTTTAAGCTTGAAATCTCACATATCATATTTAATTTTCATGTCCTGCATCAGTTAAGCATCTTTATTAGGGCCAAAGAACAAAACAAAAGAAAAACAAAACCCAAAGAAAACAAAATAGAACAAGAAATAGGAAAACCAAAAAAAAGAAAGAAAGAAAAGAAAGAAAAATAGAACCAAAACCAACTCAGGAAAAAAACTCAAAAACACTAAAAAAGGAGCTCAACCGCACACCCCAAAATATGCAAAAAGGACTTGATTTAGATCTCTGCCCTTTGAACCCCTCTGGTTACGTGAACACAAATTGTTTCTTTTTAGCCAGATTGATTGTAACAAAGCAAGCAAGGCTAGCCTCCTTACCTCCTTAAAAAAGGCCGTCAATCGAACTCAACATCACCCAAAAAACTCTTGAACATTGGAAGATTCCGGACTAGACCACCTCGGAGAAGGAGCAATGAATGAAGGGATGGCCCATGGATTCAACACACACATTAGACAAACATTTGGAAGAATCAAGCTTCTAAAGATTATCTGTGGTAAATCCTATTTTTCCCCGCAAGCCTAGTAAATGCAGAAATTTTAGGTGGGGCCCCATACGACTAAATGAATGAAGTATGATGACAATCTTCCCCTTGTCCAGAATGGGATGAACACTGATAATCCGAACGGATTGAGAATCTACTGGAGCTCCCAAAGCACAAAACTAGCAAATCTTCAACTCCTGGAGATGTTGAGGTCCGCTGTAAATGAAAGAGAAGGCACAACTAGTCAACGAATTCATAGTTCTTAAGATCCCTCTTACAAATGGGGTTCTAGATACCTTTAGAATCCAAAGAAAAGCAACTTGCTACTAAAATATTTGCCATAGGGCATAAACTAGCCAAAGCAGGGAAGGATGATCTAAGAGTGGAATTGCTATACCAAATATCATTTCGGAACCTCAGCCTAAAGCCCTCCCCGACAACAAAACTATAGCCAAGAAACACCTTTGGGGCCACCTGCGCAACCTTCTAAATGAAGTAGGCATGGTAAGGGGAGGATTATCTAATCCTCATATCAAGGGGAGACGAACCATACTTATAGCCTCAACAATTTTCTTCCACAAGCCAAAAGTTTCCACCCTAAAATGCCAGAGTCACTTAACCAACAGAGTTGAATTAACAACCTCCAAACACCTAATGCTACCGTCAATGCTTAGAAAAATATCTTTGTTTGAGGAAAATACCGGGGAAACGTTGGGAAAAAGGTGGAATTTTTCAGTGAACCTTTAGGAGATGTTAAAAGACACATGTTTACACATGTAGGAATTGAAATATTGCAAAAAACAACTATACATAATAAGTCTCCATTCTATAGGGCCTTAATGTGTGTTGTCAAAAAATAAAAAATAAAAATAAAGGGTTGTTTACCACAAAATGCCTCTTGGATTAGGATTTTACCAGTGTTGTCATGTGCGATAGTACAAGTGATTATGAGGATGCACGATTGCATACATTGGCTCAGATTGCATATGCCATGGTGTACTAAAAGTATGTGATGGTCATGCGATGGCATAATGACCAATGGTCAAATTTATTGTATATTTGTAATAAGTTGTAAGTTGTAATTTGTATTGTATGCATCAACTCATCAAGATTCAAGTTATCCATACAATTTCTATGTTTGTAGATTTCAATAATTAATTATTTCTTGGTGTTACTTGTGGATTATTTAAATTTGTTTTGTTATATATAGTATAATATAACTCAACTCATAGATGTTCTAATGGTCAAACTACAACGAAATAGGTAAATAAACCCAATCCAATCACTTGTGGTAATTATACAGCTTTTCTTAAAATTTTTTAAAGATTTTTTTAGATTTTTCCATTTTTTTTTTTAAAATTTTGCAAAAGGGAAAAAAAGAAGCCATGAGCCTGATTGATCGCCTATGCGATTGCAATGGCATAAGCGATTAGCCTAGGCTGATGGCTTATGCGATTATATGTGATTTGTCGACATTGGATTTTACCAAATAGTGCGTCCAGAAACTGATACTCATGGAGAGTGTTTTTTCAGATGGAAAATTATGATGCTACCCTCGTTTATTTTTATTTTTTTTCTTTATAAAGTGGAGAATCTAGAATTGTTGGGCCCACTCGGTATGTGCCTGACAGCTAACCCGTCCAATAGATGCACACCAACACAATTATTGATAATATCACCAAGTATTGCTGATATTATTGAAAGTATCAGCAATATTTGGAATTTTTTACACTTGCAGTAGTTTCAGAATCGTTGGCCTGGCGATACCTGATAATATCGGTGATATTTTTGATAGAGAAATGTTGGTGGAATATTGATAGATAAATGGGAGACAAAAGGCAGATCATGGTTTCCTAGGCTTTCAGTAGAATTGGTTTGCAAGTGGTGTGGGGTCATCAACAATTTGACCTAAGTTGCCAAACCTCCAATGTTTGTTGTGACGCAAATTTACATGTACAATGTTGAGATTTATGCTTTGATTATTTCAGGACCATTCATATAATATAATACATGCAACTATAATAATAACGTTCAACATGCAATATATATTGACCTGCTTGGTCCTACCCGTGTATGTTGGAGGAAGTAGCTACTATGTACCCAAACCTTGTACCGAAGCGATCCCTCATCAAGGTACGGCCGCGGGCTTTCAAATGCTTTCTTAATAAAGCGGAGTTTGAGGATTTTGTCCGCTCTATGCAATTCCTGTATAATTGCAACCCAAAAACTGGGGGGAAAAAATCAAATGTCAGTTGAACATCAATAGAAGGGAGAGGTTTTCTATTCAGTTCAATTCATAAGTCATTAAATGTCAGGGGATAAGGGGAGACGATTGAGCTTTGCCAGTGCACATTTGGACTTATTCGGGTCCTGAGGGTGATTGCTTTTAGTTGGTTTGTGGGAAGGGATAAGGTCCATGCTGTTACACATTCCAGTAGAAGATTTATGGTGATTTCCAGTGTTTTTAATTCTTTGCCTTTGAAATTAGGAGTCTGTAGATAACTTTCTTCATTGTGATTTTATTTGGGATGGTTGGTGAAGGTTATTAGTGCTCTTCACGATTGATTGGGTTATGCCAAAGTTGATTCAGGTCTTTTTGCAAATATGTCAATGGGAAGGGTTTGGTAAAAGCAAAAGGACGCCATGTCACCTTTCTCTTTGAGGGGGATTATTGTTGACATGAAAGGAATGAAACAATAGACTCTTTTGCTATTTAGCAGAATTGAAGGTGGTTAAATTCCTGATCATCCTTTTTTTTTTTTTTTTTTTTTGGCTTCTTTAACCCCTTTTGTTTCGCTTCTTTTTTTAATAAAATTCTGCTTCCATTCCAAATGAACAATTAATATTTATTGAAACTGATACAAAATTTAATATCTTACTAACTAATATTTAGGATTAGAATTAATGAATTGTCAGTGTTAGATTTGGTTGTGAATGGTTTTGGATTAGATTAGAGTTTCGTTTTCCTTGGGAAATCATATATACATGTAAAGACTCTTTTATGGTGAATGGTGAATGAGAATAAAAAGTTCTTTTTGTTTTTCTTAATCTCTTTTTAAAATGATTTTATAGGCATGATGCTTTTATTGTTGGAGTGATTCAACTGGAAGTTACATACTTTTAGGTTTGACGTGACTTCAACTCACCTGTAAAGACTCTATTATAATGAATTGTGAATGAGAAGAAAAAGTTTTCTTTGTTTTTTCTTGATCTCTGGTTAAATTAATTTTGTGTGCATGATGCTTTTATGCGTGGATTGATTCAACTGGAGGTTAGAGACTTCCAGGTTTGATGCGACTTCAACTCGAAAGTTTGGATTAGGTATTAAGATGTGTTGCTTTCTTTCATTTGTCCTACACTCCTACATCAACTTCTCTCAACTATTCTGGCCTTGTCTTCAACTATGTCTTGCTGGGCATTTGTGATCTTTTGGAGGATGTTCAAATGGGAGCTTTCTTCAGTTGCCATTTCTGGAATCCTTTGCACATGTTTTGTGAACCGGTATGTTGTTTAGGATCTCTGAAAATCTTGTTATCCTTCTTTGGGTCTATAACGTTCAATGTTGGATCCCCTGAATCACCGTCTTCTGATCATTCCATCTTCAAAATATGAAGACTGTCTGTAGAGTTCTTCTTGTGAACAATGCTCAATAAAACGTCCTTTTCAAGCACCCAACATCTCTTACAGAACCTTCTGTATTTCATCTTCTGCAAATTATTCTTAATATTGATGGCTAAAAGATCGGTTAATAAAGATTCAGAAGTCTTACATTTGTTTGTGTAACCTGTTGTACTCAAATATTGTTACAAGAATACAAGTTAATGAAATTGAAATATCCACAGATTTCCCATGATCAAATTGTATAAAAGAAAGTCTTATATATATATATATTTAATTGTATAATTGTAATTAAATGAATATAATTACAGTTCTTTGACTGTTATTTTCCCAAAATAGACAGCAGCCGGTTGTTCTCTGTGTTGAAAAGTTTGCTCTTGGTCAGATTGTATCATTTTTATGTCATCCACGTGTAAATTTGCACAGGCACCACCTAATATTTATTTTGCTCTTCAGATTGGAGAAGATGTGGCTGAGTGTTTACAACAGGCAATGACCAGAAGAGGACTGGATATGCGGGTAGCAGCATTGGTATGATTAGAGTTCCACCACTTCGTTTTCAAGCTTTAAAGTAATTATTCACTCATGACACCATTCATTGCTTATGTAATACCATCGGCTTGCATGGCAACACATGCACCAGCATGCACTTGATCAAAGCACATGTTAATTAATAAAGATGGTCAGCATGCACTTGATCGAAGCACATGTTAATTAATAAAGATGGTCAGCATGCACTTGATCAAAGCACATGTTAATTAATAAAGATGGTCTTGTAGGTAAAATGAATGTGAGAGAGAGAAGGGCATAATTCCTTTTTTTTTTTTTTTTGTCCTTCTTCAATGTTTCATGGGTCATGCCAAAGTCAGCTTCCAACCTTCTTTGGGCCTAGCCGATCTGGAATCTGACTCTTCCGAGAATCTGGTGGGCCATATGGGGTGAGCAGAATAGGCAGCGGTTCCGGGATTCCACGGGATCTATGGTTGCTGACCATTAAAGTTTTCATCTTGGAATGGTCAGCCTCTTTGAATGTAGATCCTGACCTTGTAAAGATGGTCCTTGGGATGTAAATTTTTTTATCCTTTATATTCTTTTCTTGCTCAGCTTTGTTAGCAGTCCTTTAGTAAAGCTTCCATTAACCCTAAAAATATTACTAAGAATTCATCGACATAAAAAGTGTCCTCTCTTGCATTGGTGAGTCAAGGGTTTCTTACTAAGAAATGATTTGCAAAAGATAGTTGAGCACAAATCAAATATGGACAAATATGCGAGCATACGTTTCATGCTTGTTTGAGTAATAGCAAAGAGATTCTCCAAAATCATGCTAAGAATAGCTAGGATTTCTAGAAGTAGATTCCATTTCTGTATCCATCAGATGCATCAAACAATTGTCACTGGGGTTCATCATGTATATGAAATGGGTTGGATTGATTTTATTTGGGATATGGAAAATCATTCTATATATCTGATGTAATTATTGGATCTAGTATGTACCTTGTGGCATAATTGAGAAATACTCAATTCTCAAAAAAAAAAAAAAAGAAAGAAAGAAAAAAGAATTGAGAAATTCTATGGCTTGAATCTTTATGCAGAGTGAATCCAAAATCCAAAGGAGTTACGTCCAAGGTTAAATATATTAGAGGAATAGTTATTTTGTAATGTACCAGTTATGTCTAAACCAAAGAGAAACCATGAACCAGAATAGAAGAGTTTGCCCCACCCATGATTAAATATTTTATAGTAGCTCATTAGACTGACTGTACTTCTCTCTTGGTATATCTATATAATAGGTAAGAGCATAACCTGAATCATTTTGGACTTACAAAGACAATTATTAAATCGTTAGCACGGCATATAAAACAAGAGACCATTTAGTTTGTAAGACCTAATCACTATTTTGATGAGCTGGGGCACCATGAGACGAGTGACTTGGAAAAGATAATCGAGAGAGGAAATCAAAGAGGTGGATATTTTGCATGCCCAAGGCCGAACGAGGTTTCGATAGGTATGCTTGAAAGCATTTAAGTGGATAATTCTTATCTTTGAATTTCTTACTTGTAGGACATGGATAATATTGTTATCTTTGGCAATGGTGAAGTTAAGGAAGCATGATAGTCATAACACACATGCTTTCTTGCTATGAGGTGATGTTAGGACTAAAGTGAAAATGGGGAAAAGTACACCGTGGTCATTGATCGAGGAAGATAAGATTTAAGTTATTGTGGATGTGTTCGAATGCAAGACAGGCTTGCTTCCCGTTTCCTTGATCCCTCACATTGCTTGAGGAAGCTAGCTAGTATCTATGGGGTATGGTGGTGGAGAGAATGGAAAGAAAGCTTCAATTGTGGAATATTCTAATTTGTGATGTTTTGTTCAAATGCCCATGTAATGTTATAAGCAGCACCAAACATCTGCAACACAAATTTCATTGTATTGGAGGAGGTGGTCATAAGCATAATCTGATTGGATGGAAAAAGCTTTGCATACTAAAAGTAGAGGGAGGTTTGGCTTGAGGCATAGAGCGTTGAACAAGGTCCCTTGGGCAAATGGCGGTGGAGAATTGGATAAGGTCTGTCTACATCATTGCATGAACAAGGTCCCTTGAGTTGAAGATTTGCAGAGTGAATAGAAGAAAGTTCAGGTCTGTGGAGAGCTGTCAAACATGTTGTGGTTTCTTTCAACCGGGTATAAGAATGAGTCAGGAAAGGTGACAACTTGAAAAGGACATCCGTTGCGAGGAATGGCCTCTCAGTAATGGTTTTAGTGGCCTATTCAAGATGGCTTCTAATGAAGATGCTATGGTTGCAAGTTGAAACTGAACACTTAATATGTTAATTATTGACCTTGCACTAAGAAGGGATGCAAGATTCTTTTTATCCTCTCCATCAATCCCAATGTCCACTAGCGGAATAATTCACTT
Organism: Magnolia kwangsiensis; assembly: GCA_037074715.1. Lineage (NCBI taxonomy): Eukaryota > Viridiplantae > Streptophyta > Magnoliopsida > Magnoliales > Magnoliaceae > Magnolia > Magnolia kwangsiensis. The sequence continues at coordinate 138,363,202 of CM073577.1, forward strand.
CCTTTGTTCATACAAGCATCACTTGCTTCCGTGAATAGCTGATCTCCACTCTCTGTCTAGTCCTACCTTTGAGCTCGCTTACGTGTGTTCTAGAAAACCCAGTCAATGCCGGGCTTGTGGTTCTTTTGAAGACAACACTACCTGGTAAGGATTTGGAAAGCAAAACTCGGCAAGAACTAATGTGTTTGAGGCCTGGTACACAGTGCTTCATCTAGTCAATTGATATTCTTGAATATTGTCAGAAAATATGTTATGAAAAATATTTAATATTGAAAGGGTATGAAGTGGGTCAAAGCACAAGGGACTTGGTTGCCTGATTCTTCTAACTAGGTGCCATGCTCCTGCTTTGCATTGCGTTTCAAGTCTGTGCTCTTGATCCTGTATCCTACCTGTTTATACTCAAAAACATTTTTAGATAGATGCTTTCCCGCTCCTGCACCTAAATCAATTGCAGCTTCTATTCATGCTTCGTGCAACTATAACAAGGGGTCTGTATAATAAGATGTCAATGTTATGCCTGACTTCTTCTGAGATTAAAACAAAGGTCATTGGCTGTATTAATAGTTATGACAAATACAAGGAGGATATTTGTGCCTTCCAAAAACATCTTCAAATTTATTAATATTCATGTTGATAAGATCATTTAGGGCCTGTTTGGATTGTAAGTTACTTAAGATAAGCTACTTATGTCTCTAAGTAACTTATCTTGGTTTCTACTTATTTAGTAGAGAAGTATGTTTGGTAAACAACATACTTATCTGCCAAAAAGTAGAAAAACATGTTTGGTTCCCAACATCACATAAGTACTAATCCATAAGTTTGTTCGGTCCATTCTAAACTTCAACCACCATTTATCACATGGGGCTAACCTTTAATGTGGACCGTTTATTATGCTGGCGCCTTGGCCTGTCTTCGCTGTAAACTATATATCATGTGAGGCCTACCTTCAATGTGGACCATCCACCTTGTGAGGCTCACCTTCAATGTGGGCTATCCATTGCACAGGCCCACCTTGGATGTGGGCCGTCCATCATGCAGTTCCCCCCTTGGATGTGCATCATTCATCTTTAGGAGCTTAACTTACCTTCATGTGTGCCCACTGTTGCTCGTGAGGACATGTTGCCAGATTCAATTCAACGGCTGGCAACAGCTGCTGGTATGGACGTCGATGCCAGATTAATGGCTAGATTTGAAAATGATGTTGGTGCATCAAATGTGTTTTGTATGCTTCAGGTAAATGGAGAGGATACTGCCATGTGGTCAACACAACACAGCTTCAGATGTTGGCAGGCCCATCACAGCTAAACCAATGGTTGGATCTGTAGAAGTACCAGAAAGTATGGGGAACAATCCCCAAAATCTGATTGCTTGAACAATCCTAACTGTTGGAGGATCATTGGATGATTTTCAATTTTAACCATCCAATAAAATGTCTACCAATTTGATAGTTTTGGTTCATGATACATCTGTACTGGCATCCATAATTTGGACAGTTTAATATGAATTATCTGAATGCCACGTATGCAATTCCCAAGTAATTTCTAAGCTGTGTGTCTATCATCATTCTCTGCCGGAGTATTAAAGTTTCTCTCGTTCAATAATGTCTGGTTCATTTTAGAATTGGGATCTGGTCCTTCCAAAATGTGCGCCCCAAATTTGAACTGTACACACTTGCACCATCTTCCACCATTTGATCTGATGGGTCCACCAGAGATGGAGAATAGGCCCAGCATCTTCCATACTGTAAGATTAGCCGTCCAATATGCATAACCAGACCACCGACGAAAGGGTTTGGGTCTCCCAGCCCGGTAGATCATGGGGCCCCCATAACTAAGCATAATAAGGTCCATGGTTCAGATCACTAAACCATGGGCTAATAAGGTCAATGGTCCAGATCACTGTGGGCCTTACATGCATAGACGAGGAGCACCTAGCACTGCACACACATCATGGCGCATTATGACATTATAGGATGCTCTGGCTATGCTCTGCCTAACCAGGATCTGTTGCCTAATGCCTCTCGTCGGTAGCTTTTTCGTCAGTTAAAAAAAAAAAAAAAAAAAAAAAAAACAAACAGATTGGAATAAGTTACTTTTCTGAAATAAGTTAAATAATGGTATTACCAAACTAAATTAAAAATAATAATAAAAATAACTTATCTACTGATATAAGTTAAAACCCTACTTTTTTGGTACATCCAAAGATGCCCTTATTGAGGTAGAAGACATGAATTATCGTCATTGTTAAAAAAATTGTTCTTCAGATCCTGTTTGACACTTGACTAGAAATGCTGGACCATATTTCAGATATTTTTTTTGGTGAAATGTATTAAGCCATACTTAGTCATATCTGCTGTGCCATTCCCTAGTAATTAAAGCCTTTATATTCATTATGATCAGGAACAACAATGACAAATGCTGATGAAGTAATTAGGTTTTGCATGCTTAATTTCTGGTCTATGAAAGCAGGTCAATGATACTGTGGGAACATTAGCTCTTGGACATTATCATGATGAGGACACTGTGGCTGCAGTTATTATTGGAACTGGCACAAATGCGTGCTATTTGGAGCGTACGGATGCCATAATCAAATGTCAAGGCCTTCTTACAAATTCGGGAGAGATGGTATCGTTTTTTTTCATCTCTAGTAATCATATATTGTCATGTCTTACATGAAGTATACATATGCGCACACAGTAGAATCTTTACGTGTGCTGTTTAGATTTTTGTATTGCCTGCATGCACTTGTGGCATGTGAAACATCCAGACCATGCACTTGGTGGACTCCATTATGTAGGTGACTGACCAATAATTGGGCAGATACTGATCAGGTGGGCCACATGTGTATGTTGAATATGGACTGTCCATTATTCTCATAGATTTGGGTCACACATCATAAGTTGACCGGCCTGATCCTTGGGCCAGGTCATCACAATCTGGGCTGTCATGCATGGCCTGCTTCTCTTGCATTCATGACATGTTGGCATGCCTGGCCATGTATAGAGGTGTATATGGGATTTGCAGAACTCCTGTTGTTTATATGTCTGATTAAACCCCCGTTGTTGTTTAGGCTGTTAACATGGAATGGGGAAATTTTTGGTCATCTCATCTGCCAAGAACTCCTTATGATATTGATCTGGATGCTGAGAGCCTTAACCCAAATGATCAGGCAAGTCTTAGTTGTTGTGGTGAATTCTCAGTAATTTTGGCTTTTGTACTTGGGTAACCTATGGATGAGTATAACCTTGTGACTCTTGCTTCAGGGTTTTGAGAAGATGATTTCTGGGATGTATCTAGGTGATATTGTAAGAAGAGTAATTTTTCGGATGGCACAGGAGTCGGATCTTTTTGGTGATGTTGCTCCTAGCCTGTCTGAGCCCAGTATCTTGAGGTTGGTCCATGTTTGGTATTAATTTTTTATTTTCCTTTTTCATTTCTTTTAGAAATTTTATGGAAGGAACCCCCCCCCCCCCCCCCCAAATCCTCATTAGCATTGATTCTTGTCTTTATTTAATTTCTAGTCACCTATTTTACAATAATAGCACAAACATAATCATTCTGTATTCATGGGTTCAAAATGTTAATGTGTTACCCAACTATGAGTATGGGAAGCGAGTATCACAATGATTGGCTGCAACAGGATCCCTCAAATCTTAATTCTCAAGATATGAGCCTGACTAGGATTGTTTGTGAATCATCGGCATAGCCATGTTAAATCCTTTTCTCAACAGTATTGGCAGTTGGGTTTGTAACACATTTGGTATGATTCATCATAAAATCTAAATAACTAATAGGTCTGGCTCTTGAAATCTCCATAGACTGTAAGTTCAATCCATGGGGAAGAGGGATCCCATATCCTCACATTCATCTGACAATGTGACCATTCATCTTGGATACTTCAGTTTTTCTAATGACCGAGTGTCATACTATGTCAGTGATTAGTGTAATCTTTGTACTCGAAGTTGTTTGGTGAAAGTTGAGCTCAGATAATCTTTCAAAACAATAAAAAAAAGTTGAGCTCAGATGATCTTTTGCATGTTTGGAGTTGATTTGTTCTTTTATGCTTCAATTCTTCTCACCTGAATAAAGTTTTCTCCAGCTGTAAACTTCCATTATTAAATTACACAACTTCTGCTAAGTTTGATTGTTTTGTCACTATTCTTTTGCATTTGCTGTTTCTTGTCTTGGTTTCTGCATTCTCCTCAAAGCTTGCCATTCAAAATATTCTGCTACATTTGATGCCCGTGCTTTACAGTGCTTGTTTTTTTTCTTTTTCTTTTTCTTTAGTAGGTTTCTAGTTAACTAGATGGCCAACTGCATTCTTCTTATGCTCTTGACAGATCACAGAGGGCCCATGGTGAGTGAACTGCTTCACCTCTTAGGAGAAAGGGTTGTGTGGAGCCCCACTTTCTGGTGGAAAATTAGAGACTGAAATCTTGAGCTTTGTTCAGTTGATGGATTTTTGGATGCTGGGTACACCCCTTTATCTGGCAAGGATAGGAGGATTATGGCTTTGGAGCCAGATGGTAGATTGTTGGTGAAGTCGTTGGACCTTTTGCTTTGGGTGGTGCTTTTTTTGCAAGATTTGGTCTGCTTAGGTGCCTATGAAGATTTGACCCTTCATCTGGTCAGCGAGTCGTGACAAAATTCTGACAATTGACCACTTTAAGAATCATGATATTGTGATGCCTAATAGGTGCTCGCTTTGTTGTGATAACAAGTCAGCCTTCCTTCTAAAGATGGATGGGGCAGGTCTTCTCTGGACAATCTGGAGTTCGATCAGATTTCTTCTGGGGAGGCTGAGGTAAAACAAGTTGTTATGCATCTTGGAAGAGACAAGGCCTTGGGACTGGATGGTTTCCTCGTTGCTTTCTCCCAAGTCTTTTGGGAAATTATTAAGGGTGGTGTTCTCAGTTTCTTATCAGAGTTTCTAGAGTCTGGGAGGTTGCTTTGGAAAATGAGCAATTTCTTCATTGTGCCTTTCCCTAAATTGAGGGTGTCTCCACTTTTAAATACTTCCACTCTATCAACCTAATTAACAGCTCTTGTAAAATTGTTGCTAAAGTCCTTGCTCATAGATTCAAGTCTGTCCTTCACAAGGTCATCTCCTCCTCTCAAGGTGTGTTCATTGTAAATAGACAAATCTTAGATGGTTGTTTACTTGCTCATGAATGTATCCATTTGTGTGTCAAGGCGGGTTCGAAAGACGTAGTTTTTAAGCTTGATCTTGAAAAAGCTTGTGATTGTGTGGATTGGGAGTTTCTTGATTACATGTTGGGGCGTCTTTAGTTTGGGGATAAATGGAGAGGGTGGATGTGGGCCCTTGTGTCTTCCGGTCATTTTTATGTGTTGATTAATGGGAGCATTGCTAACGGCTTAAAGTCCATAATAGATGGTAATGGAGCATAGTTCATTAGATATCATGTCTGCATTGGAGGTGACTGTAGCTGAGCATGTTGATGGGAGGTTTGATCTGTCCAACAAGCATTGCTATAGGAATCGGTTCGATAACTCAAGGGTGAGCATGGACTTTGGTATGTTGGAGGAATCACATGGGCAAGTTGGATCTTTGTATTGCCGGAGGGGATGAATGGTTGGGGTGCTTAAGAGGGGAGACTCTATGGGTTCATACTGAGGCATTCAAGCTAAGGGTGGTAATGGGCTAGGTATCCCACTTGACCAGACGAGCCCAACCCACCTGAAGCCCGAGTTGAACCTACTTGCTTGGCCTGTGGGTTGTGCATGGGCCTTATTAATTTTTGGGTTAGGCTTGGGCTCAAGTCAAAGAAACCCGACCAGGCCCAGCCTGGACGGACCTGATTTTACATGTACATGTTTTATATCCCAAATATGGCATTCTAATCCCTACTGTTGGGTTTGTTTTTCCAGAATGTCTATTACTTTGTGCAAATGTGGCCAACTTGATCAATGTATAGGTTAGGAACATTCAAGTGGGAAATAGAGATTTTATCAATTTTCTGATTAGGCTTAGGCCCGGCCAATCCTTTTCAGGCTCAGGCTTGGGTCTGGTATGCTGGCCCCATGTCGGGGTACAGGTTCGGGTCTTAAGTGTTGGGCTGTGTGTGGGGAGTACAGTGGAAGCACTTAAAGGCACGAATTGTGACCCAAACTATTGAGACTTGAGTGATAGGAAAGGAGATTGAGGAGCCATATAACATAGTTTCCATCTTAGAGAGGATTATTGCGAACAATGGGTCTACTCCAACCAGTGTTTGAAGTTTTGGTATCGCTACAAGTATCACTGGCCGAGGATACGGAAATAATATAGATATCGTCGATGATATTGCCAACGATTAGAAATGTGGGGAAACATGGGGAAATGGTGGAAATTTTCAATGAAACTTTATGTACACATATTTGCATATTTAAGATTAAAAAAATTTCAATAAGAACACATACATACTAAGTTGCCATTTAATGGGGGTCTAAAACCATGTGTTGTTGTGAGAAGTCAATCCAACCATCCGATCTATCCTATCTATCCATTCAATCATCTATCCAACCGTCCAAACACCCATCGATATTTCAAAATATTGTCTACACATGATAGTTCTCCAAGAAATAATCGACAACTGGAAAGGAAACAAAAGATCGTGGTGACGATACCACCCATATTGCGATAATGATAGCGCTGTGATATTATTGTCGACAAATTGAACACTGCACACAACCATGTTTCCACAAAAAATGTTGAAATGGAAATTTTTTTTTTTTCCATAAACAAAATTTTGGTGATATCAATACATAGGAGATATTATCAAAATATTGCCGATACATAGTGATACATCGCCAATGCCTGGAATTTCTGATACTACCAGTTTTATTACTATATTTACCAGTGTTAACATTATTGCCAAGCTGGAGATACAGATAATACCGGGCATACTTCAACAAGGCTAGGGATGCCAAGGAGCTGGAGAATTTTCTTTGGCAAATGGAGTAGTGCTATCGGGATTCTAAGTTAGAAGATGAAGAGGCCAAAGTATGTATGCCAATCATGTACGTCGACGATGCGGCGATGCTTTGGTGGCACAAGAGACATTATGACATTGAGAAGGGCCTCTGCGCCTTCCACACATGGGAAGTGGTCAAGGAGTTGAAGCTGCAATTCCTTCCTGAGAATGTAGAATGCTTAGCAAGGAAGAGTTTCAAGTGACTCTGACACACTGGATCAATTACGGAATATGTTAAGCAATTCATTATGTTGTTGTTGGGCATCACAGCCATGACAAAGAAAGTCAATTTCTTCTTCTTCATGGATGGTCTATGGCCATGGGCAGAGCAAGTGTTGCAACGACAAGGCTTTCATGACCTTTGCATCAACAATGACAGTGGCTGAGTGACTCCAGAGTTCACCAACAATGGTGAAGGTGCTTCAAATTTCAGGCAGTCTGATCACTCCACTAAGGGAAAAGATGGGGAAGAAAAGAGTCCAATGATGCAATGGGCTTCAGGAAGCCACAAGACAAAAGGAAGTCCCAAACCCCCTTGAAGAGTTCTGGATGTGCTTCATCTGTGATGAGGACCACCGGGCGAGAGAGTGCCCACAATGGAAGGTGATGCTGTCCAATCTGATAATGGTGGTAGGAACCAAGGATGGTGGCAATCCAATTGTTGAATGCCTTAAAAGTTAAGTGGTGAAGGAAGACGAGTCACTTAGATGTGTATGAAAGCATGCATCATTTGTCATAATACGTGGCAATTGTGTATGTTGTATTTATATGTTGTCAAAATATTGGTAAAAGGAATTCTATAGAAACTTTTATTGTAAAACCACCAGGAATGGATAGTTTCAATAATTTAGCAAGCCCAATCGACCGAAAAAGAATTTGTTTTATACTAAAAGTCTAAAACTAAAATTAAGAGCATTTGTAAAAATTTCCAAAGTACAAGAAAATAAAAAACCAAAGTATGTTCAGCCTCTTATGAATGCCATACTATGTTGTGGGCAGCTATATCATAATTCTCTCCAGTTGTGTCTGGAACTTAATCTCAGTATCTTACTAACTAGGTGCTATTCCTGCTTGGTCTCCCCTCTTCGGACTCCCTCTCTTGCTCCTGCTACCTGCCTATTTATACTTGTTTCCATTTTGAAAGAGATGTTTCTCTGCTCCTGCACCCAAATTTTTTGCTGCTTTGCTTCACGCTTCATGCAACTATAGTCTGGAAGTACCAGCATCTGTATCTGGGCATCATAGCTGACTACTTGTGAGCCAAACAGAAACAGGTGGCTGGTTTCACCATGGGATCATTTGAATTGCCATGCAAGAGCCCTTCCAGGGTATTCTTGATCTTAAGATGATTCAAATGAATCAGTACAAGTGGGTTGATATACGTAGTATTTCCTGCAACTTTCATGTGTTAAGGTGCCCTTTAGCCCTTCATTTAGCTGCATCGAGGATTCCATGTGGCCATGGAGAACTTGTTGGGGGTCCCATTTAGGCCATTGGGTTGCAATATTCTGAGGCATGCAATGTTCTTCATTTTGTAGGAGGATCCATTTCGTAGGTGCCGGAAACTCCTGAGGCCTGCAATGTCCTTCATTGTATTCTTTGTTTCTTACTTCTCACTCTGTAGATACTGGAATATAATCCGAGGCAGAACTGCATTACTAATGCATCACAATGTCTCTAGCTCTGATGAGTTAGAAACTTTGAGTGGGTTCATTATTTAATGTAGAATATTTAAATAATTTCTGTTTAAATGATTAGGAACAATGCATGTGTGCAACATCCTTTTTGTTGGATCTCCATCACACCATAAACTCTTACTCTGAATGCTTCATTTGATTAGGCTGGCATTACTGATTTATGATACTCGCAAGAATTTCAAGTGTCATGACGTGTTTTACACCTTTCTAACAAAATCCAGGACGCCATTGATGTCTGCCATGCATGAAGATGATTCCCCCAACTTGAGAGAGGTTGCAACGATCTTGCAAGAGGTTCTTCAGGTATATGCTCCTTTTACATTCTTTGTCAAGTGGGTGCTGCATTTGTGCGTTGCCCTTGCTAAAAGACATGCGAAATCGATGGGGTTCTGTGTCAATTTTGCTGAGATGGGGGCTGTTAATCAGGTGAGGCCCGCTGTGAACATGTGCTGGTTTTGGACTAGGCTGGTTCACACTTCTTGTGGGTTGCATGTGTATGAGAAAATGTACGTTTAGAAAAGATGACTAGGCTTCCGTACTCTGCCTGGGAGTGGTGGACCAGCCTGATTTGGGCCAGGGCACCACAGTCACCCTCACCTGATAGATATCCTGGATCTCAATGGCACATGCTCTGGTAAGAAATCCTCCATCTCAAGGGTGCATTGTGTTTCTTGAGCTGACTATCATTCCTTTCAGATACCAGAGGTCCCTCTTAAGGTCCGAAGACTCGTTGTCAGAGTATGCGATGTGGTGACACGGAGGGCTGCACGGCTAGCAGCAGCTGGCATTGTGGGTATCTTGAAGAAAATAGGAAGAGATGGGAGCGGTGGCATTGCAAGTGGAAGAACAAAGGGCGAGTCGTCCAGCCAGCCAAGGAGAACGGTTGTGGCAATTGAAGGGGGTCTATATTCTAGTTATACAATGTTCAGGGAATACTTGAATGAAGCGGTGGCTGAAATCTTAGGCGAAGAGATGGCCAGATATGTTGTTCTCAGGGTGTCAGAAGATGGGTCTGGCACTGGAGCTGCTCTTCTTGCAGCTTCTTATCATCAGCCACCGTCGATCGAGTAAGGTCATCATAATAAATACAGTCCCTTTGTAAATGTAGAAATTGTCATTATATTCATATAGATAAAAGCTGGTGTTGTGCAGTAGTCTTGTTGTTCTCTGCATTCTCTCCCCACTCCCCCTTATTTTCTGCATTTCTGTTGTAAATCATGGACCTAAACTACCCATTTTTTCCCGTGGATTCACGCTTTCTTACTGTGCTGCCTCTCTTTCTAGAAGATGGAAATGGCGAGCATACAATGTGCACTCTATGGCGGGCCACTGTCCAAAATTTGCATCTGTTGGGCAATCTGATCAGTAGACTGCCAGTCGAATGTGCAATGATAGCAATGTTCTTTCTTACCTGTTAGGTGCTAGAATCATCTCATATTCTTTTACGTCAGATTTTAGGGCTGTCAACAGGTTGGCTTCTTAAGATCGGCTCCTCTTTTTTTTTTTTTTTGGTCGGGTACGGGACCCGTTTTTAAGGACCCAGACCCAGTCTTGGATATGATTGGTTCAAGTGCCAGGTGTTTGGAACTTGGGTTCAAGTCAGGTTTGGGTCCACATTAAGGGCATTTACATGGTTAGGCCTACTAGAATGGATGGATTAGATCACACACGTTTGCCACTTTGACAGGTGTGGTATAAGTTGGCTTTCTTATATGCATTGATAGAATAGTTAATATAATATCCAATACATGATGCTGGCTTGGCTGTGCCCTCATGCATGTAGAAGATATCTCATGTAATATTGTTATTAAAGATTAATTTTTCTTAACTTGGACTAAACCCAACTGATTTTAACTGGTCTGAGGGGGTGTAACTGACCCGAACCCAACTGGACAGGTTTCTTAACTGGGTCCAAATTTATGAACTTGAACCCGGCTTGATTTGTTCACGGGTCTTGGAAATTGGGCGGAAGCCGTTGAAAATCGAGTGGGCCGTGCTGTGCCAAGTGCTTATTGGGGATGGGACACCATTTGCTTCTGATTTATGTGATATAACGGCACCTCTGTAGAGGGTGAGATCCTGCCCACTCATCAGGTGGGAATAAGATTTCGTGGGGAATAGATGGTGCAAAACGTGGGAATTAAGATTTTGTGAGGAAAAGATGGGGCATTCATTGCACGTGTTTACACCCACTATGGGCACCCGGATCAATGAAAGGATACCATGTGTTGACACTATGGGGTTAATACTAACAGAAATCCTATTCTTGCCCTGGAGTTTTTCTGTTTGATCTTCCGTCGATGTCATACATTCTGTTATTAATGTAAAGGCACAGATCCTTATCTTTGTATGCCACATGGACATGATTATCGTGCTAATTACTGAGGCAGCACGCCAATCACAGCTATAAAAGGCACAGATCCTTATAACCATGGAGAAAATGAATTTTATCACATATCTAACAATAATACCCTTATTGAAGCCATCTCCCAAAATCTTCCTAAAATGAAAAAAATGAAGTTTATCACATATCTAGCGATAATACTGGTATTGAAGCCATCTCCCAAAATCCTCGTGAAATGAAGATCTTCTTAAAGATGTTTGAAGACTCTATAATATTTCAGTTTAGGAGAGACAGATACGTCAGTCTGATATTTTATTCAACCAAGGATCATAATAGATTGTATCCACAAGACAAGTTGAACGTCATACATACAATGGGCCACACAGTTCTCCAACTCCACGTACTTGGTTCTTTCTCCCAACAACAGCATCTGAGAATTTCGTAAAAGGTAGGCCATTATCCAGTAAAATGAGGCACTTTTGTAAAAATCCTTTTAAATATGGGACAGAGCTGCACTAGAAGTAATAGTGCCCCTAGTTGGAACAGTCGATAAATCTGAACCGTCCATCAAGTACAGAACTCTTTTCATGGCCTACTAAGAAAAAATAGCATTGATTGAATGATCCAATCAATCCTTGATTTCATCTCATTTTCTTTATCCATCTTTTTTTTTTTTCCAAGGCATGTATTGAATGGTTATGATTGACTAACAGAAATGATTCTTTAGTATCATAAACAATCGATGATGCTCCCTAACAAATAGATATTAGAATCAGGCCTATTTTAATGAAGATGATATTGACCGTCCATATTAAAGACGATTGCTCCAATGGTTATTATTCGTCAAATCGTGTAATGCTTGCTCGTTAGCCCATAAGGAGTGGGTTGGACCTGATGAACCGTCTGAATTAATGAATCGGACTCTGTAGGTGTCCCACTATAACTAGAGCACTAGCACTTATAGTGCTCCGAGAGCACCGGAGCATATCCTCTTGTGGAAGTTGGAAAACTCGGGAGGGGATTCGGTCCGTTTATTTGGATTTTTTGAATACCATATGTGTACGGTTTACCTGTGCCTGAGTATCATCCATCACACTCCACCCGAGTGTGAAGTTTTACTCCTTGAATGCAAAATCTCTCGTATTTACATAACTGCCATTCCTCCCTCCAACTATAAATATTACCGAATTGCCATCCCTACTCGATATGAGACATCTTCAGCGATCTCCCTCTCTCTCTCTCTCTCTCTCTCTCTCTGAGAAGCCAAAGCCATGGGTGCTGAAAACAAATCCAACTCCAATTCTAACAACAGGAATAACAAGAAGAGGAAGCAGAGATACCTTCCTCACAACGTAAGTTTCTTAATCCCAACACTATTTAAATGCTATTTTTATCTTCTTCCTTTGCATTTTTCTACTAAACTGGAAGAGAATATATTAGATGGTAGCGAGCTATTGTGGGGCCCATGTGGTGAGTGTGTGGAATCCAACCCATCAAACGGGTCTGCCCCACCATGATGCGCACCCAGTGTAAAAACCAGGCAAGCCCAGTCATTGGGTGGGCCACACCAATGGGAACAGTTAAAAACCGCCCAGAAATCTCGAAATTCAAGTGATGGGGTCCCTTTGGTGTGTCTATGTTGTCCAACTTGTCGTAACCGCCATTATCATCAGAACAATTCAATCATCAGATGGGTCCCACAACTTGAATTGGGAGGTTTTTCTTTTGGGTGATTTTGCATTGTTACCTGATGGTTAGATTGGACTGATTTTTGGGGTGTCTGATTCTGAGTGGGGTGCACCTATTGGATGGGCTGGATGTTGTATATACACCACATAGGCCCCTCAATAGCTAAGATTTGAGAACACCCCTAAGATTAACAAAAATCCTTTATTCTTTGGTTTAAAGAGAGTAGAATCCTACACTGATTGTTCATTTTGAAATGGGTTTTTAAATTTTATAACTTCAGAGATCGGTGAAGAAAGGTTCGTACCCTTTACAGCCCGGGGTTGAAGGATTCTTCATCACTTGTGATGGAGGAAGGGAAAGGCAAGCAACCCATGAAGCAATTAATCTGCTCGATACTGTATGTTCTTTCTTTTCTTTTCTTGATGTATGTATGCGTGTACAAAGGCTGATTTTTGGAAATCCGTAACCTTGCAAGAAAACCCCAAATTTATGCTAAAAGAGAAGCAATAGAGAAGGAAACACTATGAGAAAAGGAGTTATTTACCTCGATAATTTGATAATTACACAAACAAAGAATCACCTGCATAAAAATATTTTCCAGCGGGGGGGTTGGGTTAAATTGTTGTTGTCACAGCCTTATCCCAACCAACTGGGTATATTGCATGAATTCTATTATGCCTTTACATTCTATTATGGACCATATCCTAAGTTAAACCATAATATTCAAATACTACCTCCACCCATGTCCTTTTAGGTCTTTCCTTTTCCCTTTTATGGCCTTAAACTTAAACCATCTCCTTCTAGCTATCGCAGTTCTTGTTCTCCGGTATGCACAACCAAACCATCAAAGTCTACTTTCCCTCATCTTATTACCTATTGGGATTAGTCCTAAATTCCCTCGAATTTGTTTATTTATAATTCCATCCTTCCTTGCCACTCTCTACTCATCCATCTCAAAATCCTCATTTAAGCTGTAGTCATTCTATGAGCATATTGTTCCTTGATTGCCCAACATTCTATTCCATAAAGCGAGATTGGTCTTATAGCTGTCCTATTAAATCTCCCATTCAATTTGATAGGTATACGGAAATCACATAAAACTTTAGAGGCACATCTTCACATCATCAACCTAGCTCTAATTCTATGAGCAGCATCCTTTTAATGGTGGTGGGATCCTGAAATGGGCGATGTTTTCGGAATGAAACAGGGGGTATAGAAGAGGTCATTTGTAAAGTTAAGAATCTTGTGTTGAGTTGAGCGGTTTATGTTAAGGTGGCCATCACCGACTCTTTTTTCTGAGTCGTGCGGCTGGGGTTGTATTCTTTGTCCGCTTTGCAGCTTTTTAATAAAGGTCATTGCATCTCAAAAAAAAGAAGAAGAATTATTGATCAAAGTCATTTTGGGGTACTTTTTTTTGAAAGTTGATGCAATATTTTATAAGAAGGCCGAGGCAGCAAAGAAAACAATTAAAAGACAAATGAAAAAGAAAACAAAACAAAGAAACAACAAAAAACAAAAGAAAAAAGGAAAAACAAAGGAAATCAAAAATACAATAGGGGCTAAGCCCCACCAACCCAAACCCTAAGAACAACTTAGGGAGCCCACTCCCTTATATACAAATCAACCCAATTGCAAACCCCAACTGCATAACCTAAGAGATTGTGGAAGCGTCGACTGTTTCTTTCAGTCCAAATAGACCATATAAGTGAGCAAAGCTATTCTCCATCTCGAGGAACCAAGTGAGCTCCCACCTCCACCATGATGCCATGATCAAAATAATCCTTCAATCGAACTTGGCATAACTCGGCTCACATTCGCAAATCTGAGGATGCTTGACCAAACCACCCGGGAAGAGTGATGGATGAAGAGGTGGTCAATTGCCTCCTTAGAACCCTGACAAGGGGGGCAAGCATTGGGGAGCACCATTGATCTTTTCCACAAGTTATCAATTGCGAGGATCCTTTTTATCCCTGTCAGCCAAGGAAAAGTTGCCACTACTGGAGACGCTTTATAGGACCAAAGGAACGCCACATGGCTTTTGACACCTATGAGCTCAGGCTGGTACAACACTAGATAAAAGGAGTGCACCGAGAAAACTCTAGCTTTGTGAAGCGCCACACGAGGGAATCCTTCACTCCCGGAGTAGGAAAAATCCCTTCAAAGCAAGATAAGAGATGCACCGGATCAGCAAATTTAGAATTGCTGAGATCCCGACAGTAAGGAGGGAGCCAGATACCTCAGAGTCCTGAGTAGAAAAGCAACTAACAATAGTTAGCCAAGGTAGGGAAGGACAATCGAAGAGGAGAATCACTATACTTCACATCCTCTCAAAACCTTACCATAGACCTTTCCCCAATAGCAAAACTAAGCCCCTCGAAAGCAGAGGGGCAACTTGAGCCACCAACTTCCACAAAAAGGAAGATCTATACAGGGACAAGTCATTAATCCACCAACTTCTACATGAGGTGCCAAACTTGGTAGGAATAACTTGCCTCCACAGGTTGGTCCGTTGGACTCCTCAACTCCAAAGCGCCACACCCATTTGCCCACTAGGGTTGAATTAACCACATCAAGGTGCTTGATTCAACACACCTATTTCTAATTAAGCAAATGGAATTTTCTGGTGGTAGCATGCCGTTGTCAAAGGAAATTTGTTCTGAGTTTGTCAATATGAGCTAGCACGAACTTTGGGCACTGGAATAGAGATAAGAAACAAATAGGAAGATTGGAGAGGGAAGCCTTGATGAGGGTACTCCTACTGGCTACCACCAAGGGATAGAAACTTGCTTTTCCCATAAGAGAGTTTCCTTTTCATTCTCTTTACCACTCTGTCCCATAGATGTAGAGTCGGCTTACCCAAATATGAAGGAAGACCTAGATAGGTCTATGGAAAGCATCCATCCTGACAACCAAAGACCCCGGCTAACTTATAAACCTCATCCTACGAAATGTTGATACCCAAGAGCTCACTCTTAACAAGATTAATTTTAAGTCCTGAAACCCTCTCAAACCAAGTAATGCTGATCTAGAGACAAGCCACAGTGATTTTAGAAGCTTTGTAGAAAAGGAGGGTATCATTTGCAAATTGAAGATGATTAATAGCTTGAGGGAAGTTATCATTCAAAAAAAAAGAAGAAAAGAACTTGAGGGAAGTTAGCAACACAGAAATCATAAAAAAAGATCGTCAGTTTGAGCCTTAGATAACATCTTATTGAGGGCTTCAACCACCACAACAAATAGGAAGGGAGAGAGAGGGGGCCTCTGGCTTTAAAAAAACCAAAGGGGGAACCATTTATCAGCCATCAATCTTAACTAATTCCTTGTTTTCACTCATATTGTTACTAAAATTGAATTTCATGTACTCTGTTTTTATCTAGCTAATTTTAAAACCTTTTGATTCGATAGCATTCCTCCACAGTTCTAGATTTGCATTTACCCCATCCCTTGTCTCATCAATCTAAATTATTGTATTAATAAACAACATATCCACGGGATCTCTACCTATAAATGTACTTAACTCGTCGATAGGTGATACTTGATAGGTGATGGGATTTATGGGTGAGAAACCAAATGGAAAAATGTAAAAAAGAAAAAGAAAAAGAAAAGATACGATTGTGCACATGAGCATTTATGTGTTTTTCCTTTAGGCTGTGTTTGGATGCACAAGGGAATTGAACTGTAAAAAATTAGTTCAAACAAGAGGAAAAGACAAGCCTGTTATGATGTGTCTGAATATTCATAACGAGGAAGATCCCTCAAACGTAAATATGATGTGGGCTCTGCCATTCAATATAATGCTAACAAGGGTGGTTACAATTTGGCATTCTTCCATGTATCAGACTAGGGTGTGTTTGGTTGCACCAAATATATATATATCAAATTAGATTGATTAATCATGAAATTTTGTGATTTTTGGTGCAAACAAACACACCCTTAACAATTGTAATTTAATTGAATAGTGCATCCAAAAGCAGAATTCCATCATGAATCTTCTCACTACCTGAATTTGACAAGCAAACAATTAGTTGACATGAGGTGCAAATTCATTCTCCCATCTGTGCCACCGTTTTATTTGATGTGCAGTTTTATGAAGAGCTGCATGGAAAAGATTCAGGTCCGAAGCATGTGACGGCATCCAGCAAACCCTTGAACAAAATAACGAAATTCACTGATTCTGATTCTGAGTCTTCTAGCAGTGATGATGAGTTGCATCCTAATAAAGAAGATGCAGACCATGAAAATAAGGCAGATGAATTTGAGGACACTCCAGCAAAGAAACAAAGTCCAGAGAAGGAGGAAGAAAATCAAGCAGATGAAAATGAGGTTGCTCCAGTAAAGGAACAAAGACTGGAGACAGACCATGAAAATCAAGCCATTGAAACTGAGGACATACCAGCAAAGAAGCAAGGTCTAGAAACTGTCCATGAAAATCAATCAGAAGAAACTGTGGACCCTCCAGCAAAGAAACAAAGACTGGAGACAGACGGTGAAAATGAAGCAGATGAAACGGAGGGCAAGGCATTGAAGAAGCAACATCTGGAGAGCGGTACAGTGAAATGTGAAAATGCAGGCTCTGAAAAAACCGAAGAGAAGTCCATTGATCAGCTAATCGAAGCTGAACTCGAAGAATTGGGAGATCGGAACAAGGTGAGTTTAATAAAGGAGTGGGCATTTAGTGTCCCATCTAATGGCCGAGTAGTTTTGGTTCTTCATGTATTTCGAATGATAGGACTTGATGTAGGTACTCACTGTTATCTAGCATATGCTGCCCATCTTTTTTACCTAATTTTTTTGTATGGAGTGGGGGTGCACTCTAATGGTAGCAATACTATGGTGGCGCCTGGCAGATGTGGCACCCACATGATGCATGCATACAATTCAACCCATCCATCATATGAGTTAATCCATGTTACCTCCAGGGCCCTAAAATTAGGCTGATCTGTGAATCCGGTGGGCCACACTACATGGAGCAAATTTGGAGGGAATTTCCACTTTTGATTTGTGTGGAGGCCCCACTGTATTGTACGGATGAAATCTCGGCCATTCCAACCCTTCATCTTCTCTAGATGAAGGGTCAAGCAAAAAATCAGGCAGGTTTGAAGTTCAGGTGGGCTCCGTGTAAAACAAGGGCAGGCATCCCCTCTCACATTGATCCCTATACTGTGGCCCACTTGAGTGTTGGGTTGGGCTGATTTTTTGCACTTGGAGGTAATAGAATGTGGCACATATGATGGACGGTTGGATGGCCTTCATACATCACGTGGGCCCTCTGCCCAGTACCACTATAAGCTTACTGTGGTATTATCACCTATCAGTACCACTTGACTGTGCCCCTTTTGTACATCAAATTGGTAACTTATCACTGTAGCACCCATGTCCGGAGTCTCAATATTAGGTGAGTTCATAGATTTGCGTTTCCGTGATTAAATGAATAACACCCATTTGTGTTAATCTCTCCATTCGTCCTTTTAAGCTTTGTGATGTGCATTTTGCTAAGAAAGTGTTTGCTGTTTATGAGTTTTTTGGAAGCACAATTTGCCGAGCAGTTATTATTTAAGTCTCTTATTTTCCGTTTTACTCAGAAGAGTCACTCATTGAACCCAATGCTCCCATTCTGCTGCTGCACTGAGTAGTGAGTTTATCCATGTCAGTTAGTTTCTACTTATTTATTTGAAGTAGAGATGTTTTATTGAAGCCAAAGAGAAAAAACCAAGAGACCGTATATCGAAAATTTTAAACAAGGACGAACCACCCTGCATTTTAAAAGGGCAGAGGCGTCCAAAAAATACAATGCTTCCTGACTAGAAACCGATACAGGCCCCAAAAATGACTTTCCACCATCTGATATCAAAAATGTGCTCCAAGCATACCTCCTTGGCCAATGCATCTTCCCTGTCATTTGTTGACTGATCCACAAGAACACAGCTCCAGTTCGACTGCATTGAATTTTTAAAAAACAACAGCTCCAATTATATTTATCAGGAGTTCAAATCTTCTTGGAATTTTGAAAATTCAAACATGATGTTGTATTCTATAATTTTTTTTTTTTTTTTTTTTTCTTATATGTTTATATCATTATAAAGATGAGGAAGCATAAAGGGATATGAACAAGTCAAAACTAGCTTTAAGCATGAAAAAATTCATTGAAATTGCCACAATGGGTAGCAGCGATGTCCTGATTCCAATCCAACATGTTGGTCAGTCAATGTATTGAACATGCTCTTGATGTTCTCTTGCACATGTCAAAGCTTGATGAACGGAGGAAGCTTTATGCAGCCCCCAATTGTAGCACCACCTTTGCTTCAGAATTGCCTCATCACCTGCTTCTGAGCAGCCTGCTTGGTGAAGAATATGGATATCAAATCATCAAAAAAAAAACTCCTACATTGTCCAATAAGATTGCAGTAGACCCTTTGAGTGTAGGTTTAACTCATGCAACATGCAGAGCACCGATATCCAATTTTTAGGAAACATGTATGGAACCCTTACTCATTTTTGTCTGTGGGTCAGTCCAAACCAGTCCAACCAAGAATCTTTATACATAGCATAGTTTGCAAGCCAGGACTCAGCCCAGACTCAGTCAGTTACAGGGTCAAGTTGACCAGGTGAGTCTCAAGTTGACCAGGGGAGTTATTATTATTATTATTTTTAAAATATTTTTGAACACATCATTATATATATTTAGATCGTTTGGATCTCATATTGTTCTGCTTCTCAAATCAAGAGTTTATTCATCTCAAATGTAGATTTAAAAGCATCATCTTTGGCATGGGTTTGCTGCTGCTGTTGTTTTTTCTTCTTTTCTTTATTTTTTTATTTTTTTATTTTTTTTTATAGGATTTTGGGGTGTTTTTCTCGGTGTTTGTTGTCATCGTTATCATCATGACCACCTTCCTCTTATTCTTCTTATTCTCCACCATAGCCATTATCAACATCTTCTTATTCTCCACCGTAGCCATTTTCAGCATCTGTGAGAGATTAGTAAGTGTCAATTTATTGAGAAACTCTTAAAACAAATGTCATAACAGCAAAAGAATACAACCCAAGAGTACAACCCGATTTACAATCCAAGCTTACAACCCAAGAGTACAACCCGATTCATCAATGTTAACATCCTTAACCCCATATGCCCATTCTAAGACATCTCTCTTGGATTGCCACATTACTTCATTCCCACGATTCCTGTTTGTTGAGGGAGCATCGACGATTTCAGCCTCCCCAAGTGTTCCAAAAGATGGCCAACAGAACATATGTCATGCCACTCCGTTATCATCATTTTCTTCTTTCTCTTCTTCTAAAATTATAAAAAATGCTCCCTTTCCAACTCAGCTGACTGTGAAACTAGGTTGAGTGACTTCAGTCAACCCATAAAAAAACTGGGTCTGAGGCAATAACTGCCTGGTTTTCCCAACCCACTGACCAGGCCTATGACCTGGCCAGGTTGACTTGGGTGACTCCCAGGTTGACCCACCTGGTTTGTAAACTAACACCTTCAAACATCCAAAACTTTTATCCATCATGTAAGATATAAAAAAGGCCGACAGGTTCACATGTCTGATCGGGGATTAAAAAAGGTCTGACCCAGATGGTTGGACTGATAGAATCTGACTTGTTTTTCTGGCCGGTTTCATTCCAACTAAACCAGTCTGAACATCCAATCCATTCTTGGTTTTAAAATGGAGATTAATAGTCTGCAGGTGCAAATTAGAGATAACGAGAAATAAAGAATGGTCTGCAGGTGCGAAGCTGGTTATCGCACTTGATGGATAGGGTTATTCTTTTTCTCTTTTGCGCCATTCTTACGCTGCATGTATCTTCAATATTTCATCTTCGTTTTCAGTTCATAGCATAGAGACTAATTCTTGGCCTTTGCTACTTGACTTGGTTGGATTTTGAGCTGACAGGCCTTTTTAGTTGGGCACTTTTCTTATTTTTTAATCTATTTCAATTGAATAAAAAGGTCTCCTCTTTTTTTTTTTTTTTTTTTTTTTCCTTTTCAAAATATAGGTGGACCTTTTATTTATTACTTTTGTAGTGTTCTATTTGATTGTGCACAAAAGCCTTTTTCCTAGTTTTGCCACATTCATATTTTAATTCGTGAATTATATAATTTTGATATTTAATATTATTTTCATAACTAGATGAGCCTTTGAGATGACCAGATCAATCTTGACACGGTTGAATTAGGTTTTTGAGTTTGCAAACTGTGGTTCATAGTCTATAAAATCTTCAGTTCTTATTTTTTTTTAGTACAGATAAAAGGGTTTCCTTGTGATTTTTCAAAATAAAAAAAAGGCTTTCCTTGCTGTTCAAAGTTTTTTATTTTTTATTTGAAAAGCAATGATATATATGTTCAAAAAGCTAGGTGGGAAGGGAATTCCCAGTACAAAGATAAGGGCGGTTTGTTCATGATCTTGCTAGCTCAATCACCATAGAATTAGGATGACCGGTGGGACGTGTAAATAAAATGTTTAATCCTCCTGCCAGAAATCTATTCTCTTTAAAAATATGATCCATTTCTCCACAATATTTCTTAGCCCCTAACACCCAAGAGCACACTTCTATGAGCAGGATATCTATCGCCATAGGCAACTGGCAGAAATGGCAGTGGATAAAATGCACTGCCTTCCTCACTGCTAAACAGAGGGCCATAATTCTAGAATTTGCTGTTATCGGGGCTGAAAATGCCAACAACGTGGACCCAACCTCGTCTAAGAGTAACCAGCCAATCCCACAGGATTGATATACATTCACTAAAAATCTTCGCACTTTGCCAATAAGAAGTACTCTTTTAGGGGAACTGGCGTTACTTTTGTACTCCACCAGCCATTTCGTCCAATTGCCCTGAAAATTTGAAAAGTTGACATTGACTAACAGCAGATGAACAGCTGCCCAAGATATGAGATTGCCCATAATTCACTGATGATTTTTCTTGATCGATGCCTGTAGACCTTTGGAATTTTGTGCATTCGCCCAAATCTCCCAGCTAACTGAGCAAGGAGTCATCAACCACGGAATTTAACCCTTGTCTTTAAACTGCCAACCTTTCCAGTTGGATATCTTGTCAACCGACTTATCTTTCAAGCAGTGTTTTGAAGTGTCTGTAGCATAGCTATGACTCTGTGTAACATTAGCAAAATAGCGTAAATCCCATGTAGCGTACGCTACAGGGGTCATAGCGTATGTAATGTATGCTATATATATTTATAAATGATGATTGTATTTTGTATTTTGTACTTGATACTCTCAATGTGTGGGGTTTTGATTTCTTTCATACTTATGACTTGTGGTTTCAATTAGACATTATTAGTTAAACTGGTTTTCTTAGAAAGTTGTTGATGTGACAATGATTTGATTTGGTTTATATACATGGATTGCTTTTTGATAAATGATAATTAATAACTTGTTTGAACATGCTTGAAAAAATGAATAATCTTTTAGGCATTTATATATGTTTTTTTTTTTCTTATTATTTATCATATTTTTCTATTTCTAAATTAAAAAAACAGAAGTATTGTGTAGCTACCTCTATTTAAAACACTGCTTTGATGACCCATGAAACTCCAAAGGATGATAGAATCATAAGACCAAACTGATATTGCAGAGTGACATTATAGGGAAAGATGAGATGCCGATTCTTCTTTCCACTTTGTATGCATTTATTTGCAAACTTGAAACCTCTTTTCTGAAGCTGATTTTGAGTTAAGATTTTTTCTTGGATTGCTGTCCACATGAATGCTGAAATTCTAAGCAGAAATGCTACCTTCCAAATAATGACCAGAAAGGAATTTGAGTGGATTTTTGAAACTTCCTAGAAGTAGGGTTTAGCAGAAAATGATCCGGAGGCTGATCCCTTCCAGATTTTTGTGTCTTTGCATCATTTCAGTAAATTGGGCTATTTCACCATCCTTCAAATTTCTTCTAAATCTGATGCCCTAGACCACCTTTCTGAACCACTGCAAACTCTTTCATCACAGTCTGCCTCTGCGTTGATATTCTGACGAGGTTGGGCAATTATATGGCGAGAGATTTGTACCCAATCTACTTATCTTCCCATGGGAAAACATTGTCACCTTTATTCACCTGAAAACAAAGGCCTGCTTTGAGTGTTGCACCCCAAATCTTGCTACTGTCCCCTATACTGCAGACTCCCTCTATACTTCAGAAGATGCTGCTGAATGCTTACATTTAGGCTTCCAGCCCATGTTTTCCATTCCATATTTCTCCAACATTGTACCTCTCCAAAGAGGTTGCTTTTCAGTAGCGAATGTCCACCAACATTTGCAAAGGAGGCTCCAGTTTCTTTCACCTGACACCTAGGACTCCATACTTTTTCATCTTTGAACATTCTTCCAATTTATGAGATAAATTTTCTTCTTTTCCTGAAAATCATTCCAAAGTAAATTGCACTGGATTTTTTCTGGAGTTTTTGCCACCCCAATATGGATTTTGAAGAGGGAAAGGTAGTAGATGGGCAGATTTGCTAAGAAAACTTCATGCACTGATGTCTGCTTATCCTGTCTAACAGAGGCATTTTGTTAGCCTTGATTTGGGTTGCAATGGTGTCATCTTCATTCAAATGCATAAAAGAGCTGGGGAACCTGGACCTACTGAAATTGCACTGCACATGATGAAGTCAGCTGCTGCCACGAGGAAACACATGTCAAGGTATCCTACTGTCATCTTCTCTCTCTCTCTCTAAATTATGTGAAAGCTTTCATTTCACTACACTTTATTTGTTCTTGAAAACAGATTTCTGTATTTTGTGCTAAAGTAAACATTGCTGCCATATTTAGATTCATCCTGAGGCTTTTACCAGTCGAAGTGACATGCTATGCATCAGAAGAGGAAATCTCAAAAGCAATCAAACCTCTTATTGATCGAAATTTTCCAACTGAAGCTCAGACACCTCAAAAGGTGCGTTCCTGTTGAATATTGTTTCTATTATTGCAGTTTATATGTATGTATAGCATCATCATCATTAAAGCCTTAGCCCAACTAATTTGGGTCAGCTACACGTATCCTGTTTTGCCATTCCACTCTATTGAGGACCATGGCCTTGGTTAAACTATTGGTCATCAGATCTTTTCTTACCCCCTCACCCACATCCTCTTGGTTTTTTTTTTCCTTGCCCTTTTCTTGGACACTGAATCTGTATAGCCACAGTAGCCCATATATGGGCAGATTGTACAAACACCACAAAAGGAATTTATGGTTGATAAAATCATAAAGGTCACTTAGAAAATTATGGTTGGACTAGTGGGCCACACAATCCAACTGGTCATCAATCAAGGGCATCTGATTGGTTATGTGGGTCTGACAAACCAATCAGACACATTGATCTGGTCCAAAACAGCTGTCAGAACCTTTAATCTGGTCCATATTGGTGATCAGGTCAATCTGGACCATTGTTGTGGTCAGATTGTCAATATGTCTGGTTCGATGGTCCAGATCTTCAATATGGGTCCTTGGATGTTCCTGATCTGGGTCAATCTACTAAATATGCCTCCGAATCTGGATGGTTGGATAGGCTTAATCTATAGTTTGACCATTGGATGAGCCCGATCCTGGTATCATCCAAAATCATATGGGCCTGATCTTCAACCAACTGAGACCACAGCGTGGTCTCCCATTGGATAATCATACTGTCCCGTATCATAAAATGCGTTGGTAGTTAGTTCCCAAATTATTCAACAAAGTGACGAAATGCTGTGGGAACAATTCTGTAGAAGAGATCTCTTTTCTACAAGAGCAAGGGATGTTTCCATGAGTGAATAGCTTAGTCATTCCTTGGATCATACAGTCGTACCCTTTTTAAATGATTGCACTCCAAAATAAGAACCCTACTTCTCGCATTAGGATTACTCTATGGTGTCAGTTTGCTTTACCATTAGCAAGCAAAAAGCTGATAAGGAAGAATCTGATATCATCATCCAAAAGGCTACCGATTGATGTTTCTCTTTGGGTGGTGATGTTCCTTTTCTTTGGTGGTATAACTAAATTACTAGATATATTTGTTTCACTGTATGTGCTCTAATTGAAGGTTTTAAATCAGTCTATTGGGTATTGTATCATACTATCATTCACCACCGATACAGTCCTGTATCACCCCATATCGCCCCTGTTTTGAGCTGATACAGGCATATTGTTCATGGGTGATACCAGTCATACTGCTCTGATGGTACTTTTAAACCTTGCTCTAAATGGCTATTAAGTTACTTTTCAAGTTGAGATTGAAAGAATTATAAATGCAATTTTAGGGCTGATTTCTTAGTACAAAATTACGAATACTAGGAAACATCATTAATTTTTGTCGTTCGCTCTTGATTAAACTAAATATTCACAATTTATTTCACCATTGCATCCAGACACAGGCTTCTTTAGTTCCAATCACTTTTTGTTTCACTTGGAGAAGTTCAGTGACTTAGGTTGTGAAAGAACGGTAACTAACCTTTTCAATGTATACCTTCCTTGCACATGCAGTTTGCAGTGTTATTTGAAGCCCGAGCAAACACTGGTATTGAAAGGATGAAAATCATAAATTCAGTTGCAAAATCTGTTCCCCCACCCCATAAAGTGGATCTTAGCAACCCAGATAAGACAATTATTGTTCAAGTTGCCAAGGTATGTATGGTTTTGAGTATTTGGTTGGCCTTTAAATATTTTGCTTATTTCTTGATAAATGAAGTTTGCAATATTCTTTTCTGCATATGTTGTGGTGATTGTGAGAATAAAAAGAGGCAACCATGGACACAAGTTTTGCAAAAAATTCAATTATCAAAATAGTCTTCCTTTAACTAATCTCCATGCCAATTCCCTTTTATTCTTGAGCCACTAGCAGATAATTAGCAGGCCTTCACTACTTCACAAATCACAATATATTATCATCAATCAACTCTTAGGCTATGTTTGGATATAAGGGATTCCATGCGAAACAATGGAAAAGGGAAAGGGTTTTCCTTCGATGTGACAATTTTTATTGTTTGGATAGCAAAGAAAAGGATGGACTCACCAAACAATGATTACACTTTTCCATAATTTCAATTCTCGGCATAAGAACCTAGGTGATGGTTGTGGGAGGAATATGGTATTTCTGGCTCTCCGCTTGCTCATCCAAACAAAGAAACTCTAAAATTGGAACCCATGTTCCAATAGTGCTCATGGAAGTCATCATTAGATAAATATTATTATTTTTTCCTTTCTTTCCTTGGATGCCACGTGTCCAAACATGCCCTTAGGAAATTAATAGTTTGGTTGAACATAAGGACAAAGGCATGCATTTGTTTGCTTCCTAGTGATGGATTTAGATCTCTAGATTTTAAAGCGATTCCCTTTTAAAAATCCAAAAGTGTGATGGCTAAAATATCTGGAAAAGCTCCAATGCAACTTTCTTTCTGAAAGGGAAGGCTGAAAGAAGAAACATCACTAAATCTAATGTAACAAGGTGCAAAGGCTAAGATGGTTAGGCATTGAGAATCTTACAGTAAGGAATCAGTCTGATTAAATGGGGGTGAAGGTTCAGAGAAGAGCCAATACATTATAGAGGGAGCTATTTGCAACTAATATTGATGTTGTAATGGAGTTTGATATCCGGGAAAAGTCACTTGGAGAAAGGAGTCTTGTTGAAATCAGAATGTTAGGTGGATGAGTTGAAGTGTGTGGGTGAGTGCTTTAACAGAGGTTAGGTGTAAGGTGGGTTCTGGACTTGCTAAATTTGCATATGTGCCATATTGCTTCTTGTAAAATGTGTTGTTGTTATGTGTTTTTTGGGTGCGAGTTGCTCTTGAGTACAAGCTTAGGCGAGATATTAATGATAGGGAGATTGAGCCTTTTACTGAGTTGCTTTATGTCCTCAGGGAAGTTACTGTGGTCTGTGGATGTTAAGCGGGATTTCCGTATATGGTCTTCGAACTCTAATGTCTTCTCTTCAAGATTGTTTTCTATTGGCATTGCTGATTATTGTGCTGATGTCTCATTAAATTGATTCAGTTTGTGGTAAAGGTCTCCCCTCTTAGAGTGGAAGGTTTATGTTGGACAACGATGGCTAACTAGATCCTCATAGTCGATAATTCAAAGAGGATGAATGAAATGCCATTTTTTGCTTTTTGTGTAAGAAGGGGGTTGTTGATCTCAGTTTCAACTCTTGATGATGGGAGATCCTCATAGTCGATAATTCAAAGAGGATGAATGAAATGCCATTTTTTGCTTTTTGTGTAAGAAGGGGGTTGTTGATCTCAGTTTCAACTCTTGATGATGGGAGATCCCTTACCATTATCTAAGAATCTGGGAATTTGACTTCAGTACTCGATTTTGTTGAAGGATTGGGGTATGGTACATAGCTGAAGCTTTAAATGTCATAGGTCTGTAGGTTTTAATCAAACACATCACATCTTGTAACTCTTGACCATAGATTTTAATATTCTCACTTGAGTTGCATTCCAAATACTCCGTCTTGAATTTGCTAATTTTAAGGACACACACCAAAGGACCTCATCTTGGATGCTTGTGTTTGATTCATCTATAACAAGATATGATAGAAAATGAATTTTGAGCGAGAATATGAATGAAGGTCCCATCAACATCAATTCATCAAAAATCATACCCCAAAGATCGTGCCAATAATATTTAGAATAGAAGTCCTCTTCAAGAAAGAACTAGTGTTTAGAATTTGGAATGATACTCGGATTCGCACTTCTGGGAGGATGTTTGGTGCACTCATCAGCCTCTTTGCTTGGTCTTCCTTAGGCTAGCTTGTATTGGTCTTGTAGAGGTCCACCCATGGTCACTGATTTTGGGTGGCTGCTGGGTAAGAAAAAAGTGCTAACAGTTAATAACCTTCAGAAAAAAGGCATATGATTGCCACCAGTATGTGTATCATGTGTCTTAGGGAGTCAGCGGACCATTTATTTCTGCACTGTGACCTATATAGCATGATGTCAGATCACTTCTTTTGAAGTGTTGAACATGCAATATTTTTTAGAGTGTTTTGGAGTGTCATGTGAGGCCATGGTCCCAAGTGTCAACATGGCCAAATCACGGAAAGTGGATGTGCCCCAGTAACACCTCTGACATCACTTTGCAAAAGAACAGGTCATGCACCCCTTAATCAATATTCTGAGGCCAAAACACTCGGTTTCATTAGTTTTTTTTTGCAAAATCCATGAAGAGTGATTCTCCACTTATAAACATTAAAGTTATAGTGCTCCTAGTTGCATTGTAACAGTTAAACAGTCCAACTGTTGATCTAGACTGTTCATTAGGTCCAGAGCACATTTCATGGGCCGCCATGAAAACATCACACCAATATAGCAAATATTAACCATTTGATCAATGGTATTTAATATGGACAGGCAAGAGCAAGATCATTTACACAAAAATAGGCCTATCAACAATTTGATCCATCTAATTGTTAGCATGGATAGCTTATTATTCTAAAGAATAACTATTTTTAGGCAATTATAACCATCCCATCCATGGGTTGGGAAAGGATGGCTCTAGAAAATAGTACCACATCAAGGATGGATTGAACCAGGCAATCAGTACTATTTTTTCATGGTAGCCTATGAGTTCTAGAATTAATGGACAGTTCAGATTGATCGATTGGACTGTCCAAGTGAGCCAATGCACTCGAAGCACCGGTGCATTTCTTTTCTCTGAATTACAGTTTTTATTTACATGTCGTGATTATATATGTTCATTCTGTTATTTTGCAGACCATGTGCTTGGTGGGGGTGGTTGAAAAATACAAGGAGTTGTCGAAATTCAACCTGAGGCAGCTGACATCTCCAAAACCGTAGTCTGAACCCTCGAGAGCAAACACAGGGTTTTTCCAGAGGTATCCTTCACAGGCTTCTATATTTATGCTTGTAACAGTACATCTTTGAAGTACTTGTCGTTGTTGCTGAAGATGAGAAGTCGTGGAAATAGACTTGAACTTGAGAAATGACCATGCGACAACTTGATAAGAAAATTTTGTTAATTTTTCCATTAATAACTGATACTGTTGGATCCGTTAAATCAGAAATTTCTAGGGTTATCATATTCCCTCATGAGAAATTATTTGATGTTATCAGTGTTTTTGATGTTTTAATGGAATGGAAAATCGGAAAGAAATATTCTCATTGACAACTGATTGTTCTCAAGGAAAAATGCTCCTAGTTGCATTGGGACAGAGAGAATCCTATCCATTGATCTAGACTATTCATTAGGTCCTATGCATGTTTATAGGCTACCATGTAAACATTCTACAAAGCTGCAAATATTAACCAATTGAGCAATGGCCTTTAATATGAATGGTCAAGATTGTTTACTTAAAAAACAGGTTTAATCAACAATTTGATCCATCTATTCGTTAGGGCCCATCACGGATTGGTTATGATTCTAAACAATCACTTATGTTGGGAAATTGTAGCTATTCCATTCCATCCAAGGCTTGAAATAATGATTGATTAGAAAATAAGGCCAAATCAAGGATGGATTTGATCATTTGATTAGTGCGAATTTTGCATGGTAGTCCATGAAATGTGTTTTGAACTTAATAGACAGTTCAGGTTAATTGATTGGACTGTCCAAATGAACTGATGCAACTTGGAACACTATGCTCTGCAAGAACTGGAGCATCTCTTGTTAAATTTGCAAGAGTTATTTAATGGAAGACTATTTTCATTGAAAGAGATTGATGAAGATGTGGGTCCCAAAGGTCCAAGTTAAGCGGCCTTTGGCCCAACTGGTGTGCGTCATGTGTATTCCAAGCAAGGTATTCCCTAACGGTAACAATGTCATAACGGCCACCATCATTTCCTTTACGATACGGGTCGTAACGGCTGTTATGGCTACCATGATGGCCGTTACGGTTTTCTTCATCGGAGGAAAAAATCTGAAAAATCCGTATTTGTTTGGTAATGTTTAAAAAAAATCTGAAAAACTTGTATGTCCCGTAACAGACTATTGCGAAGCTGTTATGGCCTTTACAAAGGGCATCATCGGTCATTAATGGTGGCTAAAGGTTATTTTTTCCATAACAGCTGTTACGGCCATTACAACCTGGTAACATGTAATGCTTCCCACCGTTACTTTTACATAATGGCCTTTACGACACACCATGATTACAATAATGTTTTTTTCAGGTCAGTGATTGGATGGTTCGCACAGCCAATGGCATGTCCACATGATGGCCCACCAAATCAATGCATTTAATCACTATATACACAAGAGCCACATGTGCGCCAAGTTGGCATATGTTTGGCACAGCGCCTCTTCAGCAGTGACCACAGGAGGGCCAAAGCGGGTCAGGTTGCTTTCTTGTTTTTCAGTGACAGGAGCCTTGTATTCACAAAGTGTGTGAGTGAAAGTGCCAAAAACATTGCTTTTTCTATGGACCACATTTTCACTTTCCTATAAAATTAGGATTAAGTGTAATCTTGATTTTGTTGGGCCCCATGCTGTCTAATTCACTGCTTTAAAGCGTGCTTTTCTCCGCCAATTATAATTTTTTAAGTTCTATAAGAAACCAAACACACCATTAGGCAGAAAGAGAAAAAGCGGGCTGCTTTAGTTCGGTGATTCTGATGCGGAGACCATGGGTCCCATCACCTGATTTTGCACATATCTAGCTGTGTTAGGCAGCCATTAAGAAGCTTTTGGTCCCACTTTAGATGGCCGGTAGACCGAAAATTACACTGATGTGATTGGCATGTATAAGCTTGGGAGACAGAAAATGTGTACTAATAACAAGAAGCAAAAGATTCTAATGCAAGGACATTTTTACACTGCACCTGAGTAGGGTTGCTTGGGAGATGCAGGGGCACGGGTGGTTCGTGTGAGACAGTACCCATGTGATGTGGGCCCATGAGGGAGTTCGACTGAGATCTTAACCCATGCGATGTGAGTCCTAGACTACTAGGTAAATGAATTAATTTGATAAATGAATTAATTTGCTATGGTATATCCGTTCGAGCTTTTAGACAAGTGGTTAATTATCCTGCATAAGAATTAAATAGAGAAATTTCAGATTTTCAAGCATTTCGCGAGCTCAAATGGCTACTCATACTTGGATGAATCATTTCTTTAGACAATAGAAAAGTGGACATTTCTTGGATTCAATAAAAATTATCCATTAATCAGAGTTGGGATTGTCCAATCAATCTGACTATGTGAACATGGCCCACAAACTGGACGGTTGAATTTAAGTTAATGTATCGTAATTTTCTCAGGGCGGTGTCATTTTTCTATTCTGCACTGATTCTTCTTTGATTGATCTGATTCTCTATATTTTATTGATTTGATTATCTTCTTAAAAGTTCCTGCTTTTGATGAATTCTTTATAATAATAAAAAAGAGAGCATTTCTTTATAAAAGGGCTGAAATTGGTTGTATTGGGTCGCTACAATCCGGGTTTTCAGTAAAAGTGCATTGGTTGGCATAGCTTTTATATTTTGTATTTTTTTCCTTTTTAATTTTTCCGAATGAGAGTAAATCTAGCCCGTAGTGCAATGAATAGATCTTGGTTCGTCGCTGTCCGAAACGACACATGGTGGTGTGATCGGTGAATCAAGACTGTCCAAGTGATGTGTATTACAGCGGATGACTCTCCATCATGAAGAATCGTGCAGGAGAGGCAAGCATAGCCGTCCAATAAGTGATCTTTAAATTGGTCTATCAAAAACTATAATTGGGCAATGGTCCCTATCCAATGACCATCTCTATATGGTCCACAGATAGACAAATTAGATCCAGTGTCCGTATAACCATGTGTCCATGGAGTCGAAACGAACCAAGGTTGATTAGTTGCGCAATGGACCAAGTCACTTTATTTTATTTTATTTTTCAAAGTTTGGGCGAACACCTGCTTTGATTTGGTGTTGTGGCCCAGATAAGGGGCTGGTCTCGTAAGAGAGCAACGAGAAAAGAAAAAGCAGAAAGAAATGAGAAGACCATTCAAACTGTTCTCACCTAAGGGTCTATAGCCCCACGTGCTAACATTGCACGCGTGTAGGACATCTAAGCTGTATATCAGGTGAGACCCAACTTAGCCAATTGGCAAAAAGAAATTCAGGCTGTTTGATGGTTCAACGGCCTGCATTTTTCCCAAATGATCGACGCAGTGAATCGCACCTGATACACGGTTCAGATGTCCTACATATGTGGCCACGTGTAGAGATGGGTGTGGAGTGAGCAAACATCTTAAGTTTTCTGTGAATACTTTATTAACAGTTTGTCTATCGTTGATGCCAATGAAGAAATTTTAGGAAGTTGGAAGAAGAAAATTGGAAAGATGAAAAGGGTACTCCCGAACGCGATGTGTTGGGCCCATTATGATGTTTTCTTCACATCCAGGCCGTCCATCATGTGTACCTCCTCGTATTATCCTTGGCGCCCAAAAACCAGACGGATCCAAATCTCAGTGGGCTACACCATTAAAATCATACCTAAAACTTTAAAATCAAGTGGTGTGGTCCACCTGATTTTCTAATGCCCTGATTTTTTAGAGTGTCCATTCATCCCGGTGGTTCTCATCCTCTGAATGGATTGGATGGCGTATAAAAATTCTTTGGACTACACACATTCAGCATTATTTTTAATGGTGGGTGTCCTCATCCGAAATGGTCCCCATGATGTGGCCCACTTAAATTTTGGATTGGCTTGATTTTTGGGTACCAAAAATAATATGAAGGGGTACACATGATGGAGAAATTTGATGTCATGCACACATCAGAGTGGGCCCCACACATTACGTTTTAGGTATGGGTGCAACTTGGATTGGTTTCAACCCAAACCCCACTTGGCCGGGTGGTGTTAGTTGTATCATTAAGACTCTAATTAGGATTTTATAACATCTTTGAATTTGAAGTACCCAAAAGAAAATTAATGAACCATATTGCATTTGTGTGTAGATGGGTCATTCCTCAATCTCCTTGGTGGGACAATTTTGACCTTTTGATTTGTGGCCTACAATGAAGCATTCAAGAAGACAATACATCACAGTACACATTCAACTGAAGAAGTCCCCGGATTGGTACGTAGGAGGATATTAAGAGAGGGAGAGACTTCGAGAATGGTCCACCTAGAGTAGGATAGAACTGATCAATGATACAGACCCAGATCCATAGCTCAACTGGTAGACTGAGTGGAGATACCCCGTTTCAACGCTTGAGGTCTGGGTATCGATCCCTAATGGGGGTGGCTAACAGCGGAATGTGTGTATTGACATGGGTCTGGGTATCGGTCCCTAATGGGGGTGGCTAACAGCGGAATGTGTGTATTGACATGGGTGTGTACTAACAAGCTAACCCAAAATAAAAATAAAAATAAAAATGCTAACTCAAAAAAAAAATAAAAATAAAAATACTGATCAATGATATGGAACAACGAAGAATAGAGCTACGCCAAACTGAGTCGAGCTTGGCATTGCTTGGATCTGTTCGGCCAGCAGCCTATTCCAACTCAAGTTCTAACTCGGCTTGGCTCGGTTAGCAGCTCAGGTCAGCTCGAGCAGAGTTCAAGCCAAGTTCAAGCTTAAGAGCTACTTTTGAGTAGAGCATTTTCTTTTTAATTTTTATATGAGTGGGCTCTTCTTTTAATATATATATATATATATATATATATATATATATATATATATATATATATATATATATATATATATATATATAAATTAATTAATTAATTAAGTTTTTAACTTGAGCCAAGCTGAAACAAGTCAAGTTCAGGTTGAACAAACTCGAGCAGCTCGGCTCGAAATTCTTTTGAGCAAAAAAATTTAGCTCAGCTTGGATTGAACCCGACTTTTGAGCTGATTGGAGTTGAGCTTATCTTGAGCTTAACCCAACCGAGCAGAGCGAGTTGACCGAGCTAGTTTAGTTTGTGTCCAGCTCTACTTGAGAATGAGACCCAATACCCAGAACTAAAAACTTGAAACTAGGTTTTCAATCTTGATACTGTAATTCCTCAAATAAAACATCATATGAGATCAAAATACTCATTTTTTTAAAAAAATTTAATCTTCTTCTTTTATATTTAACAAAATCCTATCTAGATCAATGAAAAACAAAGAGTAAAACAGAGCCAATGAGTTTCGGATGATTGGTGACCTTTCTCATGGACTGCTAGGATCAATCTGGGGACTGTTGGATCAATGGCCATGAGGCCTTCTTGATCCTGACCATTCGCAGTGGAGAAGCAAGTAATCTCTACAATGGTTTACTAATCCAGATCTTTAAATTGTTTTGTAAAAAAAAAAATCATTTTCAACTATTCAAATCAAAGGTTAATTTGGATTAGAGTTTCCAAAGCATGATGTTGGATCAGAGTCTATGAAAGGGATGAGCAACCCCATGGCAAGATCCAACAAGAAACCAATTGACAAAATCACTAGAAAATCCCTATGGTCCAGAAAAATCGCACCACCCAAAGCGATTCCCCGTCTCATGACACTCCTCCCCTTCCGATTCCGGCGATGATCAACGGTCTGTAGTTGAAATTTCAGGGCCACCATGCAAGCAACAAAGGAGACAAGAAACTGAATGTAATCAATACTCCAAACTTACAAAATCACAACATATTTGAACAACAATTACACAAAAATCTGTATCACTTTAACTAAATTGAATCGAATCCCTTCCCACCCTTTATTATAAGATTTGTTATCACACGTGTTCTTCCCTATATATCTACACCCAAACACTAAAAAATCTCTCAAAAAACCACTCTTTACTCGCATGATACATAATTCAAAAAAAAAAAAAAAAAACCAACTCTAACACAATATAATGCACTTGATTTTCTGTATACCATGCACTTAAGTGCTCCCCTCCTTCTCATCATGGCCCACCTAGGAGACCCATCAAAACCTCAGGCTCCTATCAAGGCCATGATACCTGATCATTTAAAAAATCACTAACACAACATAATGCACTTGTTTTTATCTATACCAATCACTTGGGTGCTCCCTTCTTTCTCATCATGGCCCACCTTTGGGACCCACCAAACCCTCAAGCTCCTATCAAGTCCCCCACTATAGAGCAAGTACCCACCTCCAACATTATAAAATGAAGCTTGCAGGCACTTCACTGGCCCTTCATGTCCCTTTATAACTCTAACACTACAAAGCCCACCACCGGCCTCTCTCTTCCATATTCCAATGCTCTTATCAGCTGATCCACTACAAACAAACTCCCCCATGAGGCACAAACAAAGCACAGCCATTCGATGGGCCTTCATCTCACACACCAACTTCCAATTTTCAAGACCCCCATCATCCCTTTTCCACCCCAAAACATACCCATCTGACCCACCTCCATAAACCAACATCCCATCATCACAAACATTCACTGAATTCAGTGAAACATCCTTATGGCCCACCATCACCCCTTTCAAGCAATGCAAGCTCTTCCCCTGGCCCCACACCTTGATCTTCCCATCCGCCGACGCAGAGTAGACGACTCCATTCTCGGCGACCAATCCGTTAATTGCGTCGTCGTGGGCCTTTATCGATTCCAAGCACTTGAGATCAGAAATTCTCCACACCTTCAATGTCTTGTCCCATGATCCGGAATAGATCATGCCATTGCTGATTGCCAGGCATGAAATGCTGTCGGCGTGTTCTATCCACAGCCGCCTATGGTTCCGCCGCGTCTGAACGTAATTACTCTGTTTCATGAACTTACCCAAGTAGTCCTTTGCCGTCGGCAATGTAGCTACTAGCTTGAAGATGTTCTCCGAGCTCCTCGACACTTTCCAGACTCTGATTCGGCTGTCTTGGTGGGCTGTGAAGACTCTGTTACCAACGGTCACAAGGGCCTTCACCACGCCATCTCCCTGACCGAATTTCGCAAACCGTCTTAGGTCCGGCTGCTGCCAGACGATGATGTCCTTACCTTGCGACGCGCTTAGGACGAACTCGCCACACAGAGCCAAGCAAGAGACCGATCCGACATGCCCGGAAAGGACGGCCAGCGATCGGCAGGACCCATTTACAGGTATGTCTGGGATGTGGTAATTGGAGAATTGGAGTGGCGATGGGGGGCCGTCATCGGAGTCGCTGGTGGCCGTGGATTTTGGGAGCAGTGGGGTAGATAGCGTGGAATCTGGGCGATTGGATTGGATGGAGTGGATCATTTTTGGAGGTGGGCCTTTGGAGAATGATGGAAAGCAGGGATTTCTCATGTGGGCTGTTGCAAGAGAGTGGGTTTTGTATCAGGAATGAAAGAGAGATGGAAGAAGAAGAGAGAGAAGGCCGTTGGAGAGAAGTGGGAAGGATTGCATTCTTCAAATAGGCTCATCACATGTTTCTTGCTTGAAGGGTCACTTTTATATTTTAAACGGGGGTGGTACAACGGCTACTTTGAAAACAAGGCCTTCTGGTGGGCCCCACATGCTTTTTGGGTGGCTGGTATAAGCTGTCAAAGGTGGTGCCTTGAATTAGTATACAAAGCTCCTTTTGGGGAGAAAAGCTTTTTTATACTCTGGAAGTGTTGACGCTCCATGCTCAAGCGCATTGAAACTGTCCACGTGGAAGTCAAAATCATGGGGTCCACTGTTTTTGTGATGTAACCCAAAAATCTATTTATATATGATCATGATTGTCTGATTGTAGACATCGAATGAACATTTACGCAGAAAATAATCAATGGTCCAAATTCAACGAGAAAAATTATAATTCAAAGAGATTACTAATCGACCTGATTTTCGGTTTATGCCCCATCTATGGAGGGTCCCACTATTTGAGCAGTTTAATTTGGGGAGATACATTCCATTTTGACAATTTATATGTGCATGCGTATGGAATATCATGCACTTCAGGAGTATCAAATAACTGCTTTATTTTGGGACGTGGCCATTTTGCATTCTGCTTTTTTCTTTCTTTCTTTTCTTTTTCAAGACAACTAATCATATACAGACAGGTGAGTACTACAACTTATGGTACAGTACCATCTTCCCGCCGGAAACGGATTGGCTACTCTCCCTGCCACCAGCCAATGGCTGATGGTCGATGCTCTGTGGGCCCCACCATGATGTATGTATTTCATCCATGCCGTCCATCTATTTTTATAGATCATTTTATCATACGAGACCAAAAATTAGGTATATCCCAGTCTCAAGTGGACCACATTACAGGAAACATTGTTGAATGAGCTTCAACCATTAAAAACTTTTTGAGGGCCATAAAGTTTTGGATCAAGCTTATCTTTGTTTTGTCCCTTCATCTGGGTCTGTATGACCTAATCAACATATTGGATGTCAAATAAACAGTACAGTGGTCCTTAGGAGGATTTTAATGGTGGATATCCTATCACTATTGTTTTCCTGTGGTGTGGTCCACCTAAAACTCATATTCCTATAATTTTTAGTATAAAGCCGTAATATGATCTATAAAAATAGATGAACAGAATGGATTAATCACGTACATCTTGGTGGGGCCCACGGAGCACCGACCATCAGCCACGGGGCTGGTGGCGGGGAAGTAGCCAAACCGTTCCCCTTCCCGCCAGCATACTGGTTTTATAAATAGGAGTAGCATTCACTCGGTATGGCCAACCATGACGATAATTTGGCGGAAAAGTCATGCTGGTCCACTCATTGGGGGGGCCACACTGTTGGAATGAACGGACAACCGACGTCAAAATACAAAGTACGTAGTAAGCAGATCAGCCTGATTTTTGAGAATGGTGATTTTCATGCTGGGGCCTATTGTTTTAATGGTACTGATTTACTAATTAAGTAGCATGTTTGCAGGAAATATATACAGCACCAGAAGTTATGGTACAGTTGTCTGTACGTAACCAGTGCCCTTTTCCTAATGGAGATTAAAAAATAAATAAAATACCTACTTATGACACAAGTTTTTTGTAACCTGCCTCATTCATCGAGGTAATTATCATTAGAATACTTTTCATGACGGTCTGCAGCTGGGGACGCGGATTAGCTACTGACAGGTTGAGAAGCGAGACTCGCTACTTAAGTGACGTCATCAGGTTACGTGGGCCTCATCATATTGTATGTTTTGTATATATACTGCTCATCCATTTGGATAGATCATATCAGAGCATGATCTAAAAAATAAATTAGATCCAAAGCTTGAGAGGACCCATCAAAGAAATCAGTGGGGAGAGTATCAAGGGCTCTGAAAGTTTTCGATCAAGCTAACATTTATATTTTCCCTTCTTTCATGTCCGCTTTAACACATGAATAGGTATGATCTCAAATAAACATTACGGTGTACCTTCGGAAGGTTTCAACGGTGGGCATTACTCTCATCACTGTTTTCTATGGTGGACCCACCACAGCCTTGGATCTGCCTCGTTCTTTGGACCATGCATTAAAATCATCTCTCCAAATATATGGACGGTGTGGATATAACACATACATCATGGTGGGCCCACAGAAGTTGGTGAGGTCACTTCATAGCCAGTCTGGCTACTCAACCTGTCAGTATCCAATCCGCGTCCACAGCAGAAATGGGCCACCGTGATGTTTACATGAAATCTACCCTGGCTCTCCTGAGTGAGCCAACCCATGTTAGTCCCAAGGTCTAAAAATCAGCCCAATTGATGATTTCGGACGTATAGGGCAATTCACACTCTCCAAAGCTTAAATTTATTTTTGTGTGACATTTAAGGGTGGGAGTGGATTTCATATATTTATCACAGTGGGACCTGCAAAAATAAAAAATGCAACTCTTTCTCAATTGTTTCGTGTAGTGTGGCCTTAGTGAATCATAGGTTAGTTATTATTATTATTATTTTTTTAGTTTTTATTTTTATTGTATCCTGAGCCTAATATGGTATTAGGCATCTAATAGTTAATTTGATGTAAATATTATGGTGGGCCTTATAAAAATAAAGGTGAGCACAATGAGCCATTTGCTGGATGAGAGCAATTGATTTTTGACAGGCTCATTTATGAGCATGTAAATTTTATTTTGTTCATTAGATATGTAATCACATGTTAGGCCAATATGAAAATTTAAAGGCTGATGAGCACCTTTTTTTAAAAAATTATTTTTTATTTAATTTTTATACACACACACTCCCACACACACTTAAGCCTTAGTGAGATTTCACCACCTATGGATACTCAACCTTGACCGGGTGTTGAAACTCCTAGGAGTTCCACCGGAGCAAGAATAAGGATCCAGCGCCTTATGCGTACTAAGAAAGACGTGCTGGCGACATGACAGGATTTGATTGCTGTGCAAGCCACAATAATAGGCCATTTAAGTACTAAATAAATATCAAATGTGCTTTAAGGGACTTCTTGTCTAATAA
Source organism: Magnolia kwangsiensis (assembly GCA_037074715.1). Classification (NCBI taxonomy): domain Eukaryota; kingdom Viridiplantae; phylum Streptophyta; class Magnoliopsida; order Magnoliales; family Magnoliaceae; genus Magnolia; species Magnolia kwangsiensis. The sequence continues at coordinate 138,402,169 of CM073577.1, forward strand.
AAGCTTACCATGCAATCAAATCCTGACTGGCCGTGGGTACATTGGGTAGTTCCCAATTTGAGTTGTAGGGAGACATCCACCCTTAATTCTTACGGGACCTATCATAATAATTATACGAAATTCATTTCAAACATTAAACGTCGCATTAAATTTTAGACTTGGGACCTGATTGGTGGGTGAGTATTGCCATGTATACTATTTTTAATTATGTAGTTCACCTGAATCAGTGATAGACTTGAGTAATAGGCACTCAGCTAACAGGAGATGATGCACTTGGTTTGAGTAATGGGCCCACCATAGCGTGTATATGTCTTTGATCATCCAAAAATGCTCTACAAGATTACTTACTTTGATCACCATAATAAATGGGCCCCACTTTGGAAGTGACAACCCACTAAACGATCCTAAAGCAGTCCTACAGATGACACACACAGATGGCACGTGCTTAGTATTCTGGACACAGATGAAGTGATCCCCATCGTAGATTAATGGGCCATGCTGGGCCATCATGCTTTTGGGCGTTTGTTTCTTTTATTGGGCCAGCATGTCAAGCCCAAGGCCCATCCAAGGGCTGAGATCTAAGCCCAGTTATTAAATGGGCCCTAGAAGCCCATCATCTGAGCATGAAGCTGGCCCATTTCATATTTTGTTCCTTTTAAATGGGGCCCACCATGTTTTGGATCATGATGATGTACGGCACAGAACGACTTGGATTCCACATAAACATCATGGATCCCACACAACTTCAACTTATGGTAGTTACCATACGTTTGAAGGTATGTGATCGTTTCCCATCTTGGTTTGATGGATGGTCTTGGACAGACCTCTGATGGGCCCAGATCTGATGATGAAAGCTTGTGTGGCTCTTATTGTCTGATCAGGGGCCTGCAGATGGGACCATGAAAAATGATAATCAGGTGACCACACAAGATGTGTCAGTGCCATCCAACCAGTTTATCCGATGGCCCCTTCCATCCAATCGGTCTAATCCAAAACTCTGGTGGGCCCCACCATAGCGAACGGTAGGGTTCAATTGGGAGAGGGAAGCCCACCATAGAAAATTCCAGATTGTGTGTGGGACCCAACGTTTGTATGGCAATGCTGTATGTATGCCATTCAACCAATCATCAGAGGCACGCGGATTAGGTACTGATAGGTTGAGTAGCGAGACTCGCTACTGAGGTGACGTCACCAGGTTCTGTGGGCTCCACCATGATGTATGTTTCGTATCCAAACCGTCCATCCATTTGGAGAGATGATTTTAGTGCATAATCCAAAGAATGATACAGATCAAAAGCTCGAGTGGATCCAACCACAGAAAACAGTGGAGAGAGTGACGCCCACCGTTGAAACCTTCCTCGGTCCACCATGATTTTTATTTGAGATCCAACCTGTTCATAAGTCAACAAAATGAACGAAGGTAAAACACAAATATCTCGAAAACTTCCTAAGCCCCTAAATTTTTTTAATGGTGGACGTCACTCTCCCCACTTTTTTCTGTGGTGGGGTCCACTCGAGCTTTGGATCTGAATTCTTCTTTGGCTCATCCGTTAAAATGATATCTCCAAATGGATGGACGGTGTGGATACAACACAAACATCATGGTAGGCCCCACATAACTTAGTGACGTCACTTCAATGGCGAGTCTCGCTAGGGATACCTCATTCATCAATCCATTTAATACTCAGGTGGTCCACACCACGTGAATTTATATCAGCCTGATTTTTCAGACTAAGCACCTGATGGACGGTTTAAATTACAGACACACATCACGGTGGGCCCACAGAAGCTGGACCCACAGAGCAATGGTTTCCATTCATCCAATGAAGAAAAGCCACGTTAGCCTACATCTAGGATCTTCTAAACTGGTCCGTGATTCCAATCCAACCGTCAAAATCAGATATGAAGGCAGATTAGAATAATTTTTGTTGGGTTATGCTCCAGGTGGGCCCCATGATTGGGATTATAGAAGTTGTCGAGCAAGTGTATGGAAGTGATAGCGATCCCAAGCATCCTAAATAGGCCCATGATAACGACTCCAACCTTCTCCCAATTCATCAGTCAAAATCAGATGTTTACACTCACCCGATCAGTGCATTTCGAGGCTACTTTCCAAATGGGGCGAATGATTTGGATGGTCCATTTTTCTATTCAAAGTGGGGCCCATGATAATGACCCCAACCTTCCCAATTCAGATGTTCACGCTCATCTGATGATGTAGAGCGGGTTGTGGATAATTTCATGGCCAAGATGACCAGAAAAGGCCCGATCGGAGACGGAGGTGATGAAGACCGTCAGAACCTAAAACGGAGGTATCTCGCTGACCAGAATAAGTTATTTGAGGTGCCATATATGATTTTGGGGTATGATGAACTACTTTAGCCACCCAACTCCGCCACACCTCACCTTAAGCATGCCGAGTTTGCAAAATACCATCAAATCTAGGATGGAGTTCCTGTTTTAATTTTATTTTTACTACTTAATTACTCTTCATCCATTTATCAAACATGAAAAGTGGCTAGAATAGTTAGCAAATATTATTTAAGAGATTGTAAGCTAGTTTTTCATCATCTATTAAATTATTATGAATTTTATTAGAATTATTTTCTATCTTTTAATCTCTCCTCATGAATTTGAAGAATCTCTGTGAGGAATCCAAGAGAAGTTATGTAGATTCGGAACAATTATCCCTATAAGGAAGACACTGCTCGGCCTCTACACGTCCTCCCCTTCGTCATCTCATCAATAAATTTCGAGGCTACTCTCCAAATGAGGCCTGTGATTTGGATGGTCTCATTGGATCCAAAGCGGAGGAGGGCCCACCTAACTGCACTGACCGAAATTAAATGGTTGGCAGCCTAAACTCATTCGTGGTGTGGTGCTTACTTTAGCATATAGCATTCAGCCTGTCTATAATAGGAAAACCCTGTGATAAAAAAAGGGGTGGGATTATTTTGTTCATTATATTTTGATTTTTTTGTGTGGTCCATATGATGATTGTATAAGCATAATTTTCTGATGGACAACCAAGATAAAAAAAATTAAGCCAAAAAGTTTGATCCAAGGTATAATCAAAATGGGGCCTACTTTAGCATATAGCATTCAGCCGGTCTATAATAGGAACACCCTATAATCAAAATGGGGGGTGGGGTTATTTTGTTCATTATGTTTTGATTTTTTTATGTGGTCCATATGATGATTGTATTAAGCATAATTTTCTGATGGATAACCAAGATCTAAAAAAATTAAGCCAGAAAGTTTGATCCAAGGTCTAATCAAAATGGGGCCTACTTTAGCAAATAACATTCAGTCGGTCTATAATAGGAACACCCCATAATCAAAATGGGGTGGGGTTATTTTGTTCATTATGTTTTGATTTTTTTTTTTTTTGTGGTCCACATGATGATTGTATAAGCATAATTTTCTGATGGACAACCAAGACCTAAAAAAATTAAGCTAGAAAGTTCGATCCAAGGTCTAACAAGGAGCATGAATCTCAGAAAATAGAGTAAAAAAACATGACTTAGTTTGACATGGACCGGTGTTTAAAACTTAAAAAGAGTCTCATGCTGCCCTGGATTTTTGTATTGTCCACATGATGATTGTATAAGCATAATTTTCTGATGGACAACCAAGATCTAAAAAAATTAAGCCAGAAAGTTTGATCCAAGGTCTAACACGGACCATGAATCTTGAAAAACAGAGTAAAAATACATGACTTAGTTTGACATGACCGGTGTTTAAAACTTAAAAAGAGTCTAGCGCTGCCCTGAATTTTTTTGTGTGGTCCACATGATGATTGTATAAGCATCTGCCCTGGATTTTTGTGTTGTCCACATGATGATTGTATAAGCATAATTTCCTGATGGACAACCAAGATCTAAAAAAATTAAGCCAGAAAGTTTGATCCAAGGTCCAACACAGACCATGAATCTCGGAAAACAGAGTAAAAAAACATGACTCAGTTTGACATGGACCGGTGTTTAAAACTTGAAAAGAGTCTCGCGCTGCCCTGAAATTTTTTGTGTGGTCCACATAAGCATAATTTTCTGATGGACAACCAAGATCTAAAAAAATTAAGCCAGAAAGTTCGATCCAAGGTCTAACACGGACCATGAATCTCGGAAAACAGAGTAAGAAAACATGACTTATTTTGACATGGACCGGTGTTTAAAACTTAAAAAGAGTCTCGCGCTGCCCTGGGTTGCTCCTAATATCTCCCGACACAAGTGCGCTGACATGAGCGCTGCCCTGAATTATTCCTAAAAGCACCTGGCATGAGTGTGCTTGCTTTGGATTATTCCTAAAAGCTCTTGACATAGGGTGTGCTTGCTTTGGATTATTCCTAAAAGTTCTTGACATGGGGCGTGTTTGCTATGGATTATTCCTAAAAGCTCCTGACATGGGCGTGCTACCATGAATTATTCCTAAAAATTTATGGCCGAGCTCTAGTATAGGACCTACCTGACATGCCTCTAATTAGGGACTATATAAGGCCATTTGGGTATACTATTCAAATATCTTTTCACTCAATAATATCAAATTTTATTTCTTGGTTAGAGATTTCTTTACTTGTGTGTTGGATGGATTGGATGGGTATGGGCTCTATAAGCAAACCAGCTGCACTTTTTTCATCTACAAGCTAGTTTTTGTGTGAGAGGACTACTTTCCATTGTGACTAAGGGAACGGGATTAGGTGAGGTCACCTCCTTCCCATTATGACTAATGGAGAGGATTAGGTGAGGTTGGGCCCTCACCCAACTGAGTAAGGATTTGATGCGGTGAGATTTAATTGGGTCATGTGTTGCTGTGAAATTTGATTTGGCCAGGGAAAGTATATGATTGAGAGGGGTTATTATAAGCACTACTTAATGGAAAGTCTCCATTTGTGTAGAGATTAGGTGAGGTTGGGCCCTTACCCAACTGAGTAAGGATTTGATGCGGTGAGATTTGATTGAGTCATGTGTCGCTGTGAAATTTGATTTGGCCAGGAAAAGTATATGATTGAGAGGGGTTATTATAAGCACTACCTTAATGGATTAGGTGAGGTCACCTCCTTCCCATTATGACTAATGGAGAGGATTAGGTGAGGTTGGGCCCTCACCCAACTGAGTAAGGATTTGATGCGGTGAGATTTAATTGGGTCATGTGTCGCTGTGAAATTTGATTTGGCCAGGGAAAGTATATGATTGAGAGGGGTTATTATAAGCACTACTTAATGGAAAGTCTCCATTTGTGTAGAGATTAGGTGAGGTTGGGCCCTTACCCAACTGAGTAAGGATTTGATGCGGTGAGATTTGATTGGGTCATGTGTCGCTGTGAAATTTGATTTGGCCAGGAAAAGTATATGATTGAGAGGGGTTATTATAAGCACTACCTTAATGGAAAGTCTCCATTTGTGTAGAGATTGCTATGGCAAGAAACATATTTTAAATGATTCGAATAGGGAAAGTCTCTATTTGTGTAGAGATTGCTATGGCAAGAAACATATTTTAAATGATTCGAATAGGGAAAGTCTCCATTTGTGTAGAGATTGCTATGGCAAGAAACATATTTTAAATGATTCGAATAGGGAAAGTCTCCATTTGTGTAGAGATTGCTATGGCAAGAAACATATTTTAAATGATTCGAATAGGGGTTACTATAAGCACTACTTTCATTCAGATTTTCTTCTTTTCTTTCACATTCTTACTTTCCCCCATCTCCTATTCAGATAAAAGAATCACACACATATATGGAGAGAGAGAGAGAGAGAGAGAGAGAGAGAGAGAGAGAGAGAGAGAGAGAGAGAGAGAGATGCAAAAACATAATCCTATATGGTATGGGACTTATAAAATGAATGATTAGCAAGCGTCTAATGCAACATTGCTTGATGAAGACATGATCATACACGACCAACTTTGGACCCCCCATGTAAAAAGGAAACCAAAAAAGAAGAAGAAAAAAACGACATCTCCCCACATGAAGAAAGACATGTGAAAAGAGGCAGACAAAACAAATATCCCCGAACTTGCAATGTACACAGATATTGCTAACATGAGAACTGCTACTCAGACAGGCTTGTAAATCTTTTCCACCATCTTCCTGAACTCTGCAAAAATGGATATAAAACCAAAAAACTTCATCAATATCTTCTTGTCAAACGAAACAACTTTCCTACTTGGTAGACTGTGAAATACATAACATGGGAGAGGTAGCTGAAAGGTGTGTGTGCATGAGGCCACTCATCAGGTGAGGTAGCTGAAAGGTGTGTGCATGAGGCCATTCATCAGGTGGGACCCAATTCTTGGATATGTCTTCAAAACACCTTCCCCATTGGCCAGATAGATATATAGAGGTGCCTACAACATTCATCGAGTTGGGCCCGCCGCACATATCTCAATGGCCATTGGTCATGTTTTTGCCATCGATTTCCAAATGTATATGGGGGGTCCTGATTTCTGGGTGAGGCATCTCTGGTGGGCCCCACCAAATGGGATGGCTTAATCACAGAATGCGAGTGATTTTGTTCCACGGAAAGGCCCCTCAATCTAAGGTGAATGGGAGAACACTGCAAGGAGGGCCACCTTAAAACAATTATATATACCTTCTTGATTGCTCCAAAGCGCAGCTGCTTGAGTGTTGAGTGGAGAGTCATTGTTCGGTTCTGAAATCACCAAAAAAACAGAAGAATCATCAAATATAGCTCAGCTTAAAGAGTCGCAAAATCAAATGGATTTAACACGAAAAAAAAAAAATCTTTATTAACATTATCATTACCTCCTAAGAGACTCTGAATAGAAAGCAGTACAGATCTCACATCATACGCAGATGACCATTTGTCCTGAAATTTCAAAAAAGGAAATACAGTATAAAATCTCAACCATTCCTTGCCAGCAACTGCATTTTTATGATGAATTTACACCCTCTCTTAACCAATGTTGTGAAGGCCTAATTTGCGAGGACAAAAATGTTCAAAGCGATCGCTTTATATCAGTTAAGCTACATCAGCTGAACATGTGACTTCTACTTCAAAATCAAATACACTAGGTCAAAGCATTGTATTTTTATAAGTACAGATTAAGCCGAATTCCCTGGTCAAAACGGACTGTTTGGAAGGAACTGCCCACAGGAAAAAAAGGCCAAGGGGTCCAATCTGGGTTTTAGTAAATTAGATTGCACTAACAGCCATAAACTTTGGTGCATGATAATGGCATGAAAAACAGTGACTACAGCGCATGAAAAGAGTGTCTGACCGGTCGGAAGAAACTTTCCACAGGAAAAAGGGCCAAGTAAATTAGATTGTACTAACAACTAATAAACTTTGGTGCATGATAACGGCATGAAAAACAGCGACCATAAACGGGTGGTGGGTCTAATTGGTTGGTTGGAACTGTCCACAGAAAAAAGGGCCAAGGTCTGATCTGGGTTTAAGTAAATTAGATTCACTAACAACGGCATGAAAAAAAGTCACTTCAGCACATGAAACTATAAGTAATAGCTCTGATGGCCATGCAGGAAAAAAGAAAAATACAAGTGAAAAAAAAGCAAACAAGACTCAATTAGATGGGAGAAAATCACTACCTGAAGGATATCCAAGCAAATGTTGCCATAGACATCGACGTTGGGATGGAAGCACATGGTCTCAAATTTCACCTTTGGAGGCTTGAATGGATAGTCAGATGGAAATGAAAGAGAGAGCTTGTAAATCATCCCTTCATACACAGTATCCTTGCTCCCACTGATAGTACCTTTCCAACAGAAGATGTTATCTCCTTCGGGAAAAGCGGAAATTCCAGGATCTCCACACATCTGTGAAATAATCAAAGATAAATAAAAGTATATCATTACTGCCGTTGTGTTGGAAGTCAGAAATTAATTGTAGAAACAAGGATTTTTAAGGATATTGTAGGGAAAGATACTATGGTGGTTGTTTAAGTTCTTACCATTAAGGCCATTAGCTCTGATTGAAGCCTGTTTGGGTAGGTCAGAGAAGCGAAAGAAAAATTGATCAGGAACAAGAACAAAATAAAAAAGAGCAAGAATGATATCTAATTGATTGAAATGGTAAGTTTAAACTATACAAAACGTCAAAAGCCAGAGATATTCAATGGAAATCTCAACACAGTTTCAGGAAAAAGAAGAAGAAGAAGCATAAGATCGAAACCTAAGTTGATGGAGGGCATGAATTTGTTCACATAGAAATCACAAACATCTGATTGAAATATAACCAGCTCAATAAGGATGGCGAAATTAGTAGCAACTGCAAAACTAGAACTAAGTTGAAAATCCGTCTAATGAAGATGCGATTTCGTTCCAGAGAAACCCAAAAACATATGGTTGAAAAATCCAATTCAGTGGAATCCAAATTCCCCAGACTCTGAACAAACAAAATGGTTGGGTTTAAGAGATGGAAATCCGAAAAACCCAGTTGAAATCAAGGGAATCAGAAAACTCCAAATAGAGAATCAGAAAACTCCAAATAGAGAACCCAATTCAACGAAAGCCGCTAACCGCAAACAAAGAAAACCTAATTATAAGAAATCCAAAGGTAAAAGAATTCAAGCAAATGAAAAATCAGCATCAAAAGCCTATACAAAGAATCCAATTGCAATGAAAAGAACAACCCGCAGAGAATCAAATCTAAAAGAGAATTATTAAACCCTCGAAAGATTGAGAACAAAACAGAGAAATCAATCAGAGAAAAAACCATGCAGCTATATAAAACACGGTGATCCATATCACGACCTTGCAGTCAGCAGTTCAATCCCAGCTTTACCCAATTGAAGAAATACGGAAACACCAAACGAACTAAATCTCATACACGAGATTTAAAAAACAATATAAAGAAAAAACAAGGATAAGAAGAAAAAAAAGGAATAAACGAAAGAACCCAAATACCATAATCAGCCAAAATCCAAAAGAAGGCCAGTTCAATGAAAGCCCAATCCAAAAGTCCCAAATAAAAGAATCCCAAATCAACAGGAAAAACCCAAAATTTTCGAAGATCACTATCCAATTAAAGAACCCAAATATCACACTCCAAACAAGCAACCCGCTCGGCGAAAATTCAAAAGCTGAAGTAACAAAACAGAGAACCTAATTCATCTGAAATCGAAAAGATCAACCAAATTCAAAAATCATGATATCCAAGTAAATATCAAATTACAGGCAATCAAAACCCGATGCCGAAGAACCAAGATAGAAAGAACCCAAATATCAAAATCAATCTGAAACGTCAAACTAAAGAACTCATTTGATGAAAATCACCAACACTGAAAAGACCAAAACAGAGAACTGTATTCATCGAAAGATCATGATCTGATTAAAAACCTAAACATCAAATAATCAAAACCCAATACGAAACACCCAAAAGCAAAAGCACCCAAATGCCGAAATCAATCCAAAAAGCCAAACTAAGACCAAAAAGGCCGAAACAGAAAACCCAATTCAAGATATACACAGAAAAGAAAGAAAGAGAACTCAATTCACAAAATCCGCCGTATATCAAACGGTTGAAAGAAAACGAAGGAATCAATCATACCTTTTAAGAACAGACTGGCTGTCGACAGTCTTAGCCATGGGAAGACGCTGTTTTGCAGAAGCGGCTGGGGTGTTAGTCCGCACCGGCGTGTTGTTGTCTTGGTATTCTTGGCTCTCTGAATTCAGAGTCATCTTCAGATATAGAAAGAAAAGACCGGAAAGAATAACAGGAGAAGGAGAAGATGATTGAGAAATCAAGATCAATAGAGAGAGAAGAAAGTAGATGGATAAGATGAGTGAGAAATCAAGATCAATAGAGAGAGAAGAAAGTAGATGGAAGAATTGCAGAAGATTAAGAAGATGGTGATCTCCTTCTTTTTTAGAAATAGAGAGAAGAAGATGATGATCTCCTTCCCGATGTAGAGAGAGAGAGAGAGGTCTTTTCTGTGGATTGAGGGGATGTGTTTTTAAACGACTTTTCCAGCAAGAAAAGCAACGAAGCGATGGGGCATTCGGATTCGGATTGTTTTTCCGAACGTTAGGAATTGGACGGTCCGGATGGAGTTTAATCTCCCAACGGCTAGTTTGGGCTTTTTTAGAATGGAAAGATTCTTTTTTGCCTTTTGAGACCCGCTCTTGTAGTCCGCGGACTACTAAAAGAGAATTTTGTAGTCTGCTGGTTCGAACATGTTGTAGGGAGCGTATTAGGTGCGTGCCCACCTGCCCTTACAGTGGGGACCATCTTGATATATTTATTCAAAATCCACACCGTCCATCCATTTTTAAAGATCAATTTAGGGTACAAGGTAAAAATTGAAACAGATCCAAATCTCAGGTGGACCATACTATAGGAAACAGTGATGAGTGAACGGTCCACCATTAAAAACTTCCTGGGGCCCACATTAATGCTTCTGTAATGTTTTTTTCCCATCCAAACTATTGATAGGGTCACATAAACCTGGATGAAGGGAAAAAACAAATATTAGCTTGATCAAAACTTTGGTTGGCCCACAACAAGTTCTTAACGGTCAATCACCACTGTTTGCTACGGTATGGTCCACAGGATATTTGAATCCGCTTCATTTTTAGGTTCAAGCCTGAAATGATATGGGAAAACGGATGGATGGCGTGGATATCGTAGTGGGCCCCACGGTCGTGGGTGGGGCCGAGGCTGCACCTAATCCGTTCCCCGTGTTGTATGGATGATCTGAACTGTTCAAGAGGTAGGTCCCACTATGATTAGACGCCCAGAATCGTATGAACTAAGTCCTTTTTTCCCAACGGTTAAGATCATGTTTTGGGAACAGGAAGACCGTCCCAACCCAAATGTAAATGGGCATGATCGAAAGAATGTCTTTAAACTAGACATGAATGTGCTGTGGCCCTAACTCTATGGGGCCCACCACGTTGTCTGTGAGACATCCACTCCGTTCATTAGTTTTACCGGCTCACATGTTAGGATAGGAGGCCGAAAATGAGGCAGATCCAAAACTCAAGCGGGTCGTACCACCGGAAACAGCGGGGATGAAATGCCCACCGTCGAAACTGTCCTGGCCCACCGTAATGTTTATATGCCATCTGACCCATCGACAAGGTGACTCAATGGAAAACATAAATATCAACCTAATCCAAAACTTCTGTAACCCCAGGAAGCTTTCAATGGAGTACATTTCATCTCATTTCTTTTTTTTCTTGTGGTGTGACCCACTTAAAATTTGAAAATTTCCGTTTTGGATCATGTCTGACATGAGGTGACAAAGCTGATGGATGGAGTAGATATGACACGGATATCACGGTAGGCCCCAAAGAGCTTAGTGTCAGGATGGCGTGTATACGGCCCAGACATCACGGTGGTCCCACAGAACTTTAGGGTCTGGATCACTGAAAATTACATCCCTTTCTTATGAATAACGGTAGTCCACTTGATTATTTGAGGTTGGCCATTCCTCATTCAAGCTAGGGCCAGGACCTAGCCCCTCATTGCTGGGTCACCCAGTCCGGGCTGGGCCCATTGGCACGACTCTTCCATGGTCTTGCACTGATCCGATGGCCCAGCTAACTGACCCAGATTCCATTCAGTAGTCCGAGGACTACCTTCCTTTATCCTTGGCTTTTCCTTCGTTGCCAAAACAACAAGGCAGGTGCGGGCGTGGATTGGGTACTTCCCCGCCCGTTCCGAGATAGGGACAGGCTACGGCTTTGAGAGTCACTGTGATGCATGGATTATATCCACACCGTACATGCATTTTTCCATGTCATTTTAGGTTGGGTCCACAAATATGAGTCTGATCCAAGGTTTAGGTGGGCCACACCACAGCATGAAGAGGTGTTTATGACACCTACCGTTGAAAACCTTCCTATCGCCCCACCGTGATGTTTATTTTTCATCCAACCTGTTCATAAGGTAATAGAGACCTGGATGAAGGTAAAACACAGTTATAAGCTTGATCCTAAACTTCTGTGGCCCTAAGGAATTTTCAACGATAAGCATTTAATCCCCATTTCGGGGTCCACTCGAGCATTGAATCTTCCTCCCCCCGGCCTAAAATGTGATGATGAAATACATGGACGGTGTGGATAAATCCATACATCCCAGTGGCTCTCAGAGCCCTAGCATGTCCCTATCACGGGGTGGCAGGGGAAGTACCCAATCCGCGCACAAAGATCGATGGCTTAAGATCCTGAGAAAGACTGCGTTGATTTATCCCTCCTCGTTGTAGACCGTCTATGATGAGGCCCACGGTCTGTATGGTTGAGATCAATGACAGTGGCCCCACGCAAGGGGAAGGCAAGAGGGCGGATAAATTTCTACTACAGACGTGACCTTCGGTTTATTTTTGAACTGAATAAAACATACCTTACCAATGCAGACTTCCATATGTACGGACTAACTAATAAATACGGAAATATTTCTAAATTTTCAATTGTTTTTAGTAGTTTTTTCAAAACATTTTTTTCGAACTTTAAAAATTTACTTACGTAGCATAAATTTTCAGCCGTTTAGAAAATAAAATGCATGACAGGGAGGCGTCTACAGTACTAATTTTTTCAGTTCTTTTTTAAGGGTCTGTTCAGCTGTCAGCATTTTTTTAAACCACTATTTTTTATTTATCAATTCTGACTAGTGGAGCCCACTTTTACCTGATCCATACCATTGGTATCTTGTGACTCAGCTTGGATGGAGTGAAATACAAATAAAATTCAAATTTGGAATGATCTCAAAGGACATCTTAGGACTTCTTAAATTGAATGTGGACGGTTCGTGTTTTTCTCTTCTAAACAGTTTAACATTTAGCCAATATTTGAAAGGTTCAGATTGTTATATCGAAATTATATTATTATTAATCTAATAAAAGAGGACTACAACAAATTAATGGTCTGGATTAGAAATCTACGGTTCGCTTATTAGAAAAAAAAATAGCGCGTGTATACTGTCCAAAGATGCCACGTATTAATTTCTCTTTTTTGAAAAGAGCGAGGGGTTTGACTAACATGCGCCAGAAGGGGACCCGCTAACCTGCGTGCGGCGCACGCTGTCTCCGCGTTTAAGTCGAAAAGAAAATAAGGTAGTCCGCTGGAACACCAAGTTTGTTGGTCCTCCGTGCTCCTTGCTTCTGTCGGTTCTGTTACTTCTGTATGGTGCGTGGCCGAGTATTTGTACAGTAAACACGCTTTTATTTTCTAACATGTGGGGCTCTTTTCTGAAAATCTAGACCGTTGGTGTGTTTTTATATCTTATGGATGGACTATCACTCAAAAATTTACTAGATGGAATAATCTTAGCCTTTCAATTTCTGGCCTATAAATTAACGGTTAGTCTAGATTCAACAAGAAAATGTCTTAATATTGGCCGGTGGGATCATCCAATGCGGGAGATTTTAGGGAATTCTACATCCATGGTGGAGACTTGGATCTTTTATTTGTCCGGACCTCTGGTTAACTCATCAAGTGGACCAAGTCCAATCGATGGCCAGAAAAATTGGCCAATTTCCTGCATTCAACTCACACACGTGGCCCACCTGATGAGTGCACCACCCTAATTCTTGGGAAAGGAAACACACACATGATTCACCCACATGATGGATGGATTAGAACTTATACGTGCCAAGTTTGCACGTGTGGCTTCAAGTGGACCAAAGGCACTGTAATCTACACGTGCGTAGAATTGGCAATCCCTCAGGTGTGTTCTATTGGGATAGAATATGGGGCTGCACTGGCCTGACCCAGCCCACTTTTATCGGGTCTATGATGACCGGATCGAACCGGGGAGCAGATTAGGTGCGTCCCCCGCCTCACAAAACACGGTGCAGACCTGACTGTGGGGCCCATCATGATGTATTTATTGTATATCCATGCCGTCCATCTGTTTTTGCAGCTCATTTTAGCAGGAATCCAAAAATGAAGCAGATTCAATTGTAACATGCACATAACATAGGAAATAGTGGTGAGTGTTCGGCCACCGTTAAAAAACTTCCTAGGGCTCGCCGTAATGTTTATTTTCCATCCAACCTTTGATAAGGTCACACAAACCTTAATGATGATATATATATATATATATATATATATATATATATATATATATATATATATATATATATATATATATATATATATATGTTTGATCCACAACTTTTGTGGGCCACAAGAAGTTTTTAACCGCCAATCACCACTTGTACGGTCTGCCATAGAATTGGATATGCTTAATTTTCTAGCTCAACCTCCTAAAATGCTAGAAAAATGGATGAACGGCATAGATGTAGAATAAATACATCAAGGTGGGCCCCATGTCCAGGGCCGCACCGTGTTGGGTGAGGCTGGCCCGCACCTAATCCGCTAGAACCGGAAACGGATTGGCTACTCCCCCTGCCATAGCCAATGGCTGATGGTCGGTGCTCTGTGGGCTCCACAATGATTTATATGTTTCATCCATGCCGTCCATATATTTCTATAGATCCTTTTATGGTACCAGAACAAAAATGAGCTATATATCAATCTTAAGTGTACTACATTACAGGAAACAGTTTTGAATGAACGTCAACCATTAAACACTTTTTGGGGGCCATAAAAGTTTTGGATTAAGCAGATATTTATTTTTTCCCCTTAATCTGGGTCTTTATGACCTAATCAATAGATTTTATGTCAAATAAACAGTACATTGGGCCTTAGGAAGATTTTATGATAGATATCCATTCACTATTGTTTTCCTGTGGTGTGGTCCACTTGAGATATAAATCCATCTCATTTTAATCATATAGAATTAAAATGATCTGTAAAAATGGATGAACGGAATGGATGAAACACTTACATCATGGCGGGTCCCACAGAGCACCGACCACCAGCCACCGGGCTGGCGGGAGTGGGAGTAGCCAATCCGTTCCCCTTAGAACCGGGACGTATGAACGGCCCGCACGGCCCAATTTTAAGATCGATCCGTTGATCATGTGGACGGTGGATCCAGCCCGGATCCACTGGGACCGGGCTGTTCTGAGCTTGAACACGTGTCCCTGGATCATGGGCTGAAGTTAGTCATGCTTTGCGCGTATCGGTTCGGCCCATTTACCAACCCACGCTGGAATTATAGAAATGACGGTCCGACCCATTTACCAACCTACGCTGGATAGAAATGAGGGAGAACTAATCACATACAGCGTTGTAGATGAAGTTTTTCATACAACACCTATTTAATGATAACAGATCAGTTGTGTAGAAATTCTGAGCCGTTCAAATGATATTACATAATGTAGAAATAGAGAATTGTTATCTTGGCCACAATCATAAACTGATTCTGACCATTGGCTGTCCATTGATTTAAACGTTTACCTAAATTCACGGTCCTGATTGTTTCATCGGTCTGTGTTCACCATTTTCACGGCTCGGACTTTTAACAAAGGCAACTCGTTTGTTGAAAGAAAAAGCGTTGTACATGAAAGTTCTCATACAATAGTGTGTACGAACTAGGAGGGCCTAAATAGTTTGGTGATCCAGCGGATTAACACACCGACTTCTTTAATTGCGTTTTCAGTCTCGCAGGAATTTCACCTGCACGCACACATCTACTCGCGCTAAAAGAAAATGATATTGCACGTGCTAAATTGCATACATATCCGAGATCGAGGCCATTATACATGTAGATCCCAGTTGGATGGACCCTATATCGAAATCTGACCATTCAATATTATGTTATCTGTGCATATTCATTTAATTAGAACCGTTGGTTACACTTTCTTTCTCTACAATATTTTCCTGTAATCGTGTGTATTCTTATGATTTGACCAGAAAATTTCGGTCAGTGATAATTTCACCATGGGCCTCACCTGATGAATGGTCAGAGCTTACACCCTTAACCAATTTGAGAAGTAGGGGCACTTTCATTTTTGGCGCTTGCAAATGGAAATCAGCAAGTACATTCCTTATTAGTGGTCTCTGATTCTAAATGGGCACTGTCGGTTGTCCTTTTCCAACCGTCCAATCTTTTGTACAAAAGGGGCCCACTCAATGGACCGACCTTATTTCTTCTCGCCTTTAGAGACGTTTTGCATTTTTTTGTGTTAGTGATTAGTTCAATTGGTAGATCGGATTATATATTACTTAAAAGAGGATCATTTGGTAGGACAAATCATAGAGGAAGTTACGATGGGACGTGTGTGGGGCCCACTAGTATTTATATGCCATTCAATCCTTTCATGCTAGGATTACCCAAAAATCACGTATTCCAAAATTCAGGTGGGACAGAACAAGAGATTTAGAAGCTTTTTTTATTAATTTCAAACTGTGGAGTGTTAAATCAACTTAATTTTTCAGATAAGGCCAGACAAGGGGTGGTGTAGCTGACGGACGGTATGAATTTCATTTCCTTTATATCTTCCATGTTGAATGATCTTAACCATCCAATCTTTCGAATTTTTAAAAATATTAAATACGGACCATTGATAGTAAGTCCCATCGGGTTAACGGTCTGGATCACTAAGCTACTTTTTTAAATCTAAGAAAATGCGGACTTAGTGATATGATACTTGAGATAACGTTGCCTATCCTTAGAGACAATGGTCCATGAAGGTGGGCCCATCCGATTAACCGTCTGGATTACCACTGTAGAATGCTACTTTTTATCCCGCGTCTTTCATGGAGAGTCCAAAACCTACCTTCCCAACTTAGCGCTTGCACGTACGGACAGAGCATTTTAAGACGAAAATACACCTGCTTATCCCATAGCATTGTACGTATGGACATGAGTATTTTGGTCTTTAAATGCTTGTCCGTACGTATAAGGTCTAAGTTGGGAAGGTAAGTTTTTCACCGTGCATAAAAGACGCTGGATAAAAGGTGGCCTTTACAGTGATAATTTTCTCGATGAAAGCTTGACAAACATTAATACTCAGAGGGAGCGTGGTACTTCATACGCATGCACCTCAAGGTTGTGCAACTGCCATGTACACAAGTTTAAATTAAAACCGTCCAAATCGTGGGACACACGTTGAATATGTCATAAATCCAATCCTACACAGAAATGAACTTCTAGATAGCGGATATGGACCAGCTAGGTTGGGCCCCACAAAAAAGACGGTGAAGACAAACCATGGAAATGGGGCAGTGTGGTATTTCGTCAATACAAAAGTTAGGCCACGGTGGACTTTTTAATCACATAATTATGGGGAAAGACTACTTTCTGCTGCAATTTTCAAGAACAGGGACGCATCCACCGTTGCCATGCCGTATATGCAAGGCGATTAGCCATCCAAATTGTGGGCCCAGTTGTGTACTGAGCATGTAAAAAAATACCGATCAAACGATCCCAACCCTCCATTGGTGGCTAAAAACGAACAATTAAAAACACATGGGTCAGTACTCCAAATTCAATTGATGAAATCAATGGTTAAGATTGTTCCATCCGTGATTTTCATATTATGTTCTCCTTAGCATATCTTGGTTTGAATTTAAGTATGTCATGCTTATCATCCAAAAACTAGAAAAGCATATTTAGTTTCCACCCTCACAGTTAATTATCCTGTTTGGTCCCCCTCACATCTACTGTCCATCATGTGGGGCCAACCTTTGATGTGGATGGTTCATTGTGTGGGCCCCACCTTTGATGTGGTCTGTCCATTATGTAAGGCCCACCTTGGTTGTGGGCCATTCATCATCAAGGAGAACCTTTAATGTGGACAGTTCATTAGGTAGGGCCCATGTTTGATGTAAATCATCCATCATGTGAGGCCCACCCTCAATATTATTATCCATAATGTAGAGACCATCTTCAATATCCCCTGCCCATCATGTGGAGCCTACCTTGATGTGGACTATCCATCATGCGGGCCCACCACCAACATGGGCCATCCATCATACGGGACCCGCCTTGGATATGGCCACTCATCATTCGGCCTACTTTTGATGTGGACTGCCTATCATGTGGGCCCACCTTGACGTGGATCATCTAATTGCCCATCATGTGGAGCCTACCTTCAATGTGGGTTGCCCATCATGGGGGACTCACCTTGGAGGTGAGCCATTTATCATTATGGACAGACCTTTGATGTGTATTGTCCATCATGTGGGGCCCACCATATCAACTTTCCATTCATTAGATGATTTTCCATGCCACGGAGAGCATGTTCCCTAAGATAATTTCCTAAGTTGTTAACGTCACCCGTGAAAATGAAAGAAATAAGTTATTTTTGGTAGTTGAGAAGTAATAAAAAAATAACTTATAAAAATAAGTTACTTTTTCTTTTAAAAAAAACTATTTATTTAAGTTTAATAACCAAATTTATTAACTTACGCAAGGTATATAAATAAATAAATAAATAAAAAGCTACTTATTTGGTAGGTTTTTAGAACATGGCCACGATTAAAAAGACAAGGCAGTTGACTGTCCAACCCCAGGCGAGTTCCACTTATGTTTTTTTACAGACGCAAACACACCCCCGCACACTCACGCCTTGGTGGAATTTCACCACCTAGGGACACTCGAACCCTTGACCAGGTGTTGAAACTCCTTGGAGTTTACCACCAGAGCTCCAATGAACCAACAAAGTAACGACAAGTCCTGCAACCCAACCCGGCCAAACATTGAGTTGACTCAAGTTTCCAAGTTTTTGAACTATGATTAAAACACAACACCAATGTTTGTAAACTTAACATCATACAAAAAAGAACAACAAAAAAAAGAAAAAGAAAGGAAAACACGAAGAAGCTAGCTCTTTTCAAGACACCAAAGTGATTAAATTCAACCAGTGATTGAAAAGCTAATTACTAGATTACAACACGAAGCATGCCCCACAATGGAAAGGTATGTAGGTTTAGCAACAGCACTTGAGAATTGCCAGTACATCAGCAGTGAAGCCTGGTGACTTGCAACACCCTCTCGAAGAAAATGGCACACATGCTCATGCTGAATATCAGATCCTCCCTCATCCACTCAGGGGCCAGCCTCTCAAACGTCCCAAGTGAGACAACATGATACAGCAACTCCGGCTCCTCCCCAACTATGTTTTTCACCCACGTTAAGCTGAAAGAATAGCCTGCAACCAAACCACAATCAATATCATCTCTAATTTATACCATATTCGATATCCATATGTATGCTAATAGATGTTGGTTGCTTAAATTTGCTATGCATGATATTCATATTTGTCGTATAGTAGACCTTTGATTTCAGTGATTTCTGCACAGGTTTATGTTATGAACTTATGAGTAATTATAGTATTACAAGATTCCATACATACAGGGCCCATGTTTCAGTGATCGAAATTGTCAAACTGATGGGCCACACTGTGGATTGGGGATGTCCGCAAAACCTCCCAGATCGGAAGATCCTAGTGCAAGCTTTGCTTTCACTATGATCTGGCCTTGTCTGCTCACTTTGCTCATTTGAAGCTGCACTGCTGTTGCCATGGGTTCTCAAGTCCCAGCCACCAAGTTTCAGATCACTTTGTGTTGTCACATCCCTTCCCCGCATGTGCATGACTGCAATAGACTGACATTGGACATAAACTCCACGGTCCTCTCATACAGTCATTCTAATAGATGTTCTAGTTAAATTCAAGTTAAACAGGTATTCACCTAAGCATACACTATATTTAACAGGGGAAATTTCATACCATTGAGCAAAACTAAAAGAGGATTTCTAAGCCACTTTCACCTTTACATGGAGCAAAGGTACATTACATACCAACCTGGCTTGTGTAAGACATCTAAGCAGTGCCTAAGGTGGGCCCTGCATGAGGATGACCTGGCATGAAAATTGGGGTCCACAGTTCACTAAGTAGATATGTTATTGGTAGCAAAGAGAATGGACAGTTCAATCAGAATTTGCTAATGGTCTACATTCAACGTAGCTAAGGATATCAAGATCGATGAGTGGGAAGACGAGGATAGAACTAGAAATGGATATTGGAGAGTAGCACCAATAGGTAATAAGATGGGGGGAAAGTAGACTTGGATAGTTTGGTCATATGCAACAGAGACCAAGAACTACACAAGTCAGGAGTGAATTGGTTCAAGTTGAAGATTGGGCAAGGGGAGGGCCCAAAAGGACAAGGGTGGAGGTGGAAAGAAAAAGACATAACAACCTATGGTGTTTAACTGAGGATATGGTACTTAATAGAGTTGAATGGGGGAACAGGATTCATGTAGTCAGCCCCCATTAGTTGGGATAAGGCTTAAATGATGATGATGATGTCTCCTCAATGATGGGTGGCCTAGCCTGATCTTTGTGTCAGTTAATTTTCATGGTGGGTGCCACCTTATGCACTGCTCAGATCAACAGACCTGCCAGGTTGGAATGTAGTCTTCTTCGGGACTAGCAAGCCTCAAACTGCATGGTATCCGCCATAAACGTTTTACTGGTTATGAAGTTAACAATCCGTCAAAACTGAAAGAACTGAGAATGCCATTTTGGACTGGAGGGTTACCACTTGATTGGTGGTGTACAGAAACACATAGTCCTTCCGTTTGATTAGCCGTGGAAAACTTCATGCCAACTAAACACTCCACAAGCGTTTGGAAGTGGCAATCACCATGGCAAACGTCATTTAAACCATCTCCTAGAAAATTTGGCAGAATCATCACAGTTAAACATATGCCAGAGAGTCAAAAGTGAAAAGGTAGAGATTTCTATGCTTGAGACATACCTGAACTGGCCATGGTTCTTCTACAGCTGCATGGCTGAAAATTAAAAAAACCAGGGTCAAAGTAAGGACCAGAAGGTCACAAAAATTCACTACTAAGAGGTTTGGTGCATTCCCCATCTGTGGAGAGATGGCAAGAAAATCCATGTGAAGGCAGATTGAAGAGGTGATTCACAACATTGCACATGTGTGAAATGCAGAGTGTGTTCATGGTGAACCCTGCCTAATGGATGGCCCAAAAATCACACAGGTGTGCCACCTCTGCATTTCTGATGCGATTCTTCTCTTAAATCTGGCTTCACATAACATCTGCTAAGGGTGGCAATGGGCAGGTCACCCAGCCTGACAGGCCCAATCCAGCTTTGGACTGGGCTTGGAGCTTTAGCTTGGCCAATGGCCAGGCTTGGGCCTACCATGCATGGCCCAATCAATTCGGTCCAGGTTTTGGCTCAAGTCAATTTAGCCCAACCTGGCCCATCCCAACCCGACATCATATGTGCACGTGATATACTTGTATCCTTCAAAGATGACATTCCCATCCTCGATTAAGCAACCCATGAGTCTTGAATGTAGACTGTTGGTTTCATACATGTGTCTATTTCTTTCTGCATGTATGACCCACTTGATCAATGGACAGATTAGGAACATTCAAGTGGTGAAGATGAATTTTATCAATTTTTGGGTGGGGCTGAGTCAATCCCAGGCCTAACCAATTATTTCATATTCAGGCTCCAGGACTCTACAGTACTAGGTCCATTCCGGCCTCGGGGTTTGGGCCTTGAGTATGAGGCTGAGCTCAGGCCTAGCTTGACCTGGCTCAAACATGGCCCTACTCCTAAGCATTTTTCACAAATAAATCAGCCACATTCCCTGTGTATAAATTTTAGAAGGGTAAACCATGGTGATAGTTTTTTTTTCCTTTTTTTTTTCATCTTTTTTAATTTTATTTTTTGAAAGGCTTAAACCATGGTGATAGTTAACCACCATTTTAAAAGAGGTATTAAACAATGCTCATGTCAAAAGGTTGTACAGGGCCATTCAGGTTTTTCGGTCCATAGTATGTCCAAGTGGGGGCAAGTGGGCCCATTTTCAGTAATCCAAACAGTTTATGCTATGGGATTCACTTTCTATATGTGCCAAAAGTCTTTCAAAGTAGTCCTAATCCTCCCGTAGGTGGCCTACAAATATTTGGTTGAGACTAGAGAGAGAGGAGAACAACCATTGACATCCAACCAAGAAAAAAGGTGAAACATGCTGCCATCATGTAATCTGGGGGAAATTTTGTACATGGGCCATCCACCATAAGACCCATCATATCAATTATTTGGATCTTTGAACTATATGCCCCACTTGTACAAACTGAAAACCTGACAGTTCTGACCTGTTGGTACAAGCCCTGTGTAATACCTAAATTAAAAATGTAGTAAAAATCCACCTCACGTGTGGCATGCATGTATGGAGATCCGTACTGTCCAAAACTGCTGGGCTCATTGTTGGTAGAGTATATAGCCCGACTGACACACTGACTGGACATCTTAATAATATGATCACAAGCATTCGCATACCATTTTATTTTTATCCATCCCATCCAATAAATACTAGATGGTTATGATCATCCACTTAGCAATTTTCAGGCTATGTTCCATCCACAATGAGTCCCTCTATTTGGACAATTACCCATATGCCATATGTGCGGCAGATGAGTCACCATCATTTTTGCTGGTGAACAAACATAGGAGTTCAGACCCTTGAAAAATAATACCTGCTGACTGTTTCCAGGAGCAACGCTGTAGGGCATGCCTTTACCTGGACCTCTTTCTGGTTCTTTTACCATGACATGCTCTTCTTGACCACCGGCATTTGGAATAACCATAACATCTTCAGTTTGAACCCCAGAACATGGCCTTAGTGTCTTCAATCCAGCTGAGCCTTCAGATAGATCTCTTGATCTAAGTTGAGAACCTCCATAAGGGGATTTCAGCTGCCCATCAATGCTGTCGTCATTCTTATCAATAGAATCAGATTTCTCCTGTAGCAGGTTGCGAAGCCTCTCAACTTCTTCAGAAAGTTCTTTGGCTGCCAAACATAAAACAGACAATGAGAGTATTGTATGATCGAGACATGCAACTGAGACTTGACGAGCTGGGGAACTTTGATTAGGGCTGAGAGGCCAGTAAAGAGACTTGACTTGAGGTGGTGAGAAAGAGGGTGTTCGCACACTAAGGATAGGGCCTTCAATGGGACTGATTGGCGAAACAGGATTCATAGAGCCAACTCCAAATGAATTGGAGATAGCTAAGATGGTGATTTTTTAGGGCAAAAAAAAAAAAAAAAAAAAAAACCTTCAATGGGACTGATTCGCGAAACAGGATTCATAAAGCTAACTCCAAATGAATTGGAGATAGCTAAGATGGTGATTTTTTAGGGCAAAATAAAATAAAATAAACAAATAAATAAATTCAAAGTAACACTACAAATACAATATCAATTCAGCTAAAACCCGTGGCAATTGAAACTGAAACATACATCAACCACAAATGAAACATGACCAATGTACACATATTTTATAAAAATTGCATTCTATACAAGTCCCAATAGAGGAATAAATAAGGCAGATAAACTAAGAATGGTTCCCAGGATTAGCATGTTAGAATATTGGAAACACTATATGGTGATTGGTTGCATGGAAATATTCAAATGGAACAATAATTCCTCACTCTTTTCCCTCTCTTCAATCAAAAGCTTTTGGTATTCGGCATACTGGTACTCCTCAGCAGACCTGTAACCAGACAGCTTATGCTTTAGAAATCCAAGATTTTCAGCAGCACTAAAACTTGGAGCAGTTAATGTACTTGAAAAGTGCGTGCCTGTCTGGAATTATTTTATCTGTCAATTCATTTATCTTTGCTTGCAGACTCTCATTTGCAGTTTTCAGGTGTTCTATCATTTCTTCTGCAGCTGCATGTGCAATACACATAACATTCAACCATTATAGTATGCAAAATGCTAAATATCTTAAGAGATTTTTTATTTTTTATTTGTATTATGCTCGATAATCTCATACTATCAAGGCCTGGGTGTTCAAGAGAAAAAACAGTTTTTTTTTTTTTTTCCTATTTCCCTTTTCATTTCTACAGGTAGGTCTAATCTTAACAATAACCTATGCTGTTGTTCTGGTGTGCCCCCATCTGGTA
This sequence comes from Magnolia kwangsiensis, assembly GCA_037074715.1. Taxonomy (NCBI): domain Eukaryota; kingdom Viridiplantae; phylum Streptophyta; class Magnoliopsida; order Magnoliales; family Magnoliaceae; genus Magnolia; species Magnolia kwangsiensis. Next base: position 138,425,951 of record CM073577.1, read on the forward strand.
TGGGACATCCTCCAACATTCTCCCTATCAGATGAGAGACATTCGGTAAAAATAGACAACTGGAACTAACAGTCCACATTCAACTGGGACCCAATTCGATGGTTAGCATTCTCTGATGGGAGAGACATGTGGAACATCTCAATCCACCGAGTCCCACCATCTGAAACATCTGGATGGCCAAAAGTTGAGTGCCGCATTTACAGTTTGTTGAACAAGCAAATGCTCAATTGAAGATTGTATATTTCCTCTAATCTAACATGAATTGTGCTGCTGTTTTCCGAAGATGAAGAGCGATTAAGGGTAATCAGCTGGGAAAATAATACAGAAAGAAGAGATTAACATGACAATGGGTTCAGAAAGCATGCAATATATTAAGAAATTGTTTCATGAAGAGGCCATATGCTACCACAAAAAGTCAAGGCAGATTGGTTTTGAAGAAATGGGGCTGTCCATGTAGTAGGATCTGAAGAAAAGAATATAAAAGGGAAAAAAAAAGTAGATTATCAAAAGCATAATACAGTTCAATAGATATATCGACTGACATAATAGGTGCTGCTGACAATTTTGAAGCATGACAAAAAAAAAAAAAAAATGCAATAAAACCAAATGAAGTAAATGAAGGATAAGAAATATGATGAGGAAAAAGAGTACCAGATACGTAATTCATAAACTTTGATTTCTGTTCACAGTTGTACTGCTCAATCTCAGATTCCTTTCTCATCTAAACATGCCGAGCCCAGACCATTAGGAGAAGAAATGAAAAAAAGGAAAAAAGAAAAAAAGGAAAAAGAAGAAGGTACTTCTCAATCATTCTTGTAAAATTAGACTAGTGTCAAAAGCCATGCAAACCTTCAGCTCTGTATACTTATCATGAAGCTTGGAGTAAAGCAACTGCATCTCCATCTGCATCAGAAATTAGAAGACCTTTGTAAAAAATAAAATTAAAATAAAATTTTAAATAAAAATCAAGCAGGTGAATGTCGTCACAAGAATGCATGTAGCATGCAACTGCTATGATACCTAGATACTTGTACAGATCTAGAGTAGTTGTACCCAAACTATACAGTATGGGTAGGAATACAGGATATGGCAGGGGTATGGCTATAGCCACATGCTGCTATTTTTAAAATTGTGCAGTCTCCATATCCACATCCATGTCAAGGTATGATAATGCATCCATATGGGTATGTCATTCTGAAAGGAAAAGGAGAAAACAGGCTCCCATGAACAGTCGCAATCATACTTTCCAAACAGGACCCAGCCCTAAAGCCTGTCCTAGTTCTCAACCTAGGAACCACCCAACTGTGCACAATAACTGTCAAAAACAGCCTTCAGAATCTGCATACTCTGAAACAACCTTAAACACCCATCTCTGTCCACAGTACAAACTACAGCTCATTCCTTCCCCACCTTCAATCCTATTACACATCCAACCTCAAAATCTGTCCCAAACAGAACTGGACAGACCCTCAATCAGTTCTTAAATTAGCCAACTTCCAACATATAACCTGCAGAGCAATTACCATCACCTTTTGAATTTAAAATGGCTCTGTCCAATTGCAACCCAATAACGATCCACCAAAATTCCAAAATTTGTAATTCCAGTCAAATCTTTGCCCCCATCTAGTTCCAAAATTAAATACACACACATAGCTGGACATCTTTTAGTCCTAGGATGGAAGGGGAAGATCAAAACAAGCTTTGGAGGAAGATGATGCAGCAGATTCAAGTGGTAACAGAACAGATAGGTGCTATGAATATTATGACAGATCCTATGACGGGTTGAGTGGATGATCTAACAGAACAGATGATTGTTATGAAGGATGGTAAGAAAGGAAACTCCAATCCATGTATAATGGAGTATCTAAGAAACATCTCAATCTAGAGGGACAAGTCAAAATAAGTAGTGTATCTTCTAGACAGCCCTTAGTTCACATGCCAGGTAGATAGAAGGGAGCATGCTACTGTGCATACAATCCCCAGGCTGGATACCAGCCACCATGATAACCTTGGAAAGGACCAGGGGTCATGATGCCACATCAGCCTCATTATCCATATCAGTCCCACTATCATGGGCCTAGTTATTTCAATCACATTAAAGATCCAATGAAACATATTCATAGATATTGCAGACTTCTCCAACAAGCCAGATCAGGTGTCATGACTAGCTATGATCTTTGGAAGACTATTTCAGATAGTACACTATGAAAAATGAGCTGAAGGTATGGTTACATATGATGAGATTAGAGCGTTCAACTTGAAATTGATGATATCATGTTGAGGTGCATTTGCAGCCTCCTTCTGATACCATCTTTTGATGATTTCCTGCCCCAACTTATACCAAAGGAAGCACATTGTGTAGTGCCTCATTAAGGTATTGGCAATACAAGAACAGCACTCACGAGTATATGCGAATGAGATCCAGGCCATCCATCAGGTGGGCACCTCACTTAGATGCCCCAGGCCAAAACCAAGCAGATCCATTCATCAACTGGACAGTGCATGTATGAAATCAAATACCAGTTTAAAGGCATCCCACAATGGTATTGAAAAATGGTTACTTCATAGCTGTATCAGCAGCTATAGAAAGTAAATGGTCACCATCGTTATGCAATAGGGGGGCGTATCAGTCCACTATGAAAAAATGGGATGTACGGCTTGTGTTGGCACCGTTACAGCACTGATACTGCTGTTACAAACCGATATGCCAGCTGATACTGTTGCGTAATACCTGGCGGCCAATACTACAGTTCAACCAACATCATGGCCGCACTGGCCTGATTTTTTGCTACAGGCATCTACATGATGGGGAACATATGATGAACGATCTGGATCTCACGACTACATGTATATGTGACCCAAATCCCCATTCGCATTAATCAATTGGAAACATGGATTCATTCATGGGTATGTTTTTCAGCGTTGAAGACAAAAGCAAGTAGGGTTTCGGCAATTCTCCCAAAAAACACAGGAAATTGAGTTGGGAAAACAAATCTAAATTCTAAAAAAATACAGAAAATGAAATGTAAATGAAATTGGGAAAAGATTCATACCTTCTTCTCCTTTTCGTTTTCTCGTTTCAAGAGCGGAATCTGAGGGCAGTGAAAAAGATCAGAAAATGGAGAGAGAGAGAGAGAGAGAGAGAGAGAGAGAGAGAGAGAGAGAGAGAGAGAGAGAGAGAGAGAGAGGGGATTAATGAAACCCTAGATCTCTGAATCTTACCTTTGATTTTTACTAAAAATCCCTTGATGCGATGGTTTTGAAAGCTAAACCCCGAACCCCGTGCTGAGAGAGACGAAGCGGGAAGAGCGTTTTTTGAAGGAAACAGATTGCCTGGAGACGCGACTCCAGGGATATCCCTGTTGGCATGATTTTGTGGGCCCCGCTGTGATGTACGTGTTTTATCCCCGCCGTCCATCCGTTTTTCCAGCTCAATTTTTTGGCACAAATTGAGGCAGATCCAAAGCTCAAGTGGTCCACAGCATAGAAAAGAAGGAATTGAACGCCTACCGTTGAAAACTCCACGAGAGCACAGAAGTTTTCGATCAACCTGATATCCGTGTTTTCCCTTCACCGTCGATGGGCCTAGGAAGTTTTCAACGGTGGATATCATTATCCCCACTGTGTAGTCCACCTGAGAGTTGGATCTGCTTCATTATGTAAAATACATGTCTACCGCTTCCTTTTGTATGAGGTAATAAAAAAAACCTCCCTATAATTTCCAACAATTGTAAAAACGTGCCTTCCGTTTAAACTGCTCGCTAGTATCCCCTTGAATTACACAAGCCTATCTCCGGCATGATTCATGAATAGCCACATGAGTGGAATTTTCACGAGATCAGCCGGCGTATCAGGCACTTTATCTTACTTTTACCTTAATTCCAAAAATTATCACTTAGGGCATGTTTGATTTTCAAAGTAATAATAAATGTATTACAAATATATAATAATTAATTCCTATCCTAATTATCGCTTCGGCCCTCATGGTTGATTACGCTACTACTTTTTTCAAAACTAAAATCGAGGTTGCCACAAATATATATGGGGCCCATTGTGATATATGTGAATTATTCACACCGTTCATCCCTTATGCCAACTTAATTTAAGGCATGAGTTAAAAAATGATGTAGATTCAAAGTTCAAGTGGACCACACCATAGGAAAAAAGGGAACTAAATACTCACTGTTAAAAACTTCTTAAACCATTGTTTACTTTGGTGTGGGCCACTTGAATTTTGGATTTGCATTTTTCTTTTGGCTCATGCCTCAAAATGTTATAGTAAAACAAATGGACGGAGCGGATATGTCATATACATCATAGTGGGGTTTAAAAATCTAAACTAATCCTTTTAAACCAGTTTCCCAGACAGAAATTGGGATGGAATGATAATAATTATCATTCATAGGTATTTATATTTGCTTTAAAAAATCAAACATCGGAGGGAAAGTTAGGATGGGATGACCACCAATAGTTTTGTGTAGGGTCCACCGTGATGTTTATATTCCATCCAAAACATTTATCTGATGGGATTAAATAATTAGCCAGAAATAATAGTAGCCGTAAAGTTAGGTAGACCATACCACGTGAAATAGAGGCTTTTAAGGAATAATTTTATGAGGTGGCCCACTTGAGTTTTGAGCCAATTTCTTTTTCTGGATCAAAGCTAAACAAAGAGTGAGGAATCTGATTACCAGAGTGGATTTTATGCACATTAAGCCGTTTCTTCACTTAGGAGTTCAATTTGAGTATGGCGTACGACTAACTAGCATGGTGAGTAAACTCTTTAGGCCCAACCTGTGATGCATGTGTCTTATCCATGCCGTCTATCCGTTTTACTAGCTCATTTTAGGGCATCACACCAAAATCAATGCATACCCACAATTCCAATGGACCACACCACAAGCAATAAAAGGGGATAATGATGTCTACATTTTAGACCTTCATAGCGCTCATAGTGATGTTTATTTGTCATCCAACTGGTTCATAAGGTCCAACAGACATGGATGAAGAAAAACACAAATACAACACAAATACCGTTGTTTCCTCTGGAGTTATAAAATGAGCTGATAAAGAAAAACACAAATACCGTTGTTTCCTCTGGAGTTATAAAATGAGCTGATGAAATTGATGGACGGCAAAAATAAGATACATATGTCATAGTGGGCCCATAGAGTCAATTTGGGATCTACACTCGTCAATGACCAGTTGAGCTATGGACCTTCAGCGTTAAAGGATGGCGTAACAATATATATTACGAGAAGATATCTTTTGCCATATTTCATTTGGCAAAACACCTTCTATCTTTAATATCTTTAGAGGATTAAAATATCGAATGACACATGGCCCTAAAATGTATGGCACGAGATCCAAGCAACATATAAATCACGTTTATAAAAAAGACTTGTCAAGTCAAGGATTCTATCACAGATTTAGATGGTACTTAATAAAGCCATTTCTCATAATCCATTCAAAATGAAAAATCTTCTCAAAGATGTTTGGAGCTCTCACAATAATTATGAAGATTTTGAAAATTTTAAAATCAATCTACCATCCAAGTAAATAGAAACCAATGAATTAGGACCAATTAAGATACGGTTAATCCAATTCCACAAATTCAACAAACCATGATGCAAGCATCAATGTGAATTTGGAAGTTTTTCGGCAGCCTTTATTAGTTTTTTATGGTGTGGGCCTACATAATTTTTGTATACCCAGCCTTTAGGCATCCCATCATCTATATGAAAATCACACAGATTGGTTAGCATACGTACAACACAGGACACACATAGGTAATAATGTAAAAGTAGGTGAAAACGAAGATGAACCTGTTTGGCTCGAAAGGGGCTCAACCAAATCTTTTTAAGTCAGGCTTCGACCTGCTATGGTAGGTTGATGCTGGGTATCCAGACGTAGAAAGAAGGCTTTCTCAATTCTCTAAAAGAATAGGGCTTGGAAGCCATATGGTCCAGAAGCTTTATGAAGGTAACTTCAGTCCCATCCACAGTAGGACATTAAAACTTTTCGGGTCGTCGGTTTTATTGACTAAGTTCATCCACAAGGCCCAGAACATGCCTGCTTACGACTTTAATGGGTGGGACCTGATAGCTAACCTACTTTAGTGCCTGACTTGTAAGTCCAATTAGCAAGTGGGTTAGGCTCGGGCAAACACCAGCCTAGTCATTGTAGCCATTCTAACTAGGGGTAGGAACGGGTTAGGCACCGTGGCTTTGAACCGGACTTTGACCTTACATGCATGGCCTGATCAATTTTCAAGTTGGGTTTGTGCTAGACCCATTTTAGCCAGTCCTGACCCGACCTAACTTCCTATGTACATGTGTTATATCCCACGAATATGTCATTCCAATACTAACTAGGCAACACATGCATCTTGACCACAAGCATACATGTGTGGCCCACTTGATGAACTGATGGACTAGGAACATTCAGTTAGAAGTTTATCAATTGTTAGGTGCCCAACTGAATTTTCCGGGCTCAGGCCTTGAGTGTTGGGCTCTGGGCATAGATCCAGCTCATTGAGATGCCCTCTGGAAGAGGGAACGTTTGTGCATCACAAGCAAGATATTTTCAGCATTCAAGTTATAAAGAGCTTGCACTTTGATCCTGCAAAGTACTTTACCCTCTGTTATTGACATGGGACATGGCAATGGCATGGTTGGACCAAAAAGAAGGTGATCCATAAATTGGTCAAAACTTTTGATTTGTGTATCGTTACGGGGGCACAAGTAAATTGGTTATAACTTTTGATTTAGGTATTATCACGGGGCGCACAACATATCCGACACAAAATGTGTTTAAGGTAGGCGACCGAGTTATGATCCATTTACGCAAGAAGAGATTTCTTGCTAGAACTTACAACAAGTTGAAGAACAAGAAAATTGGACTGGTACTGATTCTCTGAAAGATCAATGGCAACACTTACGTTGTTGATCTTCCGAATAACATAGAGATTTTGCATACATCCAACTTCGCAGACCTGACAAAGTATCATGAATTGAAGCAGAATGAGTTCTTTTGAAGTAGAGGGGATGGATGTAGAGCGAGTCACGGACACTTTCATGTCCAGGATGTATCAGAGAAGGCTCGATCGGAGGTGGAGGTGATCCAGACCGTCAGAACCTTACAACAGGCGTATCTCACAAATCGAAATGAGTTACTTAACGTACCATATATGATTTTGGGGTAGGATAAGCTACTTTAGCCAACCAACCTAGTCATGTCAGGTTGCCCACACTGAATTTGCAAGATTCCATCAGATCAACAATCGAAAATCATTTTTTTTTTTCATTTTTACTATTTATAGTAAGTTCTAGTTTGATTATGACTCTTCATGCTTTGAGTTTTAGGAGTTGTATCCAACATGAAAAGTGCTTATAAAAATTAGGATAATAAAGTGGTTAAGCCAAATAGAACACCTATTTATAGTAAGTTACATTGTCGTAGAGTGGGTCGCGGACACTTTCATGTCCAAGATGGACCAGAGAAGGCCCGATCGGAGGCGGAGGTGATCCAGGCCGTCAAAACTTTATAATAGGCTTATCTCGCAAACCGGAATGAGTTAATTGACGTATCATATATGATTTTGGGGTAGGAGAAACTTCTTTAGCCAATCAACATACTATGTCGGGTTTCCCACGCCAAATTTGTGAGATTCCATCAGATCGACGATCAAAAATCAATTTTATTTTTGTTTTTACTATTTATAATAAGTTTTAGTTTGATTATAACCCTTCATCCTTTAAGCTTTAGGAGTTATGTCCAACATGAAAAGTGCTTAGAAAATTAGAAGAATAAAGTAGTTAAGCTAGATAGGAAACTATAAATACTAAATTTATAATTTACGAATTTTAGGGAGTTTAAGTTGAGTTTGATTATGAAACTTCTTCTCCACGAGGTATATGTGTAAGGAGTCCGAAGAAGCTATGTGAATTCGGAGTAGTTATCCCCTTGAGGAAGACGGTGATCAACCTCATCACGCCTATCCCTCCGTTGGGCCCCACATTTTTGGGTACGTGGGGATGCTGATTGAAATTGGATTTTTCATTTTGTGGGAGAAACCAATCACAAAGCTGGTTGTATGATAACTTAGCATGCAGCCCTATCTTCATGACTAACTTGTCAACTATGTAAGGACATCAGTTCCATATGTAAACAGTGGGCCTCATCACTAAGCTCACCTGGTGCAAACATCAAACCCATCCACTTGCCAAGCAGGCTACATCGTCAACATCAAAGGATAGCCAATAGTCTTAGTTTGCAATTGTGGCCCGCCTCATGGTGGATTGGCCTGATTTTTCCAGACAGGCAATCTTTGATGGTGGACCCCACTGTTTGCATGGCTTGGATGCCCTACACAATTCCCACTTTGGCAACTAAGCAATGCTGCAGTAGATGGGTTTCATTTTTAACGGTTGGATGGACAAGATCAGATTCTCAATTGTCCAATATCAATAAAAAAACGAGCTGTCCATGAAAAGTAGTTTGCAAGGCCCACTTGATTACCTCGAACTAGGCTCGGCTTAGCTTGGCCAGTAGCTAACCTCAGCTCGAACTAGGCTCGGCTCTGTCCTTGAGCATGACTCGCCAGCTTGGCTTGGTTCTGTCAGCAACTCGAGCAACTTTGAGCCGAATTCGAGCCAAGATTGAGCCAAGTTTGCCTATGCACCATTTCCACAAACACCTATATTGCACCTTCAAAATTCCACTGTATGTAAAACAACAACAAAGGTTTTTCAAGTATATTATCAAACACCTTCTAAGCAACATAAAAATTAAGAAAAAAAGGGTATTTGTTTCATATACATACCTTCCTTCCCACCAGCCACACTTTGTTGAGTCATTTCATCAAACACTTGGTGAGCAACATCAATATCAAAGTAACTGAGTTACCAAATTGGTTCGATCTAAGTTCGATTCGAGCTAGGTTTGATCTGAGTCGAGTTAAGATGGGGGCAGCTCAAACTCATTTTCAAGTTAAAAAAAATCAGCTTGACTCAGCTCGAACTCAGCTTCGAATAGATCTTTTTTGAGTCGAGTCGAGCGAGCTAACTGAGAAAGTTCGGTTCGCGTACACCTCTAGTATGGAGACTTCATAGGAAAGAAGCGTGATGTGTAAGATTCTCTAGCCGTCTTTCCTATATATACATGTCTGAACCCTCTTCCTTATATATACATAGAGGTGTACACGATCTGAATCGAGCTTGGCCCGACTCAGCTCGGCCAGCATGCTACTTGAGCTCAAATTCAATTCAGCTTAGTCTTCGAGCTTGACACTCGGTCAATAGATCAGGCCAACTCAAGCTGAGCTTGAGCTTGATCTTTCAAACTATGTCGACCCGGATTTTAGTACTTGTGCATACATGTATATGTACATACACATGCATCCACCTACACATTCATGCATATATGCATCCTTTAATTTATACAAGATGCCACCATTGATATGGATCAATTTGTTAATGTGAACCATTAAATTATAATTATATTATTTCGGTGTGTGTGTGTGTGTGTAGAGTTCCGGTCTCCTGCGCACAAGGTCGCACGGTGCTTGAATGTAAGCATTTATAAGAGCTGTTGGATTATACTTATCAGTTGAGATTCAACAACCGTGACAATGAGAGTTTCTGCAAAAGATGACTTGTGCACTAAGATTTTCGCAATCTCAAGGGAATTGCAGAGATTTCCTCGTGCTCCCGGCAATGGCACCGTATTCACAGTTGTAGCTATTGGACAGTGCTTTGTGAGCCGATCATGATGTAGGTGTTTTATCCATGCCATTCATTTATTTTTTTCATATCATTTTGGATCATGAGCCCAAGAATAAGGTAGATCCAAATCTCAAGGACCCAACGGAACAGGAAGGCAACGGTGATTGAACGCCCATCGTTATATATATGTATATTCTAATTGCAAGCATTTCATAGGTCCTGCCAATTTGTCACTTGTGCTGGACACCCAATCCATGCAAATGGTGGGCCACATCATGAAGATCACGTGGGGGAAAAAATCAGGATGGTCCAGTGGGACACACCACCTATCTACAAGGTGTCTGGACTCTGTGGACCCCACCACCTATCTACAATCGTCATTGAACAATGTTCCATGCTTCAATGACGATTATGACTGTTGATATTTAGAGTTGAATGCAAGCCATTGGAAAACTTCTTTTCATTGTCTAAGTACATCTACCTATAGTGATGGTCATGATCATCCATTCAACCTAAGTTTCTTACGGTGGCCCAGATAGCATGGAGTTCACAACATGAATGGTTTTGATCATTGCAACAACAGGTTATTTGGGCTCTAGTGTCTGGCAAACATGTGCTAGGTGCTGAGTCTGTGACAAAGGCCAAATTAACTCATTACACAGTATGGTCATCTTGAAAACTTGTTAGTACCATAATCCTATGTGACCTTATAAACGGTTTGGATGAAATATAAACATCAGCGTGGATCTTGGGAAGGTTCCAATGGTAGGAATTCATTTCCATACTGTTTCATCTCGTATGGCTTACTTGAGCTTTGGATCCTTATCATTTTAGGTCTCATGTCTTAAAATGAGCTCGAAAAACGGATGGACGGGTTGGATTTCTCACAAATATCATAGTGGGCCCCACCCAGAATCCTTGCGTAGGAACTTCATGCGAAAGGCTTTCGCAGGGAATCTGCATCCTGCGTGAGGATGTGGTGTAACATCCCAAGTTTTTGCCAACTTAGATATAGACGTCCTTAGGCAATGAGTGGATCATAACACCTTAATTAACTTCTCAGAACTCAATCTAAAGCCTCAAATCCTCTTTCAACCCATTTTCTTTTAAAATCTCACATTTCACCACCTTATTCTTCAAAATTTTCTAAGTACTTTCATATTAGATACTAATCCTAAAGTTTAAATGATGAAAAACAATACTTAAACTAAAATTTACTGTAAATAGTAAATTTATAAATAAAATGGATTTTTTACCATTAACCTTTTGGAATATCATAAAATAAATAAGTTATTTGGATAAATTAGCTTTTCCTATCCCAAATTTATATATGATACGTTGCATAACTCATTCCATAGTGGAAGATATGGCCGTTTCAAAATCACGCATGGCAGAATCACTACTAGACGAGACAGCGAGCGGCGATGCCATCGTTAGTTTGGTTATTTAAAAAGTCATATCTCCCTCGTTATAATTCTAATTTAAGTGATTCAAAAGTCAGATTAAAGCTTGATAAGTCTAGTATCATATAAAAATAAGTAAAAAATATAATAAAAATTTTAATATAGTTAAATTTAGGTCATTGTGACAACTGTTAGACAATCATTAGTTTGGACAGTTGCTACTTCTAGAATTTTTAGAATTTTTTTTACAATATGAAATCTAATGAAATTTGGTGGAGATGAAGTAAACTTGATGATGAACTACTAAAAGAATAATTAAAATAATATACTAACTAAAAGTCTAAAAAAGAGGCATAGAACTGTCCTAAGACCTTATTCTGTCGTAATTAGGGCGGAATTGGGTTAATTGCTAAACTAAACAATCGATGGATTTGGCTTGAACCACTTTCTATATAAACTAGAAGATTCAAAACTATTAAAATCGCTAACTTAACATTACTTAAAAACCTAGGAGCAATCTCAAAACCCAGTTGCTCTCGGGAGCACATTGAAACTCCATATCGGATCTGTACCGTGCTTCGAAAGTTCGACTACTGCGAAACTATACGGTTATGACCACTTACTAGGCTTAACAACCATCTCGGAAATCAAATCTAGAGAGTGTCCAGAAAAGCACAACTTGAGCCCGGAGCAAAGTGTGTGAAAAATAAGAATATCTTTAGGATATGAACTTAAACTTAAGTGATTTAGGTCATTCACTTACAGGCCAAATTTAAGGTTTAGGACCCTCAGATTCTGACCCAACTACACCCTTGTATCAGGATAATTTTCCTACACATGTCAGTGTACTTGTGGTCCTAATTAAGTGGCTATGACCGTTGAACTGAAACTAGACCTCCACGATCGATCCACTAATCCGATCGAACCAAAATCTTAACTTGTCATAGATCCATTGTCAGGAAACTTTCTCTAGACCGTATGCAGGCAATGGACCTCCATATGAGCTCCGTTGGACTGAAACAACTACTCTTTGGCTATAACCTAAGTATACCATGGCTCGGGGGCCATTTTCATTAGTTCTGAGCCTATATAAGGGCATAAACCCACCCCATTTCTATTCCATACGATTTTCTCCAAACCTTAAGAGACAGAAGAGAGAAAAGGAGAGAAAGGAATGGAAATCGAAAGGATGTCCTTAGAGTTTGCTGCCGTGGTTCCTTCCTGCTACTCTACGTATTGAATCACCTTTACATCTAGTTACACTGTCGAATCCAACCTCGATTTGGGTAAGAAATCATAACCATAATCTTGTTTTAGGAATCTAAATAGATGAATTGAAGAAATAGGTAACTTATTCCATGATTCAGGTAACCATTGTTCTGTAAATGGAGATATTGTGTACGAATCGAATTCGATACGAGTTTCCCGACGAAAGGTGCAGACTATAAATGTTTAGGTTATGGTTTTCAAGACTTTCAGTGTCAGTTAATGATTTATGACTGACTTGATTGCTATCACATATGCTTAGATACAATGTTTTCGCGTATTACACATATATATGAACTATGTTGAAAATAATGCATCAATGTGTTTGTTTAAATATTTGTACGAATATGGAATTATGATTTATGTTTTCCATGATTGTTGATTAGGAATACATGATTGTTGTACGTGTGGCAACTCTTGTGTGGAAGAATTTGCTATAGTATGTGTTTTAACTAGTTTATTACATGTATGCGACATGTGAAGTCCAAATGTTTGATAAAATGCCTCAATGAGAAAATGCTTATTGGAATGTATTTAATGAGGGTATTAAGATAAGATTCTCAATTCCCTTATCTATAGTTATAGTTTCTTTTATGTAACCTATCTTACTACTATGTGATTTATAGATGAAATACATATGTATGATAACATGTGTACTATTTGTTTATTGAAATGTTTAAATGAGATTTATATTTAGATTTAGTTGTCACATGCTGTCTTTGACTATCACATGTGAATGCTATTGTTTGGAGTGTGATTGGGGCTACGATGTAGTCTAGGCAATTGGTAATGATTTACGATCGATGGCAGAACTATTTTAGCCATGATGGATACGTTCGAGGAATCTGAGTTGTACGGTGATTATCAACAGTGGTTAGGTCATGAGGAGTGCGTATGCGCTCCATATCAATTAATTCAACGTACGCTCGTACCAGTCGAGTTTGTTACGTAACTCAATTGGCCCAACATATGTTCACTATGTATGGATGCTACTGCTTGAACCTAAGGTACCCCTTACCAATGTAAAGACCCATTTCAACATTGGTACCACGGTCCGCTAAGACTCATGAGCCGGGCATGGTGGTATGGGACACCGTGGTCGAGCTATCGGCCTACGCTGGGGTGACGAGCCTCCCTGTAGTGACCAATGAGCAACCCAAACTCGTGAGCTGAATACGGTGGTATGAGACACTATATTCAAGCTGTCGGCCTACGCTAAGGTGAGGAGCCTTTCCCGCAGTGACCTCGAGTACAAAATAGGCCTACCCTGGTGTAGCTTGGCTGTGGTCCCCAATCGGGTTTGTGACGAGCCTTCGAAAATCAATTATCAGTTGGTAGGGCGTTGGTGGTGTAACCTCGAGTACAAAATAGGCCTACACTGATGGTGACGAGCCTCTTTGTAGTAACCTGAACTTACATGTCCACTACTTTTAAATCAAGGGTGATATTGTCCTATAACTTGCCTATCGTATATGATTAACTAGGATTGAAAACCCCAGATAGATCATTGTTTGAGTCAATGATATAAAGGGAGGTACCTTATATAAGACCCGTATTTTGATCCGTACCTTTCCGTACACTTCCGCGGTCTTACCGGTCGAATTTCGGCAACCTTCGACCCTTAATCGATATCGACGCGTGACCCTGATTCATGTGCCGACAACCCGAGTCGACTCAGCCCGAGACCAATACCATAGCGACCGCGCCGTCGTTGCGGTTCCGATGCCGCGACTCGCGCGCCGAGGCGATACCCTGGCTAAGAGTTATGGGCCAACGTTCGGTGCGAGAAAACGCCGCGCGTTGCGAAAACCAAGAGAATCTCTACGATATGTCACATCAATCACATCAATCCCATCAATCAATCACCCATCAATCCATCACATGTCAAGTACACATCACTTCCATCCCTTTTCCCAAGCAACCACAAAAGTCTCCCAAACCCATACCTCTCTTACACAAAAAGTCACAAAAGTCTTCACCACCCATACCTCTCTTACACAAAAGCCACAAAAGTCAAAGATTTCTTACACAACCATCACTCATCACATCCATCCATCACTCTCTCTCTCTCCCTTTACATCACTCTCTCTCTTTCTCTCTTTCTCATTTCAAAAATTCCAAGCAACAAGAGTCCATACGTATAGAATTTCTCTAAATTCCCAAGCTCTAAGTGGCCCACCTTCCTACCCCATCATCTCACATCTCAACCCTCCATTCCTCATCTTAACCGTTGAAGTTGAAGCTAAGGTGCCAAGGAACCCCTAGGAGCGAGAAGATCGGACGGTGGGGTGCCTTTATAGGGTAGTTTTACTTATTTTTATGGTGGACCAAGTGAGGCCCACCGATCAATGGTGTGGATCTCACTTGGGACCCTAAAATGTGGCTGATGGATCACTTGGATCATCATGATCATTCCATGATGGGGCCATTCTCCATGGACCCCATCATGAGGTTTATTTTCTCTTCAAAGGTCATCTAGACCGTCCATGTTGGTGGGGAAAGGATCCCCACCGTTGATTTTAAATTTCGGTGGTCCCACATGCTTTAAAGCCCACTTGATGTATGATTTCATGTAAGGGAGGGCCCATAATGTCGGGGTCTCTCCATCATAAGCCGTGTCCCACTCTCCATGTCTCTCTCTCTCTTTTATTTCTTTTATTTTATTTTATTTTATTTTATTTTATTTTTCTTAGGATTGTGTGGCCCACTTGAATGGATCCCACCTTGATGTAATTTTTATTTAAGTGGGGCCCACCTTGGACGTTGAACCCATGACACCCATCAGTGGTGGCCCACTCCATCAGGGCCCACACTAAAAAAAAATAAAATAAAAGACCGTCCAGCGTCCCAGACGCTGGACGTTTCAGCAGAAAGGAGAAAAAGGGAAAGAAAGAAAGAAGGGCTTTGGTGGCCCACTTGCATAGGCCCCACCCTAACGTATTGCTCTAATCCAAGCCGTCCATCCCTTTCACCATCTCATTTTAGGCGTTGAGCTAGAAAATGAGATTGAACGGAGCACCTGGTGGGCCATAGCGTCAAATATTGCGTCCTCACCATTCAAATGCTATTTCTTATTTTATTTCACTTTCCAAGCATCAAAAAAATCCAAACTCTAGAATCATTTGGACGGCCTCGGGCCACTGATCGCAATGGCTGGGGCAGATTTCACTTTAGCGGGCCCCGTGTGCGAAAAACCCTGAGAAAACAAGTTTTTTCTTTTTTTTTTGCAAATGCATTGGCAAAGGCTTTGCCTCTGCCTCTGACGACGGACAGCGGCTGCACGCAGGCGCGTGCAGCCTTGTTTTGGCTGGCGGGCGGGCGGGCGTGGGGAGGTGGCCCACGGCCCTGCACGTGGGCCCCACAGCAATGTTTATTTTGTCATCCAACTTGTTCGTTAGGTGGGCCACCTCAGTGGTGGGCCCCCCTCCAAAAATGAGTCAGATCCAAAACTCATGTGGCCCACACCACGCGAAACAGTGTGAATTAAATTCTACCGTTGAAAAGTTTCTGGGGCCCACAGAAGTGTTGGATCAAGCTGAAATTTTTGCTGTCCCTTCATACAGGTCTGAGTGACCTTATGAACGGGTTGGATTTCAAATAAACATCACGGTGGGCCACATACGTGGGACCCACAGTGATTTATGTATTTTATTCACACCGTCCACAGTCCGTGGACGGTGACGCCCACTGAGATTTGTGTTGTATCCACACCGTCCCCACTGGACGGTGGGGCCCACATATATATATTATTATATTATATATATATATTACATATAATATTGTATATATTACATATATTATATTATATGAAGTTTATGTATTATATAATATACACGATTGTACACCTTCATGTGGGCCCCACCATTGTCACAGGCGATGCATCCAGACCGTCCATCCACTTGAAAAGATCATTTTAGGCCTATGGGCTAGGCCCATCTGCTTGTAAAAGGCCTATGGGTTTAGGCCCACTTGTTATGTTCTAAGTCCATAGGACTAGGCCCTTTTGATGTATTCCAAGGCCATTGAAATTGGACCCACTTGTTGCATTTTTAAGCCCATGGGTGTAGGCCCATTTGATGTACTCCAAGGCCCATGGTATTGGACCCATTTAATGTATTTTAAAGCCCATAGAGATAAGCCCAATTGATATGTTCTAAGGCCATGAGACTAGGCCATTTGATATATTGTAAGGCCCATGGGACTAAACCCATTTGATTATAAAAGGGTCCATGGGATTAAGCCCACTGGACTTATTTGAGACCCATGAGTTAGGCTCATTTTATTTAATAAAGGCCTAAGGGTTTAGGCCCATTTGACTCATGTTAGGCCTATGGGTTGAGTCCTTTTTTTTTATGTACATGTGGGGGCCCAATTGGTGTAGCCCATTGGTCACATGTTAGACGCATGAGACTAAGCTCATTCGACGCAACCCAAGGCCCACGGATTTTGACCCATTGCAATGCACATAAGACCCACTGGTATGACCCATTTATGTGACCCATCTGTTGAATAGAAGGCCCATAAGATATGACTCATTTGATATATATGTAAGGTCCAATGGGAAGAACCTACGGTCCATTGCAATGTGTAAATCCATTACAGACTAAGTACCGATGTTTATAAAGATCGTGCCTTAGGAGCAATGTTGGTTTGACGTCCACATTGCGAGTGTAATGTTGGTTGGATGTCCACATTACGACTCTCCTTAGGGCCCATTACTGGGCTGTACTTGTTGTATTTCGACCGTCCAGGCCCATCTGCGTTGTAAGGATGGTTCATCATTCATTTACATGTTAGTATAGTTTCATGACTCATGATCATACGCATTATATGTATGCTTGATATGGGGATTGACTGATCATAGCATATGCCTTCGAGCAGGCTGTTTATGGGCCCCCGGTTAGGCGGAGTTACCCTACATGAGCGCACGATATGTGCTGAATTTGTTGCATGACTGGATAGCGTGAATCATGCATTTCGTATTTGTGTGACATATTTATTATACGCCCTAGCGACATCAGGGCCATAGCCTCCACAGACGCATCGTGGTTGGCAGGATTGGATACCGAAAATCTTGTTCTACATGGGGTACTATAGATATCCCTGGGTGAAAGTCCCTAAACCCTTATGGTACCAAGAGGTTGCTCCAACGTCTAGACCGAGTGGGTAAATGAGCGTTGAGTGCCGAATACCAGACGGTTACGCTCTCCACTGTGTTGTGGTCGGTTGGAAGGGGGTGCGGCCTTACCCGTCCGAGAGTAGGGGGCAATGCTAGGCTGAGTTTGACCAGCTCGAGGAATGGGTTCGCTATCAACGAGTCGCGCCCGATATTGGCAGACGGATAGTGAGGTCTCTTCCACTTACCTTATTGCGGGCGATGTGGCGACAATCTGGTTTACAGTGTACTACACCCCGGTGATATCCCATATTTTGAGCTGTATTGATGTATGAACATACATGAGGATCTGTATGCTTGAGTTGCATTGCACATCGCATGGCCTTGGGATGGCCGATACCATTCATATCTTGCATTGTATAGCCTTGGTACGGCTCATGATGTTATAGTTCCCTCTGCATATTCCGCATTACTCTGACATTGCATGATCATATTACTACCTTGCGCACACACTTTCACCACCCTCTAAGCTTTCTGTAAGCTTATGCACGACCGTTGCATGCAGGTGACATTGGATCGCAGCAGCGTTGAGGCAGGAGCACGTTGCAGAGCGTTTGGAGTTTTTGGTTCTTTACCATTGTATTTTTCTTTATGCTCATTGTACTTGTAAAGTTTTTGATCATAGTGGAAATGTAATGGAGTGCTTGGTTGTTGTTTGTGGGTTATGCCTTTGGTTATGCTTATTACGAATCAAACTGATGTTGAAAATCCTCCTCGTAGCATCCCAGGATCGGAACCTGGCGAATGGGAGCTAGGAGCCGAGAATGGGGTTCTACGGAGGCTGTCGGCGCCAGATTCGGTGATCGGTAATTTTATGAGCCCGGTTTCCGAGTTTGGGGTGTGACACCTTAGCTTTCCAAACTTGCTGTATGAATGAGTGTAATTAAGAACTTGGCTAAACATGATCATACAACGTATTGCATGTGCCTTTGACATATGAGTTGAGCATAGTGGAAGGGGTGCATGCGCGATCGTGAGATGATGTCGCAGAGGGAGTGCAGGCGAGGGCATGCATCATTAACACATATCATCCTTGCATTAACCAAAGTACATGGAATGATTGTTGTACTGTTTTATCATTACTTCTTGACTGAATTGATAACATGTTAACCTTTGCTTTATAGTTCTACTAAATTAGTTACTTATTCCCACCTAGGACGGTGTTTTAAAACACCACCCAGACTCTGGTTTGGATATAGGTGATGACAAGGTTTATACAGTAGTGTTGGACTTCATAGACGCGGAGGAAGGATTCTTTTACATTCAACTATCGGGCGGATCTATGTAGATCTCATACCGATGCGCAGGGACTACTGAGATACTTATTTAGTTGTACACATTTACTTTCTGCATTTTATATGGTTAGAAACAACACATGTATATATTTAGCCCAGTTTCATACTGATACTCCGAAGTTTGTGAAATATTTTTATAATTAAATGCATATACTTTTAGTCTTTCGCTTGCTAAATTACATTAACTCTGGAGTATGATATGCTGGTTTAGTATAATCTCACTCATGTTTATGTGCACTAATATGAATAACATTTAATCATCATTATTTATGTTGCATAAGTGATGTATCGAAACTCGGGAGTTGAGCTTTGCTCGACCCTCGATTTTCGGAGTGTTACAAGATGGTATCAGAGCATGATTTGGATTAAACTGGACCTGGGTTATGAAAACACGACACACTGTGACGCACTCTGACTTAGGAAGGGGGCGATGGAAATTTAGAGACGACATTATGATCCCAAGGTTTTACCGACAGGCGAGACCGAATACTGTAATTTAGTCTACAACGTATCTTCGATCACGTGAATCAACCTAGGTCGCCTCTAGGCCGTTAGTTGATGGGTTTGAGTCGTTAGTTGACGAATTCCAAACCTGAAACGGATCCAAATGGCGCGAATATGAATGCGTTGGACCACAAAAACAGACCCTACAGGCTTAAAGACCAAAACCAAGAAGTTCAAAGCGGAGTAATGAGACAACTAGGACATTGAGAATGAGGATTATATAAACAACAATGACCATCAAATGTTGGGACACTTAGAGTCTTTGGACTTAGAGTTGGTACTCCTAGATTTAGAAAGATCTGACAGCAAGGGAAATCCAATAAATTAATAACGTGAACCCTAGGGCATCCTTAGCTGGTATGGGCATATGTGAAGTGCTCGAGCGCAGCTAAATTCAAGTTTGGGCAACTCGATTCCAATCGGATAACTTTTGACCCTAAGCGATAAAACAATTTCTTGTATTAGAAATGGTATGAAATCATCTAGCGTATGAGCGTAGATTTTGGATCAAAACTATTGGATTACTGCTACTCATAAGTTAAGATTAGGCTACTGGTTATCTTAAGGAATGTAAAAGGCTGAACATGCTAAGATAATTGAAGGATAGACTTAGTTAGTTGGCTTGATTAGGTTGGAGTGAGACCTCATTCCTTCGTTGAATCCCACTAATATTTATAGGCTTCTTTAATAACTCTTAGAAAAGTTATTTTAACTTAGAAACTATTTACGCTTAGTAAAAACTTATATACCCCTTGGATTTAAATTAGGTCAAATCAATACACCCCTTAGAATTACCTTTCCAAGAACTTATTACAATCGGGAACACGGAGTAGAGAAACTATATATAAACGAAGTATTCGCTGTTTGAATCGAATTCTCAATCCTGATAGTTACTAATGAATTCAATGCTCTGATCAAGTAAAATATCGAGATCAACTAGGATTAAGAACTGGTACGATAAATTTTCTGTTATAACTAGCCAGAAGGTCTATGTATCCGGCTCAGACCCACTACACAACCCTCCTTCTGTGTTGGCCCGACCACTTACGACAAAAAATTTATTACTTTGCCTTTGAGAAGTGTTAAGAACATATAGCCAATAGGGATATTTTTTTCTATAGGCCCAAGAAATTTCTCAAATGGACAACAGATAGTTAGAAATTAGTTCCCGAATCACAAACCATTCTAGCATACATATGGTGCATATGAACTTAGAGAGATAGTCTGCCCGTTAACCTATTTTGTCCAAATTCCTTGTGCACTAATAATGTATAGACTATCTTACGGTATTAAACTAAACATGATTAAAAAGGGTAAGTCGGGACCATGGTAAAAGTCCTTCTTTGGTAAAATTAGACATCTTACTACAAACTCACACTCGTCCCTGAAATCAACCATAACACCGATCATTTTTTTACTCTTTTCTATAACCATAAGTACTAATGCCATAATATACATCATCGAAGAAAGGAAGACCAATGTATTAAGAAATCATTTTCCATTTCATGCCAAGGATAGGTCCTAAATTACACCTTGTTCCAACATACGGATCAGGATATAGATTCTTGAATCTTGAGAGTAGAAATAATTTTAAGAGGGGTAGAACATTATGAGGCCAATCTAGTTAAGTCGGTTTATGATCCACTTGATCAAAGTGGCGCAGCGGAAGCATGGTGGGCTCACGCCCCACTGGCCGAGAATCGTCAATTCAGGTAACACATATGGTTAGATTACTAAGTAAGATCATATTCGTCCTTGAAACGTTAGTAATAAACTTATCAAAGGGGAACAATCAGGACTCTATAACTAGACAAAGTCACATAAGTGGATCGGGTCACTAAAGAATAATAGGCTTAAAATGGAAACGAGCGGAGGTCAGTGTATCCCCAAACGTGCTCGTTAAATACAACTTAATAGGAGCCTTCGCCAATTTCAGGGTGAAATAGTTTTAAGGAGGGTAGATTAAAGTGAGCCAGACTAGCATAGTATACACCCAACTACGCATATAAACTTGAGATCAATAAAACTTAGGCAAATGAAATAATAAAATCATTACTTATTACCCTTAGCCAATTTCGGGGATGAAATTATTTTTAAAGGGGGTAGATTGTAACATCCCATATTTTTGTCAACTTGGAGATAGACTTTCTTCGACAATGATTCGATCATAACACCTTAATTGACTTCTTAGAACTCAATCCTACGGCTTCAAATCCCCTTTCAATCCATTTCCTTCAAAATCTCATATTTCACTACCTTATTTTTAAAATTTTTCTAAGTACTTTTATATTAGACACTATTCCTAAAGTTTAAATGATGAAGAACAATACTTAAACTAAAATTTACTATAAATAATAAATTTATAAATAAAATATGTTTTTTACCATTAACCTTTTAAAATCTCATGAAATAAATAGATTATTTGGATAGATCAGCTTCTCCTACCCCAAAGTCATATATGATATGTCGCATAACTCATTCCGAAGTGGAAGATATGCCCATTTCAAAATCACATGACAGAATCACCACCAGATAAGACAGTGAGCGGTGATGCCATCGCCACAACGGTGAGGCCTTGCTGTCTAGCGGGCCGGGCGGCCCGTTTTCTACCACATTTTTTTACAATTTTTGTTTAACTTTAAAAAGTCATTTCTCCTTCGTTATAACTCTAATTTAGGTGATTCAAAAATCCGATTAAAGATTGATAAGTCTAGTTTTATATAAAAATAAGTAAAAAATATAATAAAAATTTTAATATAGTTCAATATAAGTCATTGTGACAACTGTGTGAAAATCATTAGTTTGGACAGCTGCTGCTTCTAGAATTTTTAGAATTTTTTCTACAACACGAAATCTAATGAAATTTGATAGAGATGAAGTGAACTTGATGATGAACTACTATAAAAATAATTAAAATAATATACTAACTAAAAGTACAAAAAAGGGGCATAAAACTGCCTTAGGACCTTATTATGTCGTAATTAGGGCAGAATTTGGTTAAGTACTAAACTAAACAACTAACGGATTTGGCTTGAACTACTTTCTATACAAATTAAAAGATCTAAAATCATTAAAATTGTTAACTCAATATTACTTAAAAATGTGGGAGCAATCTCAAAACCCAGTTGCTCTCGGGAGCACATTGAAACTCCGTATCGGACCTAAACTGCGCCTCGAAAGTCCAATTACCGCAAAACTATACGGTTATGACCGTTTTACTGGGCTTGACAACAATTTCAGAAATCAAATCCAGATAGTGTCTAGAAACACACAACTTGAGACCGGAGCGAAGTGTGTGAGAAACGCGAATATCTTTATGATATGAACTTAAACTTAAGTGATTTGGGTTGTTCGCTTGCAGGCCAAATTTAAGGTTTTGGACCATCAGATTCTGACCCAACTACACCCTTGGATCAGAAAAATTTTTCTACACATGTCAGTTTACTTGTGGTCCTGATCTAGTGGCTATGATCGTTCAACTGAAACTGGACCTCCACAGTCGATCCACTAATTTGATCGAACCAAAATCTTAATCTGCCATAGATCAATTATCAGAAAACTTTCTCTAGACCGTATGTAGGCAATGGACCTCCAGATAAGCTCTATTAGATCAAAACAACCACTCTTTGGCTATAACCTAAGTATACCATGGGCCTGGGGCCATTTTCAATAGTTCTGGGCTTATATAAGGGCCTAAACCCACCCCATTTCTATTCTATATGATTTTCTCCAAACCCTAGGAGAGAGAAGAGAGAAAAGGAGAGAAAGGAGTGGAGATCGATCGGAGGTCTTTAGAGTTTGCTACCGTGGTTCCTTCCTGCTACTCCACGCGTTGAATCGCCTCTACATCTAGCTACACCATCGAATCCATCCTTGATTTAGGTAAGAAATCATAACCATAATCTTGTTTTAGGAATCCAAATAGATGAATTGACGAAATAGGTAACTTATTTCGTGATTCAGGTAACCATTGTTCTGTAGACAGAGACGTTGTGTACGAACCGAGTTCGATATAAGTTTCTTGACGAAAGGTGCGGACCATAAACGTTTAGGTTATAGTTTGACTTTCAATGTCAGTTAATGATTTATGACTGACTTGATTGCTATCACATATGCTTAGATAAGATGTTTCCTCGTATTACACATATATATGAACTATGTTGAAAATAATTCATTTCATGTGTTTGTTTAAATGTTTGTATGAATATGGAATTATGATTTGTGCTTGCTATAATTGTTGATTGGGAATACATAATTGTTGTACGTGTGGCAAGTCCTATGTGGAAGGATTTGCTATAATACGTGTTTTAACTAGTTTATTACATGTATGTGATATGTGCAGTCTAAGTGTTTGATAAAATGCCTGAATGAGAAAATGCTTGTTAGAATGTATTTAATGAGGGTGTTGAGATAGGATTCTCAATTCCCTTATCTATAGTTGCAGTTTCCTTTATGTAACCTATCTTACTACTATATGATTTATGGATGAAATACCTATGTATGATAACATGTGTACTATTTATTTATTGAAATATTCAAATGAGATTTATATTTAGATTTGGTTATCACATGCTGTCTTTGACTATCACATGTGAATGCGTGCTATTGTTTGGAGTATGATTGGGGCTACAATGTAGTCCAGGCAATCGGTAATGGTTTACGATCAGTGGCCGAACTGTTTTAGCCACGACGGATACGTTCGAGGAATCCGAGTCGTACGATGATTATCGACAGTGGTTAGGCCACGAGGAGTGCGTATGCGCTATGTCGATTAATTCAACATACGTTCGTACCAGTCAAACTTGTTAAGTAACTCGATTAGCCCAACGTATGTTCACCATGTATGGATGTTACTGAACCTAAGGTACCCCTTACCAATGTAAAGACTCGTTTCAACCATGGTACCATGATTCACTAAGACTCATGAGCCGATCATGGTGGTATGGGACACTGTGATCGAGTTGTTGACCTATACTGGGGTGACGAACCTTCCCGTAGTGACCAGTGAGCAACCCAAACTCATGAACCGAATACGGTAGTATGATACATTGTATTCGAATTGTCAGCCTATGCTAAGGTGATGAGCCTTTCCCGTAGTGACCTCGAGTACAAAATAGGCCTACTTTAGCGCAGCCTGGCTGTGGTCCCCAGTCAGGTTGGTAACGAGCCTTCGAAAATAGACTACCAGTTGGTAGGGCGTTGGTGGTGTGACCTCGAGTATAAAATAGGCCTACGCTGATGGTGATGAGCCTATTCGTAGTGACCTGAACTTGCCTGTTCATTGCTTTTAAATCAGGGGTGACGTTGCCCTATAACTTACCTATCATATGTGATTAACTAGGATTGATGGCCCTAGATGGATCATTGTTTGGGTCAATGATATAAAGGGAGGTACTTTAGCTTATCGAATCTGCTGTATGAATGGGTCTAATTAAGAACTTGACTAAACACGATCATGTACCACATTGCATGTGCCTTGAGCATAGGAGTTGAGCACAATGGAAGGAGTGCACGCGCGATTGTGAGATGTTGTCGTAGAGGGAGTGCAGGCGAGGGCATGCATCATTAAAACATATCATCCTTGCATTAACCAAAGTACATAGGAATGATTGTTGTACTGTTTTATCATTACTGCTTGACTGAATTGATAACATGCTAACTTTTTCTTTATAGTTCCACTGAATTAGCTACTCATTCCCACTTGAGACGGTGTTTTAAAACACCACCCAGACTCTGGTTTAGATGTAGGTGATGACGAGGTCTATACAGTAGAGTTGGACATCGTAAGCGCGGAGGAAGGATTTTCCTACGTTCAACTATCGGGCGGATCTATGTAGATCTCATACCGAGGTGCAGGGACTACTGAGATACTTGTTTAGTTGAGCACATTTACTTCCTGCATTTTATATGGTTAGAAACAACACATGTATATATTTAGCCCGGTTTCATACTCATACTCAAAAATTTGTGAAACGTTTTCATAATTAAATGCATATATTTTTAGTCTTCTGCTTGCCAAATTACATTAACTTCGGAGTATGATAAGCTGGTTTATTATAATCTCACTCATGTTTATGTGCACTAATATGGACAACATTTAATCATCATTATCTATGTTGCATAAGTGATGCATCGGAACTCGGGACTTGAGCTTTGCTCGACTTCCGATTTTCGAGGCGTTACACGCGGATTAGATACTGACAGGTTGGCTACTAAAGTGACGTCACCAACTTCTATGGGCCCACCATGATGTATGTGTTACATCAACACCATTCATACATTTGGAGAGTTTATTTTAGGACATGGTCCAAAGAACGAGGCAAATCCAAGGATGGGGTGGACCCCACCATAGAAAACAGTGATGAGAGTGACGCCCACTGTTCAAACTTTCTGAAGGTCCACCATGATGTTTATTTGAGATCCCACCTGTTCATGTGTTAAAGCAGACATGAAGGAAGGGAAAACACAAATATTAGCTTGATCGAAAACTTTCATGGCCCTTAGAACATTTTAACGGTGGGTGTCACTCTCCCCACTATTTTTTGTGGTGGGGTCCTCTCGGGTTTTGGATTTGATTCATTTTTTGGATCATGCCCTAATATGATCTCTCTAAATGGATGGATGGTGTAGATACAAAACATACATCATGGTGTGGCCCACAAAACTTGGTGACATCACTTTAGTAGGAGTCTCGCTACTCAACCTGCAATTCCCGTGAGATTGTGAAAATCTTGGCGCTCGAGTCACCCTTTTGCAGACTCTCTCATTGAGAGAGCTGTTGAATCCCAGCCGATGAGTGTAATCCAAGAGCTCTTATATAAGCTTTCATTTAAGCACCATGCAGTCTTGTGTGCAGCCGCTGCAGGAGACCATTTCTATATATATATATATTATACTCCCTTCACTTATACATTTAAGACCACCCATTCATGCATTGTCTTTAATCAGATGATTTATTTATCTAATTCAACTAAAAACACATTTTAGAGATTTACGCTAAAAGTAATCATAAATTAACCTATATATCAGATTAGACTCTTAACCGTCAGATTATTTACTTATATCCATACCTTCTAAATGTACATCGCACTTGTATTATTCAATTGGGCCACCCAAATACAAAAGTAAACTGTCTAAAGCATTGCCCTTGAAATACACTTAAGATTTACCAGTCATCTTTCACGGATGATACTACACACATTACCCTGGATCGGTGCAAGTCCATTAAAATGCATATTGATCATCATTGATCAAATGCATATTGATCATCGTTGAGAGATCAACGTTCATAATAAACTCGATGGTAGAGCACATCTAATAGTGCACCATGTTGAACTTAATGGTAGAGCACATCTAATAGTGCACCATGTTGAGTTTCGCTTTAATCAAATAGTACAATTTGAGTCTATTTAGGTAAAAATTTCAAGGTTTTTTTTTTTTTTTTTTGTTTTTTTGTTTTTTTTTGTTTTTATGTTTTTATGTGTTTTTTAAATTGAAGCTGGCCGTGATGTCTTTAGTATGGAAAATTTCCTTTATTTGAAGTGACGGTTGTGAGACCCATTAGGCCAGTCTCATGAGCAAACAGAATCATTCATTCATACAATCTAACAGTGCATTTTGTAGCTCGTGAGGTGTAAATCTTGAGTTATGCATGATGTAAATAAGTTTTAATGACAAATAAATATTACACCGAGACGTAGGAAGTTTTTAATGGTGTACGTTCAATCAAAACTATTTCCTATTGTGAGGTCCACCTAAGATTTGAATTTTTTCCTTTTTTAGACTCATGAGCTGGCAAAATGAATGGCCAGTGTGGATAAAATTTCAATGGCCAATGGATGGTTGGCGGGGGTTCAATAGCATTTGAAGATTTGTATCTGCTTAAATATTTGTATAAGGGGCTAAAATGAAATTGAAAAACGGATGGGTGGCGTGGATATATGCAACACAATCGTCAAGGTAAGCCCCAAAATAGCTAATCTACAACCACTCTTTCTTAGCCAATGCTATCCTTCTCTACATTCGCATCTTTCATTGATTCCCTTATCCTCTCTTCTTGACTCACGAAAGTCCTTACCATTGGATATTTCTAAGCGTTCCTGAGCTCTCTCACACATCAAATTCCTTCCTTCTTCCCATCCGGAGAAAGAAAGAAGAAGAAAATATGGTTGATTCACTCGTTTCGACTGTGGTGGAGAAGTTGGGGAGCACCATCCGAGGTCAGGTAGCTTTGTTTGTGAATGTCCCCAGTGACATCGAAAAGCTTTCCGTTACATTCAAATCCATTCAAGCTGTGCTTGAAGACGCTGAGTCTCGACGTGTGAAGGACAAAGCAGTGAAGATCTGGTTAGAGAAGGTCAAAGATGTGGCCTACGATGTGGACGACATACTAGATGAGTGGACTACAGAAGCTCTCAGACCACAGGCACCAGATGAAGGTGATGGCTCCAGCTGTTTCAGCTTCCTTGTTACATGCTACCTCTCCTGTGTTACTTTCTTCAATCATGTCAAGTTTCGCTGCGAAATTGGGTGTAGTATAAAGAAGGTAAGGGGTAGATTAGATTCTATTGAAAAAGAGATGAGCGGATTGGGTCTTATAGTATATAGTGCAGAGAGGGAGAGAATGGATAGTGAAGTTAGGCATCGTGAGATGAAAGATCGAGAGACAACCTCCCTACTCGATGAGCCGTTAATCGTCGGGAGAGAAGATGATAAAAAACTAGTCGTAGACTTCTTGCTGGGGGGGAGTAGTAGAGAGGTAAAGGAGGTGTCCATGTTGGTGGGGGAGAGTAGTGGAGAGGTAAGGGAGGTGCCCTTGTTGGTGGGTGAGAGTAGTGGAGAGGTAAAGGAGGTGCCCTTGTTGGTGGGTGAGAGTGGTGGAGAGGTAAAGGAGGTGCCCTTGTTGGTGGGTGAGAGTAGTGGAGAGGTAAAGGAGGTGCCCTTGTTGGTGGGGGAGAGTAGTGGAGAGGTAAAGGAGGTGCCCTTGTTGCTGGGTGAGAGTAGTGGAGAGGTAAAGGAGGTGCCCTTGGTCATTTCTATCGTTGGAATGGGAGGGTTGGGGAAGACCACCCTTGCTCAGCTCACATACAACGATGAGAAAGTTAAGGGGCATTTCCACATGAGGATGTGGGTGTATGTTTCACAAGATTTTGATGTGAAACGGGTTACGGAATCAATTATAAAATCTGCAGACTAAGTTTAAGGGTGAAAATTTAAACTTAAATGAACTGCAAACTCACCTCTGTGAAACGTTGCGTGCAAAGCGATTCTTGCTTGTGCTTGACGACATTTGGAGTGAAGATAGTGGGAAGTGGAAAAAACTGAAAATTCCCTTCCAAACTGGTGCAGTAGGGAGCCGAATCATCATCACTACTCGCAGTGAAAAGGTTGCTATGGCAATAGGAAGGGCTTACATACACAAACTGGCAGTCTTATCTTATGATGATTGCTGGTTACTATTCTATCGTAGCGCCCTTGAGCATCGGAGTACAGAAGAGCGTTTTGAGTTACAAGGGATTGGAAAGCAAATCGTAAACAAGTTGGGAGGGTTGCCTCTTGCAGCGGAGACGATAGGGAGTGCCATGTGCTCGAAAAAGACGAGAGAGGAATGGAAGCTTGTGTTGGGAAGCGAGATTTGGAACTCAGGTGATGTCCTGGGAGGTATTTTACCGGCTTTGTTACTAAGCTACCATGACTTAACTCCTGCTTTGAAGCACTGCTTTTCATATTTCTCTATTTTCCGAAAAGGTTTCATGACAAAGAAGGATATGATGGTAAAGGTATGGGTGGCACAAGGTTTCATCAGCTCTGACACAATTAGCGATATGGAGCAAATTGGTGGACAGTATTTTGATGATTTACGAAGACGGTCATTGCTCCAAGATGTGAAGAAGAACTGGTGCAGGATGCATGATTTAGTTCATGATCTTGCACAATCTGTTGCAGGAAGTGACTATTCACTGGTGGAGATAGGAAAGCAAGCTTCATTAAACTTCAACAACGTCCGCCATTCTCTATGTGCCAGTGATGGAGCTGTTGATGAAGCTGATGAAGTGGCTGATATTTTGGCCACCTTGTATAAGGCCCACAAGCTGCGGACGTTGTTCCTTAAGTCAAGAATCTCCATGGTGCCAAGAATGTCATTCCATCATTGGAGACGCCTTAGAGCATTGGACTTGAGTTATACCAGCATTAAGAAATTGTCTCCAACGGTGGGACATTTGAAACACTTGAGATTTCTTGATTTGTCATGGACATACGTAGAAGAGTTGCCAGAGGAGGTGTGTAATTGCCTAAATTTACAAACGTTGAGACTCGATTATTGTCAGCGGCTAAAAAAACTGCCTGGAGGGATGAAGAAAATGATTAACCTGAGACATCTAGAATTTAAAAATTCAGATCATCCGAGGTACTTACCGCAGGGTATAGGGAGACTAACTAGCCTTCGGACATTAACAAAGTTCATTGCTGGGGGTGGCAACGAAGGATGTAAATGGGGAGAACTCAAACTCCTCAATCATCTTCAAGGAAGACTTGAAATTATCAGCTTGGAAAATATCAGGAGCACGGACGAAGCTAGGGAGGCAGATCTAAATGAGAAGCAGCAGCTTCATCGGCTATGCTATTCTTATGATAGAAACTATTCTCGATGGCAGTTGGATGAAGAGGTGAAGAGAATGGAGGACGTGCTTGAAATTCTCCAGCCCCACACAAACTTGAAAGAGTTGGAAATAAGGTCTTATTATGGTTCGAAGCTTCCCAAGTGGATAGAGGATCCGGTGTTCTCCAATCTAGTCAGCATTGAAGTACTCCAGTATGGCTTTCTCGATTTGTTGGGGAAGTGTAAACAATTGCCAGGTTTTGGGAAACTGCCGTCCCTTAAATACCTTTATATTTCGGGCATGAGTAAGGTGAAAAAGGTGGGTGTTGAGTTTAGTGGGGTTGATAACAATGACGGAAGTGCATGTGTTGTCTCGTTCCCCAAGTTGGAGAACCTTGTCTTCAGTTTCATGACAAATTGGGAGGAGTGGGAATTGAGAGGTGGAGTTGGAGAGGTTATGCCATCTCTCCTCCAATTAGAAGTAAAATGGTGCCCAAAATTGAAGGAGTTGCCCAGCAACCTTCCACCGCTCCTCCAGAAGCTGAGTTTAGAAATAAGTAAGGAAGGGATGTTGTCATCGGGAGGGACCTTACCCGTCCTCCCCAACCTTAAACATTTGATTATTACCCGGAGTCATCAGCTGAAATCGTTCCCTTGTGGTTGGTTGGGACAATTCAAAGCCCTCAAGACTCTGGAAATCCACGACTGTTGGGAGTTGGAGTCTCTACCAGATGAGGAGTTGCAACAGCTCACCATGCTTCAAGAATTGAAGATCCAGCACTGTCGACTCTTACAAGAGCGCTATGGAGATGAAGGAGAAGACCGGCGCAAGATTGCTGACATCCCCGATATAACAATTTAAGGTGCATAGGATTTTCTTTTGCTTTTGTTTCCAGGAATTGTGTTGCTTCTCCCTGTAACTCTTCTTCTTTTTTATTCATTTTCTTTTTTGTTTGTTTTTTAAATTTTAAGCTGTTTATCAGATGTTGATTGTATTTTAGTTGGTTGAACGTGTGACCTTGTTCTCTGTTTTGGAGGTCAGGTCCTATGCCTCGCTCCCCTCTATCTTATCAACTTATTTTTTTCTTTTTTTTTTCTTTTTTTTTTTTAATCAATAAAGCTTATGATGGTCCCGTCCACCTTCACACACGCACAAACGCACACATGTATATTAGATAGTCGGTCACTTTCTCTTAACCGTCCATTTATTTTGTACACGTGTGACAATTCCACTACAATACATAACTCCAACCTTTCATGCCCCAGCCACATCCAACCATTCAATAGGTTAGCCTGTTGTGAGGACCACTTGATATAAAAATCAAGTTGATTAGATCCAATCCGTCCTTTATTTATTTATTTTTTTCTAACTCAGGGATGGAATGGTTATAATTGGCTAAGAAAAAGTGAATTGAATTGTTGATTTCACTTATTTTTGTGTAGACTGATTTAGACCTTGGATATATATTAAAGGTCATTGGTCAAATGATCAACGGTTGCTAGATTGGTGTGATATTTGCATGCCCATCCCATGAAACGTGTGATGGATCAAATAAATAGTCTAAAAATGGATTGGACTGTCAAAGTTTCCCAATGCAACCAGGAGCACTGTAACTTAAGAGGGCTAAGTGCTGAAGCATTTCTCATGAAAGTTTTTTGGCGAGAAATACATCCAAGAGGAGTCACAATTAGAGCTGTAAGCAAACCGAATCAGCTCCGTTAACTTGCTTGACTTGACTAGGAGAAGCCCAACTCAACTCGACTGACTCTGAAATTGTGTTTGAGCCAGGTCGAGCTGATTTTTTTTTTTTTTTATTCCACTTTGTGTTGACCATCCATTTTTCGTATTCACCAATCGGACAGGTCCCATAGTCCGATCATCCTAATCTTTATATATGGCCCACGGAACAATGGTCCTGATTACCATGTGGCACATGCACCGCAAAGATATTTTGAACGGCTCACGTTGAATTCTCACAGAAAGGTTGGACACTTTCATGCAGAGAATTGCTGGGCAGTAAGATTGATGTGCCCAGAATCGTTTACAAAATTATAAAACCTCTTGTACCTACAGTGTGAAACACCCTACCTCAGTGAGTCCCACCATAATGTATATGTCAAATCGACTCCGTTTGTCAGGTGAGGTCCCGTATTTTCATTGTATGCACTAAAGATTAACGATCTCAAGTGGACCACACATATGGAAAGATACACACCATGGTAACCCCGAGGCGTGGCCCACCTATGTTTTGGATCAGGATGACTTTTGTATTCTCTCTTGGGTCACCTGATGAACGGGTTCGATGAAAAATACACACTATGGTGGCCCCACACACAAACCTAAGGTTGGCGTCCCATCACATTCTTGCCTGTGGTATGGCCTACCTAAGTTGATGATCTGGCTGCTTATTGGCTGCAGAACTTACCATCGAGGAGATTACCTGATGGACAGAGTGGATTCCACACAAACAACATGATGGGCCACATAGAGCTCGAGTGTTTTACCCGCTGACATGTGCACAAGTTAAATTTAAAACCGTCCAAATCGTGGGACACACGTTGGATATTTCATAAATCCAATCGTTCACAGAAATGAACTTCTAGATAGCAGATATGGAACAGCTAGGTTGGGCCCCACAAAATAGACGGTCAAGACAAACTATGGAAATGGGGCAGTTTGGTATTTCGTCAATACAAAAGTTATGCCACAGTGGACTTTTTAATCACATAATTATGGGGGAAAGACTAGTTTCTGCTGCAATTTTCAAGAATTAGGACGCATCCACCGTTGCCATGGCCTATGTGCAAGGCGATTGGCCATCCAAATTGTGGGCCCAGTTGTGTACTGAGCATATAAAAAAAACACTGATCAAACGATCCCAACCCTCCATTGGTGGCTAAAAACGAACAATTAAAAACACGTGGGTCAGTACTCCAAATTCAATTGATGAAATCAATGGTTAAGATTGTTCCATCCATGATTTTTGTATTATGTTCTCCTTAGCATATCTTGGTTTAATGTAGGTCATTCATCATTAGGGACCTTTAATGTGGACAGTTCATTAGGTAGAGCCCACGTTTGATGTTAATCATCCATTATATTGGGCCCACCATCAATATTATTATCCATCATGTAGAGACCATCTTCAATATCCACTGCCCATTATGTGGAGCCTACCTTTGATGTGGACTGTCCATCATGCGGGCCCACCTCCAACATGGGCCATCCATCGTACAGGACCCGCCTTGCATATGGGCCACTCATCGTTTGGCCGACTTTTGATGTGGACTGCCCATTGTGTGGGGCCCACCTTGATGCGGATCATCTAATTGCCCATCATGTGGGGCTCACCTTGGAGGTGAGCCATTCATCATGAGGGGCGGATCTTTGATGTGTATTGTCCATCATGTGGGGCCTACCATATCATCTTTCCATTCATTAGATGATTTTCCATGCCACAGATAGCATGTTTCTTAATAATTTCCAAAGTTATCATATCACCCATGAAAATGAAGGAAATAAGTTACTTTTGGTAGTTAAGAAGCAATAAAAAAAAAAAAAAAAGTTACTTTTTTTTTTTTTTTTTTTTTTACTCATTTAAGTTTAATAACCAAATTTATTTACTTATGCAAGGTATATTAAAAAAGAAAAAGAAAAAAAAAAAAGCTACTTTTCAGAACATGGTCAGGATTGAAAAGGCAAGGTAGGTGACTGTCCAACCCCAGGCGAGCTCCACTTTCTCTTTTTCTTTTCTTTTTTTCTGCACACGCGCACACACTCACGCCCTAGTGGGATTTCACCACCTATGGACACTCGAACATTTGACCAGGTGTTGAAACTCCTTATAGTTTTCCACCAGAGCAAGAGTACGGATCCAGGGGAGCTCCACCTAACCAACAAGGTAACAACCCAACCCGGCCAAACATTGAGCTGAGTCCAGTTTCTATGTTTTTGACCTATGATTAAAATTTAAAGCACAACACCAATGTTTGTAAACTTAACATCATACAAAAAAGAAAAAAAAAAAATTTTAAAAAAAGGAAAAAAAGAAGAAGCAAGTTCTTTTCAAGACACCGAAATGATTGAAAAGCTAATTACTAGATTACAACACCAAGCATGCCCCACAATGGAAAGGTATGTAGGTTCAGCAACAGCACTTGAGAATTGCCAGTACATCAGCAGTGAAGCCTGGTGACTTGCAACACCCTCTCGAAGAAAATAGCACACATGCTCATGCTGAATATCAGATCCTCCCTCATCCACTCAGGGGCCAGCCTCTCAAACGTCCCAAGTGAGACAACATGATACAGCAGCTCCGGCTCCTCCCCAACTACGTTTTTAACCCACATTAAGCTGAAAGAATAGCCTGCAACCAAACCACACATCAATATCGTCTCAAATTTCTAATGCCATATTCGATATCCATATGCATGCTAATAGATGTTGGTTGCTTAACTTTGCTATGCACAATATTCATATTTGCCGCACAGTGGACCTTCGATTTCAGTGATTTCTGCACAGGTTTATGTTATGAGTAATTATAGTATTGCAAGATTCCATACATACAGGGCCCATGTTTCAGTGATCAAAATCGTCAAACTGATGGGCCATACTGTGGGGGATGTCCACAAAACCTCCCAGATCGGAAGATCCTAGTGCAAGCTTTGCTTTCACTATGATCTGGCCTTGTCTGCTCTCTTTGCTTATTTGAAGCTGTACTGCTGTTGCCATGGGTTCTCAAGTCCCAGCCACCAAGTTTCAGGTCACTTTGTGTTGTCACATCCCTTCCCCGCATGTGCATGACCATAATAGACTGACGTTGGACATAGAACTTCACGGTCTTCTCATACAGTCATTATAATAGATGTTCTAGTTAAATTCAAGTTAAACAGGCATTCACCTAAGCATACACTATATTTAACAGGGGAAATTTAATACCATTGAGCAAAACTAAAAGAGGATTTCCTACCCACTTTCACCTTTACATGGAGCAAAGGTACATTACATACCAACCTGGCGTGTGTAAGACATCTAAGCAGTGCCTAAGGTGGCCCCTGCATGAGGATGACCTGGCATGAAAATTGGGGTCCACAGTTGACTAATTAGGCAGGTTATTGGTAGCAAAGAGAATGGACAGTTCAATCAGAATTTGCTAATGGTCTACATTCAACGTAGCTAAGGATATCAAGATGGATGAGTGGGAAGACAAGGATAGAACTAGAAATGGATATTGGAGAGTAGCACCAATAGGTAATAAGATGGGGGAGAGTAGACTTGGATGGTTTGGTCATATGCAACAGAGACCAAGAACTGCACAAGTTAGGAGTGAATTGGTTCAGGTTGAAGGTTGGGCAAGGGGAGGGCCTAAAAGGACATGGGTGGAGGTTAAAAGAAAAAGACATAGCGACCTATGTTGTTTAACTGAGGATATGGTCCTTGATAGAGTTGAATGGGGGGACAGGATTCATTTAGCCAGCCCCCAATTAGTTGGGATAAGGCTTAAATGATGATGATGATGTATCCTCGATGATGGGTGGCCTAGCCTGATCTTTGTGTCAGTTAATTTTCATGGTGGGTGCCACCTTATGCACTGCTCAGATCAACAGACCTGCCAAGTTGGAATGTAGTTTTCTTCGGGACTAACAAGCCTCAAACTGCATAGTATCCGCCATAAACGTTTTACTGGTTAAGAAGTTAACAATCTGTCAAAACTGAAAGCACTGAGAATGCCATTTGGGACTAGAGGGTTACCACTCGATTGGTGAAGTACAGAAACACAGTCCTGTTTGATTAACCGTGGAAAACTTCATGCCAGCTAAACGCTCCACAAACGTTTGGAAGTGGCAATCGCCATGGCAAACGTCATTTAAACCATCTCCTAGAAAATTTGGCAGAATCATCGCAGTTAAACATTTGCCAGAGAGTCAGTGAAAAGGTAGAGATTTATATGCTTGAGACATAACTGAACAGGCCATGGTTCTTCTACAGCTGCATGGCTGAAAATAAAAAAACCAGGGTCAAAGTAAGGACCAGAAGGTCACAAAAATTTACTACTAAGAGGTTTGGTGCATTCCCCATCTGTGGAGAGATAGCAAGAAAATCCACGTGAAGGCGGATTGAAAAGGTGATTCACAACATTGCACATGTGTGAAATGCAGAGGGTGTTCATGATGAACCCTGCCTAATGGATGGCCCAAAAATCACACAGGTGTGCCACCTCTGCATTTCTGACGCGATTCTTCTCTTAAATCTGGCTTCACATAACATTTGCAGCCTCCTTCTGATACCATCTTTTGATGATTTCCTGCCCCAACTTACACCAAAGGAAGCACATTGTGTAGTGCCTCATTAAGGTATTGGCAATACGAGAACAGCACTCGCGAGTATATGCGAATGAGATCCAGGCCATCAATCATGTGGGCACCTCACTTAGATGCCCCAGGCCAAAACCAAACAGATCCATTCATCAACTGGACAGTGCATGTATGAAATCAAATACCAGTTTAAAGGCATCCCACAATGGGATTGAAAAATGGTTACTTCATAGCTGTATCAGCAGCTATAGAAAGTAAATGGTCACCATCGTTATGCAACAGGGGGGTGTATCAGTCCGCTATGAAAAAATGGGATGTATCAGCTTGTGTTGGCACCGTTACGGCACTGATACTGCTGTTACAAACTGATGTAGAGCGGGTCGCGGACATCATGGCCAAGATGGATCAGAAAAGGCACGGTCGGCGACAGAAGTGATCCGGACCATCGGACCTTAGATCGGGCGTATCTCACAATCCGGAATGAGTTATCCGACATAAAATATATGAATTTGGGGGAGAACGAGTTACTTTAGCCAACCAACCCGCTACGCCGGGTTGCGCAGCCCGGATTTGCGAGAAACCCCCTGATTGACGGTCGTTTCCTCGTTTTAATTTTGTTTTTACTATAAATAGTAAGTTTTAGTTTGAGTATAACTTTTCATCCGTTGGGCTTTAGAAGTTGTGTCCCACATGAAAAGTGCTTAGGATAATTAGGAGAACGGTTTGGTGAAGCCAAATAGGACACTTACTATTTTTGGCCGAAAACCTTGCGCACTAGTAGACATTGCCACCGTCTATAAATAGTAAGTTTACTATTTATAGTAAGTCGCGAATTCTAGGAGTTTTAGTTGTAGTTTGAGTCTGATTTCTTTATTATTGCTTGGTTCCCTTATTTAAAGGGTCGTGAACTCGATTTTAAGATTTTCATTAATCAATTTCGAATTTATTAGAAATTATTCTTATTTTCTACTTCCTTTCCTCGTGGATTCGAGAAGTCTCTGTGAGGAGTCCAGAGAAGTTCCGTGGATTCAGAATATTTATCATCTTGAGGAAGACGGTGCTCGACCTCACGTCCTTCCCTGCGTCACAAACCGATATGCTAGCTGATACTGTTATGTAATACCTGGCGGCCAATACTACAGTTCAACCAACATCATGGCCACACTGGCCTGATTTTTTGCTACAGGCATCTACATGATGGGGAACATATGATGAACGATCTGGATCTCACGACTACACGTATATGTGACCCAAATCCCCATTCGTATTAATCAATTGGAAATATGGATTCATTCATGGGTATTTTTTTCAGCGTTGAAGACAAAAGAAAGTAGGGTTTCGGCAATTCTCCCAAAAAACACAGGAAATTGAGTTGGGAAAACAAATCTAAATTCTAAAAAAATACAGAAAATTAAATGTAAATGAAATTGGGAAAAGATTCATACCTTCTTCTCCTTTTCGTTTTCTCGTTTCAGGTGCGGAATCTGAGGGCAGTGAAAAAGATCAGAAAATGGAGAGAGAGAGAGAGAGAGAGAGAGAGAGAGAGAGAGAGAGAGAGAGAGAGAGAGAGAGGATTAATGAAACCCTAGATCTCTGAATCTTACCTTTGATTTTTACTACAAATCCCTTGATGCGATGGTTTTGAGAGCTAAACCCCAAACCCCTTGCCGAGAGAGACGAAGCGGGAAGAGCATTTTTTGAAGGAAACGGATTGCCTGGAGACACGTCCCCAGGGATATCCCTGTTGGCACGATTCTGTGGGCCCCGCTGTGATATATGTGTTTTATCCCCGCCGTCCATCCGTTTTTAGCCGGCAGATCCAAAGCTCAAGTGGACCACAGCATAGAAAAGAGGGAATTGAACGCCCACCGTTGAAAACTTCATAAGAGCACAGAAGTTTTCGATCAAGCTGATACCTGTGGTTTCCCTTCATCGTCGATGGCCATAGGAAATTTTCAACGGTGGATATCATTATTCCCATTGTGTGGTCCACCTGAGAGTTGGATCTGCTTCATCATGTTTGCGCTCATGCCCTAAAATCAGCTGGCAAAACGGATGCACGGCGTGGATAAAATACATGTACACCGCTTCCTTTTGTATGGGATAATAAAAAATACCTCGCTATAATTTCCGACAATTGTAAAAACGTCCCTCCAGTTTAGATTATTCGCAAGTATCCCCTTGAATTGCACAAGCCTATCTCCAGCATGAAGAGCCACGTGAGTGGACTTTTCACGAGATCAGCACGGCGTATCAGGCACTTTATCTTACTTTTACCTTAATTCCAAAAATTATCGTTAGGGCATGTTTGATTTTCCAAAGTAATAAAGTAATAATAAATACATTACAAATATGTAATAATTAATTCCTGTACTAATTATGGCTTCGATCCTCAGGGTTGATTTCACTACTACTTTTTTCAACACTAAAATTGTGATTACCACAAATATATGTGGGGCCCATTGTGATATATGTAAATTATTCACACCTTCCATCCGTTATGCCAACTTAATTTAAGGCATGAATTAAAAAATGAGACAGGTTCAAAGTTCAAGTGGACCACACCATAGGAAAAAAGGAATTAAACACTCACTATTAAAAATTTCTTAAAGCCATTGTTTACTTTGGTGTGAGCCACTTGAATGTTAGATTTATCCATTTTTTGGCTCATGCCTCAAAATGTTGTGGTGAAACAAATGGACGGAGTGGATATGTCATATACATCACAGTGGGGTCTAGAAATTTAAACTAATTCTTTTAAACCAGTTTCCAAGAACAAATAAGGATGAAATGATAATATTTACCCATTTACAGGTATTTATATTTGTTTTAAAAAATCAAACATGCCAGGGAAAAGTTTAGATGGGATGATCACCATTAGTTTTGTGTACGGTCCACCGTGATGTTTATATTCCACCCAAAACATTTATCTAGTGGGATTAAATAATTAGCCAGAAATAATAGTAGTCCTAAACTTAAGTAGACCATACCATGTGAAATAGAGGCTTTTAAGGAATAATTTTATGAGGTGGCTCACTTGAGTTTTGAGTCAATCTTTTTTTCTGCATCAAAGCTAAACAAAGAGTGATAATCCTGATTACCAGAGTGGATTTTATGCACATTAAGCAGTTTCCTTCACTCAGGAGTTCAAATTGCTTATGGCGGAAGAGTGAATAGCATGGTGAGTAAACTCTTTAGGGCCCACCTGTGATGTATGTGTCTTATCCATGCCGTCCATCCGCTTTACTAGCTCATTTTATGGCATCACACCAAAATGGATGCATATCCACAGTTCCAATGGACCACACCACGGGAAATAAAGGGGATAATAATGTCTATGTTTTAAACCTTCATAGGGCTCATAATGATGTTTATTTGCCATCCAACTAGTTCATAAGGTCAACAGACATGGATGAAGAAAAAAACAAATATCATCTTAAAGCAAAACTTATGTGTCTCTCAAAAAGTTCTTAACAAAAGGCATTCAATTCTTGTTGTTTTCTATGGTGTCATCCACTTGAGCTTTGTATATGTATTAATTTTGGGATCGTTTAATAAAATGAGCTAATAAAATTGATGGACGGCAAAGATAAGGTACATATGTCCTAGTGGGCCCCATAGAGTTCACTCAATATGCAATCCACACTCATCAATGACCCCGCCAATAACTATAAAACATAACAAGCTTTTTCCTAATATATTCATCATGTAGCAACCACTTTCCCTAAAAGCTCAAGTTATTAAAGGATGGGAAGATATCTTTGGCCGCATTTCATTCGGCAAAACACCTTCTATCTTTAATTCTGTACACATATCTTTAGAGGATTAAAATATCAATTACGTTTATAGAAAAGACGGGTCAAGTCAAGGATTCTATCACAGATTTGAATATAGTTAATAAAGCTGTTGGGGAAAATGTGTCGAGCTCGGGTAAAGTCCCGAGATTCGCATGAGAGTAGGTCGGCTTCACCGACACTGCCTCAAGAATCCGAGACAACACCGACATAACAGAAGGTAGGCCGGGAGGCACAAGCAAGGACGAGTAAAATCGCTCTGTCAGAGTGATTACCTCGTCTGCGTGACCCCACTAAAGGCCGAGCGTGTGAAAGCCATTCGACCGATAGAGTTGGATCCCCTCAGAGATTTGATTCTGTCGGGCACGGCTGGGAACCCGTCCTCCTGTATCGGCCGAGACTCCCCCGGAGTCGGTCACGACCTGGCCGAGACTCCCCCAGAGTCGGTCGAAATCCAGCTGAGACGGAAAGTGGCTGAACGAGGACAGATGCTGATCTACGGAAATCCAGGGATACGGGTAGCGGATCCCAAGATTCTCGGGATCCTGAGTGATCTCAGGAGAAGAATCCTCTGAAGATAAGGATTGACAAACTGTATAAATCTCTAAGCTTGGAACAGTAAAAAGTACACAAAAACTAACCGAGGTAAGCTCTTGGCTATTGACGAGATAACTGACTTAAGCATCGGAGGTTTCCTGGCTCTAGCCAGGGTTCCCTTGACATTATTTCTGTGCAGGTGAAGGAGGGTCCGTCGCCAAGGGAAGCCGTCCCATAAAAACACTGCAACAGC
The DNA here is from genome assembly GCA_037074715.1 of Magnolia kwangsiensis. Classification (NCBI taxonomy): domain Eukaryota; kingdom Viridiplantae; phylum Streptophyta; class Magnoliopsida; order Magnoliales; family Magnoliaceae; genus Magnolia; species Magnolia kwangsiensis. The sequence goes on from CM073577.1 coordinate 138,466,818, forward strand.
TTGGCGCCGTCTGTGGGAAACGGATAAAAAGCCGCTTTCTCCAACCATTCAAATGGCAAGAATAAGAAGGACGGACCCAGATGAAGCAAGGGAGGCCGCCGCTAGCGTCGCTCAGGGAGCTCCCCCGGCAGCATCGCCTGCGACTACAAGCCAGCCCAACCAAGGGAACGCATACCTGGATCGTGAGGTTCAGGAAATGCTTTCCGAGATGGCTGCTATGAAACACATGCTGGAACAACTGTGCAACCAGCAGATGTAGCGCCAAGAGTCGACGCCAGCTCATCCAGCAGCGTCTGTAGCGCAATCACCCGCGCCACGGTCTCCTAGAGGACCGAGTCAGCCCCGAGAACCAAGTCACCCGGCACCTGCTCGTTCGGCAACAGCCGTTCTGTCTCCCTCTGACCTGAGGCATAGAATAGATCAGAGGAGACGCAGTCGGCTACCTGCAGACGCTGAAGAAACGGCCGAGAGCGCCGAACCCTGGAAGGCTGACATACAGGACTTCAAGAACGAGGTCTGAGAGAAGATGGCGGATATAAAGAACGGTCGGAACTCAGATCCGACCAAACACGAAGAAAAGGCTTCTCCGTTCGTGGACGAGGTAATGCGGGTCCGGTTGCCGCAAAGGTTCCGCTTGCCCTAGATAACTCCATTTTTCGGGAAAACCGATCCAACAGAGCATCTTGAATGCTTCAGGACTTACATGGAATTGCACGATGCCTCGGACGCTGTTATGTGCCGAGCGTTTTCTCTGACATTGACGGACGTAGCTCGACTTTGGTTTAAGCAATTGAAACCCAGATCGATAAAGTCGTTCGCTGAACTCAGTGACGCCTTCCTCAGCAATTTCATTGGCGAAAAGAAGAAACTGAAGCCTCCCGCGCATCTGAACAACATAGTTCAGAGGGAAGGAGAGCTATTAAAAGACTACATTAAACGCTTCAATTTCGAATCCCTGCAAGTTCGAAAGCATTCTGAGGAGACAGCTCTCAACGCTCTCATGCAGGGAGTCAGAGACAAGCCTTTTTTGGCGTCACTGGACAAAAACCCGCCCGATACTCTGGGCGAGTTTATGGTTCGGTCGGACAAATATGCCGATGCGGAGGAGACGCGACTCCTAAGAGAGAAAATTCAGAATACGAAACCATCGGCAAAAGAGTCGACCAAAAAAGAAGCCGACTCAGCCGGAGGCAGAAAGCGAAAAGACGACCGGGGGCGAGACGACAGCAGGCCAGGGAAGCGACCAGATAAAATTCTCTGCATATACCCCCCTGAACAAATCTCCTGAACAAGTATTGATGGAGATCAAGACCAAGGGCTTCGTCAACTGGCCTCGAAAAATGCGAGGGAACCCTGATCGTCGGAACAAGAATAAGTATTGCCACTACCATCGTGATCACAGTCACAACACGAGTGACTGTTATCACTTGAAGGACGAGATCGAGCGGCTGATTAAAGAAGGCCGGCTGAGAGAACATACGGTAGGGACCGGCGTCGCCGCGGGACCGAGTGAAGAGCGGCCCCAGGAAGAAATTCGAACGATCTTCGGAGGTCATCGAGGTGGCGGAGACTTAAATAACGCCCAAAGAAACCACGCCAGAAGCCTCGACCCCCCGAGTCCGAGGTTCTCCTGCTATCTAGGCCTCCCAAGGAGAAAAAATGAGAGAAATATTGCATCTCGTTCACTGAAGAAGATGCTCGAGGCATTCATCATCCTCACGATGATGCGCTCGTAGTCACCCTGACCATCGCGAACAGAAAAGTGTTCCGAATACTGGTGGATACAGGGTCATCAACGGACGTCCTATTCGCTCAAGCATTCGATAGAATGGGCATAGGTCGGTCGGTACTATGGCCTGTCCGAACGCCGCTCATCGGTTTCTCGGGCGGACAGGTACTCCCAGAAGGAATCGTCTCGCTGCCGCTCACCGCGGGAACCGCGCCCCATCAAAGGACCGGGATGTTCAACTTCCTGGTCGTGGACCAACCATCAGTGTATAACGCCATCCTCGGCCGACCGTCTCTCAGCCTCCTTCAGGCCATAGTGTGTACTCACCACCTTTCCATGAAATTCCAGACCGAGTCGGGAGTAGGGATAGTGAAAGGAGACCAGCAAGAGTCTAGGAAGTGCTACGCCCTCGCAGTAAAAGTCCCGGCAGAGATTTCAATGATTGAATCACTGGACCCCCGTATCGGGTTGTACGAGCGGGGAGAACCAATGGAAGAACTCATCTTGGTGCCGTTAACCGAGACGGACGTTTCAAAAGTGGTCCGAATCGGCTCATCCTTGAGCCTGCCTCTTAGAGAACGGATAATCACCTTGCTTCGACGGTATGCCGATGTCTTCGCCTGGAGTCATGAAGACATGCCTGGGATCGATTCCTCGGTCATAACGCACCGACTCAACATCGACCCAACCTACAGGCCCATCCGACAGAAACGTCGACCTCTCGGCCCGGAGAGGTACACTATCATAGGAGAGGAGGTCGGCAAGCTTCTTAAAGCCAAGTTTATCGAAGAGGTATACTATCCGGAATGGATAGCTAATGTCGTACTAGTGAAGAAAGCCAATGGGAAGTGGCGAGTCTGTATAGACTATACGGACCTAAACAAAGCCTGCCCCAAGGATAGCTTCCCTCTTCCTCGCATTGATCAGTTGGTTGATAGTACAGCGGGTCACGAACTGCTAAGCTTTATGGACGCCTATTCAGGCTATAATCAAATTGTAATGCATGAAAATGATAAATCAAAAATCGCCTTTGTCACCGACAAAGGCCTTTATTGTTACCGAGTGATGCCGTTTGGGTTAAAGAATGCCGGAGCGACATATCAGCGCCGGCAAATTGGCCGAACGATGGAAGTTTATATTGATGATATGCTCGTCAAAAGTAAACAGGCGTCCGATCATGAGAAGGACTTGGAAGAAATGTTTTTGACTCTGCGTAAATATAAGATGAAGCTGAACCCCAGCAAGTGCGCATTTGGCGTGAGCTCGAGAAAGTTCCTCGGTTTCCTCGTTAGTCAGCGAGGAATCGAAGCAAATCTCGAGAAGATCAAAGCCTTACTCGAAATAGAGTCTCCCAAAATGATCAAAGATGTTCAAAGGTTAACAGGAAGAGTGGCCGCGGTCAATCGCTTCCTTTCCCGAGCTACAGACAAGTGTCTCCCGTTCTTCAAGCAATTGAAGGGACGACAGACTATGATGTGGACGAAGGAATGTGAGAGAGCGTTTCAAGAACTGAAGGTTTACCTCGGATCTCCACCGCTGTTATCTAAGCCCGAGCCTGGTGAAGTGTTATTGTTGTATTTGGCCGTGTCTGAAGCCGCGGTAAGCTCAGCGTTAATACGCGAGAGTCAAGGGAAGCAGCTGCCAGTCTACTACGTTAGCAAAGCCTTGCTGCCCTCCGAGACAAGGTATCCTCAGCTTGAGAAAGTAGCCTTCACTCTTGTAGTTTCATCACGACGCCTTCGGCCATATTTTCAGGCCCACACCATCGTCATTGTGACCGATTTACCACTCCGCTAGATTCTCCAAAAGCCGGAAGCCTCTGACCGACTTACAAAATGGGCAGTCGAATTAAGTGAATTTGACATACATTACCGGCCCAGGGCTGCTTTAAAAGGACAGGCCGTCGCCGACTTCCTTGTCGAAGTGGTTCCTAATCCCGATAATGTGCCCAAACCAGAGGGAATTAATGTACCCGAGGCTTCCTCCTCTTTCGGGCCGACACCCTGGAAGCTATTTGTCGACGGATCATCCAACTCGAAGGCAAGGGAGGCAGGGGTTGTGTTAGAAACTCCCGACCAAACTTGTATGCAATATGCCTTGCGACTCGGCTTTCAAACGTCCAACAATACAGCAGAATACGAAGCCTTATTACTAGGCCTCAGACTCGCCGCGAGTCTGGGCGTGACCCATTTGAACGTTTTCAGCGACTCACAATTGGTTGTTAACCAAGTTTCCGGCGTTTATCAGACTCGAAAAGAACAGTTAAAGGCGTACATGGAAAAGGCTAAAGAATTGATCAGCGGATTCCAGAAGTGTGAAGTAATTCGAATATCCAGAACCGACAACGCCAAAGCTGACCTACTAGCAAAGCTTGCCTCAGCAGATGAGAAAGACATACCTCGGTCAGTTCCAGTTGAACATGTCCCTGAACCAAGCGTAAACGAGCCGACAGTCTCGGTCCTATTTCCCATCGATCCAGCGACTGCTTGGTTCGACCCACTCGTCCGCTACCTCAACAACGGTGAACTGCCAGAAGACCGAGCCGAGGCGCGACGACTAAAAATTCGAGCCTCGTGCTACACTATCTTGAATGAGATTCTGTACAAAAAAGGCTTTCATACTCCTCTACTAAGGTGCGTCGACTCCCAAGAAGCCGATTATATCTTACGAGAGATACACGAAGGAATATGTGGAAACCATTCAGGAGGACGCTCGCTCGCCAACAAAGTGTTGCGGCAGGGATATTACTGGCCGACCATACAGCACGACTCCAAACGATTCGTCCAAAGATGCGACAAGTGTCAGCGGTTCGCAGCGATCCCGAGACAACCCCCCGAGGAGCTGACTCCGATGTCGGGATCGTGGCCTTTTGCGCAGTGGAGAATAGACATAATCGGGCCCTTTCCATTGGGGAAGGGTCAGACTAAATTCGCCGTGGTAGCGGTGGACTACTTCACGAAGTGGGCTGAAGCAGAACCATTGGCTAAAATTACCAAGCAAAGGGTCACCAGTTTCGTTTGGAAGAATATCATATGTCGGTTCGGTATACCCCGGACGATAGTGACAGACAATGGAATGCAGTTCGACAACAAACAATTCCGGGAGATGTGCGGTAATCTTGGGATTCGTAACGTATACGCCTTGCCTCATCACCCTCAGGCGAACGGACAGGTCGAGGCGATCAACAAAATCATAAAGCAGCATCTCCGGACAAGACTTGACGAGGCAAAGGGAGCATGGGCCAAAAAACTTCCGAATATACTGTGGGCTTATCGGACCACGGCACGGACCGCGACGGGAGAAACCCCCTTCTCTCTATGTTATGGTGCGGAAGCAGTCGCACCAGTCGAGGTCGGTATTGGTTCAGCCTGAGTCAACCTGTATGATGAACGAGAGAATGGTGAACTCCTCTCATTCGCACTTGATTCGTTAGAAGAAAGAAGAGAAAGTGCTCGACTGAAGGTGATGGCTCGACAAAGACAGGTGTCTCGGTTTTACAATCGTCGAGTTAAAGTACGACGATTCCGAACCGGGGACATGGTCCTCCGAAGGACCTTCCCGAATACTAAGAAAATTGCGTCGGGCACATTAGGGCCGAATTGGGAAGGCCCTTACGTCGTCTCAGGCACCATCCGACCTGGAACCTACTGGCTGGAAGACCTGAATGGGAAGCAGTTGCCTCATCCATGGAACGCCGAGCATCTCAAGATTTATTACCCGTAAGATACAATCATTCATGCTGTAATTGAAGTCGACTCAATAAAAGTTCTATTTCATATAAGTACCCAATGTCGGGCCAGTTACAAAAAAAATTTATTACAAAAAGAAAAATACAATCCTAGGAGGCGCCCGAGGGACCGGCCTCGTCGGCAACAGCAACGGCAGCATCTCCTTCAGCGGCGTCGCCCTCGGCAGCCTCGGCGGTCGGACTGTCGACTTCAAAGGCGGAGAGGTCGAGATCAGGGAAGGCCGCCCTCATCTCCAAAACGCAGGCCTTGTAACCACCTTGATAAAGGTGGTCCCTCTCCTCTTCAAACTCGGCGGATTCGAGAAGGCCTCCACGGCTCTGTCTCGCTCCTCCTTGGCTCGGCGCGTCTCTTCCTGAGCCTCTTGGACAAGGTCGGCGGCCTCGTCCTTTGCTCGGGCAAGAACACCTTCGCACTCGCCATGGACTCGGAGGAGGCGCCGCTCCCTCTCTTCGGCTTCTTGAAGGAGCGAAGTCAGATGAGCATGGTCAGCCTTCACTCCCTCGAGGGCAGCACGGGCGTCCGCGGCCATCTTCCGAGCAATAGAAAGATCGTCGGTCATGATGCCGATCTGGCCCTCAGCGATCTCTCTACGGCTCTTTGCCTCGGCTGCGAGTTTCTGGGAGGCGACCAGCTCCGAGCTTGCTTTGACGAGGCAAGGAGCCAGCTGCAATACAGAGATGGTGAGCTGTGTTGAAAAACTTAACCAGAAAGCGACACAAGAATGAAGAAAATTCTACCTCAAAAAGCAGCCTCGCTGCATGCCCGAGGGTCTGGGCCGTCGGAGCATTGTAGTAGTTGGCGAAGTCTCTCTCGCTTCCGTGGGCAAGCGCCCAAGGAACCATCCCCGCAATGATCTTCGAGAAGGGGGACTCCGTTTGAGTCATCTCCCTTCTCGGGGATTCTTCACGCAGGGCCTCCCTCGGCCCCGAGACCTCCACAGCGGCGGGCCCCAACTCAGGTGTCGCCTGAGTCATCGGATGGATTAGCCCCGCTTCCTCGGCCCTCTCATCAGGGTCGGAGAGGACGACCACCTGGGGAAGGGCGGGCGCAGCAGCAGGTGGAGTGACCGTTTCCTTCCCCTTGCCCGTGGTCTTCTGCTGCTTCGAAGGTCGAGACCCAGACAGCAGAGTCGATCTTGGGGGGGCCTTCACTTTGAAAACAGGCTTTAAGGCGGGTCGGGGCTTAGCCATGCTCTCTGGCGCAGGTCTCAAAATAGGACGAGCTTCGGGGAGGTCTGCAAGGACGAGTGATAAGGTTAAGAGAGCAAACCAAAAACTAAGAAGACAAATATAAGGAAGAGCGAAATACCCGAGACGAACGAGTCTAAGCCCGCGAGGTGAAGACGCTCAGGTTGCAGAAGCAACTTCCAAGATCGCTCTGCCGCGCTCAGCTTCCTCAACTCTCTTATCCGAGTCAAAGCCCCGGACTCGAGCTTCCCTCTACTCTTCGAGATGTCTGCGAGACATGGTAGAGTCAAGATCAGCGGAAGAGAATATATAAACGGAGAGTAAGAAAAGGGAAGATCAGTGAGCCGAGGCGCCGAGTCACCTGCTCTACAGAATGTGCGGGATACTTGAGGCTCGTACGGCCACGAGTCGGCCGACTCCCACCGACCGCATGCCCAAAACTACCTCTCCTTCCAGAACTTGTTCGAAGTAGGTGGGTCGGTTATTAGAGATCCCCCCTTGCCTCTCCACGCGCTTAGAAAGTAGAGGCCAGGGAAGTTGGGGTTTGGTTGGACTTGGTACAGGTAGAGGAACTAGTCGACCGTAAGGGAAGGTTGCTCTAACTCGGACCAAAGCACGGCACACCCAAACAAGTTCCTCCACGTGTTTGGGACAATTTGGCCGGGGGCTATTTTGACTCGAGAAAGAAAGTCACGGGCAATGGGCTGGAGCGGCAGGCGCAAGCCACACTGCATCGAGACTTGGAAAATTGCTACCATCCCTGCGGGGGGATGGTCGGGCAAATCACCCGGACGAGGGAGATGAAGGATGACCGAATCAGGGACATGGTAACCAGCCTTGATTCGGTTTAAATCAGATTCGGTGAGAATAGAAGCAACGAGACCGTTGGGCTCGTCTCCTTCCCCTTTCGAAGACGACCCAGAAGCCTCCGCAGTTCGAGTCACAGGGTATGGAACGGCCGTTCCTTCGCCCGTGACTAAATCGTCCTCTCCCTCTTCCTCCTCGTCCTCCATCTGATCCGCCCATGGGTTAGGTCTCCCTGGACGAGTCACCAGAGATGTCCCACCGCTGGATGGACCTGTCTGGGCAGGATACTCAGCCGAAGGGCTGCCGGATTCTCTGACAAGCCGAAATGCGGCGTCAGCTCCGACGGCGAACTCCGTCAACAGGGATGGTGGGTCTGTAACGTCCCAGAGGTGTTGGGACACGCCCTCATCTACTGACATTTCCTCCCGAGGGCTTTGAGAGCCGTGTGCGGCCATTAAAGCTAATTAAAGGAGAAGAAAAAGACTCACCAAAGGAATCGACGGTGACTGCAAGGAAAGGTTGACGGAGAAAGAGGCGACAGCGGAGGAGAGGGAGAAAAGAGCGAAAACGCGCTCGGGATTAGACACGGACGGGAGGAAGGAGGGCGAAAATAAAGTTCGCACCGTCCTCCCGCCCTGGCTTTTTATAGCCGCGCCACGTAGCCAGGTCATTATGGCAGAAGAGAACCGACGTTCGCCTCGGCTCTCCCGTTCGACGCGTGGCGACTGCTGATTGACTGCGCCGAAATCGTGGCCACGCGTCCGCTTCTTATACGCGGACGGAGCGAGTTGACGGCTGGCCGCGCGTGTGACCTTGGGAGGCACAATGACGCACGCTAGGAACGACTCAAAGAACATTAAATGCCTCATCATTGTCTCGGATGCTAATGCGAACCGACCGATAAAATCGTACTCCTTGTTGCCATAGACGACACAAGGAGCAGGGGGATTCACTGTTGGGGAAAATGTGTCGAGCTCGGGTAAAGTCCCGAGATTCTCATGAGAGTAGGTCGGCTTCGCCGACACTGCCTGAAGAATCCGAGACAACACCGACAGAACAGAAGGTAGGCCGGGAGGCGCAAGCAAGGACGAGTAAAATCGCTCTGTCAGAGTGATTACCTCGCCTGCGTGACCCCACTAAAGGCCGAGCGTGTGAAAGCCATTCGACCGATAGAGTTGGATCCCCTCAGGGATTTGATTCTGTCGGGCACGGCTGGGAACCCGTCCTCCTGTATCGGCCGAGACTCCCCCGGGGTCGGTCACAACCTGGCCGAGACTCCCCCAGAGTCGGTCGAAATCCAGCCGAAACGGAAAGTGGCTGAACGAGGACAGATGCTGATTTACGGAAACCAGGGATACGGGTAGCGGATCCCAAGATTCTCGGGATCCTGAGTGATCCTAGGAGAAGAATCCTCTGAAGATAAGGATTGACAAACTGTATAAATCTCTAAGCTTGGAAAAGTAAAAGGTACGCAAAAACTAACCGAGACAAGCTCTTGGCTATTGACGAGATAACTGACTTAAGCATCGGAGGTTCCCCGGCTCTAGCCAGGGTTCCCTTGACATTGTTTCTGTGCAGGTGAAGGAGGGTCCGTCGCCAAGGGAAGCCGTCCCATAAAAACACTGCAACAAAAGCCATTTCTCATAATCCATTCAAAATGAAAAATCTTCTCCAAGATGTTTGGAGCTCTCATAAGAAGATTTTGAATTTTTTAAAATCGAACTAAAATCCAAGTAAATAGAAACCATTGAATTAGGACCCAATTAAGATACGGTGGATCCAATTCCATGAATTCAACAAACCATGATGCAAGCATCAATGTGAATTTGGAAGTTTTTTGACAGCCTTTATTAGTTTTTTATGGTGTGGGCCTACATAATTTTGTATACCCAGCCTTTAGGCATCCCATCATCTATATGAAATTCATGCAGATTGGTTAGAATACGCGCAACACAGGACACATAAGTAATAATGTAAAAGTTGGTGAACACGCAGATGAATTTGTTTAGATCGAAAGGGGCTCAACCAAATCTTTTTAGGTCGGGCTTCGACCTGCTCTAGTAGGGCGATGCTGGGTATCCAGACGTCCAAAGAACGCTTTCCCAATTCTCTAAAAGAATAGAGCTTGGAAGCCATATGGTCCATAAGCTTTATGGAGGTAGCTTGTGTCCCATCAACAGTAAGGACGTTAAAAAAATTTAGGTCGTCAGTTTTATTGACTAATTAAGTTCATCCACAAGGCCCAGAACATGCCTGCTTACGACTTTAATGGGTGAGACCTGATAGCTAACCTACTTTAGTGCCTGTCTTGCAAGTCCAATTAGCAAGTGGGTTGGGCTTAGGCAAACCTCAATCCAGTCATTGTAGCCATTCTAGCTAGGGATAGGAACGGGTTAGGCACCCTGGCTTTGAACTATAGATTTGGACCTTACATGCATGGCTTGATCAATTTTCAAGTTGGGTTTGTACTGGACCCATTTTAGCCGGTCCTAACCCGACTTGACTTCCCACGTACATGTGTTATATCCCATGAATATGTCACTCCAATACTAACTAGGCAACACATGCATCTTGACCACAGGCATACATGTGTGCCACTTGATGAACAGATGGACTAGGAACATTCATTTAGAAGTTAGAAGTTTATCAATTGTTAGGTGCCTAACTGAATTTTCCAGGCTCAGGCCTTAAGTGTTGGGCCGTAGGCATAGATCCATCCCATTGGGATGCCTTATGGAAGAGGGAACGTTTGTTCACCGCAAGCAAGATATTTTTAGCATTCAAGTTATAAAGAGCTTGCACTTGGATCCTACAAAGTCCTTTCCCCTCGGTTATTGACATGGGACATGGCAATGGCATGGTTGGACAAAAAAGAAGGTAATCCATAAATTGGCCATAACTTTTGATCTGTGTATGGTTACGGTAGCACAAGTAAATTAGTTATAACTTTTGATTTGATGGGGTTTTTCTCCTCAGGTCAGAGGAGATGTGGTGTAGTTCGGATGCCACAAACAGTGGAATCATCACGTTGCTCGATCATTCGAGAGCACTACTTGACCGGTCGAGTGAATAGCGCTCGACCAGTTGAGGGTTACTCGACTCAAAGTCCAGTGAACTCTGTGCTCGACCAGTCGAGTGAACAGTGTTGACTAGTCAAGGTTACACAGATTTGAGTCCGGATTTTGTGCGGACTGCGAAAATCTGAGGCGGTTTCGCAAGAGGTGCGAAAGGGAGTTTCCTAAACTATAAATAGGAGGTACCTAAGGCTTTCTAGGCAATGCAAGAGGGTTTCCTAAAGCTTTAATTGCAAGAGTTTGATAAATGGTTTAGGGCTATTAAAGGTATAAGAGAGAGAGAGAGAGAGAAAGAGAGAGAGGAAGCTTGTGGAAGGAAGGTTATGCTCGTAAAGGTGATCTACTGTGCACTCGATATCTCAGCGCTTCTACGTCCTCGTAATCGGTGAGATCCCCCTGTTTTTCTTTTATTCTCTTATTGTTTATCCACTCCTATATAAGTGAAGAAGGTTGTAACGTTTTACTTCATAGTGGATTGTTAATCTGGACGAGGTCCCGTGGTTTTTATCTCTTTGAGGGTTTTCTATGTAAAAATCTCTTGTGTGGTGTGATTTATGCTTTGATTTATTTTATTACTTTATTATCCGATAATTCTAATTTGATTTAAGAGGCTAGATCCTAAGGTTTTGTGCAAGGCCCCCAACATGATTTAAGTATCATTATGGGGCACAAAACATATCTACAACAAAAAGGTGTTTAAGGTAGGCGATTGAGTTATGATCCATTTACGTAAGGAGAGATTTATCTGGAACTTACAACAAGTTAAAGAATAAGAAAATTGGACCGGTATCGATTCTCCGAAAGATCAATGACAACACGTACTTGGAGATTTTGCGTACATTCAACTTCCCAAACCTGACCAAGTATCATGAATCGAAGCGGGATGAGTTCTTTTGAAGTGGAGGGGATTGATTAGAGCGAGTCACGGACACTTTCATGTCTAGGATGGACCAGAGAAGGCCCAATCGGAGGCGGAGGTGATCCAAACTATTATAACCTTACAACAGGCGTATCTCGCAAACTAGAATGAGTTACTTGACATACCATATATGATTTTGGGGTAGGATAAGCTACTTTAGCCAACCAACCCGGTCATACCAGGTTACCCATGCTGAATTTGCAAGATTTCATCAGATCGACAGTTGAAAATCAAATTTATTTCTTTTTTAATTATTTATAGTAAATTTTAGTTTGATTATAACTCTTCATCCTTTGAGTTTTAGGAGTTATGTCCACCATGAAAAGTGCTTATAAAAATTAGGATAATAAAGTGGTTAAGTCAAATAGGACACCTATTTATAGTAAGTTACACCGATGTAGAGTAGGTCGCGGACACTTTCATGTCCATGATGGACTAGAGAAGGCCCGATCGGTGGCAGAAGTGATCCGGACAATTAAAACCTTATAATAGGCTTATCTCACAAACCGGAATGAGTTCATTGATCATATATGATTTTGGGGTAGGTGAAGCTACTTTAGTAAACCAACCCACTATGTTGGGTTGCCTATGCCAAATTTGCGAGATTCCATCAAATCGACGGTCGAAAATCAATTTTATTTCTGTTTTTACTATTTATAATAAGTTTTAGTTTGATTATAACTCTTCATCGTTTAAGTTTTAGGAGTTACGTCCAACGTGAAAAGTGCTTAGAAAATTTAGGAGAATAAAGTGGTTAAGCTAGATAGGACACTTACTATAAATATTAAATTTATAATTTATGAATTTTAGGGAGTTTAAGTTGAGTTTGATTATGAAACTTCTTCCAAGGCTTAGTATCACTATTTAAAGGTTGTAAATTCGTTTTTATTATCTAATAATGAAATTTCAAAATTTTTAAAATTTATTCCTATTTTTTGTTTTCTTTCATGGATTCGAGGTATATGGGTAAGGAGTTCGGAGAAGCTATGTGAATTCGGAGTAGTTATCCCCTTGAGGAAGACGGTGATCAACCTCATCACACCCATCCCTCCGTTGGGCCCTACCTTTTCGAGTGCGTGGGGATGCTGATTGAAATTGGATTTTTCATTTTGTGGGAGAAACCAATCACAAAGCTGGCTGTAATATAACTTAGCATGCAGCCCTATCTTCATGACTAACTTGTCAACTATGTAAGGACATCAATTCCATATGTAAATGGTGGGCCTCATCACTATGCTCACCTGGTGCAAGCATCAAGCCCGTCCACTCGCTAGGCAGGCCACATCGTCAACATTAAAGGATAGCCAATACTCTCAATTTGCAATTGTGGCCCGCCTCGTGGTGGATTGGTCTGCTTTTCCAGATAGGCAATCTTTGATGGTGGACCCCATTATTTGCATTACTTGGATGCCCTACACAATTCCCACTTTGGCAAGCATGCAATGCTACAGTCGATGGGTTTCATTTTTAATGGTTGGATGGACAATATCAGATTCTCAATGGTCCAATATCAACAAACAAACGAGCAATCCATGAAAAGCAGTTTGCAAGTCCCACTTCATATTAGCACTCATGGAGCATGCACGCGTGACATCCAGACTGTTCATCAATTTACATGGCTCCAAAAATACATCTGTTCAAGCGATTGGATGGTCCATAGTTTATATGGATGGAGATTGATGGTCCACGAGAACTATGTTACTCTCCTTCCCCATATTGGGAAAAAACACAGGACCCACCTGGAGTATATCCACCCTGCTTTTGTCTGTCCCACTTTTCTGCAGCTAATAGGAGACCATGAGAAATGACTATAGTGTAAGACCCCGTTAGGTGGACCACATATGACCGTCGGGTTAGATTTGATCGTTGGATTATTCAAATTGAGTAATTTAGTGGACTCTTGTGATCATTACAGATAGATTTAGAGTGGGAGTACACTTGGACCATTGTTCTTATGCACAATTATTAAATCAAACACCAAAACCTATGGTATGGAGTAGGGGTGTACATCGAGTCAAATTGGCCTCAGCTTGACTCAGCTCGGCCACTGGCTGACCTCAGCTTGAACTTGGCTTGGCTCGGTCCTCTAGCATGACTGGCTAGCTTGGCTCGGTTCGGTCAGCGACTCGGGCCAGTTCGAGATGAGTTCGAGCCAAGATCAAGCCGACTTTGCCTGTGCAGCATTTCCACAAATACCTAGATTGCACCTTCAAAATTCCACTGTATGTAAAGCAACAACAAAGGTTTTTCAAGTATTTTATCAAATACCTTCTAAGCAACATAAAAATTAAGAAAAAAAGGATATTTGTTTTATATACATACCTTCCTTGCCATCAGCCACACTTTGTTGAGTCATTTCATCAAACTCTTGGTGAGCAACGTCAATATTAAGTAACTAAGTTACTGAACTGGTTCGATCCGAGTTCGATTCGAGCAAGGTTCAATCCAAGTTAAGTTGAGCTGGGGCTAGCTCAAACTCATTTTCAAGCTAAAAAAATTATCTCGACTCGACTCGAACTCAGCTTCGAACCGAATTGAATCAAGCTTTTTCGAGTCGAGTCAAGTGAGCTAACCGAGCTAGCTCGGTTCGTGTACACCTCTAGTATGAAGACTTCATAGGAAAGAAGTGTGATGGGTAAGATTCTCTAGCCATCTTTCCAGTATATACATGTTTGGACCCTCTTTCTTATATATACATAGAGGTGTACGCGATCCAAATCGAGCTTGGCCCAACTCGGCTCGGCCAACATGCTACTTGAGCTAAAATTCAACTCAGCTTAGTCTTCAAGCTTGACGCTCGGTCAATAGATCAGGCCAACTCAAGCCGAGCTTGAGCTTGATCTTTCAAACTGTATCGACTCGGATTTTAGTACTTGTGCATACATGTACATGTACATACACATGCATCCACCTACGTATTCATGCATATATGCATCCTTTAATTTTAACATTGAGGTCTTGGCATCGATTCGCTAGTGGGGGTGGCTAACAGTGAAGTGTGATCTGACAGTGGGTGTACTAAACAAGAAAAAAAAAATAAAAAATAAAAAATGCATCCTTTAATTTATACAAGATGCCACCATTGATAAGGATAAATTTGTTAATGTGAACCATTAAATTATAATTATATTATTTTGGTGTGTATATGTGTGTGTGTACTCCCTTCACTTATACATTTAAGACCACCCATTCATGCATTAACTAGCTCACATCTAGCTGTGGATCATACACTAAACTCTCCCATTCATTCGTCATGCAAGGTATATGATCATCTATTCATCCATCCATTTTCAAGATTTTAGTTCAATTTATTTAATGATTAATCTAAGTCTTTAATCAGTATCTAATTCAATTAAAAGCACATTTTAGAGCTATTTAGACCCGAAAGTAACCGTAAATTAATCTATATATCAGATTAGACTCTTAACTGTCATATTATTTACTTATATCTGTATCACGCATCCAACTGTACATCGCACTCATATCATTCAATTGGGCCACCCAAATACGAAAGTAAACCATCTAAAGCATAGTCCTTGAAATACACATAAGACTTATTAGTCTTTTTGACGGATCGATACTACACACATTACCCTGCATTGGTGCAAGTCCATTAAAATGCACATTGATCATCGTTGAGAGATCAATGTTCATATTAAACTCAATGGAAGAGTACATCTAATAAGACTTATTAGTCTTTTTGACGGATCGATACTACACACATTACCCTGCATTGGTGCAAGTCCATTAAAATGCACATTGATCATCGTTGAGAGATCAATGTTCATATTAAACTCAATGGAAGAGTACATCTAATAGTGCACTATGTTGAGTTTAATCAAATAGTACAATTTGAGTCTATTTGGGTAGAAATTTCAAAGGGTGGTTTTTTTTTTTTTTTTTTTTTTTTTTTTTTTTTTTTTTTTAATTGAAGCTGGCCGTGATGTCTTTAGTATGGAAATTTTCCTTTATTTGAACTGATGGTTGGGAGACCCTTTAGGCCAGTCTCATGAGCAAACAGAATCATTCATTCATAAAATCTAATAGTGCATTTTGTAGCTCGTGAGGTGTAAATCTTGAGATATGCATGATTTAAATAAGTTTTAATGACAAATAAATATTACACTGAGCCTTAGGAAGTTTTTAATGGTGTACGATTCAATCAAAACTATTTCCCATTGTGTGGTCCACCTGAGATGCCTTTTTTTAAGACTCATGCCTTAAAATGAGCTGGCAAAATGAATGTACAATGTGGATAAAATTTCAATGGCCAATAGATGGTTGGCGGGGGTTCAATAGCATTTCAAGGTTTAAAATTTCAAAAATCTGTATTGAAATATGTGCTGGGATTCCCAAAGTATAATAAACCTTCTCTTATTGTTGGAGGAATGAATCTTTGGTGCGCTGCTTAAAAGCAATTCCTTCCTTGCAGCATCTTCTCTTGCCTTCATCACATGTTATTCTTAGTGACGTGTTCTACTAGGAAGAAGAACCTTAACCAACGGATGCTGTGAAAACCTCTTTCCAAAGCATAAGTTGGTTCAAGTGGAGCCCATGGGTCATTACCCAGACCGTTGATCAAACGGGTCTCAATGCAGATTGGCCATGCTCCTGCCCAACACTTGAGTTGGATGGGGACCATTTCCACTGACCTTTTCTCAACTGTACATCCCTTGGCTTCCAAACAAAGGGTTCAGAAAATCTAATCGTGAATTTTCTTGTGGGCATGCATGGTTTATCCATTATTAAACACATGAGATCAACAGTCTGGATTGTCCAAACCATGGGACACACTTGTGAAAGCTAAGCACATATGCATATCTTTGGGTCCAGATAATATTATTCTATTCCTTTATTTGGAATTAAGTAATTAAGGTTGGAAGTGGAGGGAAGGTTTTGCATCAATCTTGGAATAAAGAGTAGACCAAACAACACTTTTTTTTATCAAACACTTGCTATAAAATGTGAATTCAGTTGTACCAATAACTACAAAACAACATTTGCATCTCTCTCTCTCTCTCTCTCTCTCTCTCTCTCAATTCCTTAGCTTCAAAGTCCTTCCCATTTCCTATTCCTACAGCTCTTTGAACTCAAATTCCTCACTTCTTCCCATCAATACCAAAAGCAGAAAACATGGTTGATTCACTGGTCTCTCTTGCAATAGAGAAATTGGCCAAAGTTGTTGAAGATGAGGTGGTTCTGTTGGTGGGTTCCACCAAGGAGATCAAAAGGCTTTCCAGTACGTTCACCTTGATCCAAGCTGTGCTTGAAGATGCTGAGTCTCGGCGTGTGAAGGATAGAGCAGTGAAGATCTGGTTAGAGAAGGTCAAAGATGTAGCCTACGATGTGGATGATATACTAGATGAATGGACGACGGAAACTCTCATATCAAAAGCAGTCAATGAAGGTGATGGATCCTGTTTCAGCAAGAAGAAGGCAAGAAGCTTCCTCTCGCCTGTTAGTTGCTTCAATCAAGTTGTGTTACGCCATAAAATTGGGAGAAGGATAAAGGAGGTGAGGGGTAGATTAGATGATATTGAAAAAGAGAAGAACCAATTGGGTCTTAGAGTAGATAGTGGGGAGAGCGCGAGAGTGGATAGTGAAGTTAGGAGGGGTGGGATAAGAGACCGAGAGACAAGCTCCCTACTTGACCAGCCGTTCATTGTCGGGAGGGAAGATGTAAAAAAAAGAGTCGTAGACTGGTTGCTGGGGGGGAGTAGTAGAGAGGTAAATGAGGTGCCCTTCGTCATTTCTCTCGTTGGAATGGGGGGCTTGGGCAAGACCACCCTTGCTCAACTCATTTACAACGATAAAATAGTCGAGGGGCATTTCGACATGAGGATGTGGGTATGTGTTTCTGAAGATTTTGATGTCAAACGTATCACAAAATCAATCATCGAATCTGCAACCGGGAAGGTTTGTGAGTTATCAGACTTGGACCCGTTGCAGCGTAGTCTCCATGGTATGTTGCAAGCGGAGCGATTCTTGCTTGTGCTTGACGACGTTTGGAGCCATGATAGCAAGAAGTGGGACAAGCTGAGAGGTCCCTTCCAAGCTGGTGCACCCGGGAGTCGAATCATTGTAACTATTCGTTCGGAAGATGTTGCATCAAGGATGGGAAGCACTCACATGCAGAAACTGGATGTTTTATCTGATGATGATTGCTGGTTATTGTTCAGTCGTAGAGCGCTTGAGCATCGGAGTGAAGAAGAGCGTTCGGATTTGGAAGAGATTGGAAGGCAAATCGTAAACAAGTGTGGAGGGTTGCCTCTCGCAGCAAAGACGATAGGGAGTGCCATGTGCTCGAGAAAGACCAGAAGGCAGTGGGAGGTTGTGTTGGAAAGCGAGATATGGAACTCAGCTGATATCTTGGGAGATATTTTACCGGTTTGTTACTAAGCTACCATGATTTACCTGCAGCTCTGAAGCAGTGCTTTGTGTATTGCTCTATTTTCCCGAAAGATAGTTGGATAGAGAAGGATAGGATAGTCAAGCTATGGGTGGCACAAGGTTTCATCTGCTCCAAGGGAAGTCAAGACATGGAGGAAATTGGTGGACTGTATTTTGAAGATTTACTACGACGCTCGTTGCTCCAAGATGCAGAACGCGATGATCATGATGATCAGAAAATAGTCAGATGCAAGATGCATGATTTAGTTCATGATCTTGCACGTTCTGTTGCAGGAAGTGAATATTTAGTGGTGGAGAACAGAAAGCAAGCTTCGTTAAACGTCGACAATTTCCGCCATTCTTTATTTGCCAGTGATGAAGCTGATGCAGTGGCTTTCATGTCAGACACCTTGTACAAGGCCTCGAAGTTGCGGACATTGCTACTTTGCACAGATATCTCCGTGGTGCCACAAATTTTATTTAATCATTGGAGATGCCTTAGGGCATTGGACTTGAGTTATACAAGCATTGAGAAATTGCCTCGAACGGTGGGACAGTTGAAACACTTGAGATTTCTTGATTTGTCAAGCACATGCGTAGAAGAGTTGCCAAAGGAGCTGTGTAATTGCCTAAATTTACAAACATTGGGACTCAATTATTGTCTGGAGCTAAAAAAACTGCCTGGAGGGATGAAGAAAATGATTAACCTGAGATTTCTTGATTTGTCTGGCACAGACGTAGAAGAGTTGCCAGAGGAAGTGTGTGATTGCCTAAATTTACAAACATTGAGACTCGATGGGTGTCAGAAGCTAAAAAAACTGCCTGAAGGGATGAAGAAAATGATTAACCTGAGATTTCTTGATTTGTCTCGCACAGGCGTAGAAGAGTTGCCAGAGGAGGTGTGTGATTGCCTAAATTTACAAACATTGAGACTCAATCATTGTTCGAAGGTAAAAAAACTGCCGGGAGGGATGAAGAAAATGATTAACCTGAGACATCTAGAATTTAAATTGTGTTTCAATCTGGAGTACTTACCGCAGGGTATAGGGAGTGTAACTGGCCTTCGGACGTTAACAACCTTCATTGTAGGGGGTGGGGACGAAGGATGTAAATGTGGAGAACTGAAACACCTCAATCATCTTCAAGGAAGTCTTCAGATTACCGGCTTGGAAAATATCAGGAGCAGGGACGAAGCTAGGGAGGCAGAACTGAATAAGAAGCAGCACCTTCATACTCTATCCTTCGAGTACAGGTATGAATATGGTGAGCTGTTGGATGAAGAGGTGAAGAGAATGGAGGACGTGCTTGAATTTCTCCAGCCGCACACAAACTTGAAAGAGTTGGAAATAAAGTTTTACAGAGGTTGTACGCTTCCCAAGTGGATAGAGGATCCGGTGTTCTCCCATCTAGTCAGGATAACACTCTCGTTTTGTGAGGAGTGTAAACTATTGCCAGGTTTTGGGAAACTGCCGTCCCTTAAATACCTTGAAATTGTGGGCACGAGGAAGGTGAGAAAGGTGGGTGTTGAGTTTAGTGGGGTTGATAAGAATGACGGAAGTGGTCGTGTTGTCTCATTCCCCAGACTCCAGACCCTCATCTTCAATGACATGACAAGTTGGGAGGAGTGGGAATTGAGAGGTGGAGATGGAGAGGTTATGCCATTACTCCTTGAATTAGAAATACATGATTGCCTAAAGCTGAAGGAGTTGCCCAGCAACCTTCCACCGCTCCTCCAGAAGCTGAGTTTACAAATAAGTAACGAAGGGAAGTTGTCATCGGGAGGGACCTTACCCGTCCTCCCCAACCTTAAACATTTGATTATTACCCGGAGTCATCAGCTGAAATCGTTCCCTTGTGGTTGGTTGGGACAATTCAAAGCCCTCAAGACTCTGGAAATCCACGACTGTTGGGAGTTGGAGTCTCTACCAGATGAGGAGTTGCAACAGCTCACCATGCTTCAAGAATTGAAGATCCGCAGCTGTCGACTCTTAGAAGAGCGCTACGGAGATGGAGAAGAAGATCGGGACAAGATTGCTCAAATCCCCAATATATCATTTCGTTGGTTTTTACGTGCATAGGATTTTCTTTTGCTTTTGTTTATAGGAATTGTATTGCTTCTCCCTGTAACTCCTCTTCTTTTTTATTCTTTTTTTTTTTTGTTTGTTTTTTTTGTTTGTTTTTAAAGCTGTTTATCAGATGTTGATTGTATTTTAGTTGGTTGAACGTGTGACCTAGTTCTCTGTTTTGGAGGGCAGGTCTATGCCCCCCTCCCCTCTATCTTATGTAATTTTTTTTTTCTTTTTTTATTAATAAAGCTTATGATGCCGTCCACCTTCACACACGCATACCCGCGCACATGTTTATTGGATAGTTGGTCACTTTCTCTTAACAGTCCATTTATTTTGTACACGTGTTACAATTCCACTACAATACAACTCCAACCTTTAATGCCCCAGCCACATCCAACCCATTCAATAGGTTAACCTGTTGTGGGGACCACTTGATATAAAAATCAAGTTGATTAGATGATCCAATCCATCCTTTATTTATTTATTTTTTTTCTAATTCAGGAATGGAATGGTTATAATTGGCTAAGAAAAAGTGAATTGAATTGTTGATTTCACTTATTTTTGTGTAGACTGATTTATACCTTGGATATATATTAAAGGTCATTGGTCCAATGATCAACGTTTGCGAGATTGGTGTGATGTTTGCATGCCCATCCCATGAAACGTGTGAGGGACCAAATAAATAGTCTAAAAATGGATTGGACTCTCAAAGTTTCCCAATGCAACCAGGAGCACCGTAACTTAAAGAGGGCTAAGTGCTGAAGCATTTCTCATAAAAGTAATTTCTTGGCACCAATACATCCAAGAGGAATTACAATTAGAGCTACAAGCAAACCGAATCAGCTCTGTTAACTCGCTCGACTTAACTCGGAGAAGCTCAACTCAACTCGACTCGACTTGAAATTGTGTTTGAGTCAAGTTGAACTGATTTTTTTTATCCACTTTGTGTTGACCATCCATTTTTCGTATTCACCAATCGGACGGGTCCCATAGGCCGATCATCCTAGTCTTTATATATGGCCCATGGAACAATGGTCCTGATTACCATGTGGCACATACACCGCAGAGATATTTTGAACGGCTCTTAATAATTCACGTTGAATTCTCGCAGAAAGGTTGGAAACTTACATGGGGAGAAGTAACTGATGGCAGTACGATTGATGGGGCCGAGAATCGTCTACGAGATTATAAAACCTCCTGTACCCATAATGTGAAACACCCTAGCTAGCTCTGTGGGTCCCACCATGATGTATATGTCAAATCGACTCCGTTCTTCAGGTGAGGTCCCGTATTTTCATTGTATGTACAAAAGATCAGGCCTGTAAAAATCTCAAGCGGACCACACAGATGGAAAGATACACACCATGGTAACCCCGAGGCATGGCCACCTGTGTTTTGGAACAGGATGACTTTTGTATTCTCTCTTCGGTCACTTGATGAACGGGTTTGATGAAAGATACACACCATGGTGACCCCACACACTAACCTATGGTTGGCGTCCCATCACATTCTTGCCTGTGGCATGGCCCATCTAAGTTAATGATCTGGTTTCTTTTTGGCCGCAGAACTTAGCATCGAAGAGATTACCTGATGGACGGAGTGGATTCCGCACGAACAACATGGTGGGCCACATAGAGCTCGAGTGTTTTACAGGCTGGGGAGAACAGGTGTTGGATTGGAGTTGTGAGGTACTAGTTTGATGAGATGAAAACCTGACAAGGAGCGTGGTACTTCATACGCATGCAGCGTGGTAAAGTTGTGCCACTGCCGTGTACACGAGTTTAAATTAAAACCGTCCAAATCGTGGGACACACGTTGGATATGTCATAAATCCAATCGTTCACAGAAATGAACATCTAGATAGCAGATATGGACGAGCTAGGTTGGGCCCCACAAACGGTGAAGACAAACCATGGAAATGGGGCAGTTTGGTATTTCGTCCATACAAAAGTTACGCCACTGTGGACTTTTTGATAACATAATTAATGGGGAAGAGATTACTTTCTGTTGCAATTTTCAAGAATAAGGACGCATCCACGGTTGCCATGCCGTATATGCAAGGCGATTGGCCATCCAATTGTGGAGCATGATAAAAACACACCCAGTCCATAGCTCAAGTGGTTTTTTTTTTTTTTTTTTGTTAAAATTTTTTTAACACACACACCCCCACACACTCACGCCACACGCACATACACCGTGGGATTTCACCACCATGGGTGCTCGAACTCTTGACCCGGTGTTGAAACTCCGAGAAGTCTACCACCTTAGTAAGAACAGGGACCCTAGCCCAAGTGGTTGCTGAGTAAAAGATACCTCGTTTCAACGCAAAGGTCTTGACATCGATCCTGGCTAACACTGAATTGTGAACCGACAGTGGGTATACTAACAAGCTAACCAACAAAAAGCATGAGCGAAACACTGATCAAACGATCCCAACCCTCCATTGGTGGCTAGGGGTCCACCATATCATCTTTCCTCACATCTACTGTCCTTCATGTGAGGCCAACCTTTGACGTGGATGGTTCATTGTGTGGGCCCACCTTGGTTGTGAGTCATTCATCATTAAGGAGGACCTTTAATGTGGACAGTTCAATAGGTAGAGCCCACCTTTGATGTTAATAATCCATTATGTGACGCCCACCAACAATGTTATTATCTATCATGTAGACCCCATCTTCAATATTCACTACCCATCATGTGGAGCTTACCTGATGTGGACCATCCATCATGTGGTCCCACCTCCAATGTAGGCTATCCATTGTCCAAGACCCACCTGGATATGGGCCACTCATCATTTGGCCAACTTTTGATGTGGACTGCCCATCGTGTACGGCCCACCTTGATGCAGAACATCTAATTGCCCATCATGTGAAGCCCACCTTCAATGTGAGTTGTCCATCATGTGCGGCTCACCTTGGAGGTGAGCCATTCATCATTAGGGGCGGACCTTTGATGTGTATTGTCCATTACATGGGGCCCACCATATCATCTTTCCATTCGTTGGATGATTTTCCAATCTCAAAAAAGAAAAAAAAGAAAAAAAAAGAAAAAAAAAGCTTTTTAGAACATGGTCAGGATTAAAAAGACAAGGCAGGTGACCTTCGAACCCCAGGCGAGCTCCACCTTTAACCAACAAAGTAATGACGAGTCCAGCAACCCAACCCGGCCAAACATTGAGCTGAGTCGAGTTTCTAAGTTTTTGAACTATGATTAAAACACAACACCAATGTTTGTAAACTCAACATCATACAAAAAAAGAAGAAGAAGAAAGTTCTTTTCAAGACACCAAAGTGATTGAATTCAACCAGTGATTGAAAAGCTAATTACTAGAATACAACAGGAAGCATGCCCCACAATGGAAAGGTATGTAGGTTCAGCAACAGCACTTGAGAATTGCCAGTACATCAGCAGTGAAGCCTGGTGACTTGCAACACCCTCTCAAAGAAAATGGCACACATGCTCATGCTGAATATCAGATCCTTCCTCATCCACTCAGGGGCCAGCCTCTCAAACATCCCAAGTGAGACAACATGATACAGCAGCTCCGGCTCCTCCCCAACTACATTTTTCACCCACTTTAAGCTGAAAGAATAGCCTGCAACCAAACCACACATAAATATCGTCTCTAATTTCTAATGCCATATTCGATATCCATATGTATGCTAATAGATGTTGGTTGCTTAAATTTGCTATGCACAATATTCATATTTGTCGTCCAGTGGACCTTCAATTTCAGTGATTTCTGCACAGGTTTACGTTATGAGTAATTATAGTATTGCAAGATTCCATACATACGGGGCCCATGTTTCAGTGATCGAAATCGTCAAACTGATGGGTCATACCGTGGATTGGGGATGTCCACAAAACCTCCCAGATCGGAAGATCCTAGTGCAAGCTATGCTTTCACTATGATCTGGCCTTGTCTGCTCTCTTTGCTTATTTGAAGCTGTACTGTTGTTGCCATGGGTTCTTAAGTCCCAGCCACCAAGTTTCAGATCACTTTGTGTTGTTACATCCCTTCCCCGCATGCACATGACCGTAATAGACTGATGTTGGACATAGAACTTCACGCACGGTCCTCTCATACAGTCATTCTAATAGACATTCTAGTCAAATTCAAGTTAAACAGGCATTCACGTAACCATACTCTAATATTTAACAGGTGGAATTTAATACCATTGAGCAAAACTAAAAGAGAATTTCTAACCCACTTTCACCTTTACATGGAGCAAATGTACATTACATACCAACCTGGCATGTTTAAGACATCTACACAGTGTCTAAGGTGGCCCCTGCATGAGGATGACCTGACATGAAAATTGGGGTCCACAGTTCACTAATTAGGCAGGTTACTGGTAGCAAAGAGAATGGACAGTTCAATCAGAATTTGCTAATGGTCTACATTCAATGTAGCTAAGGATATCAAGATGGATGAGTGGGAAGACAAGGATAGAAGTAGAAATGGATATTGGAGATTAGCACCAATAGGTAATAAGATGGGGGAAAGTAGACTCGGATGGTTTGGTCATATGCAACAGAGACCAAGAACTACACAAGTTAGGAGTGAATTGGTTCAAGTTGAAGATTGGGCAAGGGGAGGGCCCAAAAGGACATGGGTGAAGGTAGAAAGAAAAAGACAAAACGACCTATGGTGTTTAACTGAGGATATGGTCCTCGATAGAGTTGAATGGGGGAACAGGATTCATGTAGCCAGCCCCCAATTAGTTGGGATAAGGCTTAAATGATGATGATGATGTCTCCTCGATGATGGGTGGCCTAGCCTGATCATTGTGTCGGTTAATTTTCATGGTGGGTGCCACCTTATGCACTGCTCAGATCAACGGACCTGCCAGGTTGGAATGTAGTTTTCTTCCGGACTAACAAGCCTCAAACTGCATAGCATCCGCCATAAACGTTTTACTGGTTAAGAAGTTAACAATCTGTCAAAACTGAAAGAACTGAGAATGCCATTTGGGACTGGAGGGTTACCACTCGATTGGTGGAGTACAGAAACAGTCCTGTTTGATTAACCGTGGAAAACTTCATGCCAACTAAACGCTCCACAAGCATTTGGAAGTGGCAATCGCCATGGCAAACGTCATTTAAACCATCTCCTAGAAAATTTGGCAGAATCATCACAGTTAAATGTTTGCCAGAGAGTCAAAGTGAAAAGGTAGAGATTTATATGCTCGAGACATACCTGAACTTGCAATGGTTCTTCTACAGCTGCCTGGCTGAAAATTAAAAAACCAGGGTCAAAGTAAGGACCAGAAGGTCACAAAAATTTACTAAGAGGTTTGGTGCATTCCCCACCTGTGGAGAGATGGTAAGAAAATCCACATGAAGGCGGATTGAAGAGGTGATTCACAACCTTGCACCTGTGTAAAATGCAGAGCGTGTTCATGGTGAACCCTGCCTAATGGATGGCCCAAAAATCACACAGGTGTGCCACCTCTGCATTTCTGATGCTATTCTTCTCTTAAATTTGGCTTCACATAACATCTGCTAAGGGTGGCAATGGGCGGGTTGCCCAGCCTGACAGGCCCAACCCAGCTTTGGACTGGGCTTGAAACTATTAGCTTGACCCATGGCCAGGCTTGGGCCTACCATGCATGGTCCAATCAATTCGGTCCAGGTTTTGGCTCAAGTCAATTTAGCCCAACTTGGCTCATCCCAACCCGACTTCATATGTGCACGTGATATACTTGTATCCTACAAAGATGATATTCCCATCCTCGATTAAGCAACCCATGAGTCTTGAAGGTAGACTGTTGGTTTCATTCCCGTGTCTATTTCTTTGTGCATGTATGACCCACTTGATCAATGGGCAGATTAGGAACATTCTAGTGGAGAAGATGAATTTTACCAATTTTTGGGCTGGGCTGAGTCGATCCCAGGCCTAATCAATTATTTCATATTCAGGCTCCAGGACTGCAATGCTAGGTCCATTCCGGGCTCGGGGCTTGGGCCTTAAGTATGAGACTGAGCTCAGGCCTAGCCTGACCTGGCCCAAACATGGCCCTACTCCTAAGCATTTTTCACAAATAAATCAGCCACATTCCCTGTGTATAAATTTTAAAAGGGTAAACCATGGTGATAGTTTTTTTTTTCCCTTTTTTTTCATCTTTTTTTTTTTTTTTTGAAAGGCTTAAACCATGGTGATAGTTAACCACCATTTTAAAAGAGGTATTAAACAATGCTCATGTCAAAAGGTTGTACATAGTATGTCCATAGTATGTCCAAGTGGGGGCAAGTGGGCCCATGTTCAGTAATCAACACAGTTTATGCCATGGGATTCACTTTCTATATGAGCCAAAAGTCTTTCAAAGTAGTCCTAATCCTCCCATAGGTGGCCTACAAATATTTGGTTGAGACGAGAGAAAGGACAACAACCATTGACATCCAACCAAGAAAAAAAGTGAAACAAGCTACCATCATGTAATCTGAGGGACATTTTGTACATGGGCCATCCACCATAAGACCCATCATATCAATTATTTGGATCTTTGAACTATAGGCCCCACTTGTACAAACTGAAAACCTGACAGTTCTGACCTGTTGGCACAAGCCCTGTGTAATACATTAATTAAAACTGTAGTAAAAATCCACCTCACCTGTGGCATGCATGTATGGAGATCCGTACTGTCCAAAACTGCTGGCCTCATTGATGGTAGAGTATATAGCCCAACTGACACACTGACTGGACATCTTAACAATCCGATCACACGCATTCGTGTACCATTTTATTTTTATCCATCCCATCCAATAAATACTGGATGGTTATGATCATCCACTTAGTAATTTTCAGGCTATTTTCCATCCACAATGAGTCCCTCTATTGGCACAATTACCCGTATGCCATATGTGCAGCAAATGAGTCACCGCCATTTTTGCTGGTGAACAAACATAAGAGGAGTTCAGACCCTTGAAAAAGAATACCTGCTGACTGTTTCCAAGAGCATCGCTGTAGGGCATGCCTTCACCCAGACCTCTTTCTGGTTCTTTTACCATGACATGCTCATCCTGACTACCAGCATTTGGAATAACCATAACTTCTTCAGTTTGAACCCCAGAACATGGCCTTAGTGTCTTCAATCCAGCTGAGTCTTCAGATAGATCTCTTGATCTAAGTTGAGAACCTCCATAAGGGGATTTCAGCTGCCCATCAATGCTGTTGTCATTCTTATCAATAGAATCAGATTTCTCCTGTAGCAGGTTGCGAAGCCTCTCAACTTCTTCAGAAGTTCTTTGGCTGCCAAACATAAAACAGACAGATGAGAGTTTTGTATGATCGAGACTTGCAAATGAGACTTAAGAAAAAGCACATATGCAAATGAGACATAAGAAAAAGTTCTATAACATAGCTATTCAACCATCTATTCCAGATGGGATAGAATGTCCGTCAACTACAATGCGACTGCACAAAGATGAGCTTTGCAGGGATGAAGATGTTAAGATGGATGGGTGGAAAGGCTGAGGAGGATAGAACCAAGAGTGAGGAGCAGTCTAAGAGTGGATCCAATAGGAAATCAAATGGACAGCCGATTGAGATGGTTAGCCCATGTGCTATGAAAGCTGTAAATGGCCTTGACGAGGTAGGGAACTTTGATTAGGGGTGAGGGGCCAGTCAAGAGACTTGACTTGAGGTGTGCGAAAGAGGAGGTTCGCACACTAAGGATAGGGCCTTCAATGGGACGGATTGGAAAAACAAGATTCATAGAGCAACTCCGAATGAATTGGAGATAGCTAAGATGCTGATTTTTTAAGGCAAAAAAAAAAAAAAAAAAACCCTTCAATGGGACTGATTGGCAAAACAGGATTCATAGAGCCAACTCCAAATGAATTGGAGATAGCTAAGATGCTGATTTTTTAGGGCTTAAAAAAAATAATAAATAAATAAAAATAAATCAAAGTAACACTACAAATACAATATCAATTCAGCTAAAACCCATGGCAATTGAAACTGAAACATACATCAACCACAGATGAAACATGACCAATGTACACATATTTTATAGAAATGGCATTCTATACAAGTCCCACAAGAGCAATAAATAAGGCAGGTAAACTAAGAATGGTTCCCAGGATTAGCATGTTAGAATATTGGAAACACTGCATGGTCAAATGGAACATGACCAATGTACACATATTGCATGGAAATATTCAAATGGAACAATACTTCCTCACTCTTTTGCCTCTCTTCAATCAAAAGCTTTTGGTATTCGGCATACCGGTACTCCTCAGCAGACCCGTAACCAGACAGCTTATGCTTTAGAAATCCAAGATTTTCAGCAGCACTAAAACTTGGAGCAGTTAATGTACTTGAAAAGAGCGTGCCTATCTGGAATTATTTTATCTGTCAACTCATTTATCTTTGCTTGCAGACTCTCATTTGCAGTTTTCAGGTGTTCTATCATTTCCTCTGCAGCTGCATGTGCAATACACAGCATTCAACCATTATAGTATGCAAAATGCTAAATATCTTAAGAGATTTTATTTTATTATTTTATTTTTTTGTATTATGCTCGATAATCTCATACTATCAAGGCCTAGGTGTTCAAGAGAAAAAACGGTTTCTTTTCCTATTTCCTTTTTCATTTCCCAGCAATGGTACAGGTAGGTCTAATCTTAACAATAACCTATGCTGTTGTTCTGGTGTGCCCCCATCTGGTATGGGACATGCTCCAACATTCTCCCTATCAGATGATAGACATTCGGTGAAAATAGACAACTGGAACTAACAGTCCACATTCAACTGGGACCCAACTGGACGGTTAGCATTCTCTGATTGGAGAAACATTTGGAACATCTCAATCCACCAAGTCCCACCCATCTGAAACATCTGGATGGCAAAAAGCTGAGCGCCACATTTACAGTTTGTTGAACAAGCAAATGCTCAATTGAAGATTGTATATTTCCTCTAATCTAACATGACTTGTGATGCTGTTTTCCGAAGATGAAGAGCGATTAATGGTAATCAGCTGGGAAAATAATACAGAAAGAAGAGATTAACATGACAATGGGTTCAGAAAGCATGCAATATATTAAGAAATTGTTTCATGAAGAGGCCATATGCTACCATGAAAAAGTCAAGGCAGATTGGTTTTGAAGAAATGAGGCTGTCCATGTAGTAGGATCTGAAGAAAAGAATATAAGAGAAAAAAAAAATGTAGATTATCAACAGCATAATACAGTTCAATAGAGATATGGACTGACGAAATAGGTGCTGCTGACAATTTTGAGGCATGATAAAAATGCAATAAAACCAAATGAAGTAAATGAAAGATAAGAAAAATGATGAGGAAAAAAAGTACCAGATACATAATTCATAAACTTTGATTTCTGTTCACGGTTGTACTGCTCAATCTCAGATTCCTTTCTCATCTAAACATGCCGAGCCCAGACCATTAGGAGAAGTAATGCAAAAAAGAAAAAAGAAAAAAAAGAAGAAGGTACTTCTCAATAATTCTTGTAAAATTAGACTAGTGTCAAAAGCCATGCAAACCTTCAGCTCTGTATACTTATCATGAAGCTTGGAGTAAAGCAATTGCATCTCCATCTGCATCAGAAATTAGAAGAACTTTGTAAAAAATAAAAATCAAGCAGGTGAATGCTGTCACAAGAATGCATGTAGCATGCAACTGATATGATACCTAGACACTTGTACAGATCAAGAGCAGTTATACCCAAAAGATACAGTATGAGTAGGAATACAGAATATGGCATGGTTATGGCTTTAGCCACATCCTGCTATTTTTTAAATTGTGTAGCCTCCATATCCACATCCATGTCAAAGTATCATAGTGCATCCATATGGGTTTGTCATTCAGAAACGAAAAGGAGAAAACAGGCTCCCATGAACGGTCACAATCATACTTTCCAGAACAGATACCAGCCCTAGAGCCTGTCCCAGTTCTCAACCTAGGAACCACCCAACTGTGCGAACTACGTGTCAAAAACAGCCTTCAGAATCTGCATACTCTGAAACAACCTTAAACACCCATCTCTGTCCAAAGTACAAACTACAGCCCCATTCCTTCCCCAACTTCAATCATATTACATACCCAACCTCAAAATCTGTCCCAAAACAGACCCTCAATAAGTTCTTAAATTAGCCAACTTCCAACCTATAACCTGCAGTGCAATTACCATCACCTTTTGAATTTAAAATGGCCCTGTCCAATTGCAACCCAAAAACAACCCACCAAAATTCCAAAATCTATCCATATTCCAGTCAAATCTTTGCCCCCATCTAGTTCCAAAATTAAATGCGCACATATAGCTGGACATCTTTTAGTGCTAGGATTTAAGGGGAAGATCAAACAAGCTTTTGAAGAAGACAATGCAACAGATGCAAGTGGTAGCAGAACAGATAGGCGCTATGAATAGTCTGACAGATCCTATGACAAGTTGAGTGGATGATCTGACAGAACAGATAATTGTTATGAAGGATGGTAAGAAAGGAAACTCCAATCCATGTATAATGGAGTATCTAAGAAACATCTCAATCTAGAGGGACAAGTCGAAATAAGTAGTGTATCTTCTAGACAGCCTGTACATCACATGCCAGGCAGAGAGAAGGGAGCATGCTACTGTGCATACAATCCCCGAGCTGGATACCAGCCACCACAATAACCTTGGAAAGGACCAGGGGTCATGATGCCACATCAGCCTCATTATCCATATCAGTCCCACTCCCACTATCATGGGCCTAGTTATTGCAATCACATTGAAGATCAAATGAGACATATTCGTAGATATCGCAGACTTCTCCAGCAAGCCAGATCAGGTGCCATGACTAGCTATGATCTTTGGAAGAGTATTTCAGATAGTAAACTATGAAAAATGAGCTGAAGATATGGTTACATAAGATGAAATTAAAGCGTTCAACTTAAAATTGATGATATCATGTTGAGTTGCAGTTGCAGCCTCCTTCTGATACCATCTTTTGATGATTTCCTGCCCCAAGTTATACCAAAAGAAGCATATTGTGTAGTGCCTCCTTAAGGTATTGACAAAACGCAGACAGCACTCACGAGTATATGCGAATGAGATCCAGGCCATGCATCATGTGGGCACCTCAATTTAGATGCCCCAGGCCAAAACCAGGCAGATCCATTCATCAACTGGACAGTGCATGTATGAAATCAAATTCCAGTTTAAAGGCGGCCCACAATTGATGCAACCAAATGGCCACACATGCCGATTGACCAAGATTTGAACAAAAGGCCCACATCTAACGCTCGCACGCTCTGCATGTGTGTACAAGAACAGGACCACCCTCCTTTTCCAGCCCATCACAATTTCCCATTTCTTTCGAATCTCTAGATTAGGAAATCTGCTCCTTTCATATCTTTATTTTAGGCAGAAATAATTTTAAATAATTTATTATCTATGTATCTTCTTATTTTAGGCATTTTCTTAATTAGAATGCTTTGTTATTTAGGTGTTTTCCTATTTTTGTAGTTTTCATATCCCTTATTACAGATTGTAAGGTTGATTATAAATAGGACCTATGGCATATGGAATAAGACAAGCTGATCAATATTTTCTTTATGAAATTTTCTTATTTTCTCTACGGTGGCTAGTTCTATACTACAGTGGTCTTGCATTTGTGATTTCTAGCATTCCACTGGAGGATTGTTGGGCGTTTCCCCACAATCTCTTTCTTTTCTTATTGATTTATTAGCTTTTCCTTTCGGGTTTGCATCAACAATGGTACTAAAAAATCGTTACTTCACAGCTGTATCAGCGGCTATAGAAAGGAAATGGTCACCCTGGTTATGTAATAGGGAGGTGTATCGGTCCACTATGAAAAAATGGGATGTATCGGCTTTTATTGGCACCATTAAGGGGCTGATACCGCTGTTACAGGCCGATATGCCAGCTGATACTGTTACATAATACCTGGCGGTCAATACTAGATTTCAATCAACACCATGGCCCACACGGCGAATGCACTGGCCTGATTTTTTGCTATAGGCATCTACATGATGGGGAACACATGATGAACGATCTGGATCTCACGACTACATGTATATGTGACCCAAACCCCCATTTGCATTAATCAATTGGAAATATGGATTCATTCATAGGTATGTTTTTCAGCATTGAAGACAAAAGCAAGTAGGGTTTTGGCAATTCTCCCAAGGAGCACAGGAAATTGAGTTGGGAAAACAAATCCAAATTCTAAAAAAAAAAAATACAGAAAATTAAAAGTAAACGAAATTGGGAAAAACTTCATACCTTCTTCTCCTTTTCTTTTCTTTTCTTTTTCTCGTTTCAGGAGCGGAATCTGAGGGCAGTGAAAAATATCAGAAAATGTAGAGAGAAAGAGAGAGAGAGAGAGAGAGAGAGAGAGAGAGAGAGTTAATGAAACCCTAGATCTCTGAATCTTACCTTGATTTTTACTAAAAATTCCCTTGATGCGATGGTTTTGGAAGCTATACCCTTGCTGAGACAGAGAGAGGGACGAAGCGGGAAGAGCGTTTTTTGAAGGAAGCGGATTGCCTGAAGACGCGTCTCCAGGGATATCCCTGTTGGCACGACTCTGGATGTATGTGTTTTATCCTCGCCGTCCATACATTTTTCCAGCTCAATTTTTAGCCCAAACTGAGGCAGATCCAAAACGGAAGTGGGCCACAGCATAGGAAATAGAGGGGATTGAACGCCTACCGTTGAAAACTCCATGAGAGCGCAGAAGTTTTCGATCAAGCTGATATCTGTGTTTTCCCTTCATCGTAGATGGCCCTAGGAAGTTTTCAACGGTGGATATCATTATCACACGGTAAGAGTTGGATCTGATTCATCATGTATGAGTTCATGCCCTAAAATGAGCTGGCAAAACGGATGCACGGCGTGGATAAAATAAATGCATACCGCTTCTTTTACAATGGGACAATAAAAAATACCTCCCTATAATTTCTAACAATTAAAAAAATCCCTTTAGATTATTTCAAATATCCCCTTGAATTACACAAGCGTATCTCCAGCCTGAATAGCCACATGAGTGGAATTTTCATGAGATCAGCACCGCGTATCAGGCACTTTATCTTACCTTCACCTTAATTCCAAAAATCATCAAGAGCATCCAGAACTCCAATAGGCCACACACTAAGGGAAAAGTTGGGATGAGATGACCACCGTTAGTTTTGTGTAGGGTCCACCGAGGTGTTTATATTCCATCCAATCCATTTATTTGATGGGATTAAATAATTAGACAGAAATAACAGTAGTCATAAACTTAGGTAGATCATACCACGTGAATTAATAGAGGCTTTAAGGAATGATTTTATGAGGTGGCCCACTTGAGTTTTGAGTTAATCTTTTTTTCTGGATCAAAGCTAAATAAAGAGTGATGGGCCTGATGACTAGGGTGGATTTTATGCACATTAAGCCGTTTTTAT
Organism: Magnolia kwangsiensis; assembly: GCA_037074715.1. Classification (NCBI taxonomy): domain Eukaryota; kingdom Viridiplantae; phylum Streptophyta; class Magnoliopsida; order Magnoliales; family Magnoliaceae; genus Magnolia; species Magnolia kwangsiensis. Next base: position 138,500,148 of record CM073577.1, read on the forward strand.
TCACTTAGGAGTTTAAATTGAGTATGGTGTACCGAGTAACTAGCATAGTGAGTAAACTCTTTAGGACCCACCTATGATGCATATGTCTTAGGTTAAAGATGTGGCCTACGATGTTGATGACATACTAGATGAGCGGACGACAGAAGCTCTCAGACCACAAGCTCCAGAAGAAGGTGATGGCTCCTGTTTCAGCTTCCTTGTTACTCTCTTCAATCATGTCATGTTACGCCACAATATCGGGCGTAGGATAAAGAACGTAAGCGTAGATTAGATGGATCCTTACTCTTGATTGGGTGGTAGACTCTCGGGAGTTTCAACACCCGGTCAAGGTCAAGGGTTCGAGTATTCATAAGGGTGATAACACATTACAGCGTGAGTGTGTGCGTGGGTAAAAATAAAGAAAAAAAGAAAAAGAGAGTAGATTCAATTCTATTGAAAAAAAGAAGAGCCGGTTGGATCTTAGAATAGATAGTCCCTACTCGACTGACCGTCAGTTGTTGGCAACTTGGCAGAGAAGATGACAAAAATGAAGTCCTAAACTTGTGATCTTGCCTACAAGATTTTTTGAATGGTAGACGTTTAATTCTTTCGTGTGGTCCAATTGATCTTAGTAAATACTTCACTTTTGAGCTTATATAATAAAATTAACTGTTAAAATGGATGGATGGAGTAGATAAAATACATATATCACAGTGGGCTCCACAGATTTTACTCACTACGCAATCGCCTTCCCCTCTTAACAAGCACATTGATGGTAGGCCCATCAGTGTGAATGCATGAAGATGATTTTTGAATTTTGAGTGGCCTGTGAGCCACGTCTTTGGAAAAAAGTATGCTTGGATGCCTCCTTTATCACATTATATCTCCGTCTTTCTCCATTTGTGGTTCCCCTTACATTTTATCACTTTACTGGCAGCTCTTGGATGAGAGTATTGTGATATGTTCATGATTATCAGAATTGGGATATTTGGAGATTCCAATCTATCAATCTGAACCGTTCACTAAATCTGGAACATAGTTTTAAGGGCTACAATTAAAATTGAGACTGAGCGGATGGTTGAAGCATGCCATAAGTTTCCCTTCTCTTACACTGCCGTTTATTTACTAAGCAGCAGATGGAATGGATAGGATCGCCTGATAAAATGGGTTCTTCAAAACAATAAACGATCCATGATGGTCTCTAACAAATGGATGACTCAGATTGTTAGTTGGACTTATTTATGTGCGAACAAACTGGACCGTCAATTTTATAAGGTACTGATTAGATGCCTGGATTTGTCTGATTTTTTGCTTGGTTAGCCATAGCATGCCTTTCAGATCTATTGCATCCTTCACTCTCTTCTTTCCTTCTCTACATTTGCATCTCTCTCTCTCTCTCTCTCTCGCCCCCATACCTTCAAAGTCCTTCCCATTTCCTATATTTACACCTCATTGAAGTCAAATTCCTCCCTTCTTTCCATCACTACCCAAAACAGAAAACATGGTCGATTCACTGGTCTCGCTTGCCATAGAAAAATTGGCCAAAGTTGTTGAAGATGAGGTGGTTTTGTTGGAGGGTGTCACCAACGAGATCAAAAAGCTTTCCAGTACGTTCACCTTGATCCAAGCTGTGCTTAAAGATGCTGAAACTCGGCGAGTGAAGGACGAAGCCGTGAAGAAGTGGTTGGAGAAGCTCAAAGACGTGGCCTATGATGTGGATGACATACTAGATGAATGGATGACAGAAGCTCTCAAATCCCAAGCACCTGATGAAGACGGTGGGTCCTGTTTCAGCAAGAAGAATGTAAGAAGCTTCCTGTCGCCTGTTAACTGCTTCAATAATGTCGTGTTACGCCAAAAAATTGGGAGTAGGATAAAGGAGGTGAGGGGTAGATTAGATGACATCGCCAAAGAGATGAACCAATTTAAATTTATTATGAGTGAGAGGGTGTATACTGAAGTGACGCAGGGTGGGATGAGAGAGCGAGAGATGGGCTCTCTCCTCCACCCACAGTCAATTATAGGCAGAGAACGTGAAAAAAATGAAGTCATAGACTTGCTGCTGCAGGAGGTAAATGAGGTGCCCTTTGTCATTTCTATCGTTGGGATGGGGGGCATGGGCAAAACCACCCTTGCTCAACTAACCTACAATGATGAGAAAGTCAAGGGGCATTTCCACAAGAGAATGTGGGTGTGTGTTTCAGACGATTTTGATGTGAAACGGGTTACAAAATCAATCATAGAATCTGCAGATGGGTCTGGTTGTGAGGATCTAGACCTGGACACGTTGCAAATTCGTCTCAGCGAAAAGTTGCAAGCAAAGCGATTCTTGCTTGTGCTTGATGACATTTGGAGTGACGATAGAGAGAAGTGGGACAAACTGAGACTTCCCTTTCAAGTCGGTGCATTAGGGAGTCGAATTGTCATTACCACTCGCAGTGAAAAGGTTGCAGGGGCGATGCGAAGGACTCACATATACAAGCTGGCGGCCTTATCCGAAGACGAATGCTGGTTATTGTTCAGCCATGGAGCGTTCGAACACCGGAATGCAGAAGAGCGTTCGGATTTGGAAGAGATTGGAAGGCAAATCGTAAACAGGTGTGGAGGGGTGCCTCTCGCAGCAAAGACGATAGGGAGTGCCATGTGCTCAAGAAAGATGAGAAGGCAGTGGGAGCTTGTGTTGGAAAGCGAGATATGGAACTCAGGTGATATATTGGGAGGTATTTTACCAGCTTTGTTACTAAGCTACCATGATTTACCTGTAGCTCTGAAGCAGTGCTTTGTGTATTGCTCTATTTTTCCGAAAGATAGTTGGAGAGAGAAGGATAGGATAGTCAAGCAATGGGTGGCACAAGGTTTCATCTGCTCCAAGGGAAGTCAAGACATGGAAGAAATTGGTGGACTGTATTTTGAAGATTTACTAAGACGCTCGTTGCTCCAAGATGCAAAACTCGATGATGATGATGATCAGAAAATAGTCAGTTGCAAGATGCATGATTTAGTTCATGATCTTGCACATTTTGTTGCAGGAAGTGAGTGTACAGTGGTGGAGAACAGAAAGCAAGCTTCGTTAAACTTCGACAATGTCCGCCATTCTTTATTTGCCAGTTATGAAGCTGATGCAGTGGCTTTCATGTCAGACACCTTGTACAAGGCCTCTAAGTTGCGAACGTTGCTACTTCACACAAGAATCTCCGTGGTGCCACAAATTTTATTTAATCATTGGAGATGCCTTAGGGCATTGGACTTGAGTCGCACCAGAATTGAGAAATTGCCTCGAACAGTGGGACAGTTGAAACACTTGAGATTTCTTGATTTGTCTCACACAGGTGTAGAAGAGTTGCCAGAGGAGGTGTGTAATTGCCTAAATTTACAAACATTGAGACTCAATTGGTGTCGGAAGCTAAAAAAACTGCCTGGAGGGATGAAGAAAATGATTAACCTGAGACATCTAGAATTTGAATTCTGTGGCAATCTGAAGTACTTACCGCAGGGTATAGGGAGACTAACTAGCCTTCGGACGGTTTCAAAGTTCATTGTTGGGGGTGGCAACGAAGGATGTAAATGTGGAGAACTGAAACACCTCAATCATCTTCAAGGAAGTCTTCAGATTACCGGCTTGGAAAATATCAGGAGCAGGGACGAAGCTAGGGAGGCAGAACTGAATAAGAAGCAGCACCTTCGTACTCTATCCTTCAACTACAAGGTTGACTATGGTGAGCTGTTGGATGAAGAGGTGAAGAGAATGGAGGACGTGCTTGAAATTCTCCAGCCCCACACAAACTTGAAAGAGTTTGAAATACGGCGTTACAGAGGTTCGAAGCTTCCCAAGTGGATAGAGGATCCGGTGTTCTCCAATCTAGTCACGATGAGACTCTCGTTTTGTTGGGAGTGTAAACTATTGCCAGGTCTTGGGAAACTGCCGTCCCTTAAATACCTTGAAATTGTGGGCACGAGGAAGGTGAGAAAGGTGGGTGTTGAGTTTAGTGGGGTTGATAAGAATGACGGAAGTGGTCGTGTTGTCTCATTCCCCAGACTCCAGACCCTCATCTTCAATGACATGACAAGTTGGGAGGAGTGGGAATTGAGAGGTGGAGATGGAGTGGTTATGCCATTACTCCTTGAATTAGAAATACATGATTGCCTAAAGCTGAAGGAGTTGCCCAGCAACCTTCCACCGCTCCTCCAGAAGCTGAGTTTACAAATAAGAAACGAAGGGAAGTTGTCATCGGGAGGGACCTTACCCGTCCTCCCCAACCTTAAACATTTGATTATTACCCGGAGTCATCAGCTGAAATCGTTCCCTTGTGGTTGGTTGGGACAATTCAAAGCCCTCGAGACTCTGGAAATCCACGACTGTTGGGAGTTGGAGTCTCTACCAGATGAGGAGTTGCAACAGCTCACCATGCTTCAAGAATTGAAGATCCAGCACTGTCGACTCTTACAAGAGCGCTACGGAGATGAAGGAGAAGACCGGCGCAAGATTGCTGACATCCCCGATATAACAATTTAAGGTGCATAGGATTTTCTTTTGCTTTTGTTTCCAGGAATTGTGTTGCTTCTCCCTGTAACTCTTCTTCTTTTTTATTCATATTCTTTTTTGTTTGTTTTTTTAATTTTAAGCTGTTTATCAGATGTTGATTGTATTTTAGTTGGTTGAACGTGTGACCTTGTTCTCTGTTCTGGAGGTCAGGTTCTATGCCTCGCTCCCCTCTATATTATCTACTTTTTTATTTTATTTTTTGTATCAATAAAGCTTATGATGGTCCCGTCCACCTTCACACACGCACACACGCACACATGTATATTAGATAGTCGGTCACTTTCTCTTTACCGTCCATTTATTTTGTACACGTGTGACAATTCCACTACAATACAACTCCAACCTTTCATGCCCCAGCCACATCCAACCCATTCAATAGGTTTGCCTGTTGTGAGGACCACTTGATATAAAAATCAAGTTGATTAGATGATCCAATCCATCCTTTTTCTTCTAATTCAGGGATGGAATGGTTATAATTGCCTAAAAAAAAGTGAATTGAAATGTCAATTTGACTTATTTTTGTGTAGACTGATCTAGACCTTGGATATATATTAAAGGTCATTGGTGGAATGATCAACGTTTGCCAGACAGGTGTGATATTTGCATGCCCATCCCATGAAACGTGCGATGGACCAAATAAATAGTCTAAAAATGGATTGGACTCTCAAAGTTTCCCAATGCAACCAGGAGCACTGTAACTTAAGAGGGCTGAGTGCTGATCATGTGACCACAACTATATAGTTGCCTTTTTTCAACCGTCCATTTATTTTGTGCACGTGTGACAAGTTCATTCTAGACATATACACATGCAGGGGCTACCTGGTCAGCAGCTTTTAATGCATCGTCACTTTCTTTTTCTGTTAAAGCCTAGTAAAATGAGTGCATTGCATGTCTGAAGCACTTAAATTGTAAGTGGGTCCCACTTCATAAGTGGACCCACCTATTAATTCCATGGACAATTATGCTAAAATATTTTTATGCTTATTATAATGGTATACATCCAAACTTAATTTTTTCATTAATTTTTTAATGGATTTGGGGTAATCTTTCAATTATCTGAGCCATTTGTTTGATTGAAATTCCCTTAAATGGGTGATAGCCAATTAAATATCTTCAATTTGTGGAACGTGGCATATGTGCTTGAGATGTAAGCTGTACATAGATGTTGCTCAGCGTGTATTACACATGCGAAAATGAAGCCATTCTGCACATTAACTGACCACAATATTACCCTAAAATGTCTTTCTTGCATGCATTTCTTTTTATACATTATAGCTCATTTTATCAGTGGAAAAGCCAAAATTTTCCCTAAAAGCATCTAAACAGTGGACCTAATCTGATGGATGACTTGGATCTCACAAACGTGTGCCACGTGGCATGAACTTGTATCAGTGGAAAAGCCAAAAATTTCCTATCATGTGGCCTACTTGAGTTTTGGATTTGCCTCAATTTTGGTTGCATGTTCTAAAATGGGATCGAAAAATAGATGGACAGGGTTGGCTTTCTCACAAACATTACTGTGGGCCCCACCTCGCTTCCCAACACAGGAAATCATCGTCTGGATAAACCACGTATATACATCACTGAGGGCACCACAGCCAGAGGTCCCACCCACCTCGATGGATTCAGGTCTCACCTGATCAGGTACCTTTTGGGGTGCTAGTTGTGTCACACACCTGTTGTTGTATTGATGTCACCAAATTCTGTAGGCCACTATAATATATGTGTCATATCCACACTATTCATCTATTCTGTGAGATTATTTTAATGCATGGGTAGTGTGCTACGTATTCCTAACCATCTTAACAGTTCTTACGAAATCTATTTGGAAATGACACATGTTATAATAAGGGAAAAATATTGCTGGCTAATGATCTCCGAGGATGTTTGGAATATTTTTTTATAAAATCACAATTGAAAGGATGACAAGAAAGTGAACAGTTAAGAGGAATTTAAAAGCAAACCAAGCAGCTAATAGTCATCTGAGAGGTCGATCAAGCAGCCAATAATCCAAAAGGTCGATTCAATGGCTGATAGTTATCCAAGAGGTCAATTTAGTGATCGATAACCATTCAGAAGATTGATCAAGTGGCCAATAGTCATTCAAAAGTGACGCAGGGATGAACGTGATGAGGTCGATCACCGTCTTCCTCAAGGATAACTACTCCGAATCTACGGAGCTTCTCTGGACTCCTCACAGAGACTTCTCGAATCCACGAGGAAGGAAAGCAAGAAAATAGAAATAAACTCTAATAAATTTTAAAATTGATTACTGAATGACTAAAAATGAGTTTACACCCCTTTAAATAAGGGAACCAAGCAATAGGAAAGAAATTAGACTCAAACTACAACTAAAACTTCTAAAATTCGCAACTTACTATTTATAGACAGTCGTGATGTCTACTAGTGCGCAAGGTTTTCAGCCAAAAATAGTAAGTGTCCTATTTGGCTTCACCAAACCGTTCTCCTAATTATTCTAAGCACTTTTCATGTTTGACACAACTCCTAAAGCCCAACGGATGAAGAGCTATAAGCAAACTAAAACTTACTATAAATAGTAAAAACGAAATTAAAACGGGGAAACGATCGTCGATCAGGGGGTTTCTCGCAAATTCGGGCTGCGCAACCCTACATAGTGGGGTTGGTTGGCTAAAGTAGCTCGTTCTACCCCAAAATCATATATTTTGCGTCGGATAACTCATTCCAGATTGCGAGATACGCTCGATCTAAAGTCTGATGGTCCGGATCACTTTTGTCGCCGACCGTGCCTTTTTTGATCCATCCTGGCCATGAAATTATCCGCGACCCGCTCTACATCAAAAAGGCAAACCAAGCGGCTGATGATCATTTAGGAGATTGATCAAGTGGCATAGTGAAAATGCAGTTGAATCAGTAAGGAAGTCTGGAGTACTAGTTACTAGGACAGGTGGCAAGGAAGTCTCCAGAAGGTTGTATGATGTTGAATGCTTATAGCAATTATTAGAATGTGGGAAGCATCTAGAAAGCCAAGTAGTACTTAAACGGTTATGGCTACTGTCAAAATATGGGAAGAATTTAGATGACCAGTGTAAAGCTATAAATAGAAGAGGAATGCAAGAGGAATATCTTATCTCATATCAATCCAATCAAAACTAAACCTTATCTTTTAATTATCCTTTCAATTATCTTGTTGTTTACATTCCATAGTGAAATCACTTTACTTTTATGCAAAGTAAGTTATATTCCTTAGTGTAATCATTTACTTTAAGCTTGCCATTTACATTTTGTAGTGTAATCCATGGTGATTAATCAAGTAGCTAGGTACTCTTAGCTATAATTTAAGTCTAGACTCACATGTTGGTTTCAATTCCGTTTCAGGAAAGGTGTTTTGCAACTATTCTTAATGACTGATTGAAAGAATCCCTTTCTCATTTCCTTTATTCTTTAATGAAAAATCATTTCGTACAAAATGTAAAGGCGTAACCCATCATCAGATTACGAACCCTACCCTCTGAATATTACTCGATCCTGTTTACACATTGAGCAAGTGGCTAAATAGGCAATCAATTTATTCAGATTTCGGTCATACGTTATGAGTCTGGCTATCTTGATGATTAAGGTCATAGCCGTTAGGTTTGAATTGAGCCTCAATTTCAATTCGAACACGCCCACATCCAAGAGCAGAAAACAAGCAGCAATGGACAGGATGGGAGAACCTAGAGTCCAGTGTATGTTGTGGTGGAAACTGCTGGACAGGTTGAATGAAATCCGATTGCAAGTTTCTCGGTGTGCTGTTACGGTATTGAGAAAACTCTGCTTGGACACCGTGAATGTGTGTGGTTTATCCACGCTGTCCATCTGTTGAGTTACACCTGAGTAACGAATTTGATGCAAAATACACACCATCAGAGACCCACTCACGAAACTTATGATTGGCATCCCATCCCCATAATTCCCTTTGGTGTGGCCCACCTGAGTTGTAGATCTGAGTAATCTTTTTTTTTTTTTTTTTTTTTTTTTTTTTTTTTTTTTTTTTAGGGATTAGAATCGAGGATAGAACCTGATTGATGGGCCCCATAGAGATTGGTGTTTTACTCGCTGCCTATTGTCATCCACCGTGCAAAGACGCTCATTACTTCAAATGCAGAACTCGATAACTCGATATAGACAATAACATATGCAAGTGCAAGATGCATGATTTAGTTCATGATCTTGCGCAATCTGTTGCCGGAAGTGACTATTCGGTGATGGAGTTCAAAAAGGAGGCCTCATCAAACCTAAGCAATGTCCGACATTCTTTATTAATTGTCAGTAATGAAGCTGATGAAGTGACTTCCATTTCGGCCACCTTTCATAACGCCTACAAGTTGCGGACGTTGCTACTCAACTCAAGAATTTCGAAGGTGCCACAACAAAAAAATTCATCATTTGAGATGCCTTAGGGCATTGAGCTTGAGCCACACTCGCATTAAAGAACTGCCTCAAACAGTAGGAATGTTGAAACATTTGAGATATCTTGATTTGTCTGAGACAGACATAGAGGAGTTGCCAGAGGGGGTGACTAATTGTGGAAACTTGCAGACCTTGAAACTCGGTTACTGTTATAGACTAAGAAAACTGCCTAGAGGGATGAGGAAAATGATTAGCCTGAGACATCTAGAATTAGAAGGCACCCACATGCTGAAGTTCTTACCACAGGTATAGGGAGACTAACTGGCCTTCGGACGTTAAAAAATTTCATTGTGGGGGGTGGTGACGAAGGATGTAAACGTGGAGAACTGAAACACCTCAATCATCTTCAAGGATTTCTTTGGATTACCGGCTTGGAAAAAATCAGGAGCAGGGACGAAGCTAGGGAGGCAGAACTGTATAAGAAGCAGCACCTTCATTTTCTAATCTTGGATTACCACAAACGCGGTGAGCTGTTGGATGATGAGGTGAAGAGAATGGAGGATGTGCTTGAAATCCTCCGGCCCCATACAAACTTGGGGAGGCTTAACATATATGAATACAAAGGTTCCAAGCTTCCCAAGTGGATAGAGGATCCGGTATTCTCCAATCTAGTCGAGGTGATACTCAAGCTTTGTAGCAACTGTAAACAATTGCCGGGTCTTGGGAAACTACCATTCCTTAAATACCTTTATATCTGGGGAATGAAAGAGGTGAGAAAGATGGGTAGTGACTTTAGTGGGGATGATTACAATGACAGAAGTGGTGGCAGTCGTGTTTCATTCCCGAAGCCGGAGACCCTCATCTTCGAAGACATGCCAAATTGGGAGGAGTGGGATTTGAGAGGTGGAGTTGGAGAGGCTATGCGATCTCTCCTAGATTTACAAATAGAAAAATGCCCAACGCTAAAGGTATTGCCCGGCAACCTTCCACCGCTCCTCAAGAAGCTGGGTATAGTAAACATAAGTAATGAAGTGAAGTCATCTGGACGGCCCTTACCTGTCCTTCCCAACCTTAAACCACTTGAGGATTGATAACATTGATGAGCTAACATCACTACCCAGTGGTTGGTTGGAACAACTCAAAGCCCTACAAACTCTGGAAATCTTCGATTGTCCGAGGTTGAAGTCTCTACCAGAGGAGTTGCAACACCTCACCATGCTTCAAGAATTAAAGATCTGGTACTGTCCAGTCTTAGAAAAGCGTTACTGAGAAGGAAGAGAAGATCAGAACAAGATTGCCCACATCCCCAATGTCAACGTTAGTTGAATGATTTGAAGAGGAAATCAACCCCAACTTTTCATTTGCTTTTGTTTGAAGAAATTGTGTTATTGTTGTAACTGTTCTACTTTCTAAGTCATTTTATTTTTACATTTTTTTCTTTCTTTTTCTTAATGATCCATCAATCCATGAAGACTAGTTTGTTTCACATAATCTAATTCCTTGTTTTGGAGATCAGGTTCTTTCCCCACCTCCAATCTTATGTAATTTTTTCTTTTTACTACTAAAGCTTATGGTGCCACTCTTGAGTGTCATGGCAAACAATCAGGGCTTCCTCGAAGCATTAACAGTCCTGATGTGCCCCAAAAAATGTTGTTCTTTTGGATTCAAAGATCACAGCCGATGATTTTCTTGCCTTTCCATGTAACAATACTTGTGTTGAAAGCACTTAAATTGTTAGGAGGTCCCACCTAATGAGTGTACTTGCTTATTAATTCTTTCCAAGGAATTATGATAAAATATTTTTGTGCTTATTTTTCCAAACTTAATCTTTTAATGGATCTGGGGTTATCTTTCATTGATATGAGCCATTTGTTTGATGGGCCTCCCCTTAAATGGGAGGTAACTGAAATATCTTCAATTAGAATCTCTCAATCTTTTTCCTCCATTCCTTCAATTAGAATCCAGTCGTTGATTTTGATGGTGTCGCCAATGAATTGATCCGCCTAGCTTTGCACCGGCAGTCTTTACATTGGAATACACTTTTTTATAGGGGCCACACATGTTGTGGATATCCTAAAAACTTTTCCATAGCTTTGATTTGTTCTGTTAATTGTGGCATGCATAATAAATGGACAGCTCTAACACTATTTTCACATGCAAAGCTGACGTAGAGCGGGTCGCGGACAATTTCATGGCCAAGATGGATCAGAAAAGGCACGGTCGGCGACAGAAGTGATCCGGACCATCGGACCTTAGATCGGGCGTATCTCACAATCCGGAATGAGTTATCCGACGTAAAATATATGATTTTGGGGTAGAACGAGCTACTTTAGCCGACCAACCCCGCTACGCCGGGTTGCGCAGCCCGGATTTGCGAAAAACCCCCTGATCGACGGTCGTTTCCTCGTTTTAATTTTATTTTTACTATAAATAATAAGTTTTAGTTTGAGTATAACTTTTCATCCGTTGGGCTTTAGGAGTTGTGTCCAACATGAAAAGTGCTTAGAATAATTAGGAGAACGGTTTGGTGAAGCCAAATAGGACACTTACTATTTTTGGCCGAAAACCTTGCGCACTAGTAGACATCGTGACCGTCTATAAATAGTAAGTTTACTATTTATAGTAAGTTGCGAATTCTAGGAGTTTTAGTTGTAGTATGAGTCTGATTTCTTTCATGTTGCTTGGTTCCCTTATTTAAAGGGGTGTAAACTCATTTTTATTTTTTTTATCAATCAATTTCGAATTTATTAGAATTATTTCTATTTTCCTGCTTTCTTTCCTCGTGGATTCGAGAAGTCTCTGTGAGGAGTCTAGAGAAGCTCCGTGGATTCGGAGTAGTTATCCTTGAGGAAGACGGTGTTCGACCTCATCACGTTCATCCCTGCGTCAATTTGGTATCAGAGCGAGGTTTTTCCTCGGGCCGATGGCAAACAACGAAGGTATGAATCAAAATCCTGTGGACGGTGATCCAGGGATTCGTTATCTTTCGGAAAGAATGGAAGCTTTCCATCGGGAGAGTCAGTTGACCATGCAAGGGCTGCAGGCAACCCTCGACCATCTTGCGGATGCGCTACTTCCGCCCCGAGCCCTAGGCGGTGCTCCACCACCTATGGTCGCCCCACCACCCGTGGTAGCTGTACGACGTGACCCTGATTATCGCAGAGCATTACCAGCGGTAAATCGTAGGGCTACACCAGATGATTCTAGTTCCAGCGACGAAGACATTAATGAGGGTTTTGATCAACGACCAATCCATGGAGGCGATCGTCTAGATCGTGTTGAAAGAGACTATCGAGGTAAGGCTGAACTTCCTAGTTTTAACGGTTTATTATGTATCGAAGATTTTCTCGATTGGCTAGCCGAAGTAGAGAGATATTTCGATTATATGGATGTGCCAGATCATAAAAGGGTGAAAGTGGTAGCGTTTAAATTAAAATCTGGTGCTTCTGCATGGTGGGAACAATTACAACTCTCACAGCCCACTAGAACAAGGCGCCCATCGCATCATGACCTCGGATGAGACGTCTTCTTCGTTCACGATTTCTCCCCAGTGATTATGAGCAGATATTATTCCAGCAATACCAGAATTGCCGACAAGGAAATTGAACTGTTACAGATTACACTGAAGAATTCCAGCGGTTAGCTACACGAAACGATTTGTCAGAATCTGAGTCACAGAAAGTGGCACGATTTATAGGTGGGTTGCGATCGGTAATTCAGGATCGAGTTCAGATGTACCCAGTCGGGACCGTAGATGAAGCAGTTCAATTGGCAGGAAGGGCAGAAACACAGCTTGCAAGAGCTCCTGCTCGTCCCTATCCTTCAAATCGACCCCCTATGACAGGTCCCACATGGGATCCAGTGCTGGCTCGAGGAAAAGATCCGGTAGGAGAACGTCCTCAACCTCTTCCACCCGCGAACCGTGATACGGGGAGCGGACCATCCAGACCTCAACGGGCAGCACCCACAACAGCGAGCCCGAGTAGGATTCCGAATCCTTATGCTCGGGCAAGGCCGAACAATTGTTACCGCTGTGGCCAACCAGGCCACTTATCAAATACTTGTTCTCAACGTCCGGCAGCACACTTGACTATAAACGAAGGGGGCACTGAAGATGAGGCCGCAGAAGAAGATCATGGCTTTGATGAATATGAACAAACCACTGAAGAAATAGCAGGTGGCGATGAAGTGACAGGCGAGGATCGTGGCGAATCTCTCGTTGTGAGGCGACTACTGTATACCCCACGAAAGGAATTACATCCACAACGGCACAATATATTTCGTACTCGTTGCACTGTCAACGGAAAGGTCTGTGATGTGATTATAGACAGTGGTAGCAGCGAGAACATCGTCTCAAGAGTGATGGTGGACAAGTTGCAGCTACCAACGACGAAACATCCTTCCCCGTACTCAATTGGCTGGATAAAAAAAGTGAACGAGACCAAGGTAACTGAACAATGCACTATCTCGTTTTCAATTGGTAAACATTATAAGGATCAGATACTTTGTGACGTGGTTGACATGGAAGCCTGTCATATGCTACTCGGTCGACCCTGGCTGTCGGACCGTGATGCGACCCATTGGGGACGAGACAATGTCTACATATTCATCAAGGATAGTCGAAAAATAATCCTTGTCCCTATGGCACCAGAGAACCACCCTGAAGCCTCTAAAGTGGAGGAGAGTTCTCTCTTGACCATTCGAAAATTTATGGAGGAGTCCAAGGAAACCGGCGAGGTATATGCCGTAGTGGTGAAGGGCGAAAAGGAGGAACCCTCAAACATCCCTCCAAGCTTAAGACTGTTACTAAACGAATTCAAAGAAGTCTGGCTTGAAGATTTACCTGATGGATTTCCCCCCATAAGAGACATCCAACATCACATAGACCTCGTCCCTGGGGCTAGCCTACCCAATCGCCCTCATTATCGGATGAGTCCGAAGGAGTGTGAGATACTTCAGGGGCAAGTGGAGGAATTGATCCGTAAGGGTCTATTGAGAGAGAGCATGAGCCCATGTGCTGTACCAGCATTATTAACGCCAAAAAAAGATGGAAGCTGGCGCATGTGTGTCGACAGCCGAGCAATTAACAAAATTACTATTAAATATCAGTTTCCAATACCACGGTTGGACGACATGCTCGATATGTTAGGAGGGGCTAAAGTGTTCTCTAAACTCGATCTAAAGAGCGGGTACCATCAGATTCGTATTCGACCCGGTGATGAATGGAAAACGGCATTCAAGACAAAGGAAGGGTTGTATGAGTGGCTGGTCATGCCTTTCGGCCTATCGAACGCACCAAGTACTTTTATGCGTTTGATGAATCAAGTTCTAAAACCGTTCACTGGTCAATTTGTGGTAGTATATTTTGATGACATATTAATATATAGCCAGGATGAGGCGGAGCATAAGAAACATCTCAGGCAGGTGCTGCAGGTCCTACAAGATAACAAGTTGTACTTCAACTTGAAAAAGTGTAGCTTTTTAACTGACAGCCTGTTGTTCTTAGGATTTGTTGTAACGTCCACAGGCATTCGGGTGGAATATGAAAAGGTGCGAGCTATTAGGGAATGGCCGATCCCGACAAACATTCATGAGGTGAGGAGTTTTCACGGATTTACGACTTTCTATCGTCGATTTGTGCGAGATTTTAGCACCATAGTCGCGCCTATAACAGATTGCATAAAGAATGGACCGTTTCAATGGACCGATAAAACTGACAAGAGCTTTAACGAGATCAAGCATCGTTTGTCTACAACATCGGTCTTGGTGCTTCCTAATTTCGATAAATTATTTGAGGTCGAGTGTGACGCTTCATACGTCGGAATTGGAGGAGTATTATCACAGGAAGGCAGGCCGGTAGCCTTTTACAGCGAGAAGCTCAGCGAAGCACGAAAGAAGTGGTCAACTTATGAGCTTAAGTTATACGCAGTTGTTCAGGCGCTACGACATTGGCGACATTATTTGATTCAAAGAGAGTTTATTCTTTACACTGACCATCAAACATTAAAGTTTATTAATAGTCAGACTAACGTGAATCGCGTGCATGCTAGATGGGTTGCGTTTTTACAGGAATTTACGTTTGTTCTTAAGCATAAGTCAGGTCAGCAGAATAAGGTGGCTGATGCACTTAGCCGTCGTGCGTCACTACTTGTTACGGTGAGCAATGAGGTGGTCGGCTTTGACTGTCTCAAGGAGCTATATGCCGAGGATGAAGACTTCAAAGATTCTTGGTTGAAGTGCCAAGAAGGTCACCCCAGTGACTTTCATATACAGGATGGTTTTCTCTTCAAAGGGAATCGATTGTGCATTCCCCAAAGTTCTCTAAGGGAGCAGATTATTCAGGAACTATATGGAGGTGGCCTCGGTGGACACCTTGGGCGAGACAAGACGCGAGCTCTTGTGGAAGAGCGGTATTACTGGCTGTCACGCCCCAAACTCGGGAATCAGATTCGTAAGAATCCCGATTACCGAATCTGGTACCGACAGCCTCCGTAGTACCCCATTCTCGGCTCATAGCATTCATATGCCAGATTCCGATCCTGGGATCCTACAAGGAGGATTTTTTTTGTACATATAACTAATAATAAGCATAACCACAAGATTACCCAATTCACAAAGGCAACATCATCATCACATATCCACTAATATAATCGTTTAAGTACAATACTGAAAGGGGAAATACATAAATAAAAATCAAGCCCCAGAAGACCACTGCACGCTCCAAGCTCAGCTCTGCTGCAACCTAACATCACCTGCACGCATCTATCGTGCATAAGCTTATAGAAAGCTTAGAGGGTGGTGTAAGTGTGTGCACAAAGTAAGTGTCAAGTATTCAATACAATGCTACAACCATACAATATCTGAATAAACAAAAACACTGACAAGAGCAAGAATAATCAGAGTAAGCAAAAATACTGACAAAATATAAATCATACGATAACAGAGTAAGCGGAAGTATGGACAAGTATATAAGTCAATCAATATCAGCATACACCATATAGAACAGCTATGCGATAAGGAGTCATAAAGAACCAAGTATCAGATGCCGAGGATGCAATGCAACATGTGATGCGAATGAAATGACCATACTTGGAGTGTGAAGTCGGGATGATAGTACGTAGTATCGTAGGCTACGGGGTCCACCATAAGAGACTTCTATCCAAACCAGTCCCATACCTAAATTTGGATAATCAGACTCAACGTGGTAAACTCCTGATCTCAGGTTAGCCGCGCACCCAACCGAAATCCTTGCCATAACGAAGGTACACAACAATTAGTTGCGCACCATCAGCCCGAGTGGATAGTGAATGAAGGAATGAATGAGCATGCAACTCCTACTCAATAAATCCACATATCA
The DNA here is from genome assembly GCA_037074715.1 of Magnolia kwangsiensis. Lineage (NCBI taxonomy): Eukaryota > Viridiplantae > Streptophyta > Magnoliopsida > Magnoliales > Magnoliaceae > Magnolia > Magnolia kwangsiensis. The sequence goes on from CM073577.1 coordinate 138,516,398, forward strand.
GTACGGTTCCTCTCTGGGAAATCACCGGGGTCTATTACACTCCATACCAGATTGCCGCCCCATCGCGCGCAACAAGGTGAGTGAAAGAGACCTCACTATCCGCCTGCCAATATCGGGCCCAGCTCGTCAATAGCGGACCCATTCCTCGAGCTGGTCAGACTCAGCCTAGCATTGCCCCCTCCTCTCGGGCAGGTAAGGCCACACCCCCTTCCAACCGACCACGACACAGTGGAGAGCGCAGCCATCTGGTAATCGGCACTCAGCGCTCATCTACCCACTCGGTCTAGACGTTGGAGCATCCTCTGGAACCAAGAGGGTTTAGGGACTTTCACCCAGGGATATCTATAGCACCCCATGTAGAACAGATTTTCGGTGTCCCATCTGGCCATCCACGATATGCCTGTGGAGGCTACGACCCTGATGTCGGTAGGGCATACAGTAATCACAGCACATAATGCAAGATGCATGAGTCATACAATCCAGTCATGCGTCAATCCTGCGCAAACCGTGCGCTCATGTGAGACAATCTCCAACTATCAGGGAGTCTCATAACAACCAGTACTATGACATATGCAATGGTCAATCATATCTCATAACAGACATGCAGATGATGTGTATGGGCATGTATCATGATGCTATACAGTCACAAAATCATAATTAGTATCAATAACCGGCATCAACAATCGGTCTCGACAAAGTGGGCATCTAACCAACATTGCTCCCCAAGGAACGGCCCACAAAAGCCTAACATATAGTGGACCCTTAGCCGCACTCAAGGGCCAAATATACAACACCATGGGCCTCACTTAAGAGTTTAATATACATCACGATGGGCCTTTCACATGGGCCTAACATACATCACCATGTGCTCCATCGCCTGGACCTCAAATGCATCATAATGGGCCTCATCACATCGGTCACATATGCATCACATCGGGCCTCAAACACGGGCCGAATGCACATCACCATAGACCTCAAGTATGGGTCGCATATACATCGTATAGGTCTCGATAATCGACCACGATCGGTAATCGGCCATGATAATCAGTCTCAATCAATAATTGGTCAATCGGTCAGGATAATCGGCTTCGATTGCTAATCAGTAATCGGTCGTGATAATCGGCCTCGATCGCTAATCGGCAATCGGTCAGGATAATCGGCTTCGATTGCTAATCAGTAATCGGTCGTGATAATCGGCCTCGATCGCTAATCGGCAATCGGTCAGGATAACCGGCCTCGATCGCTAATCGGCAATCGGTCAGGATAAACAGAATCGGTAAGAATGAGCCTGACAAGGCCTAAGGGAAAGTCACAACGTGGACATTAAATCATCATTGCCCATCAATGTGGACATTTAACCATCATTGTCCATCAAGGTGGACATTTAACCAACATTGCTCCCAAGGAGTAGCCCATATAACGTCAAACATAAGGTGATCCCATAGCCTCACGTAAAGGCCTAATGTACATCGCATTGGGCCTCATACAAAGGATATATATACAACAAGTGGGCCTTGCACATCGGCCTCAAATTCATCACATTGAGTTACAAAGGATATATATCGCATGACCACAACCCATGGGCCCAATGCACATCATAATGGGCCTCATTAAATGGGTTATAAAGTGTCACAATAGCCATACCATATGGGCTAGAAATACATAACAGGTGGGCCTCCAATATCCAACAAGTGGGCCTTGAATATTCATCAGAGGTGGGCCTTGTACCGATAGAAAGTGGTCTACACATCATAACTGGGCTTACCAATGGCCCAGCCAAAGAACGGCTTGGATAACACACACATCACGATGGGTTGCATCATTAGGCCGCACCAATGGGCCTCATATACAACAAGTGGGCCGTATCAATAGGTCGTATCATATGGGTCTCGAATACAACTCGATGGACCACGTCAAAGGTTCATAAATACACAATAGGTGGGCCTTGCACATGGGTTTAATACACATCACATGGGCCGCATCACATCCCAGTGGACTACGACATACAGACCGGAAGTACATCACAATAGGCCTCATTAAATGTGCCGAGAAAACATCATAATGGGCCTTGTCAAATAGGCTAGAAATATATCACAATAGGTCTCGCCCACGGGCCTTGAATACATCACATTGGGCCTCGCCCACAAGCCTCGAATACATCACATTGGGCCTCGCCCATGGGCCTCGAATACATCACATTGGACCGCACGTCCCATGGACAATGTGGAATAAACATACATCGAGGCAGACCCTATATAATCTAGATGGTCAGGATATAACACAAATCATGGTGGAGTCCCCACCGTCCTAACCTGATGGACAGTGTGGATTAAATCAAACATCAAGGTGGACCACGTGTATAGGGTCCACGTCCAACACGTGGATGAGACGACGGACGAAATACTTACATCATGGCCAGTCCCACATACAGATGGACGACATACATACATCAAGGCCCCAGCTGGACAGACAGTGTGAATATACAACGTATGCATTATGATGGGGCCCACTACCCACGCTGGACCGAATGGTGTGGATCAAAACCAATGCATCACCGTAGTGTCCCACCATCTAGAACGGATGGACGGTTGGGATAAAACACTTGCATCTCACATGGGTTCCTCCACAAGGGGGGGGGGGGGGGGGGGTAAAACACGTACATTGAGGTGATCCCACACCACTTGCCAACATGGTACAGTAGCAACAAGCCGCTGGTGTGGGTATACTACCCAATCCGATTCCCAGATGGGTCACCATCAGGACGGACAGTGTGGATTGAATCCACCAGAGGTGGGCCTTGTCAAAATGGATGGACGATGGATATACAATACATAAAATCAAGGTGGGACCCACGGAACTTGCTGACGTCATCACAACAGCCACATGCTGCTACGGCCCACAGAAGTGACATCAACACATCAGCTAGGAGGTGGGGTCCACATAAATCGATGACTTTGATAAAGCACGTGCGCCATGTGGGCCCTTGCCCATGTGGACGGACGGTGTGGATGTAATACATGCCTCGAGATGGGGTCACGGAACTTACCGAAGTCGGCAGCAGCTCAAGTTGTTGGGCCCACTGTCCCATGTACGGTCTGGAAACAACATTACATCATGGTGGACCCCACGAAATTATTAACGTCAGTACATTAGGTATGCATTAGCTGGGTGAAGTACACCAGTCAATCAAAACATTAGCTGATGTGAAGTACACTAACCAATCAAATTTTAGAGAGGTGGGTCCCACGTAGGCCCACCAAATATACAATCTAGTTATATTAATATAATACTTTATATTGACAAAAAAATATAGGTCCAGTCCAGCGTGTCCAGGGTCCAGATGCTGGACGTTTGGATGTAATCCATACAGCAAGGGTGGGGTCCACTAGCCCAGCAGAATTGCTGGATGGAATGGAGAAAACACGTACGTCATGGCTGGGACCCATGGTCCAGCTCATGAATCATGGTGGGGCCTGCTCATCAGCGCACAGCGCAGCAGCGCTGCACGCCCCATGAAACACCTACATAAGTGGGTCCCACGTGGGGCCCACTATAACGTTTACTTTCCATCTGATCCGTTGATAAGGTCTCACGGACCCAGATGAATAAAAAAAAAAAAACAAATTTCATATTGTTCCAAAACTTCTGTGGCCCAGAGACGGTTTTCAATGGTTGACGTTCGATCCTACTATTTCATATGGCGTGGGCCACCTCAGCTCCATATAAGGCTGATTTTTGAGGTGGGGTCATAGTTAAAAGGGGCCCACCATATGTACGGCATGGATGAAAAATACACACTATGGTGGGGCCCACGGCTAGGACCGTGGGTCCCAGGTTGTCCGCCCACCGCCCACAGCTCAGGACGAACAGGCGTCCTCTCTCTCTCTCTCTGCCAGCAGCAGCAGTTGCTGTCGTTTTTTTTTTTTTTTTTTTTTTTTTTGAAAAGTGGTGATTTGAAGTTCTTCATATGTGGGGCCCACATCAACTAAATCCATTCCATTCATTGCACTCCACGACTCAAGATCAACTAAACGAGCCCAATATGCGGCCATGTTCTAGCGTATCGAAACATCGGGGTGAGTTTTAACGGTAAAAAGACTATTCTTCTTTGGTATGGCCCGCCAAATAATCAGGTTCATTTCATTTTTCGGCTCAACGCCTAAAATGAGCTGAAAAATGAAATGGACGGCGTGGATTTGATCTTTACATCAAGGTGAGTCTTACATGAGTGAACCAGCCAAAAGCTTTGAGTATAATATATTTTATTTTATTTATTAGAAATATTTCTCTTTTCTATTAGCTGTTAGTTCACCGAGTCACGCACTCCATATCCAGCGTCAGCGTCCAGCATCCCTGGACGGCATGGATATAACACGAGCATTGTGGTGGTCCCATATGGCACCCTGTGCTTCACATTGAGGTGGGTCCACACGTGTGGGACCCACCATCCTTGGATCAAATGTAAATTTGTGTATTTTCTTCAATTAGGCTCGTTTAAATGGATTGCTACGTGGACCCACTAGGTGGACCACATGGATGTGAAACATATCACAAGGTGGGCCACGATCAAACACAAAAAAAAAGGAAGAGAGAGAATAGAACACCCACCTTTGATCTTCTTAGATTTCTTCTTCCATGAAAGCCTTTTTAAGCTCCAATGGTTGAGATTTAACGGTCGAGATGGATCATGGATGGTGGAGATGGGAGTTAGGAAGTGGGCCATACATGGCCTCTCATGGAGGCTTGGACGATTCTTGCATGGAGAATGAGAGAAATGAGAGAGAGAGAGTGATGGGAGAGAAATAATGGTGAGTGATGTAAGCATGTACTTTGTTGTAAGAAATGTTGACTTTTGGGGAGGGTGGTTGTACTTGGGGATGGGTATGAGTGATGGGAGTGATGTGTACTTGATTGATGTGACCGATGTGATGTGTCGTAGAGATTCCCTCGATATTTGCAACGCGTGGTGTTTTCTCGAACTGAACACGGGCCCACATCTCTTGGCCTGGGTATCGCCTTGGCGCGTGAGACGCGGCATCGGAACCGCGGCGACAGCGCGGTCGCACTGGTGCAAGTCTCATGTCGAACTGACTCAGACCGATAGAATCCGTTTCAGGATTTCGCGCAACGCCGGTTACAGATCGCGAGTCCCCGGAAATCGATCGGAATGACCGCGAAGCCTCAGGAACAGTACGAATTAGGATACGGGTTTTACACTGGCCGCAATTAGTACGTGATGTGGGAAGAGCCGTACAACGTTGTCATATTTGTCAGACCTCCAAGGGACAATCTCAGAATACGGGCCTCTACACCCTGTTACCTGTGCCTGACGGTCCTTGGGAGGATTTATCAATGGACTTCGTGCTTGGTCTTCCACGAATACAACGCGGCATGGATTCGGTGTTCGTAGTGGTCGATCGTTTCTCCAAGATGGCACACTTTATCCCATGCAAGAAGACCCTTGATGCAACGCATGTGGTGAATTTATTCTTCAGGGAGGTCGTACGGCTACACGGGGTCCCTAAGACCATTACTTCTGATCGTGACACGAAGTTCATCAGCCACTTTTGGCGGACTTTGTGGACTCGATTCGATACACGACTTCAATTCAGCAGTGCTTACCACCCACAGACTGATGGGCAGACCGAAGTTGTGAATCGCACTTTGGGAAACCTCCTTCGATGTATTTCAGGAGAGAAACCGAAGCAGTGGGATTTGGCCTTGTCTCAAGCGGAGTTTGCATTCAACAACATGGTGAACCGCTCGACAGGAAAATCTCCGTTCCAGGTTATTTACGGACGAGTACCTCGCCACACACTAGACTTGGTCCCTCTGCCCAAGCTCCCAGGCATGAGTATTGCAGCAGAAAATATGGCAGACAGGATCATGGGTATTCATGCGGAGGTGCAAACTAAGCTACATGCCTCGAACAAAAAGTACAAGGAACAAGTGGATAAGCGTCGTCGACAAAAGGTGTTCGAGGTGGGCGACCAGGTAATGGTCCATTTGCGAAAAGAAAGATTTCCGACCGGGACATACAACAAGCTAAAGAATAAGAAGATTGGACCGGTACCGATCATCCGCAAGATCAATGACAATGCTTATGTTGTTGATCTTCCAGATGACATGGAGATCTCAAGGACTTTCAACGTTGCGGACCTGACCGAGTATCATGAACCAGTGCAGGACGAGAACTCGAGGACGAGTTCTTTTCAAGTGGAGGGGACTGATGTAGAGTGGGTCGCGGACAATTTCATGGCCAAGATGGATCAGAAAAGGCACGGTCGGCGACAGAAGTGATCCGGACCATCGGACCTTAGATCGGGCGTATCTCACAATCCGGAATGAGTTATCCGACGTAAAATATATGATTTTGGGGTAGAACGAGCTACTTTAGCCGACCAACCCCGCTATGCCGGGTTGCGCAGCCCGGATTTGTGAAAAACCCCCTGAACGACGGTCGTTTCCTCATTTTAATTTTATTTTTACTATAAATAGTAAGTTTTAGTTTGAGTATAACTTTTCATCCGTTGGGCTTTAGGAGTTGTGTCCAACATGAAAAGTGCTTAGAATAATTAGGAGAACGGTTTGGTGAAACCAAATAGGACACTTACTATTTTTAGCCGAAAACCTTGCGCACTAGTAGACATCGTGACCGTCTATAAATAGTAAGTTTACTATTTATAGTAAGTTGCGAATTCTAGGAGTTTTAGTTGTAGTATGAGTCTGATTTCTTTCATGTTGCTTGGTTCCCTTATTTAAAGGGGTGTAAACTCATTTTTATTTTTTTTATCAATCAATTTCAAATTTATTAGAATTATTTCTATTTTCCTGCTTTCTTTCCTCGTGGATTCGAGAAGTCTCTGTGAGGAGTCTAGAGAAGCTCCGTGGATTCAGAGTAGTTATCCTTGAGGAAGACGGTGTTCGACCTCATCACGTTCATCCCTGCGTCAAAAGCCCATAAGAGGCTTGTATGTTAAGAACATCAAAGAAAGTGGAATGTTAGAATTAGAAAGGACTCTACACTTGGAAAATGATTCTTTATCATTAACATCCTAGAAACTAACACGCTGTATAGGAGCAACTCATGTGACAACATGGCATATGTGCTTGAGATCCAAGCCTTGTATTAGGTGTTGCTCATAAATCAAGCTTAAAATGTATTTCGTACATACATTTCTTTTTATACACTATAGCTCGTTTTATTTGTGGAAAAGCAAAAAAGAAAAAAAAAAATCCCCAAAAGCATCTAAACAGTGGGCCTAATCCGATGGATGGCTTGGATCACACAAATGTTTGCTACATGTGGCATGAACTTGTATAAAGGAAGTATTTTTGAAAAGACCTGCAACTTACATGCCCATGTCAACACACGTATAGCAACTAGCAAGAGGTTAGTTTGGTGAGAGGCAGGCTCCTCTACAGTCCCTGAAGCATAAGCTTGTGTTGTGTGTCATGTACACTTGAGTGTGTTTGTGGCATCCAAGCTATCCAGCAAGGTTTCCCACAAAAGAAGGATGGATGCCCCAAAATCAGGCTAATCCAACAACCATCAATGTGGGTCACTGTGAAATTCGGGCATTTTGGGTGGTGGTTCATCAATCATCACTTTCTACAGTGTGACCCACATAATTATTGTGGATAGACCGGTTTTTCGGGGTGTCCCACCATCTTGATGGGGTCCTCTTAATGCATCAGTTCAATGGCATACATACAATACAATGGGCCCTACATAGGCAATATTAAGTAGGTGAAAAAAAGGATTAACAAAATTTACACATGGTGAATAAGTGTTTACAAGCATGTGAATAACTAGAACAATGAAGATTATTTTTGTTGAATTAGCTCATTCTACTAAAGTTGCGTGGTGGAGCCTACTGCCGTGTGTGTATGACATCCAACCTGTTCAACAGGATTTCCTTATGATGAAAGTTGAATGCCCTAAAAATCAAGCTGATTTACCCATCAATGTGGGCAGCAACCTAAATTTAGAGGTTCTTAGGCATCCATCATCTCCATGGAGTTCACCCATATTGCTTGGCATATATGCAATACAGTGTCCCCACATAGGCAATAGTGTACAAGTATGTGAAAATGCAGAAGAACAAATTTATAGGTTTGGAGCTATTTACAAGTGAATTACCTGAAGAATAAGCCTGAATATCAAGGATATTTATTATCATGTAAAAGTTCATCCATTTACTTACAGGCATTAGCTTTCAGTTTCATCCATTTGGAATTAGTGCCTCCATCTCACTACGAACACATGGCCCATACTGATGGAACAAAACAGCTGACTACATATTTGGGACAATGGACAACGCATGGCCAAAAGATGCAATTTTTGGATGATTCTAGCCTTTGTATTTTATGCAGACAAATGCACACTAAAAGATAAAAATAAGCAACAACTAGCATTAAATGTGGAAAAGACGCATTTATTAGATATTTAAGATAGTATGGTCATAGGAAACTTGGTTAGGGATCAATTAGTGGCTGAGCGCACACAATGCCTGGTTTGGAGCGTAATAAGAAAGAGAAGGAAAAAAAACTGCCTACCTATTATAAAATTTACATTCCAGTAAATCTTTTTCAAAAAGGTTTTCAATAAGCTATCACATTAATTTTAAGTAATTATCATTAGGCCCCAAGGTCAACCTAAGCCAAACCTGTTTACTTAACTGGGCAATGTTTTCTAAGCTGAGCCCAACCCAAAACCAGAAAAAAGTTCAAACTGAGCCTGTCTTTGAAGGAGGTTGGGTTGATCCACCCTGAGTCAACCTGACTCATCACTAACCCTAATACGGGCAGATTTCCAATTCAAACTGCCACAAAGGCATCAGGACTCTGCTGTTTCCACCCCAGATATTGAACCAAATATTCGGATTCTATTTGCTCAACTGTACGAACTCTTGCTTTGCTCAACTGTTTGAACTCTCGCTTGCACCACATATTTTCGAATTAATTCAGAAATAATATCCAAAAAAATTTCTAAAGCACCTACAAATACATAGTTAAGAATAACTAAATCACTTAGGGCAAGAAGCTTCCAAGGCCGTACCAGAGCTGGCCTTTGCTTATTCAAAATCATGAGCTTTTTAAAACTGAGAGGGCTTCCTTTGTGGTGGCAGATATAACAGCATCCGAAGCATCGGCAAGTAGTAATATTTCCCTGTGATACAAAAACAAAGAGATTTTTTGAGTTCTTTGGAAACTAAGCTTGTGTGTACATTGAAACCCCTGCAAATGTGGTACCTATCATGTAGATGCCCTGGCCCAACAAAAAATCATGCGGATTCAGCCATCAGGTGGGTCATTGTCGGAAACAAAACCAGACAGTTAAACTGTCATTTTTAGCTGTCCATTTGTTTCAAAGGCTTCACCCGTTCATGAGCTGAATGCCTATAGACTGCTCAGTGTCCCACGTGTGTTATGTCGCGGAGGGGTATGCAGAGGCCGTGAAATACATGCATGTGGTACAGCAAATTCTAGCCAGGGATATCGGTGGCTAAATGACTTTATGGGCAACTCTAGCAATTTCCTTGGCAAATCCAATTGATACAAACTTGTTTTCAGTGTCGATTACTAGAAGAGACATCCCTGTTTTGTATATTTTCCCAGCAACATCTAGAATCTCATCCTTGAGAGCCCAAAAAAAATAAAAAATAAAAATCAAATGAGCTTACCAGATAAGAAGATTAGTGTACTGCCTCATGAGGAAATAAATAGGGATATGTATTGACGCAGGGGAGGATGTGAGGTCGAGCACCGTCTTTCTCAAGAGGATAAATATTTTGAATCCACGGAACTTCTCTGGACTCCTCACAGAGACTTCTCGAATTCATGAGGAAAGAAAGTAAGAAATAGAAATAAATTCTAATAAATTCGAAATTGATTAATGAATAAATAAAAACAAGTTCACAACTCTTTAAATAAGGGTACCAAGCAATAGGAAAGAAATCAAAATCGAACTACAACTAAAACTCTTAGAATCCGTGACTTACTATAAATAGTAAACTTACTATTTATAGACAGTCGTGATGTCTACTAGTGCATAAGGCTTTTGGCCAAAAATAGTAAATGTCCTATTTGGCTTCACCAAACCATTATCCTAATTATTCTAAGCTCTTTTCACGTTGGGCGCAACTCTTAAAGCCTGACGGATGAAGAGTTATAATCAAACTAAAACTTACTATTTATAGTAAAAACGAAATTAAAATGGAGAAACGACCGTCAATCCAAGGGTATTTTGGAAATCCGGGCTGTGCAACCCAGCGTAGCAGGGTTGTTTGGGTAAAATAGCTTGTTATACCTCAAAATCATATATTTTACGTTAGATGACTCATTTCAGATTGTGAGTTACGCCCGATTTAAGGTCCTATTGTACGGATCGCTTCTGTCATCGATTGGGCCTTTTTTGATCCATCTTGGCCATGAAATTGTCTGCCACCCGCTATGTATCATGTATGACCAATAAATAAATAAATAAGGGAGGTATATGACAATATTCAACCAAAATTATCTACAGTAAATTGTTAAGGGACCATCCCAGATGCCCCATAAAAAAGAACAAAAATAAAATAAAATCTCCCGGTTAGGGGAATCCTAATCCTTCAATTGATATCCAGAAAACAGATGGCTGGAAAAGAAAATACAACGAAGAGGCCTGTAAAAAACTCCAATGCGAGGATATTTGCAAGGGAAATTCATTGCATGGCCCATAAAATAAATGATTTGGATCACCAAAACATAGGCCTCACTTGTACAAACTGAAACCCAAGCAGAAGATGGATATGTTTAAGACAGGCATCACATAGTATCTTGTAGATGGAGATGTCGACTACAGAGCAGGAAGTTCATTGTTTTTCAAAGCTGACCTGCTTCTAAAACAATAACAGATCATGAACGAACAGCGCATTTCAAACAGATCATGGTCTTGCACTGATTCGATGGCCCAGCTAACTGACTCAGATTCAAAAAAAAAAAAAAAACTGACTCAGATTCCATTCAGTTGTCCGAGGACTACCTTCCTTTATCCACACCGTCCATGCATTTTTCATTGTCACTTTAGGTTGGGTACTTCCCTGCCCGTCCCTAGATAGGGACAGGCTAGGACTTTGAGAGCCATTGTGACGTACGGATTATATCCACACCGTCCATGCATTATTCCGGGTCACTTTAGATTGGGGCCGCAAAAATGAGGCACATCCAAGTTAAGGTGGGCCACACCACGGTAAGCAGCGTGTTAATGAAATCTACCGTTAAAACCTTCTTAGGGCCCATCATGATGTTTATTTTTCATCCAATCTGTTCATAGCGTCATAGAGACTTGGAGGAAGGTAAAACACAATAAGCGTTTAATCCTCATTTCGTGGTCCACTTGAGCATTGGATCTGCCTAATAAATTTATTTTTTTTGGGGACTAAAATTACATGGAGAAATGCATGGACGGAATCCATACATTTCAGTTTCTATCAGAGCTCTGTCCTGTCCCTATCTCGGGTGGGGTAAGTACCGAATCCTCGCCCAAAGATCGATGACTTAGATACCTGAGAAAAACTGCATTAATTTAGCTCTGTTCATTATAGACCGTCCATGGAGAGACCCACGGGTTCTTTTTTAATAATCTGTTTGGCTGTCAGCATTTTTTTAAACCAGTATTTTTTTATTTATCAATTCTGACTAATGGAGCCCACTTTTATCTGATCCATACCATTGGTATCTTGTGACTCAGCTTGGATGGAGTGAAATACAAAATAAAATTCAAATATGGAATGATCTCAAAGGACATTCTTAGGACTTCTTAAATTGAATGTGGACGGTTCGTGTTTTTCTCTTCTAAACAGTTTAACATTTAGCCAAAATTTGAAAGCTTCAGATTGTTATATCGAGATTATATTTTATTATTAATCTAATAAAAGAGGACTGGACTACAACAGATTAATGGTCTGGATTAGAAATCTACGGTTCTCTTATTAGAAAAAAAATAAAAGAGGACTGGACTACAACAGATTAATGGTCTGGATTAGAAATCTACGGTTCTCTTATTAGAAAAAAAATAGCGCGTGTATACTGTCCAAAGACGCCAAGTATTATATATTTCTTTTTTGAAAAGAGCGGGGGGTTTTACTAACATGCGCCAGAGGGGGACCCGCTAACCTGCGTGCGGAGCACGCTGTCACCGCGTTTAAGTCGAAAAGAAAATAAGGTAGTCCGCTGGAACACCAAATTTGTTGGTCCTCCGTGCTCCCTGCTTCTGTTGGTTCTGTATGATGCGTGGCCGCGTATTTGCACAGTAAATACCCTTTATTTTCTAACATGTGGGGCTCTTTTCTGAAAATCTAGACCGTTGGTGTGTTTTTATATATTCTGGATGGACTATGAATTAAAAAGGTACTCGATGGAATAATCTTAGCCTTTCGATTTCTGGCCTATAAATTGACGGCTAGTCCAGATTCAACATGAAAATGTCCTAATATTGGCCGGTGGGATCATCCAATGCGGGAGATTTTAGGGAATTCTACATCCACGGTGGAGACTTGTATCTTTTGTTTTCCTGGACCTCTGGTTAATTCATCAAGTGGATCAAGTTCAATCGACGGCTAGAAAAATTCACCAATTTCCCACATTCAACTGACACACGTGGCCCACCTGATGAGTGCACCAGGTTGATTCTTGGGACAGGAAACAAAAACATGATTCACCCACATGCTGGATGGATTGGACCTTATACTTGCCACGTCGGCATGTGTGGCTTCAAGTGGACCAAAGGCACTGTATTGTGCACATGCGTAGAATTAGCAATGCCTCAGGTGTATATTCTTTGGATAGAATATGGGCTGCACTGGCCCCACCCAGCCCACTTCTATCGGGTCTACGATGATCCCTGATAGAACCGGGGAGCGGATTAGGTGCGTCCCCCGCCTCACCAATGACGGTGCAGACCTGACTGTGGGGCCCATCATGATGTATTTACTGTATATCCATGCCGTCCATCTGTTTTTACAGCTCATTTTAGGGCATGGACCCAAAAATTAAGCAGATTCAAATGTATCGCTGACACACCATAGGAAATGGTGGTGAGTGAACGATCACTGTTAAAAAATTTCCTAGGGCCCGCCTTAATGTTTCTGTAATGTTTATTTTCCATCCAACCTGTTGATAAGGTCACACGAACCTTAATGAAAGAATAAATAAAAAATAAATAAAACTTTTGTGGGCCACAAGAAGTTTTTAACCGCCAATCACCACTTGTATGGTCCGCCTTAGAATTTTTTAGCTCAACCTCCTGAAATGAGCTACCAAAATGGATGGATGTAGAATACATTCATCAAGGTCGGCCTCATGTGCAGGCCGCACCATGTTGGGTGCGGATGGCCCGCACTTAATCCGCTTCCTTAGAACCGGTAAGTATGCACGGCGCGCACGACCCAACTTTAAGATCGATCCGTTGATCATGTGGACGGTGGATCCAGCCCGGATCAACTGGGGCCGGGCTGTTCTGGGCTTGAACACGTGTCCCTAGATCATTGGCTCAAGTTAATCACGCTTTGGGCTTGTCGGTCCAGCCCATTTACCAACCTACGCTGGATAGAAATGAGGGAATACTGATCACATACAACGTTGTACCTGAGGGATGTACTAACAAGCTAAAAACCAAGAAAAACACGTTGTATATGAAGTTTTTCATACAACACCTATTTAATGATAACAGATCAATTATGTAGAAATTCTGAGCCGTTCAAAATATATTACATAATGTAGAAATAGAGAATTATTATCTTGGCCACAATCATAAACTGATTCTGCCCATTGGTTGTCCATTGATTTAAACGTTTAGCTCACCTTGTAAATTTACGGTCCTGATTGTTTCATCGGTCTGTATTCATCATTTTCACGGCCCGGATTTTTAACAAAGGCAACACTTGTGGGAAAAAAGCGTTGTATATGAAAGTTCTCATACTGTAGTCTGTACGAACTAGGAGGGCCTAAATAGTTTGGTGATCCGGCGGATTAACACACGGACTTCTTTAATTGGAATTTCAGTATATGTTGAATTTTATCTGCCCGCACGCATCTACATGCGCTAAAATAAAATTCTATCTCACGTGCTAAATTACATACTTGTACAAGATCCAGGCCATTATAAATGTAGATCCCAATAGGATGGACCATATATCGAAATCTGACAATCTAATATTATGTTATCTTTGCATCTTTGTTTAATTAGAACCGTTGGTTACGCTTTATTTCTGTACAATATTTTCATGCAAGCGTGTCTATTCTGATGATTTGACCAGAACTTTTGGTCAGTGATAATTTCACCATGGGCATCACTTGATGAATGGTCAGATCTTATACTCATTAGCCAGTTTGAAAAGTAGGGGCACTTTCGTTTTTGGCGCTTGCAAATGGAAATCAGCAAGTAGATTCCTTATTAGTGGGCTCTGATTCTAAATGGGCACTGTCGGTTGTCCTTTTCTAACCGTCCAATCTTTTGTACAAAAGGGGCCCACTGAGTGGACCGACCATATTTCTTCTCGCGTTTAGTTACATTTTCAGAATTTTTGTGTTAGTGATAGGTTCAATTGGTGGGTCGGATTATATATTACTTAAAAGAGGATCATTTGGTAGGACAAATCATAGAGGAAGTTACGATGGGACGTCTGTGTGGGGCCCACTAGTATTTATATGCCATTCAATCCATTCATGTAATGTTCCTCAATAGTATGAAAGGATTACCCAAAAATCACGTATTTCAAAACTCAGGTGGGCCACAACAAGAGATTTTGAAGCTTTATTTATTTAATAACTTTAAACTGTGGACTGTTAAATCGACTTAATTTTTCAGATAAGGCCAGACAAGGGGTGGTGTAGCTGATGGACGGTATGAATTTCATGTACTTTATATCTTCCAAGTTGAATTTTTTAATATTAAATACGGACCATCGATAGTAAGTCCCATTGGGTTAACGGTCTGGATCACTAAACTACTTTTCTAAATCTAAGAAAATGCGGACTTAGCGATATGATACTTGAGATAATGTTGCCTATCCTTGGAGACAATGGTCCATGAAGGTGGGCCCATCAGATTAACCGTCTGGATTACCGAAGTTTCTCTCTAGCAAGTAAAAAGTGAGGGAACGAGGGTAATATCTAATTGGACAACCATGCGTTGCGGACGGTCCAAACCATTTATCCCATTGAAATTGGACGGTTGTTCTTTTTTTATCTACTTTGTGTTGACCATTCATTTTTTGTATTCAACAATCGGACGGGTCCCATAGTCCGATCATCCTAATCTTTTTATATAGTCCAGGGAACAATGGTCCTGATTACCATGTGGTACATACACCGCAGAGATGTTTTGAACGGCTCTTAATAATTCATGTTGAATTCTCACAGAAAGGTTAGACCCTCTCAGGGGGAGAATTGATGGGCAGTAAGATTGATGCGGCCCGGAATCGTCTACAAGATTATAAAACCTCATGTAGGCACGGTGTGAAAACCCCTAGCTCTGTGGATCCCACCATGATGTATATGTCAAATCGACTCCGTTCATCAGGTGAGGTCCCGTATTTTCATTGCATGCACAAAAGATCAGGCCTGTAACAATTTCAAGTGGGCCACACAGATGGAAATATACACACCATGGTAACCCCGAGGCGTGGCCCACCTACGTTTTGGATCCAGATGACTTTTGTATTCTCTCTTCGGTCACTTGATGAACGGGTTTTGGTTGGCGTCCCATCACATTGTTGTCTGTGGTATGGCCCATCTAAGTTGATGATCTGGCTGCTTTTTGGCCGCAGAACTTACCATCGAGGAGATTACCTGATGGACGGAGCGGATTCCACACAAACAACATGGTGGGCCACATAGAGCTCGAGTGTTTTACACGCTGAGGAGAACAGGTGTTGGATTGGAGTTGTGACGTACTAGTCGCCATCAATTGATGGGAAACGGATTGGCTACTCCCTGACACCAGCCAATGGCTGATGGTCGGTGCTCTGTGGGCCCACCATGATGTATGTGTTTTATCCATGCCGTCCATCTATTTTTACAGATCATTTTCTAAAATGAGACCAAAAATGAGATATATCCCGATCTCAATTGGACCACATTACAGGAAACAGTGTTTAATGAGCGTCGACCATTAAAAATAGTTTGGGGGCTATAAAAGTATTGGATCAAGCTGATTTTTGTTTTTTTCCTTCATCTGGGCCTGTATGACCTAATCAACAGATTAGATGTCAAACAAACAGTACAGTGGGCCTTAGGATGATATTAATGGTGGATATCCAATCACTATTGTTTTCATGTGGTGTGGTCCACCTGAGGTTATATATCTCTCATTTTTGGGATCAAGCTCTAAAATGATCTTTTAAAATGGATGAAACACATACATTATGGTGTGGCCCACAGATCACCGCGACCACCAGCCCCGGGCCTGGTGTCAGGAGTAGCAGCCGATCCGTTTCCCAATTGATGAGATGAAAACCTGACAATGGGGAGCGTGGTACTTCATACGCATGCACCTCAAGGTTGTGCAACTGCCATGTACACAAGTTTAAATTAAAACCGTCCAAATCGTGGCACACACGTTGAATGTGTCAGAAATCCATTCGTTCACAGAAATGAACTTCTAGATAGCAGATATGGACCAGCTAGGAGGTTGGGCCCCACAAACGGTCAAGACAAACCTTGGAAATGGGGCAGTTTGGTATTTCGTCCATACAAAAGTTATGCCGCAGTGGACTTTTTAATCACATAATTATGGGGAAGGGAAGACTACTTTCTGCTGCATTTTTCAAGAATAAGGACGCATCCACGGCTGCCATGCCGTATATGCAAGGCGATAGGCCATCCAATTGTGTACGGAGCATAAGAAACATACACCTGGTACATAGCTCAAGTGGTAGACCGAGTGAAAGATACTTCGTCTCAACGCTGAGGTCTCGGTATCATCCCTAGTGAGGGTGGCTAGATGGGGCCATTCATCATTAGGGAGCACCTTTAATGTGGACAGTTCATTGGATAGAGCCCACCTTTGATGTTAATCATCGGTTATGTGAGGCCAAATGTTATTATCCATCATGTAGAGCCCATCTTCAATATCCACTACCCATCATGTGGAGCTTACCTTTGATGTGGATTGTCCATCATGCGGGCCTACCTCCAATGTGGGCCATCCATCGTCCAAGACCTGCTCTGGATATGGGCCACTCATCATTTGGCCAACTTTTGATGTGAACTGCCCATTGTGTGGGCCCACTTTGATGAAGATCATCTAATTGCCCATCATGTGGAGCCCTCCTTCAATGTGGGTTGCCTATCATGCGGCGCTCACCTTCGAGGTGAGCCATTCATCATTAAGGGTGGACCTTTGATGTGTATTGTTCATTACATGAGGCCCACCATATCATCTTTCCGTTTGGTAGATTTTCCAATCTCATGAGCTTAAAAAGGGATCATGACTGAGAGCATGTTTCCTAAAAAAGTTTTCAAAGTTGTTACGTTACCCATAAAAATGATGAAAATAAGTTACTCTTGAAAGTTGAGAAGCAATAAAAAAATAACATATAAAAATAAGTTACTTTTTCTAAAAAGTTATTTATTTAGGTTCAATAACCAAATTTATTAACTTACACAAGGAGAAAAAAAAACGCTACTTAATAAGAAGCTTTTTAGAACATGGTCAGGATTAAAAAGACAAGGCAGGTGACTTTCGAACCCCAGGCGAGCTCCACCTTTAACCAACAAAGTAACGACGACTCCAGCAAACCAGCCCGGCAAAACATTGAGCTGAGTCGAGTTTCTAAGCTTTTGAACTATGATTAAAGCACAACACTAATGTTTGTAAACTCAACATCATACAAAAAAGGAAAAAATAAAATAAATAAATAAATAATAAAATAAAAAAGAAGAAGAAGAAGAAGAAGAAGAAGAAGAAGCAAGTTCTTTTCAAGACACCAAAGTGAATGAATTCAACCAGTGATTGAAAAGCTAATTACTAGATTACAACACGAAGCATGCCCCACAATGGAAAGGTATCAAGTTCAGCAACAGCACTTGAGAATTGCCAGTACATCAGCAGTGAAGCCTGGTGACTTGCAACACCCTCTCGAAGAAAATTGCACACATGCTCATGCTGAATATCAGATCCTCCCTCATCCACTCAGGGGCCAGCCTCTCAAACGTCCCAAGCGAGAGAACATGATACAGCAACTCTGGCTCCTCCCCAACTCCATTTTTCACCCACATTAAGCTGAAAGAATAGCCTGCAACCAAATCACACGTATCAATATCGTCTCTAATTTCTAATGCCATGTTCGATATCCATGTGTATGCTAATAGATGTTGGAAAGTTGGTTGCTTAAATTTGCTATGCACGATATTCATATTTGCCGTATAGTGGACCTTCGATTTCAGTGATTTCTGCACAGGTTTTTGTTATGAGTAATTATAGTATTGCAAGATTCCATACATAAAGGACCCATGTTTCAGTGATCGAAATCGTCAAACTGATGGGCCATACTGTGGATTGGGGACGTCAGCAAAACCTCCCAGATCGGAAGATCCTAGTGCAAGCTTTGCTTTCACTATGATCTGGCCTTGTCTGCTCTCTTTGCTTATTTGAAGCTGTACTGCTGTTGCCATGGGTTCTCAAGTCCCAGCCACCAAGTTTCAGATCACTTTGTGTTGTCACATCCCTTCCCCGCATGCACATGACCGTAATAGACTGATGTTGGACATAGAACTTCACGGTCCTCTCATACAGTCATTCTAATAGACATTCTAGTCAAATTCAAGTTAAACAGGCATTCACGTAACCATACACTAATATTTAACAGGTGGAATTTAATACCATTGAGCAAAACTAAAAGAGAATTTCTAACCCACTTTCACCTTTACATGGAGCAAATGTACATTACATACCAACCTGGCATGTGTAAGACATCTACTCAGTGCCTAAGGTGGCCCCTGCATGAGGATGACCTGACATGAAAATTGGGGTCCACAGTTCACTAATTAGGCAGGTTACTAGTAGCAAAGAAAATGGACAGTTACAATCAGAATTTGCTAATGGTCTACATTCAACAGAGCTAAGGATATCAAGATGGATGAATGGGAAGACAAGGATAGAACTAGAAATGGATATTGAAGAGTAGCACCAGTAGATAACAAGATGGGGGAAAGTAGACTTGGATGGTTTAGTCATGTGCAACAGAGACGAAGAACTACACAAGTTAGGAGTGAATTGG
Source organism: Magnolia kwangsiensis (assembly GCA_037074715.1). NCBI lineage: Eukaryota > Viridiplantae > Streptophyta > Magnoliopsida > Magnoliales > Magnoliaceae > Magnolia > Magnolia kwangsiensis. Next base: position 138,535,663 of record CM073577.1, read on the forward strand.
TTCAAGTTGAAGGTTGGGCAAGGGAAGGGCCCAAAAGGACATGGGTAGAGGTAGAAAGAAAAAGACATAACGACTTATGGTGTTTAACTGAGGATATGGTCCTTGATAGAGTTGAATGGGGGAACAGGATTCATGTAGCCAGCCCCCAATTAGTTGGGATAAGGCTTAAATGATGATGATGATGTCTCCTCGATGATGGGTGGCCTAGCCTGATCTTTGTGTCATTTAATTTTCATGGTGGGTGCCACCTAATGCACTGCTCAGATCAACGTACCTGCCAGGTTGGAATGTAGTGTTCTTTGGGAGTAACAAGCCTCAAACTGCATAGTATCCGCCATAAACGTTTTACTGGTTATGAAGTTAACAATCTGTCAAAACTAAAAGAACTGAGAATGCCATTTGGGACTGGAGGGTTACCACTCGATTGGTGGAGTACAGAAACACATAGTCCTTCTATTTGATTAACCGTGGAAAACTTCATGCCAACTAAACGCTCCACAAGCATTTGGAAGTGGCAATCGGCATGGCAAACGTCATTTAAACCATCTCCTAGAAAATTTGGCAGAATCATCACAGTTAAACGTTTGCCAGAGAGTCAAAGTAAAAGGTAGAGATTTATATGCTTGAGACATACCTGAACTGGCCATGGTTCTTCTACAGCTGCATGGCTGAAAATTAAAAAACCAGGGTCAAAGTAAAGACCAGAAGGTCACAAAAATTTACTACTAAGAGGTTTGGTGCATTCCCCATCTGTGGAGAGATGGCAAGAAAATCCACGTGAGGGCAGATTGAAGAGGTGATTCACAACATTGCACGTGTGAAATGCAGAGCGTGTTCATGGTGAACCCTGCCTGATGGATGGCCCAAAAATCACACAGGTGTGCCACCTCTGCATTTCTGACATGATTCTTCTCTTAAATCTGGCTTCACATAACATCTGCTAAGGGTGGCAATGGGCAGGTCGCCCAGCCTGACAGGGCCAACCCAGCTTTGGACTGGGCTTGGAGCTATTAGCTTGGCCAATGGCCAGGTTTGGGCCTACCATGCATGGTCCAATCAATTCGGTCCAGGTTTTGGCTCAAGTCAATTTAGCCCAACCTGGCCCATCCCAACCCGACTTCATATGTGCACGTGATATACTTGTATCCTACAAAGATGACATTCCCATCCTCAATTAAGCAACCCATGACTCTTGAATGTAGGCTGTTGGTTTCATTCATGCATCTATTTCTTTCTGCATGTATGACACACTTGATCAATGGACAGATTAGGAAGTGGTGAAGATGATTTTTATCAATTTTTGGGTCGGGCTGATTCGATCCCAGGCCTAACCAATTATTTCATATTCAGGCTCCAGGACTACAGTGCTAGGTCCATTCCGGCCTCGGGGCTTGGGCCTTAAGTATGAGGCTGAGCTCAGGCCTAGCCTGACCCGGCCCAAACAGGGCCCTACTCCTAAGCATTTTTCACAAATAATTCAGCCACATTCCCTGTGTATAAATTTCAAAAGGGTAAACCATGGTGATTGTTTTTTTCTCCTTTTTTTTTCATCTTTTTTTTTTTTGAAAGGCTTAAACCATGGTGATAGTTAACCACCATTTTAAAAGAGGTATTAAACAATGCTCATGTCAAAAGGTTGTACAGGGCCATTCAGGTTTTTCGGTCCCTAGTATGTCCAAGTGGGGGCAAGTGGGCCCATGTTCAGTAATCCAAACAGTTTATGCTATGGGATTCACTTTCTATATGTGTGAAAAGTCCTTCAAAGTAGTCCTAACCCTCCCATTGGTGGCCTACACATATTTGGTTGAGACCAGAGAGAGAGGACAACAACCATTGACATCCAACCAAGAAAAAAGGTGAAACATGCTGCCATCATGTAATCTGGGGGACATTTTGTACATGGGCCATCCACCATAAGACCTATCATATCAATTATTTGGATCCTTGAACTATATGCCCCACTTGTACAAGCTGAAAACCTGACAGTTCTGACCTGTTGGCACATGCCCTGTGTAATACCTTAATTAAAAATGTAGTAAAAATCCACCTCACATGTGGCATGCTGGAGATCCGTACTGTCCAAAACTGCTGGCCTCATTGTTGGTAGAGTATATAGCCCAACTGACACACTGACTGGACATTTTAAAAATATGATCACAAGCATTCGCGTACCATTTTATTTTTATCCATCCCATCCAATAAATACTAGATGGTTATGATAGTCCACTTAGCAATTTTCAGGCTCTGTTCCATCCACAATGAGTCCCTCTATTTGGACAATTACCCGTATGCCATATGTGCAGCAGATGAGTCACCACCATTTTTGCTGGTGAACAAACATAGGAGTTCAGACCCATGAAAAATAATACCTGCTGACTGTTTCGAAGAGCATCGTTGTAGGGCATGCCTTTACCCAGACCTCTTTCTGGTTCTTTTACCATGACATGCTCCTCTTGACTACCGGCATTTGGAATAACCATAACTTTAGCAGATAGCTTAGCCCGCTGGGGCAGTTCAAATCAGCAGAACAGGTTATTCCAGGCAGTAGCTAACCTCCCTATTATCTCTCGTGGGGAGCTGGTCTAGACAGGGCAGGCCTCGGAGCGGTTCGTTTTTTTTAGCTTTTTGCAGTTTTTTTTTTCCTTGATATGATAGGAGGCCCCTTGTGGCGGGCTTCCCGAATGTGAATGCATTGTATAGCCAAGGATCTTGGCCCCTTTTATGGCCGAGCTTCCAGATTAGGTTGTAAGCAAGGTATTCTGTATCTGTATCGGTTGGTGTAACGGTACCTTCCGACACCGATACAGATACAGGGACGTAACGGACTGTAATGGTGCAAAAAAATAAATTTTGTCAAAAAAAAATATGAATTAAATTCGAAATATTCTAAGCATTCCAAAAATGCATTCATTTATAAATTGAAACATGTTTATGGTGGTGTAACGGTCCACACTTTGGTGAGAAGTTATATCGGAATGTCTGATGAATTTATGAACTAGACAACTTGGATTTGACTGCAAAACTCATATATTTAATTTTCGAACTATCTACTATCAATGATAGATATATTGGAATAAACGTAATATGAAAATATCTTATATGTGTTGGCATTTGCAATTATTTTTCATAATTCATAAAAAATATAAATGATAATAACAATCTGTAAAATGAACATTAATATGTTCTACTATGATTAACACATCATATTATACCATTAAAACATCAAAACATTCAATAAAAAATAATTTTTTGGATTTTTTTTTAAAAAGGCCGAAAATAGTGTGTAAATAGAAAAAAATTATAAAAAAATATAAAATGATAACAACAATCTATAAAATGGACATTAATATCTTCTATTATGATTAACACATCATATTCTACCATTAAAAGAGCAAAACATTGAATAAAAAGCATAAATACTTATTTTTGAGGAATTTTTGAAAAATGGTCCACAGAGCTTCGAATTAAGAAAATCCTTAATATAAGTTGTTTTTATTTGTAATATCAAGCTAAAAGTGATTGAAAATAGCAATAGAATGATTTAGAAAGAGTTTAGAAGAAAGAGTTTCAAAAAAAGTGAAAAAACATACTGTAAAAAGGAAAAAAAAAAAAAAGAGACCAATTTTTTACCATTATACCCCGTAACAGCTACAGAATCGGGGGGTGGGTGGGTGGGTAACCGTTATGGCCCCATATCACGTAACGGCCATGGCCGTTACCAATACGTATCGGCCAATACGCCCGTATCGTAACAGATACGGGACACCTTGGTTGTAAGCCTCTTTTGTCATCAATGAATTTTGTTTCTTCAAAAAAAAATAAAAATAAAAAATAAAAAATGAAGGATCGTAAGAAAGGAAACTCCAATCCGTGTATAATGGACTATCTAAGAAACATCTCAATTTAGAGGGATGTGTTGAAATAAGTAGTGTATCTTCTAGACAGCTTGTACTCCACATACCAGGTAGAGAGAAGGGAGCATGCTACTGTGCATACAATCCTCAATCTGGATACCAGCCACCACGATAACCTTAGAAAGGACTAGGGTCATGATGCCACATCAGCCTCATTATCCATATCAGTCCCACTATCATGGGTCTAGTTATTGCAATCACATTGAAGATCCGATGAAACATATTCGTAGATATCTCAGACTTCTCCTACAAGCCGGATCAGGTGTCATGTGATGCAGGACAATTAACCACTTGCTCTAAAAGCTTGAACTGTTAGAGTATTGCGAATTAATCTCTTTATCTCATAGTTCAAGCCCCACATCTCATGGGTTAGGACCTCGGCCGAACCCCCCTTGTGGGCCATAAATTACATGGACCGCCCACTCCCCGCATCCCACAAGCTACCCCACTCGAGCCCAGTGTAAAATGCGCATTAATCACCCCCAGTATGGAGGCTTGAACAGGAGACTTCCCCCGTGGGCCCTAAATCACATAAGTCACCCACCCCAAGTGTGTTCCCGCATCTCACAGGCCACTTCACTCGAGCCCAGTGTGAAAATGCCCGTGCATTAATCACCCCCAGTGAGGAGTCTCGAACACAAGATCTCCCGCTTTGATACCAATTTGATGCAAAATAATTAATCACTAGCTCTAAAAGCTCAAACTGTTAGAGTATGATGAATTAATCTCTCTATCTCATAGCCCAGGCCCCACATCTCATGGGTTAGGACTTCAGCTGAACCTCCCTCGTGGGCCCCAAATCACATGGGCCGCCCACCACGAGTGTGTCTCCGCATCCCACAAGCTACCTCACTCGAGTCCGGTGTGAAATGCACATCAATCACCCTTGGTGAGGAGTCTTGAACACAAGATATCCCTCGTGGGCCCCAAATCACATGGGTCACCCACCCCGAATGTGTCCCCGCATCCCATAGGCGACCCCACTTGAACCCAGTGTGAAAATACCCCTGCTGTAACACCCTGAAAATCGGGGGTCGTGTATTAACTCAACTCCCGAGTTCCAGACCGTCACTTATGCAACAAAAATGGTTATGATTCAATGTTGTCTGATTTAAAGCATTCACATGAGTAAAAGTATACCAAAACTGCAATTCATACTTCAGATCCAGTGATAAAAGCAAGCGGAAGACTAAACAATATATATATCACTGTATGGAAAAACAAAGTAATCTCGACTGTCTCCAAAGTATGACTACATCTCTGAGTCTCATATACATGTAAATAGACAAAAGAATAAGTTCCAAAATAGTCCCACTGAAGTCCCCCTCGATCCAGGTCACCTACGGGAAGCCGTCGTGATACTGCATATACGAGAACTCATCCTGGTCCTCGTCAATCTCCGGCTCCACCTCCTGGATCTCGACGTCACCTGCAACTACAACAGGGTCTGGTGGGTGTTGCAAACACCATCCCGTAACGTGGGAATGAGTGATCAACTCAGTGGAATCATAGAGCAAAGATTAGCATGTTCACAATTCAATCACGCGATAATAGTAAAGCAGTAAATCAGACAATTCTAATACTGTTGTTAATGCAAGATGATATGACGTGATGTATGCCCTCACCGACGATCACCCTCATGCGGCAACATCTTACGACCGCGGCATGCCACACTCCCTAGAGTACTCTACATCTTCCAGGCACATGCAATGCTATGGTGATATGATTACCAAGTTGTTATTAGTCCATTCAAACAACAAGATTGGAAAACTAAGGTATTTCCCTTGTATCAATCCCAACACGGATCCTGTCTAGGGTCGTCACTCCTAGTAATCTCATACGATGTACATTTCGTAGGTCACTGCAAGGGCTGCCAGGGCTGTTGCTCGCACTCGTTGCACCGCTCCCCCATCACCTTATCAATACAGGCCTACTGTATTCTACTGCACGGAAGGGTCGTCGCCTCCCGTGAACTCAGAATACGCTCGCGGTCACTACAAAGGGCTCGTCGCCTGATCAGTGTAGGCCGACAGCTAGAATATAGTGTCCCATACCACCATAATCTGCTCACGAGTCAAGGTGCTCACTGGTCACTACGGGGAGGTTTGTGGCCCCAGCGTAGGCCGACAGCTCGACCACGGTGTCCCATACCACCATGCTCGGCTCATGAGTCTTCGTGGATCAAGGTACCACGGTTAATAGGGTTTACAATGGTAAGTTCAGTACCCTAGGTTCAAGCAGTTATGATACATACAAGGTGAACAAACATCGGCCAGTCGGGTTACTTGACGGGCTCGACTAGCGCGATCGCATCTCGAATTGAACGACATGAAGTGCGTAAAACACTTCGCGTGGCCTAACCACTGCCGCCAACTCTCAACACGAATCACATTCATCGACGCGTCGTTCGTGGCTATGACCAGTCAGCCACGAATTCGCTCGGTTACCGACTGCCTGGACTAAGTCGAATCCCACACATCTATGGAATTACATTAACACTATACAAAGGTATTGGAATTGAAATACATCATGTGAGCATGTTATCACATGTTATAACATCCAACTTAAGCAAATCTTCAAGGCATACTTCCCAAGCATATTCAACTTAAGCCAATCCTCAAGGCATACTTTCTATGCATGTAATGCGATCATGCATAAGGTCAACATGTAGGAAATCATTTAGGTCAGCATATTAATCATGAAATCAATCACAAACTACTACATAACATCATTCAATACAATACATACTAATACAAGCATTTATACAAACACATACACTACACACTTAAGTCCACATATAGTATGTCGACCCAAAGTGCGCAACTTGGCGAATCTCTTCGCCAAACTGATTATGCAAGCATTCCTAACTCACTAATGCGGCGACAATCCATGTCAATCACGTCAGCAAAATATGCATGTAGACCGTACTTCCTACAAATGACTAAAATGCCCTAAATCTCATATTCTTCGTTAATTTGCGAAACAGGAAACGGAGAGCATGTTGTACATGTCAAACGGCGATGCCGTCGATAATCTACTATTAAACGACATTGAAAGCGTTGTAAACCGTCAATCAACGCGTCTAAAATCCTCACCTAATCTCTTACGGTCGCGGGAATTTGAACGGAGCGTGTACGCTTCGTCTACGGCAGTAGGAGAACCTGATTTGTGGATTTAGTTAGCTAACATATTCAGAATCTACATAAACCCTAAATCAGCAAGTTTTTGGGGTTTTTCTATACCTGAAAAAGTGGAAAAATCACCAGCCAGGTGATTGGAAGGAAGTGCTGATGCAGCAACCGTTGGTGGCTCGGAAGCGGGAAAAATCTCCTCTTCCCTTTCTCTCAAACTCTCTCTCTCTTGTGCTAGGGTTTGTGAAATTCGTATGCAAGGAAGGAATGAGGGTTTCAACCCCTTTTATAAGCTTGGAAACGCCGAAAATAGGCTCCGGGACGAAGTTTACTTATTGCCTATCCATTTCGGGGCTGTTTCGGTCCAAAAACTGATTTCTGGTGGTCCCCTGGTCGATTGCGATCAGACTTAAACTCATGGGTACCAGATGTACCTCGTATTAAGTTTTCAGTCTGGCAGGGTTCGCAGATCGCACGTGGCGGACCAGTTTCAGTTCAGCGGTCACCGCACATAGATCAGGGCTGAAAGTCCCATGATAATAAATAGATATTTTTCCTGATCCGAGGGTGTAATCTGGATGAATTCTGACGGTCAGAACGCTTAATACTGACGCGTCAAGTCGTGTGCCAGATCTAATTTTGAAATTCCCAATTCGTCCCTATTCGCGGTCACTTCAGTCCGGGTTCAACGAAATACTCTGTGATTATCGGTTTGACTTGATTTTCGAGATGATTGTCAAGTCCAGCTGGGCGGTTCTAACGGTCTAAGATAGGAGGTATCAGACCTTCGACGCGCGGTCTAAATCCAATACAAAAGTTCAATATGGTCCAGAGGACAAACCTGCTTAGAGTTTGATCCAAGGTTATAGAGTATTGTAGAGTTGTCTGTTCTACTCGATTTGGGTCTTGTAGAACGTATTTAAAGTGATCAGGGACTATTTCCCAGCTACTCTAGCGTTGCGCTAGCTAACTTACGTTTAATTTCCATGGAAATTATTTATACGCGATTTCGGGTCAAATCGGTACTCGATTCCAAGTACGGATTTTTCACGGGCGTTACAATCTACCCCCCTTAACAAATAATTTCATCCTCGAAATTTGTACCTGTTCGTACTCCTCGAGAAGGTGTGGGTAGTTCTTTCTGATCTCGGCTTCTGTCTCCCAAGTAGCCTCCTCCTCAGAGTGATGCGTCCATAGTACCTTCACAAGAGGAATCACCTTGCTACGCAGTACCTGCTCCTTCCGGTCTAAGATGCGTGACGGTCGCAGGATATAAGTAACATCCTCTCCTAACTGCACCTGCTCCCATCTGATGATATGGGAAGGATCAGCAACGTACTTCTTCAGCATGGAAACATGAAATACGTTGTGGACGCTCGCGAGGGGCGTGGGTAAAGCCAATCGGTAAGCCACTGCTCCCACACGATCGAGGATCTGAAATGGACCAATGAATCGCGGTGCCAGCTTCCCCTTCTTCCCGAACCGAAGGACTCCCTTCATAGGGGAAACTCGCAAAAACACATGATCCCCGACTGTGAACTCTAGTGGTCTCCGTCTCGTATCGGCGTAGCTCTTCTGTCTGCTCTGCGCTGTAAGAAGCCGACGTCGAATAATATCAATCTTCTCTGACGTCGCCTGCACCAACTCTGGGCCAATCAAGCTGCGCTCACCGACCTCTAACCAGCAATACGGTGCGCGACAAGGTCGCCCATACAGCGCCTCATAAGGTGCCATGCCGATACTCGTCTGGAAGCTATTGTTGTATGCAAACTCCGCATATGCAAGACAGTCATCCCAACTGTCCTTGAAGTCCAATGCGCAAGCTCGCAACATGTCCTCCAGGATCTGGTTCACTCGTTCCGTCTGTCCGTCCGTCTGTGGGTGGAAGGCAGTACTGAACTTCAACTTCACACCCATAGCCTCCTGAATGCGAGTCCAGAAAATAGAAGTGAACCGCGTGTCTCTGTCCGACACGATCTCCAACGGAACTCCATGCAGACGCACAATCTCTCGGATATACAATCTAGCCAGCTCGTCTGCAGAGTTCGTAACTCTGATCGGTAGGAAGTGCGCCGACTTCGTCAATCGGTCGACGATCACCCAAATGGAATCATGCCCCTTCCTCGTCCTCGGCAACCCAGAAATGAAGTCCATGGAAATGAAATCCCATTTCCACTCTGCAATCGGCATAGGCTGCAAAAGTCCAGGTGGTCGGCGATGCTCTGCCTTCACCTGCTGACAAGTGAGACAACGGGACACGAACTCAGCAATGTGGGTCTTCATACCTTCCCACCAGTACGTCCTCTTCACGTCACGATACATCTTCGTGCTGCCAGGATGCATCGCGAGTCTAGTAGAATGCGCAGCCTCGAGAATCTCTCGTCTCAAGTCAGGGACATCTGGGACGCATAGGCGGCCACGGTAACGTAAGCCTCCATCCATACCAACTCGTCAGTCGGTGTCAGCATCATCACTGGCCTGCTCTCGAAGCTCAGTAAGATGCGCGTCGTCCCTCTGCGCCTCGATGACACGGTCATCGATCTGGGATCGCACCTGTACATGTGCGATGAACTCAAATGGCTCCTCTACGGTGAGTTTCTGCTCAAAGTCTCGCAAAAACTCCACCATATCCCACTCGGCAACCATCAGCGGAGCCGCAAACTCTATCGCCTTCTTGCGGCTCAACGCATCAGCCACAAGGTTCGCCTTCCCAGGATGGTAAGAGACTTCAAACTTGAAGTCCTTCAGCGTCTCCATCCATCGCCGCTGCCTCATATTCAAGTCTCGCTGCGTGAATATGTACTTGAGGCTCTTGTGGTCGCAAAAGAGCTTGAACTCCTCTCCGTAGAGGTAATGTCTCCAGAGTCTCAGTGCGAATATAACGGCTGCCAACTCCAGGTCGTGTGTGGGGTAATTCTCCTCGTGCTTCCTTAATTGTCTCGAGGCATATGAAATTACCCTGTCCCTCTGCATAAGGACACAACCCAAACCAACGCTAGACGCGTCAGTGTATATAGTGTATCTAACCCCCTGCTCTGGCAATACTAGCACAGGGGCGGACGTAAGTCTGTCCTTCAGCTCCTGAAAAGCTGACTCCGCCTTATCATTCCAGGCGAACTTCACGTCCTTCCGTGTCAACTGAGATAAGGGTCTCGCGATCTTCGAGAAATCCTGAATGAAACGCCGATAGTAGCCAGCGAGACCCAAGAAACTCCTCACCTCAGTGACAGAACTAGGCTGCTCCCAGTCCTGCACCGCAGCTACCTTAGACAGGTCAACTACCATGCCATCCTTGGACATCACGTGTCCCAGAAACTTCACCTCCTGCTTCCAGAAGTCGCACTTCTTGTACTGTGCGAACAACTGATGTCGTCTGAGCGTATCAAGGACCAAACGCAAGTGCTCCTCATGCTCCTCTCGACTCCTAGAGTATACCAAAATGTCGTCGATGAAGACAACGACGAATCGATAGAGGAAAGGCCGAAAAACCCGGTTCATCAGATCCATGAACACGGCCGGTGCGTTCGTGAGACCGAACGACATGACGAGGAACTCGTAGTGACCAAAACTGGTCCTGAATGCTGTCTTCTGCACGTTCTCATCTCTGACGCGCAGCTGATGATATCCTGACTGAAGATCAATCTTCGAGAAGTACTGCGCTCCTCTCAACTGATCAAACAAGTCATCGATCCTGGGTAAAGGGTACTTGTTCTTCACTGTGAGCTGGTTCAGCCTACGATAATCAATACACAATCGCAGCGAACCGTCCTTCTTCTTCACGAACAAGACCGGTGCTCCCCAAGGAGATACGCTAGGCCGTATAAAGCCAAGCTCTAGCAGACCATCAATCTGCGTCCGCAACTCCTCCATCTCACAAGGTGCCATGCGATACGTCGGCAGTGAGACGGGTGTAGAACCAGGAATCAGATCGATAGTGAAATCGATCTCACGTCGGGGCGGCAAACCAGGGATCTTCCTGAACAGATCCCCGAACTCAGAAACAACTGGCGTCTGCTCAAATACCTGGGCACCAGCGTCGCGCAATAGAGTGGCGTAGCTAAGAATGCGGAAAGGAAGATTTACCCGCACTGAAAATGTGAAAGGCATGCCCTCAGGCTCGTACACCGTCACCACACGAGCCTCGCAGTCAATCTCGGCTCTCGCTGCAGTCAACCAGTCCATGCCAAGAATGACGTCGAGATAAACGAGCGAGGGATCGACGACCAGATCAAGAGTCATCGTCCTGCCTCCCAGATCAACTAAACAACCCTCACACATCTGGGTGACATCCGAATAATCACCATGAGCTGCAAGGACTCGCACGCTATCCATAGTGATAGTCTGCAACCCAAGACGTCTGACTACGGCACGCGATATCAAAGAAATTGTGGAACCAGTGTCCACCATGACAAGAACGGGAGTACCTCCGATATGGCCCCTGACCTCGAAGGCTGAATGCTGTAAAGTCGGCGTCGTAGCTGCCTCAGCGGTCAGTGCATGAACCCGAGCCTGCTGTGGCCGGTTCGGCCGCTGTGTTAAGGGTCGTGGGGGCTGTCGAATCTGCGATACTGTGGGTCTGAAAGAGGGATGCGCAGGAGCTGACCGTATAGGCGGTGCTGATATCGCCTGTGGATGTACACGATCAATCTTCTGCGGCGGCGAGAACCCACTGTCCCGCATCCTGGAGAAGCAACTCTGCGATAAATGGCCCGTCCTCCCACAGTACGTGCATGATAAATCAGGGCGCCGAAACGGTCGTACAGGCGCCGTGGTCCTGGTAGGAGGATCAATGCGAGGCCTCTTGCCCGCGAAGGGCCTATCTGGCAACTCCGGTCGCGGCCTGGAAGTAGTCGGGCCTCGAGATCGTGCCAGTCGATCCACGTCCTGCTCTGCCCGCATGGACATATGAACCAACTCCGCATAGGATGGGAAACTGACGCAGCACATCTTCGACCGAATATCCGGTCGCAAGCCCTCCAAAAAGCGCCGTATGCGCATCTGCTCATCAGCCAGAATCGTCGGGACGTACCTGCCCAACTCTGTGAACCGATGCTCATACTCGGTAACCGTCATCGCTGCCTGTCTGAGACGGAGAAACTCATTCTCCCTCTCGTGCCTGTAGGTCTGGGGATAATACTTCTCATGGAAGCGGAACTCGAATGCTGCCCACGTCCATACGAAATCTGCGGCAACAGTCCGCAATATACTATCCCACCACATACTGGCCTCTCTCTCAAATAGGAAGGTAGCCAGCTCTACCTGCTCTGCCTCGGTACAGTGTAACATGCGAAGAATCTTCGACACTCGGTCGAGCCAGAACTCTGCCTCCTCAGGTCTGTGAGAACCCGAAAAGTAGGAGGCCGCAAGCGCTGAAATCGCTCCAGAAGGCCCCGTGTGTCGGCAGGATTCCCCGCAGGGAAAGCAGGCTGCGCAGGATGTGCTATGCCCTCATCCTGGGCGTAAGTATAGGCATCCTCAGCTGGATGCGCAGGTGGTATTGGTGGAGTAGAGGTAGTCGCACCCCCACCCTGGGCTAAAGTCCCAACTATAGTGGTCAATAGCTGCTGCTACTGTAGCATCATAGCCATCATCTGCTCGAATCTATCAGGGGGTGGAGCAGGCTGTGGCGGATGAGGTGCGGAAGTAGATGCGCGCTGTGGCTCTCGAACTGATGGTGTAAATGGCGGTGGTCCATCGGTAGGACCAACAGCAGGCTGAGACGATCGAGCAGTCTCAGGAATCGGGCCCACAGCAGGGTCCGGACGAGTGCCAGACTGAGAAGGAGTCTGATCCATCTGCTCAGACAATGAAAGCCGAACCGCGCTCCTCGTAGTCTTAGGTGGCATTCCCTATATTCAAAATAGGGCGCAACCTTGTCAGTCTCAATTGCACAAATACACCACAATCATTCACTTAAAGAGTCAAAGGCATTCCATGCATTTCAATTAATCAAAATTGTCACAATACAAGGGATATATCCTTACAAGCATCATGACTAGAATGACATGGAAATTAAGACAGTTAAGCAACAGCAACATAAGCAAAGCACTAGCCCTAATAGGCTTTACACACATAAAACAGGAAATGGCTAACTACTAATAATCAACATCAAAGATCGCATCGCTAGTCGGAATCTGGTGACGGAGGAGGAGCACCCTTATCCTGTAAACAACACAGGATTGCCTTCAAGGTGCGAGTCACCTTGCCAAATTTCTTCTTCGTAACGGCCTTGGCTTCAGCGACCTCTGCTCGAAGTTCTTGGACTTCCCTTCGCAAAGCGGTTTGACTCTCCTCCATCCGAGCAATGCGATCGTCAATAGTAGTCTGCGCAGAAGGAGGAGGGCTCTCATCAGTATCCTGAGCCTCCTCTTCTGCTTCTTCCTGAACCTCTTCCTGAACCTCTGCTCTAGGTTCTTCTTCGCTTTGATCTTCCTCTTCATCAAAGTCGTCCCCACTATCCCTTTCGAGTTGATTTTCACGGTATTACGACCCAATCTTCATCTTGAGCATTGTCGACTCATCGATGGTGTGAATCGATACTGGCAATTCGGGTCCAAGTCTATAGGCAAACTCAAGCGCAATCTTGCAAATGAGTCGGCCAAAGGGAAGGGATTCGGATGTTCTCCTCGACCTGGCTATGAGAACTATCTGCCGTAAGATGAAAGTGGTCATACATACGTTCTCTCCCTGGGCCACCAGAAATAAGAAATCGACCATAAGACGTGTACATTCAATGCGGTTCGTCGACCTAGGATAAACATTGAACGTGCAGACATGGTGCAGCAGGCGCAGATCCTCAGACATGTACGTCGCTTTGAGGCTATTATTAGGCTGCCATGGAACCAACTTACCGCACAGAAACCTGGTGCGGCGATCTCGTTCCCGTCTAGTCCTCAAATTCTTCTCACTTGGATGTACATCACCAAGAGGCACGTTGAGAAGTCGCGCAACCAACCGGACGTCGATCGTAGACATCCGATCTCTACCAAAAGGGATTTTGAACTGTAAGGGCTCCAAGGTAGGACTCTGGATGTTAGCATAGAAGGCACGAACAGTGCTCACATTAGCACGAGCGCGAGCTTCAAAGATCGGCCCCCAGTGCGCAGCTTCAATGCGTTCGAACAACAGATACTCGCCGAACAATCGCCCATCTACGTCCGCCTCAAATAACACTCTACGATCAGTGTATTCACCATGAGGCATCTCTGATAGAATGGTTCGTCCAAGGTGTGCATGGGGATCCAAATCCCGCTTTGTACGGCACTCTAGGACTGCAGTTGGACCTGCGGCGGCGCTTGAACTTGCGGCACCACCCCGCGGTCTTCTCGATCGAGCAGGGCGGCTCGGCCCAGCCTCGTCTGTCGCAGTTTTCCTCTTACCCATCAAAGATATGATGGATGAAAGCGACAAAAGGCCCAAAATGGCTTCCACAAAGGCCATGGAAAACGCCGAAAATGCGGAGAAATGGCTGCCCAATCTGAAAAAAAGAAATCTAGGCGTCGTAGAGGGATGCTTCAAGCTTCCCAAGGCTGTACTTTCAGGGAAAAATACAAACAAAAAGATGGGATGGAGCTGCTCACGATTTCAGCACTATTTGGGGAATTTTGGAGCTCCAAATGGGAAAATCTTCAAGGAAAGGGGCTGCCAACACCCAATAATTGATGGGTGGTGGTCGGTTTTGGCCAAGAAAGAGTTTAGGAGGGGTTTGGGTCGCCGGGGTTTGGAATGGAGTGCTGAAAATCGAATCTAGGGTATGCAAGGGGGCTGTTTGTGAAGGAGAGGTGGGTTTTAGGGGTTTTCGTGGGATGGGAGGTAGCTAGGGGTGATGTGGAGGGCATTTAAGTGGGTGCGCCCGAAGGGCAGCACCAACGGAGGTGGCCGGCCGGCGATGGCATCGCCGGTCAACTCGAAAGTTGACCGGTGGGACCCCATGGGTCTGGTCCCCCATGGTCCCAGGGTCTCAAAAAAGTTGGTCCCACCCCCTGGTTCATAGTATTTTGGTCTCTATGAGCCCAAACATGTATTCGGGGCTTTCCGGGTCCACATCGCAATCCTGAATCCAAACCATATGATGCTGCATATGAATTTGGGGTAGAAGGAGCCAGTACATCTTTCTAGCTCCTTAGTTGCTAAAGAAAGTGAAGTTAGAATGGCCTTATGGCCATTTTTCATGAAATTTTACTATTCACTGTAAAATTTGGTGAATATATTAATTTGTGTTATTTTCACATTAGGTTTGATGCCTAATATGAAATGGATAAGAAATAACTGAAGGTTGAAGTGTTTAGAGAAGGAATTTTGAAGATTTTTGGTGAAACGGAGTTTTTAAGCCCTGGCGATTGATTACTGGAGTCGTGGTCATCCCACGGCCTAAAGATTCACTTTTGCGGTTTAAAACCGCTCATAGGACGTCTCCACCCGACTTCCTACAGCTTAGAAGTGATTCGGGTCGCTTTACGCGACCCGAGATACGTTACAGACTCGATCTTGCGATCGATCCTTATAGACTTCGCCTATCGGCGAATCTGTGATCCTAGAAGTATTTCTAGACCCTTCTCGCACCCACCTAAGTCAAAGGAAACGACAGCGTACGTCGCAAGACCATAACCCAGGCCCAGTATACTCTCATTCATGCTCTGATACCAACTTGTAACACCCTGAAAATCGGGGGTCGTGTATTAACTCAACTCCCGAGTTCCAGACCGTCACTTATGCAACAAAAATGGTTATGATTCAATGTTGTCTGATTTAAAGCATTCACATGAGTAAAAGTATACCAAAACTGCAATTCATACTTCAGATCCAGTGATAAAAGCAAGCGGAAGACTAAACAATATATATATCACTGTATGGAAAAACAAAGTAATCTCGACTGTCTCCAAAGTATGACTACATCTCTGAGTCTCATATACATGTAAATAGATAAAAGAATAAGTTCCAAAATAGTCCCACTGAAGTCCCCCTCGATCCAGGTCACCTACGGGAAGCCGTCGTGATACTGCATATACGAGAACTCATCCTGGTCCTCGTCAATCTCCGGCTCCACCTCCTGGATCTCGACGTCACCTGCAACTACAACAGGGTCTGGTGGGTGTTGCAAACACCGTCCCGTAACGTGGGAATGAGTGATCAACTCAGTGGAATCATAGAGCAAAGATTAGCATGTTCACAATTCAATCACGCGATAATAGTAAAGCAGTAAATCAGACAATTCTAATACTGTTGTTAATGCAAGATGATATGACGTGATGTATGCCCTCACCGACGATCACCCTCATGCGGCAACATCTTACGACCGCGGCATGCCACACTCCCTAGAGTACTCCACATCTTCCAGGCACATGCAATGCTATGGTGATATGATTACCAAGTTGTTATTAGTCCATTCAAACAGCAAGATTGGGAAACTAAGGTACTTCCCTTGTATCAATCCCAACACGGATCCTGTCTAGGGTCGTCACTCCTAGTAATCTCATACGATGTACATTTCGTAGGTCACTGCAAGGGCTGCCAGGGCTGTTGCTCGCACTCGTTGCACCGCTCCCCCATCACCTTATCGATACAGGCCTACTGTATTCTACTGCACGGAAGGGTCGTCGCCTCCCGTGAACTCAGAATACGCTCGCGGTCACTACAAAGGGCTCGTCGCCTGATCAGTGTAGGCCGACAGCTAGAATATAGTGTCCCATACCACCATAATCTGCTCACTAGTCAAGGTGCTCACTGGTCACTACGGGGAGGTTTGTGGCCCCAGCGTAGGCCGACAGCTCGACCACGGTGTCCCATACCACCATGCTCGGCTCATGAGTCTTTGTGGATCAAGGTACCACGGTTAATAGGGTTTACAATGGTAAGTTCAGTACCCTAGGTTCAAGCAGTTATGATACATACAAGGTGAACAAACATCGGCCAGTCGGGTTACTTGACGGGCTCGACTAGCGCGATCGCATCTCGAATTGAACGACATGAAGTGCGTAAAACACTTCGCGTGGCCTAACCACTGCCGCCAACTCTCAACACGAATCACATTCATCGACGCGTCGTTCGTGGCTATGACCAGTCAGCCACGAATTCGCTCGGTTACCGACTGCCTGGACTAAGTCGAGTCCCACACATCTATGGAATTACATTAACACTATACAAAGGTATTGGAATTGAAATACATCATGTGAGCATGTTAGCACATGTTATAACATCCAACTTAAGCAAATCTTCAAGGCATACTTCCCAAGCATATTCAACTTAAGCCAATCCTCAAGGCATACTTTCTATGCATGTAATGCGATCATGCATAAGGTCAACATGTAGGAAATCATTTAGGTCAGCATATTAATCATGAAATCAATCACAAACTACTACATAACATCATTCAATACAATACATACTAATACAAGCATTTATACAAACACATACACTACACACTTAAGTCCACATATAGTATGTCGACCCAAAGTGCGCAACTTGGCGAATCTCTTCGCCAAACTGATTATGCAAGCATTCCTAACTCACTAATGCGGCGACAATCCATGTCAATCACGTCAGCAAAATATGCATGTAGACCGTACTTCCTACAAATGACTAAAATGCCCTAAATCTCATATTCTTCGTTAATTTGCGAAACAGGAAACGGAGAGCATGTTGTACATGTCAAACGGCGATGCCGTCGATAATCTACTATTAAACGACATTGAAAGCGTTGTAAACCGTCAATCAAAGCGTCTAAAATCCTCACCTAATCTCTTACGGTCGCGGGAATTTGAACGGAGCGTGTACGCTTCGTCTACGGCAGTAGGAGAACTTGATTTGTGGATTTAGTTAGCTAACATATTCAGAATCTACATAAACCCTAAATCAGCAAGTTTTTGGGGTTTTTCTATACCTGAAAAAGTAGAAAAATCACCAGCCAGGTGATTGGAAGGAAGTGCTGATGCAGCAACCGTTGGTGGCTCGGAAGCGGGAAAAATCTCCTCTTCCCTTTCTCTCAAACTCTCTCTCTCTTGTGCTAGGGTTTGTGAAATTCGTATGCAAGGAAGGAATGAGGGTTTCAACCCCTTTTATAAGCTTGGAAACGCCGAAAATAGGCTCCGGGATGAAGTTTACTTATTGCCTATCCATTTCGGGGCTGTTTCGGTCCAAAAACTGATTTCTGGTGGTCCCCTGGTCGATTGCGATCAGACTTAAGCTCATGGGTACCAGATGTACCTCGTATTAAGTTTTCAGTCTGGCAGGGTTCGCAGATCGCACGTGGCGGACCAGTTTCAGTTCAGCGGTCACCGCACATAGATCAGGGCTGAAAGTCCCATGATAATAAATAGATATTTTTCCTGATCCGAGGGTGTAATCTGGATGAATTCTGACGGTCAGAACGCTTAATACTGACGCGTCAAGTCGTGTGCCAGATCTAATTTTGAAATTTCCAATTCGTCCCTATTCGCGGTCACTTCAGTCCGGGTTCAACGAAATACTCTGTGATTATCGGTTTGACTTGATTTTCGAGATGATTGTCAAGTCCAGCTGGGCGGTTCTAACGGTCTAAGATAGGAGGTATCAGACCTTCGACGCGCGGTCTAAATCCAATACAAAAGTTCAATATGGTCCAGAGGACAAACCTGCTTAGAGTTTGATCCAAGCTTATAGAGTATTGTAGAGTTGTCTGTTCTACTCGATTTGGGTCTTATAGAACGTATTTAAAGTGATCAGGGACTATTTTCCAGCTACTCTAGCGTTGCGCTAGCTAACTTACGTTTAATTTCCATGGAAATTATTTATACGCGATTTCGGGTCAAATCGGTACTCGATTCCAAGTACGGATTTTTCACGGGCGTTACACCTGCATTACCATGACTAGCTACGATCTTTGGAAGACTATTTCAAATAGTAAACTATGAAAAATGAGCTGAAGGTATGGTTACATACAATGAGATTAAAGTGTTCAACTTGAAATTGATGATATTATGTTGAAGTGCAGTTGCAGCCTCCTTCTGATACCATCTTTTGATGATTTATTGCCCCAAGTTATACCGAAAGAAGCACATTGTGTAGTGCCTCTTTAAGGTATTGACAAAATGCAAACAACACTCACAAGTATATGCGAATGAGATATAGGCCATCCATCATGAGGGCACCTCAATTTAGATGCCCCAGGCCAAAACTAGGCAAATCCATTCATCAACTGGATAGTGCATGTATGAAATCAAATACCAGTTTATAGGCAGCCCACAATTGATGCAACCAAATGGCCACACATGCCGATTGATCAAGATTTGAAGAAAAGGCTCACATCTTACGTAAGCACGCTCCACACGTGTGTAGAAGAAAAGGACAACTTTCCTTTTCTAGCCCATCACCACTTCCTATTTCTTTCAAATCTCTAGATTAGGAAATCTGCTCCTTTCATATCTTTATTTTAAGTAGGGAATAATTTTAAATATTTACTTATCTATGTATCTTCTTATTTTAGGCATTTTCTTAATTAGAATGCTTTGTTATTTAGGTGCTTTTTTATTTTTGCGGATTTTATGTCCTTTATTACAGATTGTAAGGTTGATTATAAATAGGACCCATGACACATGGAATAAGACAAGCTGATCAATATTCTTTTTATGAAATTTTCTTATTTTCTCTACGGTGGCTATTGGAGGGAGAGTGGTCTCTAGTTCTATACTAAAGGACTGTTGAGCTTGCTCACAGTCTTGCATTTTTGATTTCTATCATTCAGATGGAGGATTGTTGGGCCTTTCCCCACAATCTCCTTCTTTTCTTATTGATTTATTAGCTTTTCCTTTCGAGTTTGCATAAAAAATGAAATTTAAAAATCGTTACTTCATAGCTGTAGCCTGTATCAGTAGCTATAGAAAGTAAATGGTCACCATCGTTATGCAATAGGGGGGCGTATCAGTCTGCCATGAAAAAATGGGATGTATCGGCTTGTGTTGGCCCCGTTACGGCGCTGATACTGCTATTACAAACCGATATTGTTGGGGGCCTTGCACAAAACCTTAGGATCTAGCCCTCCAGAACAAACCAGAATTATGGAATAACAATGCAATGAAAATCAATCAAAGCACAATCACACACCACACAAGAGATTTTTACGTGAAAAACTCTTAAAGAGGTAAAAACCACAGGACCTCGTCCAAATCAACAATCCACTATGAAGTATAAAGATACAACCTTCTTCACTTACGTAAGAGTGGATAAACAATAAGAGAATAAAGGGAAAACAGAGATCTCACCGATCACGAGGACGTATAAGCGCTGAGACGACGGCTCTCTTCCACAAGCTTCCTCTATCTCTTTTCTCTTACTCTCTCACCTTTGATATCCCTAAACCCTTTAGGAAACCCTCTTGTATTTTTTCTTCACACAACATACCCTAGAAAAATTCTAGGGACCCCTTTTTATAGTTTTAGGAAACTCCTTTCCGCATTCTAGTTGCGAAAGGACTTGCGCATCCCAGTTGCGAAAGGACAACGGGTCAAAAAACCCATCAGATATGCCAGCTGATACTGTTACGTAATACTTGGAGGCCAATACTGCAGTTCAACCAACACCATGGCCGACACGGGGAATGCACTGGCTTGATTTTTTGCTACCGGCATCTACATGATGTCAATCATATGATGAAAGATCTGGATCTCACGACTACATGTATATGTGACCCAAATCCCCATTCGCATTAATCGATTGGAAATATGGATTCATTCATGGGTATGTTTTTCAGAGTTGAAGACGAAAGAAAGTAGGGTTCGGGCAATTCTCCTGAAGAAAACAGGAAATTGAGTTGGGAAAACAAATCCAAATTCTAAAAAAGAATACAGAAAATTAAAAGAAAATGAAATTGGGAAAAGTTTCATACCTTCTTGAATCCTTACTCTTGCTCCGGTGATAGACTCTTAGGAGTTTCAACACCCGGTCAAGGGTTCGAGTATCCATAGGTGGTGAAATCCCACTGGGTTGTGTGTGTAAAAAAAAAAAAAAAAAAAGATTCATACCTTCCTCTCCTTTTCTTTTCTTTTATTTTTCTCGTTTCGGGAGTGGAATCTGAGGGCAGTGAAAAAGATCAGAAAATGGAGAGAGAGAGAGAGAGAGAGAGAGAGAGAGAGAGAGAGAGAGAGAGAGAGGATTAATGAAACCCTAGATCTCTGAATCTTACCTTTGATTTTTACTAAAAATCCCTTATGCAATGGTTTTGAAAGCTAAACCCCTTGCTGAGAGAGACGAAGCGGGAAGAGAGGTTTTTTTTGAAGGAAACGGATTGCGTGAAGACGCGTCTCCAGGGATATCCCTATTGGCACGATTCTGTGGGCCCCGCTGTGATGTATGTGTTTTATCCCCGCCGTCCATCCGTTTTTCCACCTCAATTTTTTAGCCGGCACATCCAAAGCTCAAGTGGACCACAACATGGAAAAGAGGGAATTGAACGCCCACCGTTGAAAACTTGATAAGAGCGTAGAAGTTTTCGATCAAGCTGATATCTGTGGTTTCTCTTCATTGTCGATGGCCCTAGGAAGTTTTCAACGGTGGATATCATTATCCCCACTGTGTGGTCCACCTGAGAGTTGGATCTGATTCATCATGTTTCGGCTCATGCCCTAAAATGAGCTGGAAAAACGGATGCACGGGGTGGATAAAATACATGCATACCGCTTCTTTTTTAATGGGATAATAAAAAAATACCTCCTATAATTTCTGACAATTGTAAAAACGCCTTCATGTTTAGATTATTGCAAATATCCCCCTGAATTACTCAAGCATATCGCCCGCATGAATAGCTACATGAGATCAGCACGACGTATCAGGCACTTTATCTTACCTTCACCTTAATTTCAAAAATCATCATGAGCATCCAGAACTCCAGTGGGCCACACACTAAGGGAAAAGTTGGGATGGAATGACCACCGTTAGTTTTGTGTAGGGTCCACCATGGTGTTTATATTCCATCCTATCCATTTATCTGATGGGATGAAATAATTAGCAAGAAATAATAGAAGTCATAAACTTAGGTAGACCATACCACGTGAAATAGAGGCTTTAAGGAATGGTTTTATAATTAGGTGGCTCACCTGAGTTTTGAGTCAGTCCATTTTCTGGATGAAAGCTATTAAAAGAGTGATCAGCCTGATTACCAGGTTGATTTCACTGCTACTTCTTTCAACACTAAACTCCAGGTTGCCACAAAAATATCTGACGCCTATTGTGATATATGTGAATTATTGAGATTGTCCATCAGTTATGCCCCTAATTTAAGGCATGAGTTAAAAAATGAGATAGATTCAAAGTTCAAGTCGACCACACAGTAGAAAAAAGAGAATTAAACACTCACCGTACGTTCTTAACTTAAAGCCATTGTTTGCTTTGGTCAGGGCCACTTGAATGTTGGATTTGCCTTTTTTTGGCTCATGCCTAAAAATGTCGTGGTAAAATAAGCCGATGTGTCATGTACATTACAGTGAGATCTAAAAATATAAACTAGTCCTTTTAAACCAGT
The DNA here is from genome assembly GCA_037074715.1 of Magnolia kwangsiensis. Taxonomy (NCBI): domain Eukaryota; kingdom Viridiplantae; phylum Streptophyta; class Magnoliopsida; order Magnoliales; family Magnoliaceae; genus Magnolia; species Magnolia kwangsiensis. Next base: position 138,558,198 of record CM073577.1, read on the forward strand.
TTCCAGGATAGAAATTAAGATGAAATGATAATAATTACCCATTTATACATATTTATATTTGCTTAAAAAAATCCAACAGGCCTAGGGAAAAGTTGGGATGGGATGACCACCATTAGTTTTGTGTAGAATCCACTCGTTATGTTTATATTCCATCCAAAACATTTGTTCGATGGGATTAAATAATTAGCCAGAAATAATACTAGTTCGTATACTTGGGAGGACCATACCACGTGAATTAGAGGCTTTTAAGGAATAATTTTATGAGGTGGCCCACTCGAGTTTTGAGTCAATCTTTTTTTTTTCTGGATCAAACCTAAACAAAGAGTGATAAGCCCGATTACTAGAGTGGATTTTATGCACATTAAGCCATTTCCTTCACTTAGGAGTTCAAATTGAGTATGGCGTACGAGTGATTAGCATGGTGAGTAAACTCTTTAGGGCCCACCTGTGATGCGTGTCTTATCCATGCCATCCATCTGCTTTACTAACTCATTTTAGGGCATCACACCAAAATCGATGCATATCCACAGTTCCAATGGACTACACCACAGGCAAAAAAGGGAATAATGATGTCTACATTTTAAACTTTCATAGGGCTCATAGCGATGTTTATTTGCCATCCAACTGGTACATAAGGTCAAACAGACATAGATGATGAAAAACACAAATATGGTCTTAAAGCAAAACTTATGGTACATAAGGTCAAACAGACATAGATGATGAAAAACACAAATATTGTCTTAAAGCAAAACTTCTGCCTCTGAAGAAGTTCTTAACAAGAGGCATTCAATTCCCGTTGTTTCCTATGGTGTCATCCACTTGAGCTTTGTATATGCATTAATTTTGGGATCGTGTTATAAAATGAGCTGATAAAATTGATGGACAGCAAAGATAAGGTACATATGTCATGGTGGCCCCATAGAGTTCACTCAATATGCAATCCACACTCATCAATGACCCCACTAACTATTGTCCAAAACATAACAAGCTTTTTCCTAATATATTCACCATGTCAAATAATCACTTTCTCTAAAAGCTCAAGTTGTTAAAGGATGGCGTAACAATATATATTATAGGAAGATATCATTTGCCACATTTCATTTGGCAAAACCCCTACTAACTTTAATACTATACACATATCTTTAGAGGATTAAAATACAGAATGACACATAGCCCTAATATGTATGGCACAAGATCCGTGCAACATATCAATCATGTTTATAAAAAAGCCTTGTTGAGTCAACGATTCTATCATAGATTTAGATATACTTAATAAAGCCATTTTTCGTGATCCATTCAAAATGAAAAATCTTCTCAAAAATATTTGGAGCTCTCACAATAATTATGAAGATTTTGAATTTTTTAAAATCGAACTAACATCCAAGTAAATAGAAACCAATGAATTAGGACCCAATTAAGATATGGTGGATCCAATTCCACGAATTCAACAAACCATGATGCAAGCATCAATGTGAATTTGGAAAATTTTTGGCAGCCTTTATTAGTTTTTTATGGTGCGGGCCTACATAATTTTTGTATACCCCGCCTTTAGGCATCCCATCATCTATATGAAATTCACGCTGAACTTGTTTGGCTTGAAAGGGCCCAACCAAATCTTTTTAGGTCGAGCTTCGACCTGCTCTGGTAGGCCGATGCTGGGTATACCCAAACGTCGAAAGAAGGCCTTCCCAATTCTCTAAAAGAATAGAGCTTCGAAGCGATATGGTCCAGAAGCTTTATGGAGGTAGCTTGAGTCCCATCAGTAGCAGGAAATTAAAAATTTTTAGGTTGTCGGTTTTATCGACTAATTTCATCTACAAGGCCCAAAACATGCCTGCTTACGACTTTAATGGGTGGGACCTGATAGCTAACTTACTCTAGTGCTTGACTTGTAAGTCCAATTAGCAAGTGGGTTGGGCTTGGGCAAACCTCAACCTAGTCATTGTAGTCATTCTAACTAGGGTTAGGAAGGGGTTAGGCACCCTGGCTTGGAACCAGACTTGGACCTTACATGCATGGCCTGATCAATTTTCAAGTTCGATCTATGCTAGACCCATTTTAGCCAGTCTTGACCCGACCTAACTTCTTATGTACATGTGTTATATCCCACGAATATGTCATTCCAATACTAAGCAACACATGCATCTTGACCACAGGCATACATGTGTGGCCCACTTGATGAACGGATGGACTAGGAACATTCAGTTAGAAGTTTCAAGTTTATCAATTGTTAGGTGCCCAACTGAATTTTCTAGGTTCAGGCCTTAAGTGTTAGGCCGTGGGCATAGATCCAATCCATTGAGATGCCTTCTGGAAGAGGGAACGTTTGTGCATCGAAAGTAAGATGTTTTCAACATTCAAGTTATAAAGAGCTTGCACTTTGATCCTGCAAAGTCCTTTACCATCGGTTATTGACGTGGGACATGACAATGGCATGGTTGGACGAAAAAGAAGGTGATTCATAAATTGGCCATAACTTTTGATCTGTGTACCATTACGGCAGCATAAGTAAATTGTTTATAACTTCTGATTCACATATCATTATGGGGCGCACAACATATTCACGACAAAAGGTGTTTAAGGGAGAGTTATGATCCATTTACACAAGGAGAGATTTATGACTGGAATTTACAACAAGTTGAAGAATAAAAAAATTGAACCAGTACCGATTTTTTGAAAAATCAATGACAACACTTACGTTGTTGATCTTCCGAATGACATGAAAATTTTGCGTACATTCAACTTCGCAAATCTGACTAAGTATCATGAATCGAAGTGGGACAAGTTCTTTTAAAGTGGAGGGAACTGATGCAGAGTGAGTCACGAACACTTTCATGTCCAGGATGGACTAGAGAAGGCCCGATCAAAGGCAAAGGTAATCCGCCGTTAGAACCTTACAACAGGCATATCTCGCAAACTGAAATGAGTTACTTGACGTACCATATATGATTTTGGGGCAGGATAAGCTACTTTAGCCAACCAACCCAGTTATGCCAAGTTGCTCATGCCGAATTTGTCAGATTCCATCAAATTGACAATCCAAAATCAATTTTATTTTCATTTTTACTATTTATAATAAGTTTTAGTTTGATTATAACTCTTCATCCTTTGAGTTTTAAGAGTTGTGTCCAACATGAAAAGCGCTTAGAAAAATTAGGATAATTAAGTGGTTAAGCTAAATAGGACACCTATTTATAGTAAGTTACACTGATGTAGAGTGGGTCACAGACACTTTTATGTCCAAGATGGACCAAAGAAGGCCCAATTGGAAGCGGAGGTGATCCGGACCGTCAAAACCTTATAATAGGCTTATCTTGTAAACTGGAATGAGTTAATTGACGTACCATATATGATTTTAGGGTAGGAGAAGCTGCTTTAGCCAACCAACCCACTATGTCAGGTTGCCCACTCCAAATTTACGAGATTCCATCAGATCGACGGTCGAAAATCAATTTTATTTACGTTTTTACTATTTATAATAAGTTTTACTTTGATTATAACTCTTCATCCTTTAAGCTTCAGGAGTTATGTCCAACATGAAAAGTGCTTAGAAAATTTAGGAGATTAAAGTGGTTAAGCCAGATAAGACACTATAAGTATTAAATTTATAATTTATGAATTTTAGGGAGTTTAAGTTGAGTTTGATTATGAAACTTCTTCTCCACGAGGTATATGTGTGAGGAGTCGGAAGAAGCTATGTGAATTCGGAGTATTTATCCCCTCGAGGAAGATGGTGATCAACCTCATCACGCCCATCCCTCTGTTGGGCCCCACCTTTTCAGGTGCGTGGGGATGCTGATTGAAATTAGATTTTTCATTTTGTGGGAGAAACCAATCACAAAGATGGTTGTATGATAACTTAACATGCAACCCTATCTTCATGACTAACTTGTCAACTATGTAAGGACATTAGTTCCATATGTAAACGGTGGGCCTCATCACTAAGCTCACCTGGTGCAAACATCAAGCCCGTCCACTCGCCAGGCAGGCCACTTCATCAACATCAAAGGATAACCAATAGCCTTAGTTTGCAATTGTGGCCCGCCTCATGGTGGATTGGCCTGATTTTTCCAGATAGGAATCTTTGATGGTGGACCCCACTGTTTGCATTGCTTGGATGCCCTACACAATTCCCACTTTGGCAAGCAAGCAAGCAATGCTGCAGTTGATGGGTTTCATTTTTAACAGTTGGATGGACAAGATCAGATTCTCAAATATCAACAAACAAATGAGTTGTCCATGAAAAGCAGTTTGCAAGGACCACTTCAGATTACTACTCGTGGAGCATGCGCGCCTGACATCCAGACCGTTCATCAGTTTACATGGCCCAATCCAAAAATACATCTGTTCAAGCGATTGGATGGTCCATGGTTTATATGGATGAAGATTGACGGTCCACGAGAACTATGTTACTCTCCTTCCCCATATTAGGGAAAAACACGGGACCCACCTGGAGTGGATCCACCCTGCTTTTTTCTGCCCCCCACTTTTCAACAGCTAATAAGAGACCATGAGAAATGACTATAGTATAAGAACACGTTAGGTGGACCACATATGACTGTCGGGTTAGATTTGACCATTAGATTATTCAAATTGAGTAATTCAATGGACTCGTATGATCATTACAGGTAGGTATGGAGTGGGAGTACGCTTGGACCATTGTTCTTATGCACAGTTATTAAATCGGACACCGAAACCTATGGTATGGAGTAGGGGTATACATCGAGTCGAACTGGCCTCAGCTCGACTAAGGTCGGCCACTAGCTGACCTCAGCTCAAACTTGGCTCGGCTCTATCCTTGATCATGACTGGCCAGATCAGCTCGGTTCTATCAGCAACTTAAACTAGTTTGAGCTGAGTTCAAGCCAAGATCGAGTCGAGTTCACCTGTGCAATATTTCCACAAACACTTAGATATTGCACCATCAAAATTCCACTGTATGTAAAACAATAGCAAAGGTTTTTCAAGTATTTTATCAAACACCTTCTAAGCAACATAAAAATCAAGAAAAAAGGATATTTGTTTCATATGCATACCTTCCTTGCCACCATCCACACTTTGTTGAGTCATTTCATCAAACACTTGGTAAGCAAAATCAATATCAAAGTAATTGAGTTATTGAACTGGTTCGATCCGAGTTCGATTCAAGCTAGGTTCGATCTAAGTCGAGTTGAGATGGGGACAACCCAAACTCATTTTCGAGCTAAAAATATCAACTTGACTTGGTTCAAACTCTACTTCGAATCGAATCAAATCGATCTTTTTTGAGTCGAGTCGAGCGAACTAATCGAGCTAGCTCGGTTCGCATACAACTCTAGTATGGAGACTTCATAGGAAAGAAGCATGATGGGTAAGATTATGTAGCTATCTTTCCTATATATACATGTCTAGAGGTCAAATTCAACACAGCTTAGTCTTCAAGCTTGACACTCGGTCAATAGATCAGGCCAACTCAAGCCAAGCTTGAGCTTGATCTTTCAAACTGTATCGGATTTTAGTACTTGTGCATACATGTATATGTACATACACATGCATCCACCTACGCATTCATGTATATATGCATCCTTTAATTTATACAAGATGCCACCATTGATATGGATCAATTTGTTAATGTGAACCATTAAATTATAATTATATTATTTCGGTGTGTGTGTGTGTGTATAAATTTGTTAATATGAACCATTAAATTATAATTATATTATTTCAGTGTATATGTGTGTGTGTGTGTGTGTGTGTGTGTGTGTGTGTGTGTACTCCTTTCACTTATACATTTAAGACCACCCATTCATGCATTAACTAGCTCACATCTAGCTGTGGATCACACACTAAACTTTTCTGTTCATTCGTCGTGCAAGGTATATGATCACCTATTCATCCATCTATTTTCAAGATTTTAGTTCAATTTATTTAATGATTAATCTAAGTCTTTTATCCGATGAATTATCTATCTAATTCAACTAAAAACACATTTTAGAGCTATTTAGACTAAAAAGTAACCATAAATTAACCTATATACCATATTAGACTTCCGTCAGATTATTTACTTATATCCATACCTTCCAACCGTACATCGCACTCGTATCATTCAATTGGGCCACCCAAATACAAAAGTAAACCGTCTAAAGCATTGCTCTTGAAATACACTTAAGATTTACTAGTCATTTTTCATGGACGATACTACACACATTACCCTGCATTGGCGCAAGTCTATCAAAATGCATATTGATCATCGTTGAGAGATCAATATTTATATTAAACTCAATGGAAGAGCACATCTAATAGTGCACCATGTTGAGTTCCACTTTAATCAAATAGTACAATTTGAGTCTATTTAGGTAGAAATTTCAAGTTTTTTTTTTTTTTTTTTAATTGAAGCTAGCCGTGATGTCTTTAGTATGGAAATTTTCTTTTATTTGAAGTGATGGTTGTGAGGCCCATTAGGCCAGTCTCATGAGCAAACAGAATCATTCATTCATACAATCTAATAGTGCATTTTGTAGCTCGTGAGGTGTAAATCTTGAGATATGCATGATTTAAATAAGTTTTAATGACAAATAAATATTACACTGAGCCGTAGGAAGTTTTTAATAGTGTATGTTCAATCAAAACTATTTCCTATTGTGTGGTCCACTTGAGATTTGAATTTTTTCCTTTTTTTAGACTCATGCCCTAAAATGAGCTGCCAAAATGAATGGACAGCGTGTATAAAATTTCAATGGCCAATGGATGGTTGGCGGGGGTTCAATAGCATTTGAAGATTTGTATCTGCTTAAATATTTGTATAAGGGGGGCTAAAATGAAATTGAAAAACAGATGGGTGGCGTGGATATATGTAACACAATCGTCAAGGTAGGCCCCACACACAAGCTGTAATACCTAATCTACAACCACTCTTTCTTAGCCAATGCTATCCTTCTCTACATTCGCGTCTTTCTTTGATTCCCTTATCCTCTCTTCTTGACTAACGAAAGTCCTTACCATTGGATATTTCTAAGTCTTCCTGAGCTCTCTCACACATCAAATTCCTCCCTTCTTCCCATCCATACATACCAAAAGGAGAAAGAAAGAAGAAGAAAATATGGTTGATTCACTCGTTTCGACTGTGGTGGGGAAGTTGGGGACTCCCATCCGAGGTCAGGTAGCTTTGTTTGTGAATGTCCCCAGTGACATCGAAAAGCTTTCCGTTACATTCAAATCCATTGAAGCTGTGCTTGAAGACGCTGAGTCTCGACGTGTGAAGGACAGAGCAGTGAAGATCTGGTTAGAGAAGGTCAAAGATGTGGCCTACGATGTGGACGACATACTAGATGAGTGGACGACAGAAGCTCGCAGACCACAGGCACTAGATGAAGGTGATGGCTCCTGTTTCAGCTTCCTTGTTACTTGCTACCTCTCCTGTGTTACTTTCTTCAATCATGTCATGTTTCGCTGCGAAATCGGGTGTAGTATAAAGAAGCTAAGGGGTAGATTAGATTCTATTGCAAAAGAGATGAGCGGCTTGGGTCTATATAGTGCAGAGAGGGAGAGAATGGATAGTGAAGTTAGGCAGCGTGAGATGAGAGATCGAGAGACAACCTCCCTACTCGATGAGCCGTTAATTGTCGGGAGAGAAGATGAAAAAAAACTAGTCGTAGACTTGTTGCTGGGGGGGAGTAGTAGAGAGGTAAAGGAGGTTCCCTTGTTGGTGGGGGAGAGTAGTGGAGAGGTAAGGGAGGTTCCCTTGTTGGTGGGTGAGAGTAGTGGAGAGGAAAAAGAGGTGCCCTTGTTGGTGGGTGAGAGTAGTGGAGAGGTAAAGGAGGTGCGTAGTGGTGAGGTAAAGGAGGTGCCCTTGGTCATTTCTATCGTTGGAATGGGAGGGTTGGGGAAGACCACCCTTGCTCAGCTCATCTACAACGATGAGAAAGTCAAGGGGCATTTCCACATGAGGATGTGGGAGTATGTTTCAAAAGATTTTGATGTGAAAAAGGTTACGAAATCAATTATAAAATCTGTAGACACAGAGTTTGAGGGTGAAAATTTAAACTTGAATCAATTACAAACTCACCTCCGTAAAATGTTGCGTGCAAAGCGATTCTTGCTTGTGCTTGATGACATTTGGAGTGACGATAGTGAGAAGTGGGACAAACTGAGACTTCCCTTCCAAGATGCTGCATTAGGAAGTCGAATCATCATAACTACTCGCAATGAAAAGGTTGCTTTGGCGATGGGAACGGCTCACTTACACAATCTGGCTGCCTTATCAGATGATAATTGCTGGTTGGTGTTCAGACGTAAAGCGCTCGAGCATCGGAATGCAGAAGAGCGTATGGCGCTGGAAAAGATTGGAAGGGAAATTGTAAACAAGTGTGGAGGGGTGCCTCTCGCAGCAAAGACAATAGGGAGTGCCATGCGCTCGAAAAGGACGAAAGGAGAGTGGGAGCTTGTGTTGGGCAGCGAGATATGGAAGTCAGGTGATGTCTTGGAAGGCATTTTACCGGCTTTGTTACTAAGCTACCATGACTTAACTCCTGCTTTGAAGCACTGCTTTTCATATTTCTCTATTTTCCGAAAAGGTTTCATGATAGAGAAGGATATGATGGTAAAGTTATGGGTGGCACAAGGTTTCATCAGCTCTGATACAAGTAGCGATATGGAGCAAATTGGTGGGCAGTATTTTGATGATTTACGAAGATGGTCATTGCTCCAAGACGTTTACAAGAACCGGTGCAGGATGCATGATTTAGTTTATAATCTTGCACAATCTGTTGTAGGAAGTGACTATTCACTGGTGGAGATCGGAAAGCAGGCTTCATTAAACTTCAACAACGTCCGCCATTCTTTATGTGCCAGTGATGGAGCTGTTGATGAGGCTGATGAAGAGGCTGACATTTTGACCGCCTTGTACAAGGCCTCTAAGTTGCGAACGTTGCTACTTCACACAAGAATCTCTGCGGTGCCACAAATTTTATTTAATCATTGGAGACGCCTTAGGGCATTGGACTTGAGTAATACCAGCATTAAGAAATTGTCTCCAACGGTGGGACATTTGAAACACTTGAGATTTCTTGATTTGTCAGGCACAGACGTAGAAGAGTTGCCAGAGGAGGTGTGTAATTGCCTAAATTTACAAACATTGAGACTCAATCATTGTCAGAAGCTAAAAAAACTGCCTGGAGGGATGAAGAAAATGATTAACCTGAGACATCTAGAATTTGAAAATTCAGATGATCTGAGGTACTTACCGCAGGGTATGGGGAGAGTAACTGGCCTTCGGACGTTAACAACCTTCATTGTAGGGGGTGGCAACAAAGGATGTAAATGTGGAGAACTGAAACACCTCAATCATCTTCAAGGAAGTCTTCGGATTACCGGCTTAGACAACAACAGGAGGGACGAAGCTAGAGAGGCAGAACTGAATAAGAAGAAGCACCTTCATACTCTATCCTTCAACTACAAGGTTGACTATGGTGAGCTGTTGGATGAAGAGGTGAAGAGAATGGAGGACGTGCTTGAAATTCTCCGGCCCCACACAAACTTGAAAGAGTTGGAAATAAAGTATTACAAAGGTTCTACGCTTCCCAAGTGGATAGAGGATCCGGTGTTCTCCAATCTAGTCAGCATTATACTCCAGTATGGCTTTCTCGGTTTGTTGGGGGAGTGTAAACAATTGCCAGGTTTTGGGAAACTGCCGTCCCTTAAATACCTTGAAATTGAGGGCATGAGTAAGGTGAGAAAGGTGGGTGTTGAGTTTAGTGGGGTTGATAACAATGATGGAAGTGAATGTGTTGTCTCATTCCCCAAGTTGAAGACCCTCATCTTCCGTTTCATGCCAAATTGGGAGGAGTGGGAATTGAGAGGTGGAGTTGGAGAGGTTATGCCATCTCTTCTCGAATTACAAATATATGAATGCCGAAAGCTGAAGGAGTTGCCCAGCAACCTTCCACCGCTCCTCCAGAAGCTGACTTTAAAAATAAGTAACGAAGGGATGTTGTCATCGGGAGGGACCTTACCCTTCCTCCCCAACCTTAAACATTTGATTATTTACGGGAGTGATGAGCTGACATCGTTCCCTTGTGGTTGGTTGGGACAATTCAAAGCCCTCAAGACTCTGGAAATCAACTACTGTCGGGAGTTGGAGTCTCTACCGGATGAGGTGTTGCAACAGCTCACCATGCTTCAAGAATTGCATATCTACAGTTGTCCACTCTTATATGTGCGCTACGGAGACGAAGGAGAAGATCGGGACAAGATTGCTCACATCCCCAATGTATCAATATTTTAGTAAAAGGTGCATAGGATATTCTTTTGCTTTTGTTATAGGAATTGTATTGCTTCTCCCTGTAACTCCTCTTCTTTTTTATTCATTTTCTTTTTTGTTTGTTATTTTTTAAAAAATAATAAAAAAAAAAAATTTAAGCTGTTTATCAGATGTTGATTGTATTTTAGTGGGTTGAACGTGTAACCTTGTTCTCTGTTTTGGAGGTCAGGTTCTATGTCCCCCTCCCTTCTATCTTATCTTATGTACTTTTTTCTTTTTCTTTTTTAATAAAGCTTATGATGGTCCCGTCTAGCTTCACACACGCACACACGCGCACGTGTTTATTGGATAGTTGGTCACTTTCTCTTAACAGTCCATTTATTTTGTACACGTGTTACAATTCCACTACAATACATAACTCCAACCTTTCATGCCCTAGCCACATCCAACCCATTCAATAGGTTAGCCTGTCGTGAAGACGACTTGATATAAAAATCAAGTTGATTAGATGATCCAATCCGTCCTTTTTTTTTATAATAATTCAGGGATGGAATGGTTATAATTGCCTAAGAAAAAGTGAAATGAATTGTTGATTTGATTTATTTTTGTGTAGACTGATCCAGACCTTGGATATTAAAGGTCATTGGTCCAATGATCAACGTTTGCCGGATTGGTGTGATATTTGCAACCCCATCCATTTTAATCGTGTGATGGACCAAATAAATAGTCTAAAATTGGATTGGACCATCAAAGTTTCCCAATGCAACCAGGAGCGCTGTAAACTTGTGCTGATGCATTTCTCATAGAAGTTTTTTGGCGCGAATACATCCATGAGGAATCACATCAGCTCCGTTAACTCGCTTGACTTGACTCGGATAAGCTCAACTCGACTCGACTTGGCTTGAAATTGAGTTTGAGCCACGTCGAGCTGAATTTTTTAAAGAAATTTTTGACTTACGACCCATTTATGGCTCATTTACGAGACTAAGCCCACCTCATTTTCCCTTTCAAGAATACGCCCCAGCTGTACGGACGCCTTGCCTAAGGTTGAAAATGCCCCCTGCTTTTTCCTTCATGCAGATTGGCCGCTACTTGAAGACGAGCGCCGACACTCCTCGAACTCCAAGTTGTACGAACAACTCAAAAGATATCAAAGTTACATGGCCCCACAGTTACGTATTTATTATATCCACAACGTTTGTCCATATTTCAATATCACTTCGGACTGTTATTAAAAAAAAAATCATATCCAAAGGTCAACTAGACCACACTATAAAGAGTAGCAAAAAATTGATTTTCACCGTTGAAACTTTTGTAGGCCCACCATAACATTTATTTTCCATTCAATCTATTCATAAGGTCACAAAGACCTGGATGAAGAGGAAAAACACATTTCGTAATGATCAAAAACTTTGCATAAAAAATCCTATAATTTTCGATACATATCGAAGTGTACTCGATATTATCGAAGATATAGCTATGGATAATAACCGTAGCTATAACTGCAGTCCGTAAAAGTCTATGCAATTTTTTTTAACTTTTTAATATTTAATATTTTTAGTTTTATTTTTTACATGGAGAACTTTATTCTACCTATAATTTTCTCTAATACATATTTATATAAATATGTATATATAAACATATAGAAACTTTTTTTTTCTCTTTTTTAATTTCTTTCTTTATTCATTTAACAAAATATCTTCCAAACCAAAATTAGTTACTTGATGTACCCTATATGATTTTGGGGTAGGAGAAGCTACTTTAGCCAACTAACCTAGTTATTTTCCAAGATTCCATCAGGTCGATGGTCAAAAATCTATTTCATATTCACTTTGCGGTCAATTTCAATCAGTTCGCGCTCAATTTCGCTCATTTCATTTACTTCATGGTCATTTTCATGCATATCACGGTCATTCTCGCCTATTCCGTGTTGATTCAAGGTCCTTTTGGCGCATTTCACGGTCAATTCCCTTCACTTTACAGTCATTTGCATGCATTTTGCGGTCAATTCGAGGCAATTCATGATCACTTTCATGCATTTCACGGTCATCCGAAACAATTTCATGTTGATTCACGGTCCTTTCGAGGCATTTTGAGGTCAATTCCCTTCACTTCACGGTCATTTGCATGCATTTCACGGTCAAATCCCTTCACTTCACAGTCATTTTCATGCATTTCATGGTCAATTCCTACGATTTCGCCTCACTTCACGGTGATTTTCATGCATTTCACGGTCAATTCCCTTCACTTCACGGTCATTTCCAAGCATTTCACAGTCAATTCCCTTCACTTCACAGTCATTTTCATGCATTTCACAGTCAATTCTCATGATTCCGCCTCACTTCACGGTCATTTCCATGCATTTCACGGTCAATTCCCTTCACTTCACGATCATTTCCAAGCATTTCACAGTCAATTCCCTTCATTGCACAGTCATTTTCATGTATTTCACGGTCAATTCCCACGATTCCGCCTCACTTCACGGACATTTCCATGCATTTCACGGTCAATTCCCTTCACTTCACGGTCATTTCCATGCATTTTACAGTCAATTCTCTTCACTTCACAGTCATTTTCATGCATTTCACGGTCAATTCCCACAATTCTGCCTCACTTCACGGTCAATTCCCTTCACTTCACAGTCATTTTCATGCATTTCACGGTCACTTCCCACGATTCCGCCTCATTTCACGGTCAAGTCCCAAGATTCCGCCTCACTTCGCGAAATGCATGCAAATTACTGTGAAGTGAAGGGAATTGACCGTGAAATGCATGGAAATGACCGTGAAGTGAAGGGAATTGACCGTGAAATGCATGGAAATGACCGTGAAGTACGGAAGAATCGTGGGAATTGATCGTGAAATGCAAGAAAATAACTGTGAAGTGAAGGGAATTGGCTGTGAAATGCATGGAAATGACCGTGAAATGCATAAAAATGTCCATGAGGTGAGGCGGAATCATGGGAATTGACCGTGAAATGCATAAAAATGACTGTGAAGTGAAGGGAATTGACCGTGAAGTGCATGGAAATGACCGTGAAGTGAGGCAGAATTGTGGGAATTGACCGTGAAATGCATGAAAATGACTATGAAGTGAAGGGAATTGACTGTGAAATGCATGGAAATGACCGTGAAGTGAAGGGAATTGACCGAGAAATGCATGGAAATGTCCGTTAAGTGAGGCGGAATCGTGGGAATTGACCGTGAAATGCATGAAAATGACTGTGAAGTGAAGGGAATTGACTGTGAAATGCATGAAAATGACCGTGAAGTGAAGGGAATTGACCGTGAAATGCATGGAAATGACCGTGAAGTGAGGTGGAATCGTGGGAATTGACCGTGAAATGCATGAAAATGACCGTGAAGTGAAGGGAATTGACCGTGAAATGCATGAAAATGACCGTGAAGTGAAGGGAATTGACCGTAAAATGCATGGAAATGATCGTGAAGCGAGGGAATTGACTGTGAAATGCATGAAAATGACCGTGAAGTGAAGGGAATTGACCTTGAAATGCATGGAAATGACCGTGAAGTGAAGGGAATTGACCTTGAAATGCATGGAAATGACCGTGAAGTGAAGGGAATTGAAGTAAAGGGAATTGACCTTGAAATGCATAGAAATGACCGTGAAGTGAAGGGAATTGACCGTGAAATGCGCGAAAGAAGCATGAATCAACACAGAATAAGCAGGAATGACCGTGATATGCATGAAAATGACTATGAAGTAAATGAAATGAACGAAATTGACCGCGAACTGATTGAAATTGACGCAAAGTGAATATGAAATGGATTTTCGACCATCGACCTGATGGAATCTTTGAAAATAATTGGGTTAGTTGGCTAAAGTAGCTTCTCCTATCCCAAAATCATATAGGGTACATCAAGTAACTAATTTTGGTTTAGAAGATATTCTTGTTAAATGAATAAAGAAAGAAATGAATAAAAAGAGAGAAATTTTTTTTATATACTTATACATACATATTTATATAAATATGTTTTAGAGAAAATTAAAGGTAAAATAAAGTTTTCCATGTAAAAAATAAAAATTAAAATATTAAAAATTAAAAAATTATATAGACTTTTACGGACTGCAGTTATGGCTACGACTATAATCCGTAGTTATATCTTCGATAATATCGAGTACACTTCAATATATCAAAAATTAACGAATTTTTTATGCAAAGTCACTGGACAGCTCTAGACCGTTTTCGATTAATCGAAGACATAACAAAGGAAATAATGAAAATATATGGGCTGCAGTTATGGCTACGGATTATATCCGTAGCCATAGATTCTAGCTTCTTTTCCCTTGATGTAATCCCTTCCGCCTGTGGGTCCTTTTATGTGGTATGTGTTATATCCAAACCGTCCATCTATTTGGTGAACTCGTTATAAATCTTGAGAAGAAAAATAAGACAGATTTAGCCATCAAGTGGATCACACTGTAAAAGGCAGTGGAGGATTGAACGTCTACCGTTGAAACCCTTTTAGGGGTCACGAAAGTTTTGGATCATTACGTAATTTGTTTTTCCTCTTCATCCAGGTCTTTGTGACCTTATGAATAGATTGGATGGAAAATAAATCTTATGGCGGGCCCTATAAAAGTTTCAACGGTGAAAATCAATTTTCTGTTGCTCTTTGTGGTGTGGTCCAGTTGATCTTTGGATATGATTTTTTTTTTTGATAACGGTCCAAAATGATCTCGAAATATGGATGAACGTTGTGGATATAATAAATACGTAACTGTAGGGGCCATGTAACTTTGATATCTTTTGAGCCGTTCGTACAACTCGAGTTCGAGCAGTGTCAGCGCTCGTCTTCGAGCAGCGGCCGATCCGCTTGAAGGAAAAAGCAGGGGCAATTTCGACCTTTGGCAAGGCGTCCGTACAGCTGGGGCGTATTCATGGAAGGGAAAATGAGGTGATCGCCCTCTCGTAAATGGGTCATAGATGGGTCGTAAAGTCGTAAATTTCTGTTTTTTTTATCCACTTTGTGTTGACTATCCATTTTTCGTATTCACCAATTGGACGGGTCCCATAGTCCGATCATCCTAATCTTTACGTATGGCCCACGGAACAATGGTCCTGACTATCATGTGGCACATACACCGCAGGAATGTTTTGAACGGCTCTTAATAATTCATGTTGATTTCTCACGTAAAGGTTGGAAACTTTCATGGGGAGAATTAACTGATGGCAGTACGATTGATAGGGCTGAGAAACGTCTGCAAGATTATAAAACCTCTTGTACCCTTATTGTGAAACACCCTAGCTCTGTGGGTCCCACCATGATGTATATGTCAAATCGACTCCGTTCGTCATGTGAGGTCCCGTATTTTCATTGCATACATAAAAAATTAGGCCTGTGACAATCTCAAGTGGACCACACAGATGAAAAGATACACACCATGGTAACCCTGAGGCGTGGCCCACCTATGTTTTGGATCAGGATGACTTTTGTATTCTCTCTTCGGTCACCTGATGAACGGGTTTGATGAAAGACACACACCATGTTGACCCCACATACAAATCTATGGTTGGCATCCCATCACATTGTTGCCTGTGGTATGGCCCACCTAAGTTGATGATCTGGCTGCTTTTTGGCCGCAGAACATACCATCGAGAGATTACCCGATGGACGGAGTGGTTGCCACACAAACAACATGGTGAGCCACATACAGCTCGAGTGTTTTACACGCTGATGAGAACAGGTGTTGGACTGGAGTTGTGAGCTACTAGTCGCCATCAATTGATGAGATGAAAACCTGACAAGGGGGAGCGTGGTACTTCATACGCATGCACCTCAAGGTTGTGCAACTGCCGTGTACGCAAGTTTAAATTAAAACCGTCCAAATCGTGGGACACATGTTGGATATGACATAAATACAATCGTACACAGAAATGAACTTCTAGATAGCGGATATGGACTAGCTAGGTTGGGCCCCACAAAATAGACGGTCAAGACAAACTATGGAAATGGGGGCAGTTTGGTATTTCGTCAATACAAAAGTTATGCTACAGTGTACTTTTTAATCACATAATTATGGAGGAAAGGCTACCTCTCTGTTGCAATTTTCAAGAACAAGGACGCATCCACGGTTGCCGTATATGCAAGGCGATTGGCCATCCAATTGTGGAGCATGAGGAAAAACACACCGTGTATCTCAAGTGGTTGACTGAGTGAAAGATACCTGGTTTCAACGCCGTGGTCTTGGTATGGATCCCTAAAGTGAAGCTAACCAAAAAAAAAAAAAAAAAAAAAAAAAAAGCATAGGAAAAACACGGATCAAACGATCCCAACCCTCGGTGGGTGGCTAGGGGCCCACCATATCATCTTTCCTCACATCTACTATCCATCATGTGAGGCCAACCTTTGACGTGGATAGTTCATTGTGTGGGCCCACCTTGATTGTGAGTCATTCATCATTAGGGAGGACCTTTAATGCCAACAGTTCATTAGGTAGAGCCCACCTTTGATGTTAATCATCCATTATGTGAGGCCCACCAACAATGTTATTATCTATCGTAGCTTTTTAGAACATGGTCAGGATTAAAAAGGCAAGGCAGGTGACTTTCGAACCCCAGGCGAGCTCCACCTTCCAACAAAGTAACAACTAAGTCCAGCAACCCAACCCGGCCAAACATTGAGCTGAGATGAGTTTCTAAGTTTTTGAACTATGATTAAAACACAATACCAATGTTTGTAAACTTAACATCATACAAAAAATTAAAAAAAAAACAAAAAAAAAAAGGGGGGGAAAAAAAGAAGAAAGTTCTTTTCAAGACAGCAAAGTGATTGAATTCAACCAGTGATTGAAAAGCTAATTACTAGATTACAACACGAAGCATGCACCACAATGGAAAGGTATGTAGGTTCATCAACAGCAATTGAGAATTGCCAGTACATCAGCAGTGAAGCCTGGTGACTTGCAACACCCTCTCGAAGAAAATGGCACACATGCTCATGCTGAATATCAGATCCTCCCTCATCCACTCAGGGGCCAGCCTCTCAAACGTCCCAAGTGAGACAACATGATACAGCAGCTCCGGCTCCTCCCCAACTACGTTTTTCACCCACATTAAGCAGAAAGAATAGCCTGCAACCAAACCACACATCAATATCGTCTCTAATTTCTAATGCCATATTCGATATCCATATGTATGCTAATAGATGTTGGTTGCTTGAATTTGCTATGCACGATATTCATATTTGTCGTATAGTGGACCTTCAATTTCAGTGATTTCTGCTCAGGTTTATGTTATGAGTAATTATAGTATTACAAGATTCCATACATACAGGGCCCATGTTTCAGTGATCCAAATCGTCAAACCGATGGGCCATAATGTGGGTTGGAGATGTTGAAAACCTCCCGGATTGGAAGATCCTAGTACAAGCTTTGCTTTCTGATGTAGAGCAGGTATGTCCGCAAAACCTCCCGAACCAAACCATTAGACCTTAGATACAGTCGTATCTCGCAATATGGAATGAGTTATCTGACGTAAAATATATGATTTTGGGGTAGAACGAGCTACTTTAGCCAACCAACCCCGCTACGCCAGGTTGCACAACCCGGATTTGTGAGAAACTCCCTGATCGACGGTCGTTTTCTTATTTTATTTTCATTTTTACTATAAATAGTAAGTTTTAATTTTATTATAACTCTTCATCCGTTGGGCTTTAGGAGTTGTGTTCAACATAAAAAGTGCTTAGAATAATTAGGAGAACGGTTTGGTGAAGCCAAATAGGACACTTACTATTTTTGGCCGAAAACCTTGCACACTAGTAGACATCAGGACTGTCTATAAATAGTAAGTTTACTATTTATAGTAAGTCGCGGATTCTAGGAGTTTTAGTTGTAGTTTGAGTCTGATTTCTTTCCTGTTGCTTGGTTCCCTTATTTCAAGGAATGTGAGTTCGTTTTTATTCATTCATTAATCAATTTTGAATTTTATTAGAATTTATTTCTATTCTCTTACTTTCTTTGCTCGTGGATTCGAGAAGTCTCTGTGAGGAGTCCAAAGAAGCTCCGTGGATTCAGAGTAGTTATCCTTGAGGAAGATGGTGATCGACCTCATCACGTTCATCCCTGCGTCAATTTGGTATCAAAGCGGGATTTTTCCTCGGGACGATGACAAACAATGAAGGTATGAATCAAAATCCTGTGGACGGTGACATAGGGATTCATTATCTTTCGGAAAGAATGGAAGCTTTTCATCGGGAGAGTCAATTGACCATGCAAGGGCTACAGACAACCCTCGACCGTCTTGCGGATATGCTACTTTCGCCCCAAGCCTTAGGCAGTGCTCCACCACCTATGGTCACTCCTCTACCCATGGTTGTTGTACGACGTGACTCCGATTATCGTATATTACTACCAGTGGCAAACCGTATGGCTACACTAGATGATTCTAGTTCCAGCGACGAGGACATTAATGAGGGTTTCGACCGACGACCAACCCATGGAGGCGATCGTCTAGATCATGCTGAAAGAGACTATCGAGGTAAGGCTGAACTTCCTAGTTTTAACGGTTTATTACGTCTCGAAGATTTTCTCGATTGGCTAGCCGAAGTAGAGAGATATTTCGATTATATGGACGTGTCAGATCATAAAAGGGTGAAATTGGTAGCGTTTAAATTAAAATCTGGTGTTTCTGCATGGTGGGAACAATTACAACTCTCACGAGCCCACCAGAACAAGGCGTCCATCGCATCATGGCCTCAGATGAGACGTCTTTTTCGATCACGATTTCTCTCCAGTGATTATGAGCAGATATTATTTCAGCAATACCAGAATTGTCGACAAGAAAATCGAACTGTTAAAGATTATACTGAAGAATTTCAACGGTTGGCAACACGAAACGACCTGTTAGAATTTGAGTCATACAAGGTGACACGATTTATGGGTGGGTTGCGACCGACAATTCAAGACCGAGTTCAGATGTACCTAGTTGGTACCGTGGATGAAGCAATTCAATTAGCGGGAAGGACAGAAACACAACTTGCAAGAGCTTCTACTTGTCTCTATCCTTCAAATCAACTCCCCATGACGGGTCCCACGCAGGATCCAGTGCTGGTTCGAGGAAAAGATCCGGTAGGAAAATGTTTTCAACCTCCTCCGCCCGCAAATCGTGATACAGGGAGCGGACCATCCAAACCTCAACGGGCAGCACCCACGACGTTAGGCCCGAGTAGGATTCCAAATCCTTATGCTCGGCAAAGGCCGAACAATTGTTACGACTGTGGCCAACAAGACCACTTATTAAACACTTGTCCTCAACGTCCCGCAGCACACTTGACTATAAACGAAGGGGTACTGAAGATGAAGCCGCACAAGAAGATCATAGCTTTGATGAATATGAACAAACCACTAAAGAAATAGCAGGTGGCGATGAATTGACGAGCGAGGATTGTAACGAATCTCTAGTTGTAAGGCGACTACTGTATACCCCACGAACGGAATTACACCCACAGCGACACAATATATTTCGTACTCGGTGCACTGTCAGCAAAAAGGTCTGTGATGTGATCATATACAGTGGTAGCATCGAGAATATCGTCTCAAGGGTGATGGTGGACAAGTTGTAGCTACCAACGACGAGACATCCTTCCCCGTACTCAATTGACTGGATAACAAAAGTGAATGAGACCAAGGTAACTGAACAATGCACTATCTCGTTTTCAATTGGTAAACATTATAAGGATTAGATACTTTGTGATGTGGTCGATATGGAAGCTTGTCATATGCTACTCGGTCGACCCTGACGGTCGGACTGTGATGCAACCTATCGGGGACGAGACGACGTGTACATATTCGACAAGGATAGTCAAAAAATAATCCTTGCCCCTATGACACCAGAGAATCACCTTAAAGCCTCTAAAGTGGAGGCGAGTTCTCTCTTGACCATTCAGAATTTCATAAAGGAATCTAAGGAAACCGGCGAGGTATACACCGTAGTGATGAAGGGTAAGGAAAAGGAACCCTCAAACGTCCTTCCGAGTATAAAAATATTGCTAAACGAATTCAAAGAAGTCTGGCCTAAAGATTTACCTAATAGATTGCCCCCCATGAGGAACATCCAACATCACATAGACCTTGTTCCTAAGGCTAGCCTGCCCAACCGCCCGTATTATCGGATGAGTCCGAAGGAGTGTAAGAAACTTCAGGGGCAAGTGGAGGAATTGATCCGTAAGGGTCTATTGAGAGAGAGCATAAGCCCATGTGCGGTACCAGCATTATTAACGTTAAAAAAAAAGATGAAAGCTAGCGCATGTGTATCGACAGCCGAGCAATCAATAAAATTACCATCAAATATCGGTTCTCAATACCACGGTTGGACGACATACTTAATATGCTAGGAGAGGCCAAGGTGTTTTCTAAACTCAATATAAGGAGTAGGTACCATCAGATTCGTATCTGACCCGTTGATGAATGAAAAACGGCATTCAAGACAAAGGAAGGGTTGTATGAGTTGCTGGTCATGCTATTTGACCTATCAAACGCACCAAGTACTTTTATGCATTTGATGAATCAAGTTCTAAAACCGTTCACTGGCCGATTTGTAGTAGTATATTTTAATGACATATTAATATATAGCCAGGATGAGGCGGAGCATAAGAACCATCTCAGGCAGGTGCTGCAGGTCCTACAAGATAACAAGTTGTACCTCAACTTGAAAAAGTGTAGTTTTTTAACTGACAACCTGCTGTTTCTATAATTTGTTGTAACATCCACAGACATTCGGGTGGACGATGAAAATATGCGAGCTATTATGGAATGGCCAATCCCGACAAACATTCATGAGGTGAGGAGTTTTCACGGTTTGACGACTTTTTATCGTCTATTTGTGCGAGATTTTAGCACCATAGCCGCACCTATAACAGATTGCATGAAAAGGGACTGTTCCAGTGGATCGATAAAAGCTAACAAGAGCTTTCACGAGATCAAGCATCGTTTGTCTACAACACCAGTCTTTGTGCTTCCTAATTTCGACAAATTTTTTGAGGTTGAGTGTGACGCTTCATACGTCGGAATTGGGGGAGTATTATCACAGGAAGGCAGGCTGGTAGCCTTCTACAGCGAGAAGCTCAGCGAAGCCCGAAAGAAGTGGTCAACTTATGATCTTGAGTTATACGCTGTTGTTCAGGCGCTACGACGTTGGCGGTATTATCTGATTCAAAGGGAGTTTGTTCTATATACTGACCATCAAGCATTAAAGTTTATTAATAGTCAGACTAATATGAATCGTGTGCATGCTAGATGAGTTACATTTTTACAGGAATTCACGTTCGTTCTGAAGCACAAATTAGGACAATAGAACAAGGTGGCTGATGCCCTTAGCCTTCGTGCATCACTACTTATTACGATGAGCAACGAGGTGGTTGACTTCGACTGTCTCAAGGAATTGTACGCCGAGGATAAGGACTTCAAAGATTCTTGGATGATGTGCCAAGAAGGTCACCCTAGTGACCTTCATATACAGGACGATTTTCTCTTTGAAGGGAATCAATTGTGCATCCCCTAAAGTTCTCTAAGGGAGCAAATTATTCAGGAGTTATATGGAGGTAGCCTCGGTGAACACCTTGGGCGAGACAAGACGCGAGCTCTTGTGGAAGAGCAGTATTATTGGCCACAATTAGTACGTGATGTGAGAAAAGTCATACAACGTTGTCATATTTGTCAAACTTCCAAGGGACAATCTCAAAATACAGGCCTCTACACCCCGTTACCTGTGCCTGATGGCCCTTGGGAGGATTTATTAATGGACTTCGTGCTTGGACTCCCACGAACACAACGTGACATGGATTCAATGTTCGTGGTTGATCATTTCTCCAAGATGCAACATTTTATCCCATGCAAGAAGACCCTCGATGCAACACATGTGGCAAATCTATTCTTCAGGGAGGTCGTACGGCTACACGGGGTTCCCAAGACCATTACTTCTGATCGTGACACGACGATCATTAGCCACTTTTGGCGGACTTTGTGGACTTGATTCGATACACGACTTCAATTCAGTAGTGCTTACCACCTACAGACTGATGGACAGACTGAAGTTGTGAATCGCACGTTGAGAAACTTCCTTCGCAGTATTGTAAGAGAAAAGCCGAAGCAGTGAGACTTGGCCTTGTCTCAAGCAGAATTTGCATTCAACAACATGATGAATCGCTCGACAGGAAAATCGTCATTTCAGGTTATCTACGGACGAGTGTCTCGCCACACACTTGACTTGGTATCTCTGCTCAAGCACCCAAGCACGAGCATTGTAGCAGAACATATGGCAGATAAGATCATGGACATCCATGCGGAAGTGTAGGCCAAGCTACATGCCTCGAACGAGTATAAAGAACAAACGGACAAACATCGGGGACAAAAGGCGTTCGAGGTGAGCAACCACATTATGGTCCATCTGCGTAAAGAGAGATTTCCGACCGGAACGTACAACAAGTTGAAAAATAAGAAGATTGGACCCGTCCCAATCATCTAAAAAATCAATGACAACGCTTATGTTGTTGATCTTCCTGATGACACAGCGATCTCACAGACTTTCAACGTCGCAGACCTGATCGAGTATCATGAACCAGAGCAGGATGAGAACTCGAGGACGAGTTCTTTTCAAGTAGAGGGGACTGATGTAGAGCGGGTCGCGGACAATTTCATGGCCAAGATGGATCTGAAAAGGCACGGTCGATGACAGAAGTGATCCGAACCATCAGACCTTAGATCGGGCGTATTTCGCAATCCGGAATGAGTTATCTGACGTAAAATATATGATTTTAGGGTAGAACGAGCTACTTTAGCCTACCAACCCCACTACGCCGGGTTACACAACCCGAATTTTCGAAAAACCCCCTGATCGACGGACATTTTCTTATTTTATTTTCGTTTTTACTATAAATAATAAGTTTTAGTTTTATTATAACTCTTCATTCGTTGGGCTTTAGGAGTTGTGTTCAACATGAAAAGTGCTTAGAATAATTAGGAGAACGGATTGCTGAAGCCAAATAGGACACTTACTATTTTTGGCCGAAAACCTTACGCACTAGTAGACATCACGACCATCTATAAATAGTAAGTTTACTATTTATAGTAAGTCGCCGATTCTAGGAGTTTTAGTTGTAGTTTGAGTCTGATTTCTTTCTTCTTGCTTGGTTCCCTTATTTAAAGGGATGTGAACTCATTTTTAGTCATTCATTAATCAATTTTGAATTTTATTAGAATTTATTTCTATTCTCTTGCTTTCTTTCCTCGTGGATTCGAGAAGTCTCTGTGAGGAGTCCAGAGAAGCTCCGTGGATTCGGAGTAGTTATCCTTGAGGAAGACGGTGATCGACCTCATCACGTTCATCCATACGTCACTTTCACTATGATTTGGCCTTGTCTGCTCTCTTTGCTTATTTGAAGCTGTACTGCTGTTGCCATGGGTTCTCAAGTTCCAGCCACCAAGTTTCAGATCACTTTGTGTTGTCACATCCCTTCCCCGCATGTGCATGACCATAATAGACTGACATTGGACATAGAACTTCATGGTCCTCTCATACAGTCATTCTAATAGATGTTCTAGTTAAATTCAAGTTAAACAGGCATTCACCTAAGCATACACTATATTTAACAGCGGAAATTTAATACCACTGAGCAAACTAAAAGAGGATTTCTAACCCACTTTCACCTTTACATGGAGCAAAGGTACATTACATACCAACCTGGCGTGTGTAAGACATCTAAGCAGTGCCTAAGGTGGCCCCTGCATGAGGATGACCTGGCATGAAAATTGGGGTCCACAGTTCACTAATTGGCAGGTTATTGGCAGCAAAGAGAATAGGCAGTTCAATCAGAATTTGCTAATGGTCTACATTCAACGTAGTCAAGGATATCAAGATGGATGAATGGGAAGAGAAGGATAGAACTAGAAATGGAAATTGGAGAGTAGCACCGATAGGTAATAAGATGCAGTAAAGTAGACTTGGATGGTTTAGTCATATGCAACAAAGACCAAGAACTACACAAGTTAGGAGTGAATTGGTTCAAGTTGAAGATTGGGCAAGGGGAGGGCCCAAAAGGACATGGGTGGAGGTAGAAAGAAAAGACATAACGACTTAAGTGAGAATATGGTCCTTGGGAGAGTTGAATGGGGGAACAGGATTCATGTAGCCAGCCCCCAATTAGTTGGGATAAGGCTTAAATGATGATGATGATGTCTCCTCGATGATGGGTGGCCTAGCCTGATCTTTGTGTCAGTTAATTTTCATGGTGGGTGCCACCTTATGCACTGCTCAGATCAACGGACCTGCCAGGTTGGAATGTAGTGTTCTTCGGGACTAACAAGCCTCAAACTGCATAGTATCCGCCATAAACGTTTTACTGGTTATGAAATTAACAGTCTGTCAAAACTGAAAGAACTGAGAATGCCATTTGGGACTGGAGGGTTACCACTCGATTGGTGGAGTACAGAAACACATAGTCCTTCTGTTTGATTAACGGTGGAAAACTTCATGCCAACTAAACGCTCCACAAGCGTTTGGAAGTGGCAATCGTCATGGCAAATGTCATTTAAACCATCTCCTAGAAAATTTGGCAGAATCATCACAGTTAAACGTTTGCCAGAGAGTCAAAGTAAAAGGTAAAGATTTATATACTTGAGACATACCTGAACTGGTCATGGTTCTTCTACAGTCGCATGGCTGAAAATTTAAAAACCAGGGTCAAAGTAAGGACCAGAAGGTCACAAAAATTTACTAAGAGGTTTGGTGCATTCCCCACCCGTGGAGAGATGGCAAGAAAATCCACATGAAGGCGGATTGAAGAGCCGATTCACAACATTGCACATGTGTGAAATGCAGAGCGTGTTCATGGTGAACCCTGCCTAATGGATGGCCCAAAAATCACACAGGTGTGCCACCTCTGCATTTCTGATGCTATTCTTCTCTTAAATCTGGCTTCACATAACATCTGCTAAGGGTGGCAATGGGCGGGTCGCCCAGCCTGACAGGCCCAACCCAGCTTTGGACTGGGCTTGCAACTATTAGTTTGGCCCATGGCCAGGCTTGGGCCTACCATGCATAGCCCAATCAATTCGGTCCAGGTTTTGGCTCAAGTCAATTTAGCCCAACCTGGCTCATCCCAACCCGACTTCATATGTGCACGTGATATACTTATATCCTACAAAGATGATATTCCCATCCTCGATTAAGCAACCCATGAGTCTTGAATGTAGACTGTTGGTTTCATTCATGCGTCTATTTCTTTGTGCATGTATGACCCACTTGATCAATCGGCAGATTAGGAACATTCTGGTGGAGAAGATGAATTTTACCAATTTTTGGGCTGGGCTGAGTCGATCCCAGGCCTAATCAATTATTTCATATTCAGGCTCCAGGACTGCAATGCTAGGTCCATTCCGGGGTCGGGGCTTGGGCCTTAAGTATGAGACTGAGCTCAGGCCTAGCCTGACCCGGCCCAAACATGGCCCTACTCCTAAGCATTTTTCACAAATAAATCAGCCACATTCCCTGTGTATAAATTTTAAAAGGGTAAACCATGGTGATAGTTTTTTTTTTCCCCCTTTTTTTCATCTTTTTTTTTTTTTTGAAAGGTATAAACCATGGTGATAGTTAACCACCATTTTAAAAGAGTTATTAAACAATGCTCATGTCAAAAGGTTGTACATAGTATGTCCAAGTGGTGGCAAGTGGGCCCATGTTCAGTAATCCAAACAGTTTATGCCATGGGATTCACTTTCTATATGAGCCAAAAGTCTTTCAAAGTAGTCCTAATCCTCCCATAGGTGGCCTACAAATATTTGGTTGAGACGAGAGACAGGACAACAACCATTGACATCCAACCAAGAAAAAAAGTGAAACATGCTGCCATCATGTAATCTGAGGGACATTTTGTACATGGGCCATCCACCATAAGACCCATCATATCAATTATTTGGATCTTTGAACTATAGGCCCCACTTGTACAAACTGAAAACCTGACAGTTCTGACCTGTTGGCACAAGCCCTGTGTAATACCTTAATTAAAAATGTAGTAAAAATCCACCTCACCTGTGGCATGCAGGTATGGAGATCTGTACTGTCCAAAACTGCTGGCCTCATTGATGGTAGAGTATATAGCCCAACTGACACACTGACTGGACATCTTAACAATCCGATCACACGCATTCGTGTACCATTTTATTTTTATCCATCCCATCCAATAAATACTGGATGGTTATGATCATCCACTTAGTAATTTTCAGGCTATTTTCCATCCACAATGAGTCCCTCTATTTGGACAATTACCCGTGTGCCATATGTGCAGCAGATGAGTCACCGCCATTTTTGCTGGTGAACAAACATAAGAGGAGTTCAGACCCTTGAAAAATAATACCTGCTGACTGTTTCCAAGAGCATCGCTGTAGGGCATGCCTTCACCCAGACCTCTTTCTGGTTCTTTTACCATGACATGCTCCTCTTGACTACCGGCATTTGGAATAACCATAACTTCTTCAGTTTGAACCCCAGAACATGGCCTTAGTGTCTTCAATCCAGCTGAGCCTTCAGATAGATCTCTTGATCTAAGTTGAGAACCTCCATAAGGGGATTTCAGCTGCCCATCAATGCTGTTGTCATTCTTATCAATAGAATCAGATTTCTCCTGTAGCAGGTTGCGAAGCCTCTCAACTTCTTCAGAAAGTTCTTTGGCTGCCAAACATAAAACAGACAAATGAGAGTTTTGTATGATCGAGACATGCAAATGAGACTTGAGAAAAAGCACATATGCAAATGAGACATAAGAAAAAGTTCTATAACATAGCTATTCAACCATCTATTCCAGATGGGATAGAATGTCCGTCAACTACAATGCGACTGCACAAAGATGAGCTTTGCAGGGATGAAGATGTTAAGATGGATGGGTGGAAAGGCTGAGGAGGATAGAACCAAGAGTGAGGAGCAGTCTAAGAGTGGATCCAATAGGAAATCAAATGGACAGCCAATTGAGATGGTTAGCCCATGTGCTATGAAAGCTGCAAATGGCCTTGACGAGGTAGGGAACTTTGATTAGGGCTGAGGGGCCAGTCAAGAGACTTGACTTGAGGTGTGAGAAAGAGGAGGTTCGCACACTAAGGATAGGGCCTTCAATGGGACGGATTGGCAAAACAAGATTCATAGAGCAACTCCAAATGAATTGGAGATAGCTAAGATGCTGATTTTTTAAGGCAAAAAAAAAAAAAAAAAAAAAAAAACCTTCAATGGGACTGATTGGCAAAACAGGATTCATAGAGCCAACTCCAAATGAATTGGAGATAGCTAAGATGCTGATTTTTTAGGGCTTAAAAAAAATAATAAAAAATAAAAAATAAATCAAAGTAACACTAAAAATACAATATCAATTCAGCTAAAACCCATGGCAATTGAAACTGAAACATACATCAACCACAGATGAAACATGACCAATGTACACATATTTTATAGAAATGGCATTCTATACAAGTCCCACAAGAGGAATAAATAAGGCAGGTAAACTAAGAATGGTTCCCAGGATTAGCATGTTAGAATATTGGAAACACTGCATGGTCAAATGGAACATGACCAATGTACACATATTGCATGGAAATATTCAAATGGAACAATACTTCCTCACTCTTTTGCCTCTCTTCAATCAAAAGCTTTTGGTATTCGGCATACCGGTACTCCTCAGCAGACCTGTAACCAGACAGCTTATGCTTTAGAAATCCAAGATTTTCAGCAGCACTAAAACTTGGAGCAGTTAATGTACTTGAAAAGAGCGTGCCTATCTGGAATTATTTTATCTGTCAACTCATTTATCTTTGCTTGCAGACTCTCATTTGCAGTTTTCAGGTGTTCTATCATTTCCTCTCCAGCTGCATGTGCAATACACAGCATTCAACCATTATAGTATGCAAAATGCTAAATATCTTAAGAGATTTTTTATTTTTTTATTTTTTTGTATTATGCTCGATAATCTCATACTATCAAGGCCTAGGTGTTCAAGAGAAAAAACGGTTTCTTTTCCTATTTCCTTTTTCATTTCCCAGCAATGGTACAGGTAGGTCTAATCTTAACAATAATCTATGCTGTTGTTCTGGTGTGCCCCCATCTGGTATGGGACATGCTCCAACATTCTCCCTATCAGATGATAGACATTCGGTGAAAATAGACAACTGGAACTAACAGTCCACATTCAACTGGGACCCAATTGGATGGTTAGCATTCTCTGATTGGAGAAATATTTGGAACATCTCAATCCACCAAGTCCCACCCATCTGAAACATCTGGATGGCCAAAAGCTGAGCGCCACATTTACAGTTTGTTGAACAAGCAAATGCTCAATTGAAGATTGTATATTTCCTCTAATCTAACATGACTTGTGATGCTGTTTTCCGAAGATGAAGAGCGATTAATGGTAATCATCTGGGAAAATAATACAGAAAGAAGAGATTAACATGACAATGGGTTCAGAAAGCATGCAATATATTAAGAAATTGTTTCATGAAGAGGCCATATGCTACCACGAAAAAGTCAAGGCAGATAGGTTTTGAAGAAATGAGGCTGTCCATGTAGTAGGATCTGAAGAAAAGAATATAAGAGAAAAAAAAAATGTAGATTATCAACAGCATAATACAGTTCAATAGAGATATGGACTGACGAAATAGGTGCTTCTGACAATTTTGAGGCATGATAAAAATGCAATAAAACCAAATGAAGTAAATGAAAGACAAGAAAAATGATGAGGAAAAAAAGTACCAGATACGTAATCCATAAACTTTGATTTCTGTTCACGGTTGTACTGCTCAATCTCAGATTCCTTTGTCATCTAAACATGCCGAGCCCAGACCATTAGGAGAAGTAATGAAAAAAAGAAAAAAGAAAAAAAGAAGAAGGTACTTCTCAATAATTCTTGTAAAATTAGACTAGTGTCAAAAGCCATGCAAACTTTCAGCTCTGTATACTTATCATGAAGCTTGGAGTAAAGCAACTGCATCTACATCTGCATCAGAAATTAGAAGAACTTTGTAAAAAATAAAAATCAAGCAGGTGAATGCTGTCACAAGAATGCATGTAGCATGCAACTGATATGATACCTAGACACTTGTACAGATCAAGAGCAGTTATACCCAAAAGATACAGTATGAGTAGGAATACAGAATATGGCATGGTTATGGCTTTAGCCACATCCTGCTATTTTTAAAATTGTGTAGCCTCCATATCCACATCCATGTCAAAGTATCATAGTGCATCCATATGGGTATGTCATTCAGAAACGAAAAGGAGAAAACAGGCTCCCATGAACGGTCACAATCATACTTTCCAGAACAGATACCAGCCGTAGAGCCCGTCCCAGTTCTCAACCTAGGAACCACCCAACTGTGCGCACTACCTGTCAAAAACAGCCTTCAGAATCTGCATACTCCGAAACAACCTTAAACACCCATCTCTGTCCAAAGTACAAACTACAGCCCCATTCCTTCCCCAACTTCAATCCTATTACATACCCAACCTCAAAATCTGTCCCAAAACAGACCCTCAATAAGTTCTTAAATTAGCCAACTTCCAACCTATAACCTGCAGTGCAATTACCATCACCTTTTGAATTTAAAATGGCCCTGTCCAATTGCAACCCAAAAACAACCCACCAAAATTCCAAAATCTATCCATATTCCAGTCAAATCTTTGCCCCCATCTAGTTCCAAAATTAAATGCGCACATATAGCTGGACATCTTTTAGTCCTAGGATTTAAGGGGATGATCAAACAAGCTTTTGAAGAAGACAATGCAACAGATGCAAGTGGTAACAGAACAGATAGGTGCTATGAATAGTCTGACAGATCCTATGACAAGTTGAGTGGATGATCTGACAGAACAGATGATTGTTATGAAGGATGGTAAGAAAGGAAACTCCAATCCATGTATAATGGAGTATCTAAGAAACATCTCAATCTAGAGGGACAAGTCGAAATAAGTAGTGTATCTTCTAGACAGCCCGTACATCACATGCCAGGCAGAGAGAAGGGAGCATGCTGCGGTGCATACAATCCCCGAGCTGGATACCAGCCACCACAATATCCTTGGAAAGGACGAGGGGTCATGATGCCACATCAGCCTCATTATCCATATCAGTCCCACTCCCACTATCATGGGCCTAGTTATTACAATAACATTGAAGATATTGCAGACTTCTCTAGCAAGCCTGATCAGGTGCCATGACTAGCTATGATCTTTGGAAGACTATTTCAGATAGTAAACTATGAAAAATGAGCTGAAGATATGGTTACATACGATGAAATTAAAGCGTTCAACTTGAAATTGATGATATCGTGTTGAGTTGCAGTTGCAGCCTCCTTCTGATACCATCTTTTGATGATTTCCTGCCCCAAGTTATACCAAAAGAAGCACATTGTGTAGTGCCTCCTTAAGGTATTGACAAAACGCGAACAGCACTCATGAGTATATGCGAATGAGATCCAGGCCATGCATCATGTGGGCACCTCAATTTAGATGCCCCAGACCAAAACCAGGCAGATCCATCCATCAACTGGATAGTGCATGTATGAAATCAAATTCCAGTTTAAAGGCGGCCCACAATTGATGCAACCAAATGGCCACACATGCCGATTGATCAAGCTTTGAAGAAAAGGCCCACATCTCACGCTCACGCTCGCACGCTCCGCATGTGTGTAAAAGAACAGGACCACCCTCCTTTTCCAGCCCATCGCAATTTCCCATTTCTTTCGAATCTCTAGATTAGGAAATCTCCTCCTTTCATATCTTTATTTTAGGCAAAAATAATTTTAAATAATTTATTATCTATGTATCTTCTTATTTTAGGCATTTTCTTAATTAGAATGCTTTGTTATTTAGGTGTTTTCCTATTTTTGTAGTTTTCATATCCCTTATTACAGATTGTAAGGTTGATTATAAATAGGACCTATGGCATATGGAATAAGACAAGCTGATCAATATTTTCTTTATTTAATTTTCTTATTTTCTCTACGGTGGCTAGTTCTATACTACTATGGTCTTGCATTTGTGATTTCTAGCATTCCACTGGAGGATTGTTGGGCGTTTCCCCACAATCTCTTTCTTTTCTTATTGATTTAATAGCTTTTCCTTTCGGGTTTGCATCAACAATGCGTTTCCCCACAATCTCTTTCTTTTCTTATTGATTTATTAGCTTTTCCTTTCGGGTTTGCATCAACAATGGTATTAAAAAATCGTTACTTCACAGCTGTATCAGCGGCTATAGAAAGGAAATGGTCACCCTGGTTATGTAATAGGGAGGTGTATCGGTCCGCTATGAAAAAATGGGATGTATCAGCTTGTATTGGCACCATTAAGGGGCTGATTGTTACAGGCCAATATGCCAGCTGATACTGTTACATAATACCTGGCGGTCAATACTAGAGTTCAATCAACACCATGCCCCACACGGCGAATGCACTGGCCTGATTTTTTGCTATAGGCATCTACATGATGGGGAACACATGATGAACGATCTGGATCTAACGACTACATGTATATGTGACCCAAACCCCCATTTGCATTAATCAATTGGAAATATGGATTCATTCATGGGTATGTTGTTCAGCGTTGAAGACAAAAGCAAGTAGGGTTTTGGCAATTCTCCCAAGGAGCACAGGAAATTGAGTTGGGAAAACAAATCCAAATTCTTAAAAAAAAAAAAAATACAGAAAATTAAAAGTAAACGAAATTGGGAAAAGATTCATACCTTCTTCTCCTTTTCTTTTCTTTTCTTTTTCTCGTTTCAGAAGCGGAATCTGAGGGCAGTGAAAAATATCAGAAAATGTAGAGAGAGAGAGAGAGAGAGAGAGAGAGAATTAATGAAACCCTAGATCTCTGAATCTTACCTTTGATTTTTACTAAAAAATCCCTTGATGCGATGGTTTTGGAAGCTATACCCTTGCTGAGACAGAGAGAGGGACGAAGCGGGAAGAGCGTTTTTTGAAGGAAGCGGATTGCCTGAAGACGCGTCTCCAGGGATATCCCTGTTGGCACGACTCTGGATGTATGTGTTTTATCCTCGCCGTCCATCCGTTTTTCCAGCTCAATTTTTTAGCCAAAATTGAGGCAGATCCAAAACTGAAGTGGGCCACAGCATAGGAAATAGAGGGGATTGAACGCCTACCGTTGAAAACTCCATGAGAGCGCAGAAGTTTTCGATCAAGCTGATATCTGTGTTTTCCCTTCATCGTAGATGGCCCTAGGAAGTTTTCAACGGTGGATATCATTATCACACGGTAAGAGTTGGATCTGATTCATCATGTATGAGTTCGTGCCCTAAAATGAGCTGGCAAAACGGATGCACGGCGTGGATAAAATGCATGCATACCGCTTCTTTTACAATGGGACTATAAAAAATACCTCCCTATAATTTCTGAAAATTTAAAAAATCCCGTTATGTTTAGATTATTGCAAATATCCCCTTGAATTACACAAGCGTATCTCCAGCCTGAATAGCCACATGAGTGGAATTTTCATGAGATCAGCACCGCGTATCAGGAACTTTATCTTACCTTCACGTTAATTCCAAAAATCATCAAGAGCATCCAGAACTCCAATGGGCCACACACTAAGGGAAAAGTTGGGATGAGATGACCACCGTTAGTTTTGTGTAGGGTCCACCGAGGTGTTTATATTCCATCCAATCCATTTATTTGATGGGATTAAATAATTAGACAGAAATAACAGTAGTCATAAACTTAGGCAGATCATACCACGTGAATTAATAGAGGCTTTTAAGGAATGATTTTATGAGGTGGCCCACTTGAGTTTTGAGTTAATCTTTTTTTTTCTGGATCAAAGCTAAACAAGCTCCAGAAGAAGGTGATGGCTCCTGTTTCAGCTTCCTTGTTACTTGCTTCCTCACCTATGTTACTTTCTTCAATCATGTCATGTTACGCCACAATATCGGGTGTAGGATAAAGAACGTAAGGGTAGATTAGATGGATCCTTTCTCTTCATTGGGTGGTAGACTCTCGGAAGTTTCAAAACCCGGTAAGGTCAAGGGTTGGAATATTCATAAGGGGTGAAAACCCATTACAGCGTGAGTGTGTGGGGGAGTGTGTGCGTGGGTAAAAAAAAAAAAGAAAAAAAGAAAACGAGAGTAGATTCAATTAAATTGAAAAAGAGAAGAGCCGGTTGGATCTTAGAATAGATAGTCCTACTCGACCGACCGTCAGTTGTTGGCAACTTAGCAGAGAAGATGACAAAAATGAAGTCCTAAACTTGTGATCTTGCCTACAAGATTTTTTGAATGGTAGACGTTTAATTCTTTCGTGTGGTCCAATTGATCTCAGTAAATACTTCACTTTTGAGCTCATGTAATAAAATTAACTGTTAAAATGAATGGATGGAATAGATAAAATACATATATCAGAGTGGGCTCCACAGATTTTACTCACTACGCAATCGCCTTCCCCTCTTAACAAGCACATTGATGGTAGGCCCATCAGTGTGAATGCATGGAGATGATTTTTGAATTTTGAGTGGTCTGTGAGCCACGTCTTTGGAAAAAAGTATGCTTGGATGCCTCCTTTATCACATTATATCTACGTCTTTGTGGTTCCCCTTACATTTTATCACTTTACCGGCAGCTCTTGGATGAGAGTATTGTGATATGTTCATGATTGTCAGAATTGAGATATTTGGAGATTCCAATCTATCAATCTGAACCGTTCACTAGATCTGGAACATAGTTTTAAGGACTACAATTAAAATTGAGACTGAGCGGATGGTTGAAGCATGCCATAAGTTTTCCTTCTCTTACAGTGGCGTTTATTTACTAAGCAGCAGATGGAATGGATAGGATCGCCTGATAAAATGGGTTCTTCAAAACAATAAACGATCCATGATGGTCTCTAACAAATGGATGACTCAGATTGTTAGTTGGACTTATTTATGTGCGAACAATCTGGACCGTCAATTTTATAAGGTACTGATTAGATGCCTGGATTTGTCTGATTTTTTGCTTGGTTAGCCATAGCATGCCTTTCAGATCTATTGCATCCTTCACTCTCTTCTTTCCTTCTCTACATTTGCATCTCTCTCTCTCTCTCTCTCTCGCCCCCATACCTTCAAAGTCCTACCCATTTCCTATATTTACACCTCATTGAAGTCAAATTCCTCCCTTCTTTCCATCACTACCCAAAACAGAAAACATGGTCGATTCACTGGTCTCGCTTGCCATAGAAAAATTGGCCAAAGTTGTTGAAGATGAGGTGGTTTTGTTGGAGGGTGTCACCAACGAGATCAAAAAGCTTTCCAGTACGTTCACCTTGATCCAAGCTGTGCTTAAAGATGCTGAAACTCGGCGAGTGAAGGACGAAGCCGTGAAGAAGTGGTTGGAGAAGCTCAAAGACATGGCCTATGATGTGGATGACATACTAGATGAATGGATGACAGAAGCTCTCAAATCCCAAGCACCTGATGAAGACGGTGGGTCCTGTTTCAGCAAGAAGAATGTAAGAAGCTTCCTGTTGCCTGTTAACTGCTTCAATCATGTCGTGTTACGCCAAAAAATTGGGAGTAGGATAAAGGAGGTGAGGGGTAGATTAGATGACATCGCCAAAGAGATGAACCAATTTAAATTTATTATGAGTGAGAGGGTGTCTACTGAAGTGACGCAGGGTGGGATGAGAGAGCGAGAGATAGGCTCTCTCCTCGACCCACTGTCAATTATAGGCAGAGAACGTGAAAAAAATGAAGTCATAGACTTGCTGCTGCAGGAGGTAAATGAGGTGCCCTTGGTCATTTCTATCGTTGGGATGGGGGGCATGGGCAAAACCACCCTTGCTCAACTAACCTACAATGATGAGAAAGTCAAGGGGCATTTCCACAAGAGAATGTGGGTGTGTGTTTCAGACGATTTTGATGTGAAACGGGTTACAAAATCAATCATTGAATCTGCAGATGGGTCTGGTTGTGAGGATCTAGACCTGGACCTGTTGCAAATTCGTCTCAGCGAAAAGTTGCAAGCAAAGCGATTCTTGCTTGTGCTTGATGACATTTGGAGTGACGATAGAGAGAAGTGGGACAAACTGAGACTTCCCTTTCAAGCCGGTGCATTAGGGAGTCGAATTGTCATTACCACTCGCAGTGAAAAGGTTGCAGGGGCGATGCGAAGGACTCACATATACAAGCTGGCGGCCTTATCCGAAGACGAATGCTGGTTATTGTTCAGCCATGGAGCGTTCGAACACCGGAATGCAGAAGAGCGTTCGGATTTGGAAGAGATTGGAAGGCAAATCGTAAACAGGTGTGGAGGGGTACCTCTCGCAGC
The DNA here is from genome assembly GCA_037074715.1 of Magnolia kwangsiensis. Lineage (NCBI taxonomy): Eukaryota > Viridiplantae > Streptophyta > Magnoliopsida > Magnoliales > Magnoliaceae > Magnolia > Magnolia kwangsiensis. Next base: position 138,593,736 of record CM073577.1, read on the forward strand.
AAAGACGATAGGGAGTGCCATGTGCTCAAGAAAGACGAGAAGGCAGTGGGAGCTTGTGTTGGAAAGCGAGATATGGAACTCAGGTGATATATTGGGAGGTATTTTACCAGCTTTGTTACTAAGCTACCATGATTTACCTGTAGCTCTGAAGCAGTGCTTTGTGTATTGCTCTATTTTTCCGAAAGATAGTTGGATAGAGAAGGATAGGATAGTCAAGCAATGGGTGGCACAAGGTTTCATCTGCTCCAAGGGAAGTCAAGACATGGAAGAAATTGGTGGACTGTATTTTGAAGATTTACTAAGACGCTCGTTGCTCCAAGATGCAAAACTCGATGATGATGATGATCAGAAAATAGTCAGTTGCAAGATGCATGATTTAGTTCATGATCTTGCACATTTTGTTGCAGGAAGTGAGTGTACAGTGGTGGACAACAGAAAGCAAGCTTCGTTAAACTTCGACAATGTCCGCCATTCTTTATTTGCCAGTTATGAAGCTGATGCAGTGGCTTTCATGTCAGACACCTTGTACAAGGCCTCTAAGTTGCGAACGTTGCTACTTCACACAAGAATCTCCGTGGTGCCACAAATTTTATTTAATCATTGGAGATGCCTTAGGGCATTGGACTTGAGTCGCACCAGAATTGAGAAATTGCCTCGAACAGTGGGACAGTTGAAACACTTGAGATTTCTTGATTTGTCTCACACAGGTGTAGAAGAGTTGCCAGAGGAGGTGTGTAATTGCCTAAATTTACAAACATTGAGACTCAATTGGTGTCGGAAGCTAAAAAAACTGCCTGGAGGGATGAAGAAAATGATTAACCTGAGACATCTAGAATTTGAATTCTGTGGCAATCTGAAGTACTTACCGCAGGGTATAGGGAGACTAACTAGCCTTCGGACGGTTTCAAAGTTCATTGTTGGGGGTGGCAACGAAGGATGTAAATGTGGAGAACTGAAACACCTCAATCATCTTCAAGGAAGTCTTCAGATTACCGGCTTGGAAAATATCAGGAGCAGGGACGAAGCTAGGGAGGCAGAACTGAATAAGAAGCAGCACCTTCGTACTCTATCCTTCAACTACAAGGTTGACTATGGTGAGCTGTTGGATGAAGAGGTGAAGAGAATGGAGGACGTGCTTGAAATTCTCCAGCCCCACACAAACTTGAAAGAGTTTGAAATACGGCGTTACAGAGGTTCGAAGCTTCCCAAGTGGATAGAGGATCCGGTGTTCTCCAATCTAGTCACGATGAGACTCTCGTTTTGTTGGGAGTGTAAACTATTGCCAGGTCTTGGGAAACTGCCGTCCCTTAAATACCTGGAAATTGTGGGCACGAGGAAGGTGAGAAAGGTGGGTGTTGAGTTTAGTGGGGTTGATAAGAATGACGGAAGTGGTCGTGTTGTCTCATTCCCCAGACTCCAGACCCTCATCTTCAATGACATGACAAGTTGGGAGGAGTGGGAATTGAGAGGTGGAGATGGAGTGGTTATGCCATTACTCCTTGAATTAGAAATACATGATTGCCTAAAGCTGAAGGAGTTGCCCAGCAACCTTCCACCGCTCCTCCAGAAGCTGAGTTTACAAATAAGTAACGAAGGGAAGTTGTCATCGGGAGGGACCTTACCCGTCCTCCCCAACCTTAAACATTTGATTATTACCCGGAGTCATCAGCTGAAATCGTTCCCTTGTGGTTGGTTGGGACAATTCAAAGCCCTCGAGACTCTGGAAATCCACGACTGTTGGGAGTTGGAGTCTCTACCAGATGAGGAGTTGCAACAGCTCACCATGCTTCAAGAATTGAAGATCCAGCACTGTCGACTCTTACAAGAGCGCTACGGAGATGAAGGAGAAGACCGGCGCAAGATTGCTGACATCCCCGATATAACAATTTAAGGTGCATAGGATTTTCTTTTGCTTTTGTTTCCAGGAATTGTGTTGCTTCTCCCTGTAACTCTTCTTCTTTTTTATTCATTTTCTTTTTTGTTTGTTTTTTAAATTTTAAGCTGTTTATCAGATGTTGATTGTATTTTAGTTGGTTGAACGTGTGACCTTGTTCTCTGTTTTGGAGGTCAGGTTCTATGCCTCGCTCCCCTCTATCTTATCTACTTTTTTTTTTTTTTTTGTATCAATAAAGCTTATGATGGTCCCGTCCACCTTCACACACGCACACACGCACACATGTATATTAGATAGTCGGTCACTTTCTCTTTACCGTCCACTTATTTTGTACACGTGTGACAATTCCACTACAATACATAACTCCAACCTTTCATGCCCCAGCCACATCTAACCCATTCAATAGGTTTGCCTGTTGTGAGGACCACTTGATATAAAAATCAAGTTGATTAGATGATCCAATCCGTCCTTTTTCTTCTAATTCAGGGATGGAATGGTTATAATTGCCTAAAAAAAAAGTGAATTGAAATGTCAATTTGACTTATTTTTGTGTAGACTGATCTAGACCTTGGATATATATTAAAGGTCATTGGTGGAATGATCAACGTTTGCCAGATAGGTGTGATATTTGCATGCCCATCCCATGAAACGTGCGATGGACCAAATAAATAGTCTAAAAATGGATTGGACTCTCAAAGTTTCCCAATGCAGCCAGGAGCACTGTAACTTAAGCGGGCTGAGTGCTGATCATGTGACCACAACTATATAGTTGCCCTTTTTCAACCGTCCATTTATTTTGTGCACGTGTGACAAGTTCATTCTAGACATATACACATGCAGGGGCTACCTGGTCAGCAGCTTTTAATGCATCGTCACTTTCTTTTGCTGTTAAAGCCTAGTAAAATGAGTGCATTGCATGTCTGAAGCACTTAAATTGTAAGTGGGTCCCACTTCATAAGTGGACCCACCTATTAATTCCATGGACAATTATGCTAAAATATTTTTATGCTTATTATAATGGTATACATCCAAACTTAATTTTTTCATTAATTTTTTAATGGATTTGGGGTAATCTTTCAATTATCTGAGCCATTTGTTTGATTGAAATTCCCTTAAATGGGTGATAGCCAATTAAATATCTTCAATTTGTGGAACGTGGCATATGTGCTTGAGATGTAAGCTGTACATAGATGTTGCTCAGCGTGTATTACACATGCGAAAATGAAGCCATTCTGCACATTAACTGACCACAATATTACCCTAAAATGTCTTTCTTGCATGCATTTCTTTTTATACATTATAGCTCATTTTATCAGTGGAAAAGCCAAAATTTTCCCTAAAAGCATCTAAACAGTGGACCTAATCTGATGGATGACTTGGATCTCACAAATGTGTGCCACGTGGCATGAACTTGTATCAGTGGAAAAGCCAAAAATTTCCTATCATGTGGCCTACTTGAGTTTTGGATTTGCCTCAATTTTGGTTGCATGTTCTAAAATGGGATCGAAAAATAGATGGACAGGGTTGGCTTTCTCACAAACATTACGGTGGGCCCCACCTCACTTCCCAACACAGGAAATCATCGTCTGGATAAACCACGTATATACATTACTGAGGGCACCACAGGCAGAGGTCCCACCCACCTCGATGGATTCAGGTCTCACCTGATCAGGTACCTTTTGGGGTGCTAGTTGTGTCACACACCCGTTGTTGTATTGATGTCACCAAATTCTGTAGGCCACTATAATATATGTGTCATATCCACGCTATCCATCTATTCTGTGAGATTATTTTAATGCATGGGTAGTGTGCTACGTATTCCTAACCATCTTAACAGTTCTTAGGAAATCTATTTGGAAATGACACATGTTATAATAAGGGAAAAATATTGCTGGCTAATGATCTCCGAGGATGTTTGGAATATTTTTTTATAAAATCACAACTGAAAGGATGACAAGAAAGTGAACAGTTAAGAGGAATTTGAAAGCAAACCAAGCAGCTAATAGTCATCTGAGAGGTCGATCAAGCAGCCAATAATCCAATGGCTGATAGTTATCCAAGAGGTCAATTTAGTGATCGATAACCATTCAGAAGATTGATCAAGTGGCCAATAGTCATTCAAAAGTAACGCAGGGATGAACGTGATGAGGTCGATCACCGTCTTCCTCAAGGATAACTACTCCGAATCCACGGAGCTTCTCTGGACTCCTCACAGAGACTTCTCGAATCCACGAGGAAGGAAAGCAAGAAAATAAAAATAAACTCTAATAAATTTCAAAATTGATTACTGAATGACTAAAAATGAGTTTACACCCCTTTAAATAAGGGAACCAAGCAATAGGAAAGAAATCAGACTCAAACTACAACTAAAACTTCTAAACTTCGCAACTTACTATAAATAGTAAACTTAATATTTATAGATAGTCGTGATGTCTACTAGTGCGAAGGTTTTCGGCCAAAAATAGTAAGTGTCCTATTTGGCTTCACCAAACCGTTCTCCTAATTATTCTAAGCACTTTTCATGTTGGACACAACTCCTAAAGCCCAACGGATGAAGAGCTATAAGCAAACTAAAACTTACTATAAATAGTAAAAACGAAATTAAAACGGGGAAACGATTGTCGATCAGGGGGTTTCTCGCAAATTCGGGCTGTGCAACCCTATATAGCGGGGTTGGTTGGCTAAAGTAGCTCGTTCTATCCCAAAATCATATATTTTGCGTCGGATAACTCATTCCGGATTGCGAGATACGCCCGATCTAAAGTCTGATGGTCCGGATCACTTTTGTCGCCGACCGTGCCTTTTTTGATCCATCCTGGCCATGAAATTATCCGCGACCCGCTCTACATCAAAAAGGCAAACCAAGCGGCCGATGATCATTTGGGAGATCGATCAAGTGGCGTAGTGGAAATGCAGTTGAATTAGCAAGGAGATCTGGAGTACTAGTTACTAGGACAGGTGGCAAGGTAAGTCTCCAGAAGGTTGTATGATGTTGAATGCTTATTGCAACTATTAGAATGTTGGAAGCATCTAGAAAGCCAAGTAGTACTTAAACGGTTATGGCTACTGTCAAAATATGAGAAGAATTTAGATGACCAGTGTAAAGCTATAAATAGAAGAGGAATACAAGAGGAATATCTTATCTCATATCAATCCAATCAAAACTAAACATTATCTTTTAATTATCCTTTCAATTATCTTGTTGTTTACATTCCATAGTGAAATCACTTTACTTTTATGCAAAGTAAGTTATATTCCTTAGTTTAATCATTTACTTTAAGCTTGCCATTTACATTTTGTAGTGTAATCCATGGTGATTAATCAAGTAGCTAGGTACTCTTAGCTATAATTTAAGTCTAGACTCACATGTTGGTTTCAATTCCGTTTTAGGAAAGGTGTTTTGCAACTATTCTTAATGACTGATTGAAAGAATCCCTTTCTCATTTCCTTTATTCTTTAATGAAAAATCATTTCGTACAAAATGTAAAGGCGTAACCCATCATCATATTACGAACCCTACCCTCTGAATATTACCCGATCCTGTTTATACATTGAGCAAGTGGCTAAATAGGCAATCAATTTATTCAGATCTCGGTCATACATTATGAGTCCGGCTATCTTGATGATTAAGGTCATAGCCGTTAGGTTTGAATTGAGCCTCAATTTCAATTCGAACACGCCCACATCCAAGAGCAGAAAACAAGCAGCAATGGACAGGATGGGTGAACCTAGAGTCCAGTGTATGTTGTGGTGGAAACTGCTGGACAGGTTGAATGAAATCCGATTGCAAGTTTCTCGGTGTGCTGTTATGGTATTGAGAAAACTCTGCTTGGACACCGTGAATGTGTGTGGTTTATCCACGCTGTCCATCTGTTGAGTTACACCTGAGTAACGAATTTGATGCAAAATACACACCATCAGAGCCCCACTCACGAAACTTATGATTGGCATCCCATCCCCATAATTCCCTTTGGTGTGGCCCACCTGAGTTGTAGATCCGAGTAATCTTTTTTTTTTTTTTTTTTTATAGGGATTAGAATCGAGGATAGAACCTGATTGATGGGCCCCATAGAGATTGGTGTTTTACTCGCTGCCTATTGTCATCCACCGTGCAAAGACGCTCATTACTTCAAATGCAGAACTCGATAACTCGATATAGACAATAACATATGCAAGTGCAAGATGCATGATTTAGTTCATGATCTTGCGCAATCTGTTGCCGGAAGTGACTATTCGGTGATGGAGTTCAAAAAGGAGGCCTCATCAAACCTAAGCAATGTCCGACATTCTTTATTAATTGTCAGTAATGAAGCTGATGAAGTGACTTCCATTTCGGCCACCTTTCATAACGCCTACAAGTTGCGGACGTTGCTACTCAACTCAAGAATTTCGAAGGTGCCACAACAAAAAAATTCATCATTTGAGATGCCTTAGGGCATTGAGCTTGAGCCACACTCGCATTAAAGAACTGCCTCAAACAGTAGGAATGTTGAAACATTTGAGATATCTTGATTTGTCTGAGACAGACATAGAGGAGTTGCCAGAGGGGGTGACTAATTGTGGAAACTAGCAGACCTTGAAACTCGGTTACTGTTATAGACTAAGAAAACTGCCTAGAGGGATGAGGAAAATGATTAGCCTGAGACATCTAGAATTAGAAGGCACCCACATGCTGAAGTTCTTACCACAGGTATAGGGAGACTAACTGGCCTTCGGACATTAAAAAATTTCATTGTGGGGGGTGGTGACGAAGGATGTAAATGTGGAGAACTGAAACACCTCAATCATCTTCAAGGATTTCTTTGGATTACCGGCTTGGAAAAAATCAGGAGCAGGGACGAAGCTAGGGAGGCAGAACTGTATAAGAAGCAGCACCTTCATTTTCTAATCTTGGATTACCACGAACGCGGTGAGCTGTTGGATGATGAGGTGAAGAGAATGGAGGATGTGCTTGAAATCCTCCGGCCCCATACAAACTTGGGGAGGCTTAACATATATGAATACAAAGGTTCCAAGCTTCCCAAGTGGATAGAGGATCCGGTATTCTCCAATCTAGTCGAGGTGATACTCAAGCTTTGTAGCAACTGTAAACAATTGCCGGGTCTTGGGAAACTACCATTCCTTAAATACCTTTATATCTGGGGAATGAAAGAGGTGAGAAAGATGGGTAGTGACTTTAGTGGGGATGATTACAATGACAGAAGTGGTGGCAGTCGTGTTTCATTCCCGAAGCTGGAGACCCTCATCTTCGAAGACATGCCAAATTGGGAGGAGTGGGATTTGAGAGGTGGAGTTGGAGAGGCTATGCAATCTCTCCTAGATTTACAAATAGAAAAATGCCCAACGCTAAAGGTATTGCCCAGCAACCTTCCACCGCTCCTCAAGAAGCTGGGTATAGTAAACATAAGTAATGAAGTGAAGTCATCTGGACGGCCCTTACCTGTCCTTCCCAACCTTAAACCACTTGAGGATTGATAACATTGATGAGCTAACATCACTACCCAGTGGTTGGTTGGAACAACTCAAAGCCCTACAAACTCTGGAAATCTTCGATTGTCCAAGGTTGAAGTCTCTACCAGAGGAGTTGCAACACCTCACCATGCTTCAAGAATTAAAGATCTGGTACTGTCCAGTCTTAGAAAAGCGTTACGGAGAAGGAAGAGAAGATCAGAACAAGATTGCCCACATCCCCTATGTCAACGTTAGTTGAATGATTTGAAGAGGAAATCAACCCCAACTTTTCATTTGCTTTTGTTTGAAGAAATTGTGTTATTGTTGTAACTGTTCTACTTTCTAAGTCATTTTATTTTTACATTTTTTTCTTTCTTTTTCTTAATGATCCATCAATCCATGAAGACTAGTTTGTTTCACATAATCTAATTCCTTGTTTTGGAGATCAGGTTCTTTCCCCACCTCCAATCTTATGTAATTTTTTCTTTTTACTACTAAAGCTTATGGTGCCACTCTTGAGTGTCATGGCAAACAATCAGGGCTTCCTCGAAGCATTAACAGTCCTGATGTACCCCAAAAAATGTTGTTCTTTTGGATTCAAAGATCACAGCCGATGATTTTCTTGCCTTTTCCATGTAACAATACTTGTGTTGAAAGTACTTAAATTGTCAGGAGGTCCCACCTAATGAGTGTACTTGCTTATTAATTCTTTCCAAGGAATTATGATAAAATATTTTTGTGCTTATTTTTCCAAACTTAATCTTTTAATGGATCTGGGGTTATCTTTCATTGATATGAGCCATTTGTTTGATGGGCCTCCCCTTAAATGGGAGGTAACTGAAATATCTTCAATTAGAATCTCTCAATCTTTTTCCTCCATTCCTTCAATTAGAATCCAATAATATTTCAGTTTTCATTCCATGTGCTTTCAGTCGTTGATTTTGATGGTGTCACCAATGAATTGATCCGCCTAGCTTTGCACCGGCAGTCTTTACATTGGAATACACTTTTTTATAGGGGCCACACATGTTGTGGATATCCTAAAAACTTTTCCATAGCTTTGATTTGTTCTGTAAATTGTGGCATGCATAATAAATGGACAGCCTCTAACACTATTTTCACATGCAAAGCCCATAAGAGGCTTGTATATTAAGAACATCAAAGAAAGTGGAATGTTAGAATTAGAAAGGACTCTACACTTGGAAAAGGATTCTTTATCATTAACATCCTAGAAACTAACACGCTGTATAGGAGCAACTCATGTGACAACATGGCATATGTGCTTGAGATCCAAGCCTTGTATTAGGTGTTGCTCATAAATCAAGCTTAAAATGTATTTCGTACATGCATTTCCTTTTATACACTATAGCTCGTTTTATTAGTGGAAAAGCAAAAAAGAAAAAAATCCCCAAAAGCATCTAAACAGTGGGCCTAATCCGATGGAAGGCTTGGATCACACAAATGTTTGCCACATGTGGCATGAACTTGTATAAAGGAAGTATTTTTGAAACGACCTGCAACTTACATGCCCATGTCAACACACGTATAGCAACTAGCAAGAGGTTAGTTTGGTGAGAGGCAGGCTCCTCTACAGTCCCTGAAGCATAAGCTTGTGTTGTGTGTCATGTACACTTGAGTGTGTTTGTGGCATCCAAGCTATCCAGCATGGTTTCCCACAAAAGAAGGATGGATGCCCCAAAATCAGGCTAATCCAACAACCATCAATGTGGGTCACTGTGAAATTCGGGCATTTTGGGTGGTGGTTCATCAATCATCACTTTCTACAGTGTGACCCACATAATTATTGTGGATAGACCGGTTTTTCGGGGTGTCCCACCATCTTGATGGGGTCCTCTTAATGCATCAGTTCAATGGCATACATACAATACAATGGGCCCTACATAGGCAATATTAAGTAGGTGAAAAAAAGGATTAACAAAATTTACACATGGTGAATTAGTGTTTACAAGCATGTGAATAACTAGAACAATGAAGATTATTTTTGTTGAATTAGCTCATTCTACTAAAGTTGCGTGGTGGAGTCTACTGCGGTGTGTGTATGACATCCAACCAGTTCAACAGGATTTCCCTATGCTGAAAGTTGAATGCCCTAAAAATCAAGCTGATTTACCCATCAATGTGGGCAGCAACCTAAATTTAGAGGTTCTTAGGCATCCATCATCTCCATGGAGTTCACCCATATTGCTAGGCATATATGCAATACAGTGTCCCCACATAGGCAATAGTGTACAAGTATGTGAAAATGCAGAAGAACAAATTTATAGGTTTGGAGCTATTTACAAGTGAATTACCTGAAGAATAAGCCTGAATATCAAGGATATTTATTATCATGTAAAAGTTCATCCATTTACTTACAGGCATTAGCTTTCAGTTTCATCCATTTGGAATTAGTGCCTCCATCTCGCTATGAACACATGGCCCATACTGATGGAACAAAACAGCTGACTACATATTTGGGACAATGGACAACGCATGGCCAAAAGATGCAATTTTTGGATGATTCTAGCCTTTGTATTTTATGCAGACAAATGCACACTAAAAGATAAAAATAAGCAACAACTAGGATTAAATGTGGCCGGAAAAGACGCATTTATTAGATATTTAAGATAGTATGGTCATAGAAAACTTGGTTAGGGATCAATTAGTGGCTGAGCACACACAATGCCTGGTTTGGAGCGTAAAAAGAAAGAGAAGAAAAAAAAAACTGCCTACCTATTATAAAATTTACATTCCAGTACACCTTTTTCAAAAAGGTTTTCAATAAGCTATCACATTAATTTTAAGTAATTATCATTAGGCCCCAAGGTCAACCTAAGCCAGACCTGTTTACTTAACTGGGCAATGTTTTCTAAGCTGAGCCCAACCCAAAACCAGAAAAAAGTTCAAACTGAGCCTGTCTTTTAAGGAGGTTGGGTTGATCCACCCTGAGGCAACCTGACTCATTGCCAACCCTAATACGGGCAGATTTCCAATTCAAACTGCCACAAAGGCATCAGGACTCTGCTGTTTCCACCCCAGATATTGAACCAAATATTCGGACTCTATTTGCTCAACTGTACGAACTCTTGCTTTGCTCAACTGTTCGAACTCTCGCTTGCACCACATATTTTCAAATTAATTCAGAAATAATATCCAAAAAAATTTCTAAAGCACCTACAAATACATAGTTAAGAATAACTAAATCACTTAGGGCAAGAAGCTTCCAAGGCCATACCAGAGCTGGCCTTTGCTTATTCAAAATCATGAGCTTTTTAAAACTGAGAGGGCTTCCTTTGTGGTGGCAGATATAACAGCATCCGAAGCATTCGGCAAGTAGTAATATTTCCCTGTGATACAAAAACAAAGAGATTTTTTGAGTTCTTTGGAAACTTCATATCAGCTTGTGTGTACATTGAAACCCCTGCAAATGTGGGTACCTATCATGTAGATGCCCTGGCCCAACAAAAAATCATGCGGGTTCAGCCATCAGGTGGGCCATTGTAGGAAACAAAACCAGACAGTTAAACTGTCATTTTTAGCTGTCCATTTGTTTCAAAGGCTTCACCCGTTCATGAGCTGAATGCCTATAGACTGCTCAGTGTGTTATGTAGTGGAGGGGTATGCAGAGGCCGTGAAATACATGCATGTGGTACAGCAAATTCTAGCCAGGGATATCGGTGGCTAAATGACTTTATGGGCAACTCTAGCAATTTCCTTGGCAAATCCAATTGATACAAACTTGTTTTCAGTGTCGATTACTAGAAGAGACATCCCTGTTTTGTATATTTTCCCAGCAACATCTAGAATCTCATCCTTGAGAGCTCAAAAAAAATAAAAAATAAAAATCAAATGAGCTTACCAGATAAGAAGATTAGTGTACTGCCTCATGAGGAAATAAATAGGGATATGTATTGACGCAGGGGAGGATGTGAGGTCGAGCACCATCTTTCTCAAGAGGATAAATATTTTGAATCCACGGAACTTCTCTGAACTCCTCACAGAGACTTCTTGAATTCATGAGGAAAGAAAGTAAGAAATTGAAATAAATTCTAATAAATTCGAAATTGATTAATGAATAAATAAAAACAAGTTCACAACTCTTTAAATAAGGGTACCAAGCAATAGGAAAGAAATCAAAATCGAACTACAACTAAAACTCCTAGAATCCGTGACTTACTATAAATAGTAAACTTACTATTTATAGACGGTCGTGATGTCTACTAGTGCATAAGGCTTTTGGCCAAAAATAGTAAATGTCCTATTTGGCTTCACCAAACTATTATCCTAATTATTCTAAGCTCTTTTCACGTTGGGCGCAACTCCTAAAGCCTGACGGATGGAGAGTTATAATCAAACTAAAACTTACTATTTATAGTAAAAACGAAATTAGAATGGGGAAACGACCGTCAATCCAAGGGTATTTTGCAAATCCGGGCTGCGCAACCCAGCGTAGCGGGGTTGTTTGGGTAAAATAGCTTGTTATACCTCAAAATCATATATTTTACGTCAGATGACTCATTCTGGATTGTGAGTTACGCCCGATTTAAGGTCCTACGGTACAGATCGCTTCTGTCATCGATTGGGCCTTTTTTGATCCATCTTGGCCATGAAATTGTCTGCCACCCGCTATGTATCATGTATGACCAATAAATAAATACATAAGGGAGGTATATGACAATATTCAACCAAAATTATCTACAGTAAATTGTTAAGGGACCATCCCAGATGCTCCATAAAAAAGAACAAAAATAAAATAAAATCTCCCTGTTAGGGGAATCCTAATCCTTCAATTGATATCTAGAAAACAGATGGCTGGAAAAGAAAATACAACGAAGAGGCCTGTAAAAAACTCCAATGCTAGGATGTTTGCAAGGGAAATTCATTACATGGCCCATAAAATAAATGATTTGGATCACCAAAACATAGGCCTCACTTGTACAAACTGAAACCCAACCAGAAAATGGATATGTTTAAGTCAGGCATCACATAGTATCTTGTTAATGGAGACGTCGACTACAGAGCAGGAAGTTCATTGTTTTTCAAAGTTGACCTGCTTCTAAAACAATAACAGATCATGAACGAACAGCGCATTTCAAACAGGCGATTTTTTCTTTACATAAGTCCATGGCAATTGATGTTTGAAAGCATACCACAGAGAATTATGACAGCCAATGTTAACTACCTCATAAATGCTCTATGGGTCAAATCAAATCTAATCGTAAATTGTAAGATTTGATCCGAATCTTCAGAAAAGAAAAATAAAAGATAAAATTATGAAATATCGTAAAAATATTAAAAATATAAGATATTAAGTGACCATTCCATTCCCATCCATATTCATCCAATAAAACATGCAATACTGTGAAGTTTACAGATGTCCCATACCGTTGAATTGTTGATAAGTGGCTAGTATACATCACTATATAGTTTTGAACGTATTTACTAGCCTAAATTATCTTCTTCAATATAGTTATTATTATAATACATTTATGTAAATACTTGTTTTGTTTTTTCGATAGTTATTATTACAATACATTTATCTAAACACTTGTTTTGCTTTTTCATTGTTATATTACATAGGATATTTGAATCCGCTTCATTTTTGGGCTCAAGCCCTGAAATGATATGGGAAAACGGATGGACGGCGTGAACATCATTGGGTGGGGCCGGGCCGCACCTAATCCGCTCCCTATGTTGTGTGGATGATCTGAACTGTTCAAGAGGTAGGTCCCACTACTATTAGACACCCAAAATCGTATGAACTAAATCCTTTTTTTCCAAAGGTTAAGATCATGTTTTGCTAACAGGAAGACCGTCCCAACCCAAATGTAAATGGGCATGAACAAATAATATCTTTAAACTAGACAGGAATGTGTAGTGGCCCTAACTCCATGGGCGCAACCACGTTGTCTGTAAGACATTTTGTCGGCTCACATGTTAGGATATGAGTCCGAAAATGGAGAAAATGACCACTGTAGGCAAAACTTTTTATCCAGCGGTTTTTGTCGGGTAATACAAACTTAAGTTACCAACTTAGACTAGCACGTGCAGACAGCGACTTTGAGGACGAAACTACCCCTCCTTTTCACTGCGAAGACGAGAGCTGACGCTCCTCCAACGGAGAGTTGTACGAACGGCTTAGGAGAGATCAAAGTTACATGGCCCCACAGCTATGTATTTATCATATCCACAACGTTCATCCATATTTCAAAATCATTTCGGAGCATTATCTGAAAAAAAATAAAAAATCATATCCATAAATCAATGGACCACACCACAAAGAGCAGCGGGGGAATTGATTTTCACCGTTAAAAATTTTGTAAGGCCCATCGCAACATTTATTTTCCATCTAATCTATTCATAAGGTCACAAAGGCCTGGATGGAGAGGAAAAACAAATTCTATGATGATCCAAAACTTGTATAACCCCTAAAAGGGTTTCAATGGTAGACATTCAATTCCCCATTACCTTTTATTGTGTGGTCCACTTGATAGCTAGATCAGTCTTATTTTTCATCTCAAGCCTTAATATGAGTTCACCGAATAGATGGACGGTTTGGATATAACATATACCTTAAAATGGGACCCACAAAAATCAGTGGAGATTACAACAGGGAAAAGGAAAAAAAAAAAAATTAGCGAGTTGGGGTCGGCTGGGTCAACCCGGTCGGCCAGCCTATGGCTACGGATTATAACCGTAGCCATAACTACAATGCTATGAAGTTTTTTTTTTTTTTACATGGAGAACTTTATTATACCTACATTTTTCTTTAATATATGTTTATATAAATGTGTGTGTGTGTGTGTATATAAATATAAATTTTTCTCCTTTTTTTTTAATTTATTTATTTTTTCATTTAACAAGAACATCTTCTAAACTAAAATTAGTTACTTGACGTACCACATATGATTTTAGGGTAGGAGAAGCTATTTTAGCCAACCAACCTAGTTATTTTTCAAGATTCCATTAGGTTAATGGTCGAAAATACATTTCATTCATTTCACGGTCAATTTCAATCACTTCATGGTCAAACTAGAAATTGAGCGAGGAAAATATGAAATTGAGTGAGTAAATTAAAAATTGAGCAGGACAAGGTATGCATTGAGTGAGGGAAGCTAGAAATTGAGCGAGGTAACATAGGAGTTCAGCGAGGGAATCTAGATATTGAGCGAGGCAACTTAGGATTTGATCGAGGAAAGCTAAAAATTGAGCGAAGGAACCTAGAAATTAAACAAGGTTTAGGCTACGTTGAAATTGAGCGAGGGAACCTCGCTCAAATCTTAAGTTGCCTCGCTAAATTTCTATGTTGCATCGCTCAATTGCAAGGTTGTCTCGCTCAATTCTTAGGTTCCTTCGCTCAATTTATATATTGCCTCGCTTGATTTCTAGCTTCCCTCGCACGATTCGTAGGCTGTCTCGCTTAATTCATATATTTTTCCAGATCATTTTATGGTATAAGACCAAAAATGAGATATATCCAGTTCTCAAGTGTACCACATTATAGGAAATAGTGTTGAATGAGCATCAACCATTAGAAACCTTTAGGGGGCCCACTGTGATGTTTGTGAGAAATCCTCCTCATCTAAGTTCATTCATAGGGTCAAAAAGACGTAGACGAAGAGGAAAAAAATTTTTATAATGATCCAAAACTTCCGTAACCCCTAAAAGGGTTTCAATGGTAGATGTTCAATTTCCCACTACCTTTTACAGTGTGGTCCACTTGATAGTTAAATCTATCTTATTTTTCATCTCAAGCCTTAATATGAGCTTGTAAAATATATGAACGGTTTGGATATAACACATACATCATGATGGGACCCACAAAATCAACATAGCAAAAAATAATAATAATTCAGTTTGCCCCACTCAATTTCTAGTTTGCCCCGCTCAATTTTTAGTTTACCCCGCTCAATTGAGCAGAGTAAACTAGAAATTGAGTGGGGTAAACTGAAATTTTTTGTTTTTGCTTTTGTGGGTCCCATCATGATGTATGTGTTATATCCAAACCGTCCATATATGAGCGGGACAAATTGGAAATTGAACGGAAATTGAACGGGGCAAACTGAAAATTGAGCGGGACAAGCATGAAATTGACCCCACTGTCAAAATCTAGTTTGCTCACCTTTTATCTAGCTGTTTTTATGAAAGAATACAAACTTACTTTTGCAACTTAGACCTCTATGTGCAGAGACCCAATTTCAGGACGAAAATACCCCTCTTTTTCACTGCTGTCTACTTTTCCTCTCCCTTTTCACTGTTTGATTTTCATCTCCCTTTTCACTGCTGCTTTCACGTTGCTTTCACCTCCCTTTCCACCCTCCGGTTCCACCAGAAAGATGAAAAAAATCATTTTGTGAGCCCCCCTTATTAGCATTAATTTTATCTTCTTCCGAAAATAGTCAGTCCAGGGAAGAAATCACGCATCAGTTGGGCCCACATTGAATGTATGTAGTATATAAAACGGATTGGCTACTCCCCCTGACACCAACCCTGTGGCTAGTGGTCAGTGCTCTGTGGGCCCCACCATGATGTATATGTTTTATCCATTCCGTTCATCCATTTGTAGAGACCATTTCAGTTCTTCATCCTAAAAATAAGAGGGATATAAATCTTAGATGTACCATGCTACAGGAAAACAATAGTGATTGGATATCCATCATTTAAATCCATTAACCTAATGGAATCTTGAAAAATAATTAGGTTGGTTGGCTAAAGTAGCTTCTCTTAAACCAAAATTATATGTGGTACGTCAAGTAACTAATTTTAGTTTAGAAGATATTCTTGTTAAATGAATAAAGAAAGAAATGAAAAAAAAAAATAGAGAAATTTTTTTTCTATGCGTACACACACACACACACACACATACACACACACACATATTTATATAAATATGTATTATAGAAAAATGTAGGTAGAATAAAGTTATCCACGTAGTCGATTGGGTCGGAGCTGGGCCTATGGCTATGGATTATGCTACGGTTATAATCCGAAGCCATAGACCCATCTCTAACCCGGTCGACCCCAACATGCTGGTTCTTTTTTTTCTTTTATTTTCTTTTTTCCCTGATGTAATCCTCATCGATTTTTATGGGTCCCATTATGAGGTATGTGTTATATCCAAACCGTCCATCTATTTGGAGAACTCGTATTAAGGCTTGAGATAAAAAATAAGACAGATCTAGCTATCAAGTGGACCACACTACAAAAGGCAACGGGGAATTGAACATCTACCATTGAAACCCTTTTAGGGGATACAGAAGTTTTAGGTTTAGGTTAGGGAGTTGAGATTAGGTGTAAGTTTAGGTTTAGGGATTTGAGAATACATTTAGGTTTTAGGTTTAAGTTTAGGTTTTAGGTTATAAGTTTAGATTATAGGTTTAGGTTTTAGGTTTTAGGTTTAGGTTAAGGTTAGGTTTTAAGTTATAAGTTTAAATTATAGGTTATAGGTTATAGGTTAAGGTTTTGGTTATATGTTTTGGTTTAGGTTAAGGTTATAGGTTTAGGTTTAGGTTAAGGTTTAAGTTTAGGTTTAGGTTTAGGTTATAGGTTATAAGTTATAGGTTATGGGTTAAAGCTTTAGGAAATTGAGAATAGGTTAAGGTTCAGGTTTACGGAATTGGGTTCAGGTTTAGGGAATCGGGTTCGAGTTTAAGATCGGGTTTTCGAGTTGAGGTTTAGGTTAAGGAGTTGAGATTAAGATTAGGTGTAGGTTTAGGTTTAAGAATTTGATAATACATTTAGGTTTTAGGTTTAGGTTAAGGTTATAGGTTTAGGTTAGGTTTAGGTGTAGGTTATAGGTAATAGCTTTAGGGAATTGAGAATAGGTTAAAATTTAGGTTTAGAAAATCAGGTTTGGATTCGGGATCGGGTTTAAGTTTGGGTTTTCAAGTTTAGGTTTAGATTTAGGTTATAGGTTTTGGTTTTGTTTTAGGTTATAGGTTTTGATTTAGGTTTAGGTTATAAGTTTTGGTTTAGATTATAGGTTTATGTTAAGGTTTAGGTTTACGTTATAGGTTTTTGAATTTGAGAATGGGTTCGGGTTTAGGTTATAGGTTTTGGTTTAGGTTATAGGTCTTGAGATTTGATAATGGGTTCTGGTTTAAGTTATAGGTTTTGGTTTTGGTTTAGGTTATAGGTTTTTATTTAGGTTTTGGTTACAGGTTTTGGTTTAGGTTATAGGTTTATGTTAAGGTTTAGGTTTAGGTTATAGGTTTTTGGATTTGAGAATGGGTTCGGGTTTAGGTTATAAGTTTTGGGAAATGTTAAGTTTAGGTTATAGGTTTTAGGATTTGAGAATAGTTTTAGGTTATAAATATAGGTTTAGGTTAGGTTATAGGTTAAGGTTTAAAGATTTGAGTTTAGGTTATAAGATTAGGTTTAGGTTTAGGGATTTGAGTTTAGGTTATAGGTTTAGGTTTTGGGATTTGAGAATGGGTTCGGGTTTAGGTTATAGGTTTAGGTTTCGGTTTAGGTTATAGGTTTTGGGATTTGATAATGGGTTCCGGTTTAGGTTATAGGTTTTGGTTTTGGTTTAAATTATAGGTTTTAATTTAGGTTTAGGATATAGGTTTTGGTTTAGGTTATAGGTTTATGTTAAGGTTTAGGTTTAGGTTATAGGTTTTTGGATTTGAGAATGGGTTCGGGTTTAGGTTATAGGTTTTGGTTTAGGTTATAAGTTTTGGAATTTGATAATAGGTTCTGGTTTAGGTTATAGGTTTTGGTTTTGGCTTATGTTATAAGTTTTTATTTAGGTTTAGGTTATAGATTTTGGTTTAGGTTATAGGTTTTGATTTTGGGTTTAGGTTATAGGTTTTGGTTTAAGTTATAGGTTATAGGTTTATGTTGTAGGTTTTTGGATTTGAGAATGGGTTCGAGTTTAGGTTATAGGTTTTGGTTTTGATTTAGGTTATAAGTTTTGAGATTTAATAATGGGTTCGGGTTTAGGTTTAGGTTTAGGTTATAGGTTTTGGGATTTGGGAATAGTTTTAGGTTATAAGTATAGGTTTAGGTTAGGTTATAGGTTAAGGTTTTGGGATTTGAGAATGGGTTCGGGTTAAGGTTATAAGTTTTGGTTTTGGTTTAGGTTATAAGCTTTGGTATTAGTTTTAGGATTTGAGAATGGGTTCGGGTTTAGGTTATAGGTTTTAGTATTGGTTTAGCTTATAGGTTTTGGTTAAGGTTATAGGTTATAGGTTTAAGTTTAGGTTAATGTTAGGTTTAGGTTATAGGTTTTGGAATTTGATAATGGGTTCGGGTTTAGGTTATAGGTTTTGGTTTTAGTTTAGGTTATAGGTTATACGTTTTGGGATTTGAGAATGGGTTCGGGTTTAGGTTATAGGTTTTGGTTAAGGTTATAGGTTATATGTTTAGGTTTAGGTTAAGGTTAGGTTTAGGTTATAGGTTTTGAGATTTGATAATGGGTTTGAGTTTAGGTTATAAGTTTTGATTTTTGTTTTGGTTTAGGTTATAGGTTATAGGTTTAGGTTTAGGTTTAGGTTATAGGTTTTGGGATTTGAGAATGGGTTCGGGTTTAGGTTATATATTTTGGTATTAGTTTAGGTTATAGGTTTTGGTTAAGGTTATAGGTTATAGGTTTAGGTTTAGGTTAAGGTTAGATTTAGGTTATAGGTTTTGGGATTTAATAATGGGTTCAGGTTTAGGTTATAGCTTTTGGTTTTGGTTTTGGTTATAGGTTATAGGTTTAGGATAAGGTTTAGGTTTAGGTTTAGGTTATAGGTTATGCGATTTGAGAATGGGTTCAGGTTTAGGTCATAGGTTTTGGTTTTAATTTAGGTTATAGGTTTTGGGATTTGGAAATGATCTTTACAAGTGGATGAACGGAATGGATGAAACACATACATCATGGTGGGGCCCACAGAGCACTGACCACTAGCCCCGGGGCTGGTGTCAGGGGGAGTAGCCAAACCGTTTCCTATACGACGTACATTCAATGTGGGCCTAACTGATGTGTGATTTCTTCCTTGGACTGACTATTTTCGGAAGAAGACAAAATTGAGCGGGACAAATTGAAAATTGAGCGGAGCAAACTAGAAATTGAGCAGGGCAAACTGAATTTTTATTTTTTATTTTTGCTTTTGTGGGTCTCATCATGATGTATGTGTTATATCCAAACCGTCCATATATTTTATGAGCTCATATTAAGGCTTAAGATGAAAAATAAGATAGATTTAACTATCAAGTGGACCACACTGTAAAAGGCAGTGGGGAATTGAACGTCTACCATTGAAACCCTTTTAGAGGTTACAGAAGTTTTGGATCATTATGAATTTTTTTTTTCCTCTTCATTCAGGTCCTTTTGACCCTATGAATGAACTTAAATAGGGAGGATTTCTCACAAACATCACAGTGGACCCCCTGAAGGTTTCTAATGATTGACGCTCATTCAACACTATTTCCTATAATGTGGTACACTTGAGATTTGGATATATCTCATTTTTGGTCTCATACCATAAAATGATCTGAAAAAATATATAGACGGCATGGATGAAAAGCACACATCAGAGTGGGGCCCACGGCTGGTGGCAGGTGGAGTACCCAATCCGTTTCCTTGAAAGGAGCGAGAGAAGGAAGGGAGAGGAAAAGCAACGGCAGTAAAAAGGAGGGATAGTTTCGTCCTCAAAGTCGCTGTCCGCACGTGCTAGTCTAAGTTGATAACTTAAGTTTGTATTCCTCGATAAAAACCGCTGGATAAAAGATTTTGCCTACAGTGGTCATTTTCTCCCGAAAATGAGGCAGATCCAAAACCCAAGCGGGTCGTACCACCGGAAACAGGCAGGATGAAATGCCCACTGTCGAAACAGCCACCGTAATGTTTACATGACATCCGAGCCATCCACAAGGTGAGTCGATGGAAAACATAAGTATCAGCCTAATCCAAAACTTCTGTACCTCCAGGAAGCTTTCAATGGGGGTACATTTCATCTCCATTTTTTTTTTCTTGTGGTGTGGCCCACTTAAAATTTGAAAATTTTCATTTCGGACTATGTCTGACATGACGTGACAAAGCTGATGGATGGAGTAGATATGACACAGATATCACGGTAGGCCTCAAAGAGCTTAGGGTCAGGATGGAGTGTAAATGGCCCAGACATCACGGTGGTCACACAGAGCTTAGGGTATGGATCACTGAAAATTGCATCCCTTTCTTATGAATAACGGTAGTCCACTTGATGATTTGAGTAGGCCATTCCTCATTCAAGCTGGGTCCCAGGACCTAGCCCCACATTGCTGGGCCACCCAGCAGGCTGGGCCCATTGGCACGACCCTTCCATGGTCTTGCACTGATCCAATGGCCCAGCTAACTGACCCAGATTCCATTCAGTAGTCCGAGGACTACCTTCCTTTTTTCCCTGGCTTTTCCTTTGTTGCCAAAACAAGGCACGTGCGGGCGTAGATTGGGTACTTCTCAGTATTTTCAAGCAGTATTTTTGGTATTTCAATTGTGACTAGTGGAGCCCACTTTCAGTTGATCCATAGCATTGGTTTCTTGTGATTCAGCTTGGATGGAGATATATACTTTCAGAGAACATTCTTAGGAATTCTTAAGTTGAATGTGGACGGTTCATGTTTTTCTCTTCTAAACAGTTTAACATTTGGCCAAAATTTGAAAGGTTCAGATTGTTATATAGAGATTATATTTTATTATTAATCTAAAAGAGGGGATTACATTAGATTAATGGTCTGGATTAGAAATCTATTGTCCACTTATAAGAATAAAAAAGCGCGTGAGTACTGTCCAAAGTTGCCACGTATTATATATTTCTTTTTTGAAAAGAGAGAGGGGTTTGACTAACATGCGCTAGAGGGAGACCCGCTAACCTGCGTACGCCGCACGCTGTTTCCGCGTTTAGAGAAATTTCCTACTGTACGACCCATACATGGCCCACGAACCTTTTAAAGACCACTTGCTTTTTAGCTTCCAAAAATAAGCCCCATCTGTACGGCCCCACTTCTCAGGTCGAAAATGCCCCTACTTTTCAGTTTTTTGACATCTAAAAGCTGAGGATCTTATGGCTACATATTATGTATTTTCCTCTAATACATATTTATATAAATATATATGAGCATATAAAAAACATTTCATATATATTTTTTTTCATTTCTTTCTTTATTCATTTAACATGATTATCTTCTAAATCAAAATTAATTACTTGATGTACCATATACGATTTTGGGGTAGGAGAAACAACTTTATCTAACTAATCTAGTTATTTTCTAAGATTCCATTAGGTCAATAGTCGAAAATCCATTTTATTCGCTTCGCCGTCAATTTCAATCAGTTCGTGGTCAATTTCATTCATTTCATTTACTTCACGATCAATTCCTTGCATTTCACAGTCAATCCTGGCGATTCCCCTTCACTTCACGATCAATTTCATGCATTTCATGGTCAATCTTGGCGATTGCCCTTCACTTCACGATCAATTTCATGCATTTTACGGTCAATTCCCTTCACTTCACGATTAATTTCATGCATTTCACGGTTAATTCCCTTCATTTCACGGTCAATTCCATACATTTCACGGTCAATTCTAGCGATTCCCCCTCACTTAACGGTCAATTCAATTCATTTCACGATCAATTCCCTTCACTTCTCAGTCAATTCTGTGCATTTCACGGTCAATTGCCTTCATTTCATGGTCAATTCCGGTGATTCCCCTTCACTTCACAGTCAATTCAATTCATTTCATGGTCAATTCCCTTCACTTCACGGTCAATTCCATCATTTCACTTCATTCACTCCCTTACACTCAAATACACGTCCGAACTCATCTCTGTCATCCCTATTCTCTTAAAGACACGTCCAAACTCATCTCTTCCATCCCTATTCTTTCTTTTCACCGATTTTCTTCATTAAATCTCTATCCTACTATCACATTACATCTTCTATATTCCACTCTACTCAAGGTACTTGCATTCATTTTCTGAGAGGACGTGAATACATTGATAAACGTGAAATGTTGTAGGCTTTTCTCCGAAGAACATGTTTCACATCAACGCTAAGATTGATCGTGAAATGCATGGAATTGACCATGAAGTAAAGGAAATTTACCGTGAAATGCATGGAATTGACCATGAAGTGAAGGAAATTGATCGTGAAAAGCATGGAATTGACCGTGAAATGTATGAAAATGATCGTGAAGTGAAGCGAATTGGCCGTGAAATGTATTGAATTGATAGTGAAGTATAGGGAATTGACCATGAAATGCATGGAAATGATCGTGAAGTGAAGCGAATTGACCATGAAATGCATAGAATTGACCATGAAGTAAAGGGAATTGATCGTGAAATGCATGGAATTGACCGTGAAGTGAAGGGGAATCACTGGGATTGACTGTGAAATGCATGGAATTGACTGTGAACTGAAGGGAGTTGACTGTGAAATGAATGGAAATGACCGTGAAATGCATGGAATTGACCGTGAAGTGAAGAGGAATCGCCGGGATTGACCATGAAGTGAAGGGAATTGATCGTGAAGTGAAGGGAATTGACCATGAAATGAATGGAAATGATCGTGAAGTGAAGGGAATTGACCATGAAATGCATGGAGTTGATCGCGAAGTGAAGGGAGTTGACTGTGAAATGAATGAAAATGACTGTGAAGTGAAGGGAATTGACTGTGAAATGCATGGAATTGACTGTGAAGTGAAGGGGAATCACCGGGATTGACCTTGAAGTGAAGGAAATTAAACGTGAAGTGAAGGGAATTGACCATGAAATGAATGAAAATGACCATGAAGTGAAGGGAATTGACCGTAAAGTGAAGGGGAATCATCGGGATTGACCATGAAATGCATGTAATTGACCGTGAAATCGATTGGGTCCAGATGGGGTTGACTCCATTCCCCCTCAAAGCTCTTTGGCCATATCTAAGTTCTAGATTTATCCTGTGATTTTGGTTTCCACCCAAAATTGTTGAGAAAACTATAGATTCTTAATATAAGGCGATTCAAAGAATTTAACATTAGACCCTCCGAAATTATCTCACATACATCATCTGCATTGACCTTCATGTCAATTGCTTTCAATGGGTCCCAGTATAAAGAAGAAGTGGAGCCCAAACAGCTTTCAGCCAAATGGGGTTGACCCTTCCATGCATCTCACGGTCAATTCCGACGCCGCTTCATTTCACGGTCATTTTCATGCATTTCACGGTCAATTACCTTCACTTCACAGTCATTTCCATGCATTTCACGGTCATTTCTGGTGATTTCGCTTCACTTCAAG
Source organism: Magnolia kwangsiensis (assembly GCA_037074715.1). Taxonomy (NCBI): domain Eukaryota; kingdom Viridiplantae; phylum Streptophyta; class Magnoliopsida; order Magnoliales; family Magnoliaceae; genus Magnolia; species Magnolia kwangsiensis. The sequence goes on from CM073577.1 coordinate 138,617,329, forward strand.
GTCATTTTCAAGCATTTCACGGTCAATTCCATGCATTTCACGGTCAATTTCCTTCACTTCACGGTCAATCCAATTCATTTTACAGTAATTCGCTTCATTTCACGGTCAATTCCGTGCATTTCACGGTCAATTTCCTTCACTTCAAGGTTAATTCAATGCATTTCACGATCAATTCCCTTCACTTCACAGTCAATTCCATGCATTTCACGGTCAATCCCGGTGATTCCCCTTCACTTCACGGTCATTTTCATGCATTTCACAGTCATTTCGCTTCACTACATGGTCAATCCCATGCATTTAATGGTCAATTCCCTTCACTTCACGCTCAATCCAATTCGTTTCACAGTCAATCCCCTTCATTTCATGGTCAATTCCATGCATTTCACGGTCAATTTCCTTCATTTCACGGTCAATTCAATGCACTTCACAGTCAATTCCGTGCATTTCACCATCATTTTCGGTGATTCCCCTTCACTTCACGGTCAATTCCATGCATTTCACGGTCATTTTCGGTGATTCCCCTTCACTTCATGGTCATTTCCATGTATTTCACGGTCATTTCCCTTCACTTCATGGTCATCACTTCATGGTCAATTCCATGCATTTCACGGTCAATTTCCTTCACTTCACGGTTAATTCCATGCATTTCACGGTCATTTTTGACGATTCTCCTTCACTTCACGGTCAATTCCATGCATTTCATGGTCATTTTCGGTGATTACCCTTCACTTCACAGTCAATTCCATGCATTTCACGGTTAATTCAATACATTTCACAGTCAATTCGCTTCACTTTATGGTCATTTCTATGCATTTCATAGTCAATTCCCTTCACTTCACAGTCAATTCCATGCATTTCACGGTCAATTCCCTTCACTTCATGGTTAATTCCATGGCGATTCCCCTTCACTTCACGGTCAATTCCATGCATTTCACGGTCAATTTCCTTCACTTCACGGTCAATTCCATGCATTTCATGGTCATTTCCAACGATTCCCTTTCATTTCACTATCAATTCCATGCATTTCACGGTCAATTCCCTTTACTTTACAGTCAATTCAATGCATTTCATGGTCAATTCGCTTCACTTCACGATCAATCCAATTCATTTCACAGTCAATGCCCTTCATTTCACGGTCAATTCCATGCATTTCAGGGTCATTTTCGGCAATTCCCCTTCACTTCACGCTCATTTCCATGCATTTCATGGTCAATTTCCTTCACTTCACAGTCAATTCCATGCATTTCACGGTCAATTCCCTTCACTTCATGGTCAATTCCATGCATTTCACGGTCATTTTCGGCAATTCCCCCTCACTTTACGGTCAATTCCATGCATTTTATGGTCAATTCCCTTTAGTTCACAGTCATTTTCGGCGATTCCCCTTCACTTCATGGTCAATTCCATGCATTTCACGGTCAATTCCCTTTATTTCGTGGTCAATTCAATGCACAAGTAAATTGGTTTAACTTTTGATTCGGTTATCATTACGGGGCAGCGCACAACATATCTACGACAAAAGGTGTTTAAGGTAGGTGACCGAGTTATGATCCATTTACGCAAGGAAAGATTTCTGACCAGAACTTACAACAAGTTGAAGAACAAGAAAATTGGACCGGTACCGTTTCTCCGAAAGATCAATGACAATACTTATGTTGTTGATCTTCCGAATGACACAGAGATTTTGCATACATTCAACTTCGCATACCTGACCAAGTATCATGAATCGAACCGGGGCGAGTTCTTTTGAAGTGGAGGGGATTGATGTAGAGCGAGTCACAGACACTTTCATGTTCAGAATGGACCAGAGAAGGCCCGATCGGAAGCGAAGGTGATCCGGACTGTCAAAACCTTACAATAGGCGTATCTCGCAAATCGGAATGAGTTACTCAACGTACCATATATGATTTTTGGGTAAGATAAGCTACTTTAGCCAACCAACCCAGTCATTCTAGGTTACCCACGCCGAATTTGCAAGATTCCTTTATATCAGCAATCGAAAATCAAATTTATTTCTATTTTTTCTATTTATAATAAGTTTTAGTTTGATTATAACTCTTCATCTTTTGAGTTTTAAGAGTTGTGTCCAACATGAAAAGTACTTAAAAAATTTAGGATAATAAAGTGGTTAAGCCAAATAGGACACCTATTTATAGTAAGTTACATTGATGTAGAGTGGGTCGTGGACACTTTCATGTCCAAGATGGACCAGAGAAGGCCGATCGGAGGCGGAGGTGATCCGGATCGTTAAAACCTTATAATAGATATATCTCACAAACCGGAATGAGTTAATTGACACATCATATATGATTTTGGGTAGGAGAAGCTACTTTAGCCAACTAATATGTCGGGTTGCCCACGCCAAATTTGCGAGATTCCATCAGATCAACGGTCGAAAGTCAATTTTATTTCTATTTTTACTATTTATAATAAGTTTTAATTTGATTACAACTCTTCATCTTTTGAGCTTTATGAGTTATGTCTAACATGAAAAGTGCTTAGAAAATTTAGGAGAATAAAGTGGTTGAGCCAGATAGGACACTTACTATAAATATTAAATTTATAATTTACGAATTTTAGGGAGTTTAAGTTGAGTTTGGTTATGAAACTTCTTCCAAGGCTTAGTATCACTATTTAAAGGTTGTAAATTAATAAAATTTCAAAGTCTTTAAATTTTATTTCTATTTTTTTGTTTTCTCTTGTGGATTCGAGGTACATGAGTGAGGAGTCCGAAGAAGCTATATGAATTCGGAGTAGTTATCCCCTCGAGGAAGACGGTGATCAACCTCATCACGCCCATCCCTCCGTTGGGCCCCACCTTTTTGGGTGCGTGGGGATGCTGATTGAAATTGGAATTTTCATTTTGTGGGCAAAATAAATCACAAAGGTAGCTGTATGATAACTTAGCATGCAGCCCTATCTTCATGACTAACTTGTCAACTATGTAAGGACATCAGTTCCATATGTAAACAGTGGGCCTCATCACTAAGCTCACCTGGTGCAAACATCAAGCCCCTCCACTCGCCAGGCAGGCCACATCGTCAGCATCAAAGGATAGCCAATAGTTTTAGTTTGCAATTGTGGCCAGCCTCATGGTGGATTGGCCTGATTTTTCCAGATAGGCAATCTTTGATGGTGGACCCCACTATTTGCATGGCTTGGATGCCCTACACAATTCTCGCTTTAGCAAGAAAGCAATGCTGCAGTCGATGGGTTTCATTTTTAACTGTTGGATGGACAGGATCATATTCTCAATGGTCCAATATCAGTAAACAAACGAGCTGTCCACGAAAAGCAGTTTGCAAGGCCCACTTCAGATTACTACTCGTGGAGCATGCGCGTGTGACATCCGGACCGTTCATCAGTTTATATGGCCCAATCCAAAAATACATATGTTCAAGCGATTGGATGGTCCATGGTTTATATGCATGAAGATTGGTGGTCCATGGGAACTATGTTACTATCCTTCCCCATATTGGGAAAAACACGGGACCCACCTGGAGTGGATCCACCCTGCTTTTGTCTGCCCCACTTTTCAGCAGCTAATAGCAGACCATGAGAAATGATTGTAGTGTAAGACCTCGTTAGGTGGACCACATATGACCGCCGGGTTAGATTTGACCATTTGATTATTCAAATTGAGTAAGTCAGTAGATTCATGTGACCGTTACAAGTAGGTTCGGAGTGGGAGTATGCTTGGACCATTGTTCTTATGCTCAGTTATTAAATTGGACACCGAAACCTATGGTATGGAGTAGGGGTGTACATCGAGTTGAACTGGCTTCACTCGACTCAGCTCAACCACTAGTTGACCTCAGCTCGAACTTGGATAGACTCGGTCCTCAAGCATGACTGGCCAGCTTGGCTCGGTTCAATCAGCAACTCAGGCCAGTTCGAGGCAAGATCGGGCCAAGTTCGCCTGTACATTATTTCCACGGACACTTGGATTGCACCTTTAAAATTCCACTATATGTAAAACAACAGCAAAGGTTTTTTAAGTATTTCATTAAACACCTTTTAAGAGATATAAAAATCAAGAAAAATAGGATATTTGTTTCATATAAATACCTTCCTTGCCACCAGCCACACTTTGTTGAGTCATTTCATCAAACCCTTGTTAAGCAACATCAATATCAAAGTAATTTAGTTACCGAATTGGTTTGATTCGAGTTTGATTGGAGCTGGGTTCAATCCAAGTCGAGTTGAGCTGGGGCCATCTCAAACTCATTTTCGAGCTAAAAAAATCAGCTCGACTCGGCTCGAACTCAGCTTCGAACCGAATCGAATTAAGCTTTTTCGAGTCGAGTCGAGCGAGCTAACCGAGCTAGCTCAGTTCGTGTACACCCCTAGTATGGAGACTTCATAGGAAAGAAGTGTGATGGGTAAGATTCTCTAGCCATCTTTCCTATATATACATGTTTGGACCCTCTTTCTTATATATACATAGAGGTGTACGTGATCTGAATCGAGCTTGGCCAACTCGGCTCGACCAGCATGCTACTTAAAATCAAATTAAACTCAGCTTAGCCTTCGAGCTTGACGCTCGATCAATAGATCAGGCCAACTCAGGCCAAGCTTGAGCTTGATCTTTCAAACTGTATCGACTCGGATTTTAGTACTTGTGCATACATTTACATGTACATACACATGCATCCACCTACGCATTCATGCATATATGCATCCTTTAATATATATAAGATGCCACCATTGATACAGATCAATTTGTTAATGTGAACCATTAAATTATAATTATATTATTTCGGTGTGTTTGTGTGTATGTGTGTATGTGTGTGTGTACTCCCTTCACTTATACATTTAAGACCAACCATTCATGCATTAACTAGCTCACATCTAGTTGTGGATCACATACTAAACTTTCCCGTTCATTCGTCGTGCAAGGTATATGATCACCTATTCATCCGTATGTTTTCAAGATTTTAGTTCAATTTATTTAATGACTAATCTAAGTCTTTAATCAGATGATTTATCTATATAATTCAACTTAAAACACATTTTAAAGCTATTTAGACCCAAAAGTAACTGTAAATTAACCTATACATTAGATTAAACTCTTTAACTGTCAGATTATTTACTTATATCTGTATCATCCAACCATACATCGCATTCGCATCATTCAATTGGGCCACCCAAATACAATTGTAGCCCTTGAAATACACTTAATATTTACTAATCATTTTTCACGGACAATACTACACACATGACCCTAGATCAGCACAAGTCCATTAAAATGCACATTGATCATTGTTGAGAGATCAATGTTCATATATAAACTCAATGGAAGAGCACATCTAATAGTGCACCATGTTGGGTTTCGCTTTAATCGAATAGTACAATTTGAGTCTATTTAGGTAGAAATTTTAAGGTTTTTTATTTTATTTTTTATAATTAAAGCTGGCTGTGATGTCTTTAGTATGGAAATTTTCCTTTATACGAAGTGATGGTTGTAAGACCCATTAGACCAGTTTCATGAGCAAACAGAATCATTCATTCATTCAATCTAGAGAAAATTATCACTGTAGACCCAGCTTTTATTAAGCGTCTTTTATGAGATATCTAAAACTTACCTTCCCAACTTATACCTTGCATGTATGGACAGAGCATTTAAGGATGAAAATACCCTTGCTTTTCAAAGTGATTTTTCTCTTCTATAAACCAATGGCTACGAATTATAACCATCCTCAAATGCTCTGTCCGTACATGCAAGGTCTAAGTTGAGAAGATAAGTGTTGGATCCTTCATAAAAAACGCTGGATAAAAGGTGGTGTCTACAGTGATAATTTTCTCTACAGTCTAATAGTGCATTTTGTAGCTCGTGAGGTGTAACTCTTGAAATATGCATGATTTAAATAAGTTTTAATGACAAATAAATATTACACTGAGCCGTGGAAAGTTTTTAATGGTGTAGCTTCAATCAAAACTATTTCCTATTGTGTGGTCCACCTAAGATTTGAATTTTTACCTTTTTTTTAGATTCATGCCCTAAAATGAGCCCGCAATATGAATGGACATGGCCAATAGATGGTTGGTGGGGGTTCAATAGCATTTGAAGATTTGTATCTACTTAAATATTTGCATAAGGGGCTAAAATGAAATTGAAAAACAGATGGGTGGCGTGGATATATGTCAAGGTAGGCCCCACACTGAAAGAGTAATACCCACAAGGTGTAATACCTAATCTACAACCACTCTTTCTTAGCCAATGCTATCCTCTCTTCTTGACTCACGAAAGTCCTTGCCATTGGATATTTTAAAGCCTTCCTGTGCTCTCCCACACATCAAATTCCTCCTTCCCATCCATACATACCAGAATGAGAAACAAGAAGAAAATATGGTTGATTCACTCCGTGGGGAAGAAGTTGAAGACCGTCCTCCAAATCCACGCTCCTAAACAGGCCTAAGTCCATGCCTCTAGCTTGAATGTTGTCCATCATGTGGGGATCCACCTTGTAGATCTGGGGCATTAAAAGGCCATCCATTCATCAAGTGGACCACACCATCTGAAGTCCATTTGTTTATGTAGCCCACATGGAGAGTGTACCAGCCTGGTCCACGGACCTTTACATGTGTGCAGGTGCAAGAGGGTCAAACATGGAGGGTCTGCCGAAAAATTGCATCGGCAGTGGGCCCCACGTACCTTCCAACTACAGGAACTTCCTTTGGTCGTGGCACAGGCAATCCGTGTCCGTGCCAATTCCACATGACCAAAGTAACATGTAGAACAATTTGGTAGACTGACCATCCATCTTAATTTCAAACGTCCAGTTTCTGTTTTTGGTGGGCCAACCTCATCATTTATCAAATATAATCTCTCTTGACCGAGCACATGTACATCCACTAGTGTGAATGCATCAAGTTGATTTTCGAGTACTAGTCACCAGATTCCCCGTTTCTGATTTGTTTGGAAAATAATAGCCGCCTGAGATACGCCTTCCAGAATTCGGATTGAGTCAGAGGCTCTGTGGGGCCACCTTGATGAATGTGTTTTATCCATACTGTCCATTTATTTTTTCAAATCATTTTAGAGTATGAGTCCAAAAATGAGACAGATCTATATCCCACGTAAACCACACAGTAGGGATTAAACGGTTACCATTAAAAACTTTTTTAAGAGAAACGGAAGTTTATAGCAAGCTTAGATTTGTCTTTTCCCTTCGTCCAAATATATAATACCGTGTGAAGAGGTTGGTAGGTTGGACGCAAAATAAAAATCATGCTGGGACCTACGACATTGGGCGTCATTGTCCTGCGCTTACCTGTGGTGTGGTTTGGATAAAACAAATACATCACAGTCCCACAGTGCGTCTGCCACAGTATGCAATCCTCGTCTACGTTTCTATCGTTTAGAGGTATTTTTGGAGTGGATTAGGTGAGACCCCTGATCCACCGTATGGTATTCTAACTGTGGAGACCACTGTGATATATGTACCTTAAATCTACACCGTCCAACCATTTTTAAAGCACATTTTAGGTGACGATATAAAAACTGAATCTGGATTAAATCTTATGTGGACCACACCACAGGAAATAGTTGTGATTGAATCCCCACCATTACAAACTTCATGAATTCCACTAGAGTGTTTATTTCCATCCAACCTTTTGATAAGATCACAAACATCTCGATGAAGAGACCACACAAATATCATCTTCGGCCAAAGCTTTTGTGGCTCACAAGAAGTTTTTAATGGTCAATTAACACTCTTTCCGATAATATGGTTCATCTAGGATTTCGAATTGCTTCATTTTTATGGATCTTATTTTAAAATGAGCTTTCAATCAGGATGGAAGGCGTAGATATCATCACATACATCACAGTGCCCCACAGTCTGTGTCCCACCCACCACGGTGGATCTGGGACTCACCTAATACAGTCCCGGTAGTTTCTCCTCTTTTTTTTCTTTTTTTTTAATTCATGCAAAATGAATGGACATGGCCGATCGATGGTTGGCAGGGGTTCAATAGCATTCGAAGATTTGTATCTACTTAAATATTTGTATAAGGGGCTAAAATGATATTTAAAAACAGATGGGTGGCGTGAATATAAGTAACACAATCGTCAAGGTAGGCCCCACATGGAAAGGGTAATACCCACAGGGTGTAATACCTAATCTACTGCCACTCTTTCTTAGCCAATGCTATCCTTCTCTACATTCGCATCTTTCTTTGATTTCCTTTATTATCCTCTCTTCTTGACTCACGAAAGTCCTTACCATCGGATATTTCTAAGGGCGTATTTGGCCGGGTGTATTAGGTGGTGTTAGATGGGATGGAATTACATAGAAGCTTATTATATCACGGGTCAGCGGTTGTCGTGGATTCGCAGGGATTTAAGAATGCAAGGATATCATAAAATGTTGTTTGCAGGACAGATGGGATTTGGCCAAAATTTTGAGAGACTGTCTGGGAACGGATAAGGTATGGAGAAGTTGAGTCGCGAGACTCGTACGTAATTAATGTCGCCCAAGTTCTGTGGGTCCCATCATGATGTATGTTTTGTATCTATACTCACTAAATATTTTGAAAGATCATTTTAGGACATGAGCCAAAGAATGAGTCCAATCTAAATTTCGAATGGGCCACACCACGAAATAGTGGAGAGAGTGACTCCCACCATTAAAAAATTTTAAGAGCCACAAAAGTTTATTTCCATCCGTGTGGCCCATTTGAAACTCGGATCTGCCTCAAAATTTTTTTTTTTCTATAGCCTGAAATAATCATGAGAAAGTGGTGAACGAAATAGATTTGGATAGATCATGGGGTCACGAGTGGGGACACCCCACCCACGCCTACGGTGAAGCGAGGGAGTTTTCCAAACCACTGTCACCTGTAGTGTGGTCCACCTGATGGTTGGATAAGCTTGGTTCGAGTATCTATACAGATTAAAATGACCGGAGTAAAAAGGTGGATGGTGTGGATTTAACAGATACCTCATGATGAGTCCCACGAGTAGAAACTCACTTCATTCGTGCAACACAAAGCGTCATTGACGCTCGAGATTTTCAGTCCCCTTGCACCTAACGGTGTGGCCCACCTTAAATGAGGATCGACTTTATTATTGGGCGCAGAGGATAAAATTGGATGGAGAATCGGATGGACGGCTTGGATGAAACATATGCATCATGTTGGGACTCACGAGTGGAGCCCCCACCCTTCTCCGCTAAATCGTAGCGTGGGATTCAAAGAATCAAGGAGAGGGATGGCGAAATCCCGCCCACACAGCCCACGGTTTGGGCGCCAAACTCAAAATGATTTTCATCATCCTATTCCATAGTTTTTCCAAACGTGTCAACACATGTATTAGATAGAATTAGGAATACAATTCCATCTAATACCATCTAATACACCCGGCCAAACAGGCCCTAAGCCTTCCTGAGCTCTCTCACACATCAAATTCCTCCTCTTTCCCATCCATACATACCAAACAACACTTTTTTTTATCAAACACTTGCTATAAAATGTGCATTCAGTTGTAACAACTGCAAAACAACATTTGCATCTCTCTCTCTCTCTCTCTCTCTCTCTCTCTCTCTCTCTCTCAATTCCAAAGCTTCAAAGTCCTTCCCATTTCCTATTTCTACACGTCTTTGAACTCAAATTCCTCCCTTCTTCCCATCAATACCAAAGGCAGAAAACATGGTTGATTCGATTGTTGATTCGATGGTTCACGCTTGCAATAGAGAAATTGGCCAAAGTTGTTGAAGATGAGGTGGTTCTGTTGGTGGGTGCCACCAAGGAGATTGTTGAGGGTCAAATACTGCATATTAGACCCCATTTATTACCTGAATTTACGTACATAATGCCGTTTAATGGCCTGTTTTGCCGTGTTTGTGATACAGGGTGTAGTTGAAAGCATGAAATGCAAAAAGTTGCTAAAAGTATGAATTTAACACTCTGTTGACGCCATAGGCAAGGGACACACTCCAGGGGACCGAGATTGACAAATATACACGGTCAGAAATCCGAGAAAAGTTAGAAATTGAAGCTCAAGTGGCCTGAAGGACGTCCATAATGTAAGATCACGAGGTTCCCACCATCCGTTCGGCTCGAAACTTCATATGTCGCCTGAGGACCATAAATTAACCGTACATATAAAATTTCAGCCATTGAAGATCTCGGAAAGTGCCCCAACTGACATATCAGCCCGTAAAATCATGATTTGGGGCCCACATGCTATCTGGATATGCTTCAAAATTTGTCTCTACGGTTTAAATACGATTGGAAACAGGATGGACGGCACGGATTTCTCGTGAACATCACAGTGGACCCCACATGAGGGTGTGCGTGCATTCAGTGCACGCACACGCGAGCCGCACCGGACCAACCAACGGGTCAGCGACGCACGGCCACTGGCCATTTTTGCGATCATCTGTGGGCCCAACACGTGCTCCATAAGCTCGATCTGAACCGTCCACCGTGTAGACAGCCGCGAGAACTACAAAACCATGTTATCACTTTTCACCCATGCGTGCACACGTGTGAGATACAGAGGCCACAAAAGGGCTGCTCGGTAATGTTCAAAACTGATTCTTCTGTGATTTCTTCTCTGGGCCACGTCAATGGACGTTCAAAACCACCCATTCTTGACTGAAATTTCATTCTGAATCCAATGGACGGGGTGGATTTTCCAGAAAATGCTTCTGTGGGGCCCACCGACCACAACAGCGAAATGGTGCGAAAGCTTTCGCACATCCACGAAAACTGACTTTTTCGGACAGGTTTGGCCCACCATCTTTGATCATATGGCAGATCTGAACCTTCTATCATGTAGAGGACCCAAGAAAGTACTAAGAGACGATGTTTCTTTGGAATTTGAGCGAGGAAAGTGGCGTGTTTCATGGTACCGAACTTGGCTGCGAAAATTGCACTCCGTGTCCTGCTACAACTCTGTCACTGACTCCAGACTTCCAGCAGCTATAAAAAGAGGTTTTTGGACGTGGGGAGCATTTATTCAGGGTCTTGGGAGGAAGAACAGAGGGCTCGAGCTTGGGTTTCAACGTGGGCAGAGGAGAGAGAGAGGAGCTTGGTTTTTTTCTTTCCCTTTTCTTTTCCTTTTCTTTTTCTCTTTATTTATTTGGATTGAGCCCATCCATAGCAGGCTAAATCCTCCTAGCTAGGGCTAAGAGGTGAAGCTTGTAGTGAGATGGGAGATTTTGTTTTATTTTAATTTTAATTCATGAATCGACGTTGATTTTAGTTGATTATTATGGGAATATTTTTAGTTCTTAATGGTCTGTTGTGACTGAAATTACAATGGGTCTGCAATGCTTTAAATATTTCTATTTTCTTTTCATGTTTATGATGTCAGGAAGCCCTGTTATTCACCATAGTCTCCTGGGCATGGTCGGATGACGGTACCCTTCTTAACCTTCATACATATGATTGGTTGGTAATTAGTTTAATTCTGTTGTTTGTCATAGTCTGTGGGCATGGTTTGGTGATGGAATCCATTCTAATTCATACACCTTTCATCTCTTTGAAAACTAGATCATTGGCAGTTCAGTAATTTCTCTGATTTTTGATGCAAGCATAAGTTCTCCCTGATCTCTACAAGTGGATCCTCTGAATCCCTAGTTTCCTATCTCTGAGTTGTTTCCTAAGATTTAGATTAATTATTCTACAAGTATTCCACCATTGTTAATTGATTTAGAATTCATCTTAGCCTAGTTCTAGTTCTATTTAATTTTAGATAACGTACAAGTTTCAGTCCCTTGGGATTCGACCTCGGTCTTACTGAGTTATTACTACATCACAACCCTGCACTTGGGGAGTGAACAAGTTTTTGGCGCCGTTGCCGGGGACTGTCGGCTACGTTTTTCTGAAATTAATTAGTTTTGGGATTAGTTAAGATTAGGATTATTTTAACCGTAGATTTTTATTTTTATTTTCCTAATTTCTAGAAACTAACCTATTCTTCCTGTTTTGTAGGATTCTGAAATAGAAACTTCTAATTTGGTGATATTTTTTCTAATTTCTCTATTTTTTCTCTATTAGGGTTTTTAAAAATTTTCTAATCTTAGACTAACTATTTTAGAAACTAACCTGTTTTATTTTTATTTTTTTATTATTATTATTATTTTTTATTTTTTTTTTTGCAGGATCTTAATATAGGAATATCTAGTCTGGTACATTCTTTCTAAACTTCTCCTCTCTTACTTTCCACTTTGGTATAGGATCTTCTCTTCTATTTTTCATAGGATTAAATTCAGATTAAGGGTTTCATCATGCATATGCACGAGTGGCAACGTCAGTATGCTGAGAAGAATAATTTATTTTGGGATGATGATGATATAAATCAACCTATGTCTCAAAACTTTTCTGAAACAATCATCAAGAACCGATCAAAATATGAAAATCCACCGGTTAAGAAGTCCTTACGTGATTATATGCAGGAGAACAATTACACCCCACGGATTAACAAAACAGTACGTGAGTGTTGGGGTTATCATAACTATGGTTGTGAGAATTATTATCACTCATCCGATAAAACAATGCGTGATTGTATCATGAGTGATAATAAGTATTACCAACCAGCAGATTCTCCCACTTATGATCAGTATGACTATAACCAGTGGAAACAGCAAAATTGAGAAAATGAACCAACTACATGTTATGATGATTATTCTCTTGGATCCCCTACCTTTGAAATCCATCCAGAAACGATCCAAGAGGATTCATATCAGCGTAATCTTTCAGCCTGTCTTGTGAAAATGAGAAAAGTAATGGAAACAATGAAAGGACTCGATGCGCGTCTTGATAGGATAGAGGAGGCTCGGTCATCCCAGCCACGACCTAATCTAAAAATACAATGCGAAGAAAGTGATCCGCACTCACTTTTAAAAGAATCTGGAATTTGGAATGAGGAGTTGGATTCCGTTAATGAGCATGTGGTTCAATTTTCCGATGAGTCAATCTCGATGACTGTCCGAAAGAATGGTGAAGATACATGGGTGTCTTTTAAATACATTGATGATGACACAGTTTCCTTACATGACACACAAGATTTCAATGATGAGGAAGAAGTTAGTTTATGCAAACCTCAACCCATGTTAGGTGTAGAATGTGAGGAAAGTGATCTCATCCCGAATGTGCACTGCACTGGACTAGACAATGATGCGTATTGGGATGATGGTCATGAATGTGCAGCCCAAATTCTCCCTGAATCAATCTCAAATCTGGTCCAGGTCAACGATCAAGACGTGCACGAAGTGATCGGTCAGGAAGATCTACTCCACTCATCTGACATGCCTGATTTAAATGTGGAGAATGAACCTCTTACAACCGACTCTTCTAACTCTTGTGAGGCATGTTTAGAACACTCCCTTGAATTGAATGATGATATGATTCGGGAGGAGGAGTTGCCCGCTACGACTCTGGAATTTGAAACCACTCAGTTGAGGCCACCATCTGAGCTGCAAACAATTGAGAATTCAGCGCCTCAATTGAGTAATTTCAATGAACAGAGTGATCACATCAATGCTTCACTTACTGATTTTCAATCTATCTGTGCAGGACTGGAGCAAGAGAGCGTACCTCCATCCACTTTCAAAGATGAGGGATTCTTTGCGCAGATCATCACAAGCCACAAAAACGAGTCACACTCATCTGAATTTTCCAACTCGTGGGATTGCTTGGCACACTTTGCGGTTTCAAACGATTTCATGTTAAAAGACAAAGTGGATACTTTGCGAGACAACATCTCGGTAGTCATCACTGACCAAATGAACCCTTATTCTGAAACCCTCTCTTCCCCTGATCCTAAACGTCTACTAGTAAAGGAAGAGGAGCTGAATCTAAAACCGAAGTTTGGAACTTCGGAATATGTTGAGACTACATTACTTTTTAAGAAGTTTTCTAAACTTTATTTACTTGTAGTCTTTGATTCACCATGTAATACTAACGTTGAAACTTCTTCTGTCTTAGGTGAATCGTATATATTACGGATACCTCCAGCAATTCAATGGAAGATTTCTTATGAGGTACATAAGTCTTTCTGGAAAGTCATGCTCCAGGGCGCCCAAGCCTATTGCAAAAAGGGCTTTTAGATGATCCTGTTGAGGAGCTTACTGAGAGACTTATCAAGATATTGGCCGGAAGGAGAACCTTGCGGCATGATCGATTCAATGTTTGTGGGTAACATTACTGCAAACCCTCACGAGACTACAACTCGTCCACTAGGGGTAACCTAGGGGTTTAAAGGCTTGTTGCATATGCTAAATGCAATCGAGAGCACCTGCGAAAGTGGCATAGGTAGGATTTTATTTTTATTTTTCTTTCTCTCGTACTAACCTGCTCTCTCCCAGTGATCTATTGGAAACTCTCTTGATTCGTTATTCAGGTACTATCTTCCCATCACTTCTCATTTACTTTCGTTGTCCCATGTGCACTGCATGCTCATATCTTTTACATTGAGGACAATGTAGATTTTAGGTTGGGGGTGGGAGATTAGGTTTCCTAATCAGTATTTTTTTGGTCTTGAGCAAAAATTGTGAAATTTTTTTTTAAAAAAAAAAATTTTCTGAAAATTTCTACAAATTCGAAGTGATTTTGATAGATATCCCTAATTTAGATCTTCAAGGTACATAATGGTGGATTTATGACTCTTGGATTCCGTATCTGTTAGATTTCATAGTTAAGTGAATTATTAATCCATGATTAGAAGTTGTAAACATTGATTGAATCATGATTTCAGGACACGTCTTGCTTGCACATTAAGACTTCAGTCTGATATTGAAGGGTTAATTTGGTAATCACTAAGCACGAAAGGAACCAGCCTGAAATATCTTGCCATCATGGTATAAAAATTGGAAAGGTTGGATAATTAATCTTCACCATAGGTTTGCTCCTTATAGGTGTGGAGTTAATTCCCCATGAATGATATCTAAAAAGAGTCAGGTGTATGATCTTCACCATAGGTTTGCTCCTTATAGGTGAGGATTTGATTCCCCTTCCTTGGCATTACTTTGAATAGAAAAATCAAAAGTCAATAGGCTAATCTATGAGGCAAGTTTTGGATTAGGTTTTAGTTATCATGAATTTTCTTGTCGGTTACCAATGATTTCATGAAATTGACGATTGGATCTCTTAATGATGATAAGCCGAGATTAGACTATACATCCATGGATCTCAATGTTTAAAATTTTTCTAATTGATGGATTGATACTTTACACTTGATTATGAAGTCTACCGTGCGCTTGAGTTCAGGAGAAAATAATGCCCAATATTCATGAATCGTAGAATTCTAATGACTGGATTATTTCTCAAAAATCATTCGGCTTTACAGAAATTTTCATATAAGTCTCAACTTATTTTTCGCATATTTTGCTCGGGACTAGCAAAATGCTGGTTGGGGGTTGTGTTGAGGGTCAAATACTGCATATTAGACCCCATTTATTACCTGAATTTACGTACATAATGCCGTTTAATGGCCCGTTTTGCCGTGTTTGTGATACAGGGTGTAGTTGAAAGCATGAAATGCAAAAAGTTGCTAAAAGTATGAATTTAACACTCTGTTGACGCCACAGGCAAGGGACACACTCCAGGGGACCGAGATTGACAAATATACACGGTCAGAAATCCGAGAAAAGTTAGAAATTGAAGCTCAAGTGGCCTGAAGGACGTCCAGAATGTAAGATCACGAGGTTCCCACCATCCGTTCGGCTCGAAACTTCATACGTCGCCTGAGGACCATAAATTAACCGTACATATAAAATTTCAGCCATTGAAGATCTCGGAAAGTGCCCCAACTGACATATCAGCCCGTAAAATCATGATTTGGGGCCCACATGCTATCTGGATATGCTTCAAAATTTGTCTCTACGGTTTAAATACGATTGGAAACAGGATGGACGGCACGAATTTCTCGTGAACATCACAGTGGACCCCACATAAGGGTGTACGTGCATTCAGTGCACGCACACGCGAGCCGCACCGGACCAACCTCTCTCTCTCTCTCTCTCTGGGTAAGGTGCAGCGGACGCACGGCCGCTGACCATTTTTGCGATCATCTGTGGGCCCCACACGTGCTCCATAAGCTCAATCTGAACCGTCCACCGTGTAGACAGCCGCGAGAACTACAAAACCATGTTATCACTTTTCACTCATGCATGCACACGTGTGAGATATAGAGGCCACAAAAGGGCTGCTCGGTAACGTTCAAAACTGATTCTTTTGTGATTTCTTCTCTGGGCCATGTCAATGGACGTTCAAAACCACCCATTCTTGACTGAAATTTCATTCTGAATCCAATGGACGGGGTGGATTTTCCAGAAAATGCTTCTGTGGGGCCCACCGACCACAACAGCGAAATGGTGCGAAAGCTTTCGCACATCCACGAAAACTGACTTTTTCGGACAGGTTTGGCCCACCATCTTTGATCATATGGCAGATCTGAACCTTCTATCATGTAGAGGACCCAAGAAAGTACTAAGAGACGATGTTTCTTTGGAATTTGAGCGAGGAAAGTGGCGTGTTTCATGGTACCAAACTTGGCTGTGAAAATTGCACTCCGTGTCCTGCTACAACTCTGTCACTGACTCCAGACTTCCAGCAGCTATAAAAAGAGATTTTTGGACGTGGGGAGCATTCATTCAGGGTCTTGGGAGGAAGAACAGAGGGCTCGAGCTTGGGTTTCAACGTGGGCAGAGGAGAGAGAGAGGAGCTTGGTTTTTTTCTTTCTCTTTTCTTTTCCTTTTCTTTTTCTCTTTATTTATTTGGATTGAGCCCATCCATGGCAGGCTAAATCCTCCTAGCTAGGGCTAAGAGGTGAAGCTTGTAGTGAGATGGGAGATTTTATTTTATTTTAATTTTAATTCATGAATCGACGTTGATTTTAGTTGATTATTATGGGAATATTTTTAGTTCTTAATGATCTGTTGTGACTGAAATTACAATGGGTCTGCAATGCTTTAAATGTTTCTATTTTCTTTTCATGTTTATGATGTCAGGAAGCCCTGTTGTTCACCATAGTCTCCTGGGCATGGTCGGATGACGGTACCCTTCTTAACCTTCATACATATGATTGGTTGGTAATTAGTTTAATTCTGTTGTTTGCCATAGTCTGTGGGCATGGTTTGGTGATGGAATCCATTCTAATTCATACACCTTTCATCTCTTTGAAAACTAGATCAATGGCAGTTCAGTAATTTCTCTGATTTTTGATGCAAGCATAAGTTCTCCCTGATCTCTACAAGTGGATCCTCTGAATCCCTAGTTTCCTATCTCTGAGTTGTTTCCTAAGATTTAGATTAATTATTCTACAAGTATTCCACCATTGCTAATTGATTTAGAATTCATCTTAGCCTAGTTCTAGTTCTATTTAATTTTAGATAACGTACAAGTTTCAGTCCCTTGGGATTCGACCTCGGTCTTACCGAGTTATTACTACATCACAACCCTGCACTTGGGGAGTGAACAGAGATCAAAAGGCTTTCCAGTACGTTCACCTTGATCCAAGCTGTGCTTGAAGTTGCTGAGTCTCGGCGTGTGAAGGATAGAGCAGTGATGATCTGGTTAGAGAAGGTCAAAGATGTAGCCTACGATGTGGACGACATACTAGATGAATGGATGACGGAAGCTCTCATATCAAAAGCAGCCGATGAAGGTGATGGATCCTTTTTCAGCAAGAAGAAGGTAAGAAGCTTCCTCTCGCCTGTTGCTTCAATCGTGTCATGTTACGCCACGAAAAGGGGAGTAGGATAAAGGAGGTGAGGGGTAGATTAGATGATCTCAACAAAGAGAAGAGCCAATTGGGTCTTAAGAGTAGATAGTCGAGAGAGGGAGAGAGTGGATAGTGAAGTTAGGAGGGGTGAGATAAGAGACCGAGAGACAAGCTCCTTACTTGATCACCAGCCGTTCATTGTCGGGAGGGAAGATGTAAAAAAAAAAAGTCGTAGACTTGTTGCTGGGGGGAGTAGTAGAGAGGTAAATGAGGTGCCCTTCGTCATTTCCATCGTTGGAATGGGGGGCTTGGGCAAGACCACCCTTGCTCAACTCATTTACAACGATAAAATAGCCGAGGGGCATTTCGACATGAGGATGTGAGTATGTGTTTCTGAAGATTTTGATGTCAAACGTATTACAAAATCAATCATCGAATCTACAACTGGGAAGGTTTGTGAGTTATCAGACTTGGAACCGTTGCAGCATAGTCTCGATGGTATGTTGCACGCAAAGCGATTCTTGCTTGTGCTTGACGATGTTTGGAGCCATGATAGCGAGAAGTGGGACAAGCTGAGACGTCCCTTCCAAGCTGGTGCACCCGGGAGTCGAATCATTGTAACCACTCGTTTGGAATATGTTGCATCGAAGATGGGAAGCACTCACATGCAGAAACTGGATGTTTTATCTGATGATGATTGCTGGTTATTGTTCAGTCGTAGAGCGCTTGAGCATCGGAGTGAAGAAGAGCGTTCGTGTTTGGAAGAGATTGGAAGGAAAATCGTAAACAAGTGTGGAGGGCTGCCTCTCGCAGCAAAGACGATAGGGAGTGCCATGTGCTCGAGAAAGACGAGAAGGCAGTGGGAGCTTGTGTTGGAAAGTGAGATATGGAACTCAGGTGATATCTTGGGAGGTATTTTACCGGCTTTGTTACTAAGCTACCATGATTTACCTGCAGCTCTGAAGCAGTGCTTTGTGTATTGCTCTATTTTCCCGAAAGATTGGGAAATAAAGAAGGATACCATAGTCAAGCTATGGGTGGCACAAGGTTTCATCAGCTCCAAGGGAAGTCAAGACATGGAGGAAATTGGTGGACTGTATTTTGAAGATTTACTAAGATGCTCATTACTCCAAGATGCAAAACTCGACGAGGCCAAGAATGTACTCGGGTGCAAGATGCATGATTTAGTTCATGATCTTGCACAATCTATTGCTGGAAGTGAGTGTTCAGTGGTGCAGATCGGAAAGCAAGCTTCGTTAAACTTTGACAATGTCCGCCATTCTTTATTTGCCAGTGATGAAGCTGATGAAGTGGCCACCTTGTATAAGGCCCACAAGTTGCGGACGTTGTTCCTTGAGTCAAGAATCTCCATGGTGCCAAGAATGTCATTCCATCATTGGAGACGCCTTAGGGCATTGGACTTGAGTTATACCAGCATTAAGAAATTGTCTCCAACGGTGGGACATTTGAAACACTTGAGATTTCTTGATTTGTCTCACACAAGCGTAGTAGAGTTGCCAGACGAGGTGTGTAATTGCCTAAATTTACAAACATTGAGACTCAATTGGTGCCGGAAGCTGAAAAAACTGCCTGGAGGGATGAAGAAAATGATTAACCTGAGACATCTAGAATTTGAAGTCTGTGGCAATCTGAAGTACTTACTGCAGGGTATAGGGAGACTAACTAGCCTTCGGACAGTTTCAAAGTTCATTGTTGGGGGTGGCAATGAAGGATGTAAATGCGGCGAACTGAAACACGTCAATCATCTTCAAGGAAGTCTTCAGATTACCGGCTTGGAAAATATCAGGAGCAGGGACGAAGCTAGGGAGGCAGAACTGAATAAGAAGCAGCACCTTCATACTCTATCCTTCAACTACAAGGTTGACTATGGTGAGCTGTTGGATGAAGAGGTGAAGAGAATGGAGGACGTGCTTGAAATTCTCCAGCCCCACACAAACTTGAAAGAGTTTGAAATACGGCGTTACAGAGGTTCGAAGCTTCCCAAGTGGATAGAGGATCCGGTGTTCTCCAATCTAGTCACGATGAGACTCTCGTTTTGTTGGGAGTGTAAACTATTGCCAGGTCTCGGGAAACTGCCGTCCCTTAAATACCTTGAAATTGTGGGCACGAGGAAGGTGAGAAAGGTGGGTGTTGAGTTTAGTGGGGTTGATAACAATGACGGAAGTGGTCGTGTTGTCTCATTCCCCAGACTCCAAACCCTCATCTTCAATGACATGACAAGTTGGGAGGAGTGGGAATTGAGAGGTGGAGATGAAGAGGTTATGCCATTACTCCTTGAATTAGAAATACATGATTGCCTAAAGCTGAAGGAGTTGCCCAGCAACCTTCCACCGCTCCTCCAGAAGCTGAGTTTACAAATAACCAACGAAGGGAAGTTGTCATCGGGAGGGACCTTACCCGTCCTCCCCAACCTTAAACATTTGATTATTACCCGGAGTCATCAGCTGAAATCGTTCCCTTGTGGTTGGTTGGGACAATTCAAAGCCCTCAAGACTCTGGAAATCCACGACTGTTGGGAGTTGGAGTCTCTACCAGATGAGGAGTTGCAACAGCTCACCAAGCTTCAAGAATTGAAGATCGAAGGCGGTAGACTCTTAAGAAGGCGCTACGGATATGGAGGAGAAGATCGGGACAAGATCGCTCAAATCCCCTATATATCAATTTTTTAGTAAAAGGTGCATAGGATATTCTTTTGCTTTTGTTTATAGGAATTGTATTGCTTCTCCCTGTAACTCCTCTTCTTTTTTATTCATTTTCTTTTTTGTTAGTTATTTTTTTAAAAAAATAAAAATAAAAATTTAAGCTGTTTATCAGATGTTGATTGTATTTTAGTGGGTTGAACGTGTGACCTTGTTCTCTGTTTTGGAGGTCAGGTTCGATGCCCCCCTCCCCTCTATCTTATCTTATGTAGTTTTTTCTTTTTCTTTTTTAATAAAGCTTATGATGGTCCCGTCTACCTTCATACACGCACACATGTATATTGGATAGTCAGTCACTTTCTCTTAACCGTCCATTTGTTTTGTACACGTGTGACAATTTCATTCCAGACATATACACATGCAGCGGCCACCTAGTGAGCGGCTTTAATGTATTACACGAGAGAGATTTTGATTCTCTGGCAGTGTTTTGACGGTTGAAACGGGTCTAACCAATTCCACTACAATACATAACTCCAACCTTTCATGCCCCCAGCCACTACAATACACAATTTGTGGAACGTGGCATAAGTGCTTGAGATCTAAGCTGTACATAGATGTTGCTCACCTTGAAATACATATGCGAAAATGAAGCCATTCTGCACATTAACTGACCACAATGTGAAAGTTCTCATACAATAGTCTGTACGAACTAGGATGGCCTAAATAGTTTGGTGATCCGGCGTCTTAACACACCGATTTCTTTAATTGGGTTTTCAGTAGATGACGAATTTCATCTGCACGCACGCTTCTACATGCGCTAAAAGTAAATGCTATCTCACGTGCTAAATTGCACGCGTGTCAGATATCCAGGCCATTATACATGTAGATCCCAATGGGATGGACCCAAAATAGAAATTTGACTATCCAATACTATGTTATCTTTGCATCTTCATTTAATTAGAACCGTTGGTTACGTTTTCTTTTGTACAATATTTTCCTGCAAGCGTGTCTATTCTTATTATTGGACCAGAAAATTTTGGTAAGTGAAAATTTCACCATGGGCCTCACCTGATGAATGGTCAGATCTTACATCCATTAACCAATTTGAGAAGTAGGGGCACTTTCATTTTTGGCGCTTGCAAATGGAAATCAGCAAGTACAGTCTTTATTAGTGGTCTTTGATTCTAAATAGGCACTGTCGGTTGTCCTTTTCTAACCGTCCAATCTTTTGTACAAAAGTGGCCCACTGAATGGACCGACCTTAATTCTTCTCGCGTTTAGTTACGTCATCAAATTTTGTGTTAGTGATTGGTTCAATTGGTGGGTCGGATTATATATTACTTAAAAGCGGATCATTTGGTAGGACAAATAATAGAGGAAGTTAAGATGGCACGTCTGTGTGGGGCCCACTAGTATTTATATGCCATCCAATCCATTCATGTGATGTTCCTTTATAGGATGAAAGGATTACCCAAAAATCACGTATTCCAAAATTCAGGTGGGCCACAACAAGAGATTATATATGGGCCACTCATCATTTGGCTGACTTTTGATGTGGACTGCCCATCATGTGGGGCCCACCTTGATGCGGATAATCTAATTGCCCATCATGTGAGGCCCACCATATCATCTTTCCATTCATTAGCTGACTTTCCATGCCACTGAGAACACGTTCTTAAAATAATTTCCAAAGTTGTTATGTCACCCGTAAAAATGAAGGAAATAAATAACTTTTGGTAGTTAAGAAGCAATGAAAATAAATTAGTTTTTCTAAAAAAACTACTTATTTAAGTTTAATAACCAGATTTATTAACTTATGCAAGGTATATTTAAAAAAAAAAAAAAAAAAAGCCCTTTTTAGGCATGTGACTGTCTAACCCCAGGCAAGCTCGATTCATACCCATCTGTATTTTTGGTAATAGTGGTCAGTAATCCACATTCAGTTGAAGAAATTAGACTGGATCAGTCATGTGCATGACCTTATAAATTTTGGGTTATGCTTAGGATCAAGTCATATAAGCCTGCCCCGATCCAACCTAACTTTATACATTCATGTTTTATGTTCCATGAATATGTTATTCTTTATTAAGGTAATAATCGGTCTTAAATTCTGACCTCTGGTTTCATTTCTCTAAAATATCTATTTATTTATTTTGTATGTGTGATTCACTTAGATAGTGGATAGATTAGAAAAATTCAAAAAAAAAACATAGGAATTTTATCAATTTTCAAGTTGGGTTTGGGTTTGAGCCTTTTTGGCCAGTCTCGACCCAACTTGACTTTGTATGTGCATGTGTTACTTCAATGTTATATCCCACAAATATGTCACTCCAATACTAGCTAGGAAACACATGCATCTTGACAATAGGCATACATGTGTGGCCCACTCGATCAACGGATGAACTAGGAACATTCAAGTGAGAAATTTATCAAATTTTCAGGTGGCCGACCAAAATTTCCAGGCTCAGGCCTTGGGCCTTTAGTGTTAGGACGTGGGCTTTGATCCAGCCCATTGAGATGACTTCTGAAAGTTTGTGCATAGCAAGCAAGATATTTTCAACATTTCAAGTTATAAAGAGCTTGCACTTTTATCCTGCAATGTCCTTTACCCTCGGTAATGGGGCCCACCTTTTCGGGTGCGTGGGCATGCTGATTGAAATTAGAATTTTCATTTTGTGGGAGAAACCAATCACATAAAGCTTGGTAGGAGCCCAAATGCATTTTAGTCGATACTTTAAACCTTCCCAATGATCAACGGAAGGTTAATTGGCGGGAATCCAATAGCATATCAAGTTTTAAATTTTCAAAAATCTATTTTGAAATATATGTTGGGATTCCCACCCAAGTATAATAAACCTTTTCTTATTGATGGAGGAATGAATCTTTGGTGCACTGTTTAAAAGGAATTCCTTCCTTGCAGCATCTTGTCTTACCTTGATCACATGTTATTCTCAGTGACGTGTTCTACTTTGGAAGAAAAACCTCAACCAATGGATGCTGTGAAAACCTCTTTCCAAAGCATAACCTCTTTCCAAAGCATCAGTTGGTTCAAGTGGGGCCCATGGGTCATTACACCAGCCATTGATCAAATGGGTTTTCATTGAGGATGATTGGCCATGCCCCTACCCAGATTACCAACACATTGAGTTGGATGGGGACCATTTCCATTGTCCTTTTCTTAACCCCTTGGAATCCAAAAAAGGGTTCAGAAAATCTGATGGTGGATTTTCTTGTGGGCATGGTTTATCCATTATGGAAGACATGAGGTCAACAGTCCGGATTGTTCAAGCCATGGGCCACACTTGTGAAAGCTAAGAATATATGCATATGCTTGCGTAGAGATAATATTATTCCATTCCTTAATTGGAAGAAGTAATTAAAGTTGGAAGTGGAGGGAAGGTTTTGTATCAATCTTGGAATCAAGAGTAGACCAAACAACACTCTTTTTTTCTTTTCTTTTTATCAAACATTTGCTATAAAATGTGCATTCATTTTTTCCAATAACTGCATAACAACATTTGCATCTCTCTCTCTCTCTCAATTCCATATCTTCAAAGTCCTTCCCATTTTCTATTTCTAAACCATGGTTGATTCGCTAGTCTCGATTGCTGTGGAGAAGTTGAACACCATCCTCCAGGGTGAGGTGGCTTTGTTGGTGGGTGTCACCAACGAGATCGAAAAGCTTTCCAGTACATTCACCTCCATTCAAGCTGTGCTTGAAGATGCTGAGTCTCGGCGTGTGAAGGACAGAGCAGTGAAGATATGGTTAGAGAAGGTGAAAGATGTAGCCTATGACGTGGATGATATACTGGATGAATGGACGACGGAAGCTCTCATATCAAAAGCAGCTGATGAAGGTGATGGATCCTGTTTCAGCAAGAAGAAGGTAAGAAGCTTCCTCTCGCCTGTTACTTGCTTCAATTGTGTCGTGTTACGCTGCAAAATTGGGAGAAGGATAAAGGAGGTGAGGGGTAGATTAGATGATATCGCCAAGGAGATGAGCCAATTTCGTTTTATTATGATAAATAGTGGAGTGAGTGAGAGGGTGTATACTGAAGTGAGGCAGGGTGGGATCAGAGAGCGAGAGATAGGCTCTCTCCTCGACCCAAAGTCAATTATAGGTAGAGAACGTGAAAAAAATGAAGTCATAGACTTGCTGCTGCAGGAAGTAAATGAAGTGCCCTTTGTCATTTCTATTGTTGGGATGGGGGGCATGGGCAAAACCACCCTCGCTCAGCTCACCTACAATGATGAGAAAGTCAAGGGGCATTTCCACAAGAGAATGTGGGTGTGTGTTTCAGACGATTTTGATGTGAAACAGGTTACAAAATCAATCGTAGAATCTGCAGATGGGTCTGGTTGTGAGGATCTAGATCTGGACCTGTTGCAAATTCGTCTCAGCGAAAAGTTGCAAGCAAAGCGATTCTTGCTTGTGCTTGATGACATTTGGAGTGACGATAGAGAGAAGTGGGACAAACTGAGACTTCCCTTTCAAGCCGGTGCATTAGGGAGTCGAATTGTCATTACCACTCGCAGTGAAAAGGTTGCAGGGGCGATGCGAAGCACTCACATATACAAACTGGCAGCCTTATCTGAAGACGAATGCTGGTTAATGTTCAGCCATGGAGCGTTCAAACATCGGAGTGCAGAAGAGCGTTCAGAGTTGGAAGAGATTGGAAGGGAAATTGTAAACAAGTGTGGAGGGTTGCCTCTCTCCGCAAAGACAATAGGGTCTGCCATGTGGTGGAGAAGGACGAGAAGGGAGTGGGAGCTTGTGTTGGAAAGCGAGATATGGAACTCGGGTGATATCTTGGGAGGTATTTTACCGGCTTTGTTACTAAGCTACCATGATTTACCTCCAGCTCTGAAGCAGTGCTTTGTGTATTGCTCTATTTTCCCGAAAGATAGTTGGATAGAGAAGGATAGGATAGTCAAGCTATGGGTGGCACAAGGTTTCATCTGCTCCAAGGGAAGTCAAGACATGGAGGAAATTGGACTGTATTTTGAAGATTTACTAAGACGCTCGTTGCTCCAGGATGCAGAACTCGATGATGATCAGAAAATAGTCAGTTGCAAGATGCATGATTTAGTTCATGATCTTGCACATTCTGTTGCAGGAAGTGAGTGTTCAGTGGTCGAGAACAGAAAGCAAGCATTGGAGTTGAGTGAAGCTGATGCAATGCTGAAGCTAAACAATGTGCGCCATTCTACAGTAACTGTCAGTGGTCAAGCTGAAGCTGTGGCTTTCATGTCCGACACCTTGTTCAAGGCCTCTAAGTTGCGGACGTTGCTACTTCACACAAGAATCTCCGTGGTGCCACAAATTTTATTTAATCATTGGAGATGCCTTAGGGCATTGGACTTGAGTAACACTAGCATTATGAAATTGTCTCCAACGGTGGGACAGTTGAAACACTTGAGATTTCTTGATTTGTCTTGCACATGCATAGAAGAGTTGCCAGAGGAGGTGACTAATTGCAGAAATTTACAGACCTTGAGAGTCAATGGCTGTTATAATCTAAGAAAACTTCCTAGAGGGCTGAGGAAACTGAGTAGCCTGAGACATCTAGAATTGGAAAATTCAAATGATCTGAGGTACTTACCCCAGGGTATAGGGAGACTAACTAGCCTTCGGACCGTTTCAAAGTTCATTGTTGGGGGTGGCAACAAAGGATGTAAATGTGGAGAACTGAAACACCTCAATCATCTTCAAGGAAGTCTTCGGATTACCGGCTTGGACAAAAACAGGAGCAGGTACGAAGCTAGAGAGGCAGAACTAAATAAGAAGCAGCACCTTCATACTCTATCCTTCAACTACAAGATTGAATATCGTAATCTGTTGGATGAAGAGGTGAAGAGAATGGAGGACGTGCTTGAATTTCTCCAGCCCCACACTAACTTGAAAGAGTTGGCAATACTATTTTACAGAGGTTCGAAGCTTCCCAAGTGGATAGAGGATCCGGTGTTCTCCAATCTAGTCAGCATCACACTCTTGTTTTGTGAGGAGTGTAAACAATTGCCAGGTCTTGGGAAACTGCCGTCCCTTAAATACCTTCAAATTGGGGGCACGAGAAAGGTGAGAAAGGTGGGTGTTGAGTTTAGTGGGGTTGATAACAATGACGGAAGTGGTGGTGGTGTTGTCTCATTCCCCAAGTTAGAGACCCTCATCTTCTGGGACATGATAAATTGGGAGGAGTGGGAATTGAGAGGTGGCGATGGAGAGGTTATGCCATCTCTTCTCCAATTAGAAATATTTGATTGCCCAAAGCTGATGGAGTTGCCCAGCAACCTTCCACCGCTTCAAGAATTGCAGATCCACAGTTGTCCACTCTTAGAAGAGCGCCACGGAGCTGGAGGAGAAGAACGGGATAAGATTGTTCAAATCCCCAATATATCAATTGATTTGTTTTAAGGTGCATAGTATTTTCTTTTGCTTTTGTTTATAAGAATTGTATTGCTTCTCCCTGTAACTCCTCTTCTTTTTTATTCATTTTCTTTTTTGTTTGTTTTTTTAATTTTAAGTTGTTTATCAGATGTTGATTGTATTTTACTTGGTTCAACGTGTGATCTTGTTCTCTGTTTTGGAGGTCAGGTTCTATGCCCCCCTCCCCTCTATCTTATGTATTTTTTTTCTTTTTTTTTATTAATAAAGCTTATGATGGTCCCGTCCACCTTCACACACGCACACATGCATATTGGATAGTCGGTCACACGTGTGACAATTTCATTCCAGACAAATTGTGTATTGTAGTGGAATTGGTTAGACCCGCTTGTGTGTCAACCGTCAAAACACTGCCAGAGAATCAAAATCTCTCTCGTGTAATACATTAAATCTTCGATTGTCCAAGGTTGGAGTCTCTACCAGAGGAGTTGAAACACCTTACCATGCTTCAAGAATTAAAGATCTGGTACTGTCCAGTCTTAGAAAGGCGCTACCGAGAAGGAAGAAGATTGGAACAAGATCGGAACAAGATCGCCCACATCCCCAATATCAACATTAGTTGAATGATTTGAAGAGGAAATCAACCACAACTTTTCTTTTGATTTTGTTATGAGGAAATTGTGCTATTGTTGTATGTAATTGTTCTACTTTCTAAGTCATTTTCTTTTTACATTTTTTCTTTCTTTTTCTTAATGGTCCATGAATTTGTGAAGACTAGTTTGTTTCAAATAATCTAATTCCTTGTTTTTGGAGGTCAGGTTCTTTGGCCCCCTCCAATCTTATGTAATTTTTTCTTTTTACTACTAAAGCTTATGGTGCCACTCTTGAGTGTCATGGCAGACAATCAGGGCTTCCTTGAAGCATTAACAGTCCTGATGTGCCCCAAAAAATCTTGATCCTTTGGATTCAAAGATCACAGCCGATGATTTTCTTGCCTTTTCCATGTAACGATACTTGAGTTGAACGTACTTGAATTGTAAGGAGGTCCCACCTAATGAGTGTACTTGCTTATTAATTCTTTCCAAGGAATTATGATAAAATATTTTTGTGCTTATTTTTCCAAACTTAATCTGTTAATGGATCTGGGGTTATCTTTCATTGATATGAGCCATTTGTTTGATGGCCTCCCCTTAAATGGGAGGTAACTGAAATATCTTCAATTAGAATCTCTCAATCTTTTGCCCCCATTCCTTTCATCAGAATCCAATAATATTTCAGTTTTCATTCCATGTGCTTTCAGTCGTTGATTTTGTTGGTGTGGCCAACTCGATGAATTGAATTGCCTAGCTATGCTATGCACAGGCGGTCTTTGCATTGGAATACTTTTTTTTTTTTTTTTTTTTACATGGGCCACACATGTTGTGGATATCCTAAAGAACTTTTGCATAGCATTGATTTGTTCTATAAATTGTGGCATGCATAATAAATGGACAGCCTTTAACACTAATTTTCATATGCAAAGCCCATAAGGCTTGTATAATTAGAACATCAATGAAAGCGGAATGTTAGAATTAGAAAGGACTCTACACTTGGAAAATGATTCTTTATCATTAACATCGTAGAAACTAACACACTGTATGGGAGCAACTCATGTGACAACATGGCATATGTGCTTGGGATCCAAGCCCTGCATAAGGTGTTGCTCATAAATCAAGCTTAAAATGTCTTTCATGCATGCATTTCTTTTTATACACCATAGCTCATCTTATTAGTGAAAAGCAACAAGAAAAAGAAAAGAAAAAAATTAAAAAAATCCCCAAAAGCATCTAAACAGTGGGCCTAATCTGATGGGTGGCTTGGATCACACATATGTGTGCCACGTGGCATGAACTTATATAAAGGAAATAATTTTTGAAAAGACCAGCAACTTACATGGCCATGTCGAACAGGTATAGCAACTAGCAAGAGGTTAGTTTGGTGAGAGGCAGGCTCCTCTACAGTCCCTGAAGAATAAGCTTGTGTTGTGTGTCGTGTTCACTTGAGTGTGTTTGCTGCATCCAAGCCATCCAGCATGGTTTCCCACGAAGAAGGATGAATGCCCCAAAATCAGGCTAATCCAACAATCATCAATGTGGGCCACTGTGAATTTTGGCTGGTGGTTCGTCGCTTTCTACAGTGTGACCCACATAATTAATGTGGACAGACCGGTTTTTGGGGCATCCCACCATATTGATGGGGTCTGCTTAATGCATCAGTTCACTGGCACACATACAACACAATGGGCCCCACATAGGCAATATTAAGTAGGTGAATAAGATGGTGAAACAAAAGGATTAACCAAATTTACACATGGTGAATAAGTGTTTACAAGCATGTGAATAACTAGAACAATGAAGATTATTTTGTTGAATTAGCTCATTCTACGAAAGTTGCGTGGTGGAGCCTACTGCGTTGTGTATGACATCCAACCTGTTCAACAGGATTTTCCCTATGATGAAAGTCGAATGCCCTAAAAATCAAGCTGATTTAACCATCATGTGGGAAGCAACCTAAATTTAGTTGCATATATGCAATACAATGGCCCCACATAGGCAATAGTGTACAAGTATGGGAAAAGGCAGAAGAACAAATTTCTATACAGATGTGGAGCTATTTACAAGTGAATAACCTGAAGAATAAGCCTGAATATCAAGGATATTTATTATCATGTAAAAGTTCATCCATTTACTCACAGGCATTGGCTTTCAGTTTCATCCATTTGGAATTAGTGCCTCCATCTCACTATGAACACATGGCCCACACTGATGGAACAAAATAGCTGACTACATATTTGGGACAATAGACAATGCATGGCCAAAAGATGCAATTTTTGGATGATTCTAGCCTTTGTATTTTATGCAGACAAATGCACACTAAAAGATAAAAATAAGCAACAAGTAGCATTAAATGTGGAAAAGACGCATTTATTAGATATTTAAGATAGTATGGTCATAGGAAACTTGGTTAGGGAGCAATTAGTGGCTGAGCGCACACAATGCCTGGTTTGGAGTGTAAAAAGGACAAAAAAAAAAAAAAAACTGCCCACCTATTATAAAATTTACATTCCAGTACACCTTTTTCAAAAAGGTTTTCAATAAGCTACCGCATTAATTTTAAGTAAATTATCATTAGGCCCCAAGGTCAACCTAAGCCAGACCTGTTTACTTAACTGGGCAATGTTTTCTAACCTGAGCGGCTGAGCCCAACCCAAAACCAGAAAAAAGTTCAAACTGAGCCTGTTGTTTAAGCAGGTTGGGTTGATCCACCCTCAGTCAACCTGACTCATTGCCAACCCTAATACGGGGAGGTTTCCAATTCAAACTGGCACAAAGGCATCAGGACTCTGCCGTTTCCACCCCAAATATTGCACCAAATATTCGGACTCTATTTGCTCAACTGTACGAACTCTTGCTTTGCTCAACTGTTCGAACTCTCGCTTGCACCACATAATTTCAAATTAATTCAGAAATAATATCCAAAAAAATTCCTAAAGCACCTACAAATACGTAGTTAAGAATAACTAAATCACTCAGGGCAAGAAGCTTCCAAGGCCATACCAGAGCTGGCCTTTGCTTATTCAAAATCACGAGCTTTTTAAAACCGAGAGGGCTTCCTTTGTGGTGGCAGATATAACAGCATCCGAAGCATTCGGCAAGTAGTAATATTTCCCTGTGATACAAAAACAAAGAGATTTTTTGAGTTCTTAGGAAACTTCATATCAGCTTGTGTGTACATTCAAACCCCTGCAAATGTGGGTACCCAACATGTAGATGCCCTGGCCCAACAAAAAATCATGCTGGTTCAGCCATCAGGTGGGCCATTGTAGGAAACAAAACCAGACAGTTAAACTGTCATTTTTAGCTGTCCATTTGTTTCAAAGGCTTCACCCGTTCATAAGCTGAATGCCTATAGACTGCTCAGTGTCCCACGTGTGTTATGTCAGCAAGTGTGAAGGGGTATGCAGAGGCCGTGAAATACATGCATATGGTATAGCATGTCAGCAAGTGTGGAGGGGTATGCAGAGGCCGTGAAATACATGCATATGGTATAGCAAATTCTGGCCAGGGATATCAGTGGCTAAATGACTTTACCTTGGGCAACTCTAGCAATTTCCTTGGCAAATCCAGTTGATACAAACTTGTTTTCAGTGTCGATTACTAGAAGAGACATCCCTGCTTTGTATATTTTCCCAGCAACATCTAGAATCTCATCCTTGAGAGCCCAAAAAAAAATAATAATAATAAAAATCAAATGAGCTTACCAGAGAAGAAGATTAGTGTACTGCCTCATGAGGAAATAAATAGGGAGATGTATGACCAATAAAAAAAAGGGAGGTATATGACAATATTCAACCAAGATTATCTACAGTACATTGATAAGGGACCCACCCCGGATGCCCCGTGAAAAAAGAACAAAAATAAAATAAAATCTCCCAGTTAGGGGAATCCTAATCCTTCAATTGGTTGCCAGAAAACAGATGGCTGGAAAAGAAAATACAACGATGAGGCCTGTAAAAAATTCCAATGCTAGGATATTTGCAAGGGGAATTCACTGCATGGCCAATAAAATAAATGATTTGGATCACCAAAACATGGGCCTCACTTGTACAAACTGAAACCCAAGCATAAGATAGACATGTTTAAGTCAGGCATCACATAGTATCTTGTAAATGGGGATGTCGACTACAGAGCAGGAAGTTCATTGTTTTTCAAAGTTGACCTGCTTCTAGAACAATAACAGATCATGAACGAACAGCGCATTTCAAACAGGCCATTTTTTTCTTTACATAAGTCAATGGCAATTGATGTTTGAAAGCATACCACAGAGAATTATGACAGCCCATGTTAACTACATCATAAATGCTCTATGGGTCAAACCAAATCTAATCGGAAATTGTAAGATTTGATCCGAATCTTCAGAAAATAAAAAATAAAAAATAAAATTATGAAATATCGTAGAAATATTAAAAATATAAGATATTAAGTGGCCATTCCATTCCCATCTATATTCATCCAATTAAACATGCAATACTGTGAAGTTTAAACATGTCCCATACCGTAGAATTGTTGATAAGTGGCTAGTATACATCACTATATAGTTTTGAACATATTTACTAGCCTAAATTATCTTCTTCAATATAGTTATTATTTTAATACAGTTATGTAAATACTTGTTTTGTTTTTTCGATAGTTATTATTATAATACATTTATGTAAACACTTGTTTTGCTTTTTCATTGTTATATTACATAATATGGAAATGTATCATTACATTGGTTTTGCTTCTCAGTTTTGTGAAAGGGTCATCATATCATGGGAAATATATTCACATTTTGCAGTTGTATTTAAGGCAGCATTACGAGAAGTGGTCATCTTTATTTGCATAGACCTTCTACCAAGTGCCACTTCTGCTTCGAATCACTTCGGACTCCTGCTACCCCTTCCTAGATATTTCTACTCGCTAACATTTTGAAATAAATGCTTCCCCTCACCAAACCCAAATTTGCTGCTGCTTCCCTTCATGCTTTGTGCAACTTGGGTTCGAATCAACCTGAACCTGATGACCTAATCCAAATGCATGTCGAGTTGGATGTCGGGTTGGGTTGGGTTGTCAAGGTCCTTGGCTTGGGTTCCAGTTGCAAAACGCCATCCCAATCTGAAATTGGGCTGGGTTCAGGTTGAGCAAGTTTGGTTGGGTTGGATTGGGCTGAGAATAATCACATGTATTTGGGTTGGTATGGGTCGGGTTGGGTTGAGTATGGTGGAATTCGGGTTGGGAATCACAGGTTGGAATTCGGGTAGGGTCAAGTTGCAGGTTGGGTACTCTTTAGGTTGGCTCGGGTTGACCCTCAACCCGACGTGCAACTATATGTTAGCTTGCTTTGGCTCCCAATATCAAAAACACCATGCTGTTTCGTTTCTCAAGCCATTTGGTGAAATCTGACAGCATATCGGTAGCAGGTCCAATAGGTTTTAGCATCAAATTGGCACAAAATTGCCATTATGCTTGTTTCTGTTGTATCGAGAAATGAGTCCCATTGCCAATTGGGTGCCTAAGCAATGTCCATTGGGAATTTAAGAATTCACAAAAAATCCCCAAACTATTTGAAAATGTACTGGAATTTCTTAATCATGTATAAAAAAGAGGATTACTTTGGTGCTTCTTTGAAAAGGATGCTGTACATTGTTCATAAAATCCTACAATATTTAAAATCTCAACCAATGTTCATCTCATACTTTCAGTGTTTAAATTTAGCCCAAAGTGATGTGATTACCTTTAATTCTTGTGCAGAAGGTTTAGGAGCATCAGGTGTAGCATTAGCTTCGGGATCTGTAGATCTTTTCAATGATATGTTGGCCCTTCCATCTGTTATTGCGACGATCATAATACGTCCAACGTCACCGCTCTTCTCGGCATTTAGCCCAACTCTAACAGCCTAAAATGTGAAGAAAAAAGGAAATTAAATAAGGAAGAATGAGTATAATGAGTGCAGTTCTAGAACACACAATGAATGGTCTTGATCTTATACCATGCTAAGGCCATGAGCTAAAGGAGAACCTCCACCACATGGAAGTCTCTCTAGACGTTTTCTCGCCATCGCAATGGATCTTGATGGAGGTAGAAGAACTTCCGCAGAATCTCCACGAAAAGGAATGATTGAGACCTGCTTGATATTCACACTGCATTAGGAAACTATTTATATGAACAACTCTGATGCATCATCATCTTTTGAGAGAGAAGGAATGGTATGGAAATCTGGTAGAAGTACAACTTCCTTAGCAATGCATACTGATGGATTAGATAAGATACAATCCATATATGATGTATGCAGGGAGGTTGTAGATAATATTTTGAATTATTACACAAAATGTTTGGTCAGAGAGGGGGTGATCGATCACTGCTGTTGACAGGTAGACGGTTGGGAATCCTTCCGACCTGTCTCAGTTTCTTCATTTGTGTTGGTTCTACAATTTTCAGATCAATATTTGGGAGAAAAAAAAGTGACCCAAATAAGCAGGCCGCATACCCATTTGCATCAGTGTTTTAAATAGCATGTAGTGTATCCCTCACCCATCTAAAGTGTGAAGCTTAAGCTACATAGTGTGTAGCATAAACTAGACACTACTAGATTCCCAATTAAGATTGCACTCGGTTGCACCAAATATCATGAAATTTTATGATATTTTGCACGAAATTAGTCTGATTAATAATGAAATTTAATGACATTTGGTGCAATCAAACGCAACCTAAAATAATAGGAAAGAGCTACCTAATTGATTTAATACTATTACTTATAATATTTTACTAAAATCATTATTAATTTTTATTAACAAAATGAAAAATACAAGAAATCATTGAAAACATGAATCAATTTTAATGTTTTAGTGAAAAATTACTTGTAGTGTAAGCTATGTAGTGTGCACCATAGGCTATGCAGCATGGAGCAGATGCAAAATTAGCATGTAGCATATGTTACACATGACTTTAAGCTATTTTCATGAGCTATGTGGTGCCAAGGTTAATCTGCACTACGTAGCGTAAGCTATACACACTACTACGTAGCATAAGCTACATGCTACATAGCAAAGCTATTTAAAACACTGATTCGCATTAAAAACCCCAGTCTCTCAAGATCTCAGAACTAAGTTTCATATATGAATATCCAAGAAAAAACATCTTCAAAAGGGCAGGGAGAGAGCAGAGGTTCCAGTTCGATAGCACATATCATCATCATCATAGCCTTCTCCCTCCTATCTGTGGTTGACTGGATGTATAAATTCCAACTTTAAAAACGTTAGATCTTTCTAATATCCGGGCATAAAAATCAGACCTAGGTCTGGTTTGCAGGCCTGGAAATTAGATTTTAGCCCGGACCATCATAGATTTATCACACAGATCATTTTCGTCTCAGCCTTTATATCTCAGACCTGAAACTCGGCCTACTGCACAGGCATAGAATTGAAACACAGGCCCAGCTAATGACAGCCCATGCCTGGAAGCATGATGGCCATCCTGTTCATTGACAAACCTATAGGCATCAATAGATAATTATGTACGTACTTCAGGTGTTCTTGGGACTTTAATTTCACCTGATCTCTACTCGTATAACTCTCAGCAAGTAACTGCAGTGCAGCGCCTTTTGCATTCTGCATGCGGTTCAATGCCATGCTCCCACTAGCATCAACCACAAATATTACCTGCCACGATTCCATATTAGAGCTGGACACAAGAACTAAATACAAACCACAGATTGCTCAAGATTGCATGGGATTTCATATATCTAAGTCAGCAAGCACTCTTCCTAAGTGTGGTACACATACAAGAATCTAGACTGTTCATCATGAGACTTGCCATGGATAAACCACATCCCAGGAATCACATCGGCCCAACGATCCTATTGGAGAATTTGAACCATTGAGTGTTGGCCATTGGGATTTTTTTTCCCCCAACCATTTGTAACATTGAAAGTCATCCAATCAGCGGCTCGGATCACATGGCAGGTTGAAGGTTGAGTTTCGGGGTATACTGCCTCCTAGAAGGACCTATGTCTAATAGATGAATAATCCAGATCTCATACATGCAAGCAATGTTTTAAATATTGATGATATTAGCCGATATATCCTATGACATATCTTGTATCCTATCTGTACATTACAAAACACACAAGTAGTGCCGATACATCCCACATGCTCAATCCGATGAGCATTTTCAATTTCCAATCCTTTTTTTTTTTTTTTTGAAATTATGTTAAATCAGTGTCAAATGATTACAAATCCATTGGTTTTTCATATTTTGCATGAAAAATCATGGAGTTGGAGCTTTGATTTTGATATCCATTGGTTCTTCATGTTCTCCATGTTTTAAATAAATAAATAAATAAATAAATCTTCCCACCAGCTATCAATTGAGACTAATTTCAAAGTATTTAGAAGTGTTTGATGAAATGATTATCATATACATTGTAAATGTTATGCATTCAATTTGAATATAGTTGCATTAGTTCAGTTAAATGGAGCATAGCTTAGGACCCTATACAAAGAAAACCTATTATTTGCCCTTCTTTTTTGAGATGTTATGATTTAAAAGTATATACTAAGGTCTTTTTAACAATCCCTGAAGTTTCATTGAAAAATTCAACCATTTTCCCAATATTTCCCCATGTTTCCCAAAAAGTGCAATAAATTACCCGATACAAATTATATATCCCGTGTGATAACCGACATGTATCTATATCCCAAGTGTGCAATACGTAACGCAATACCAATATTTCGAACACTGCATGCAAGCCATGTGTATGGAGATACATTGCTTGATAGCTACTACAACATGATTGATAGTACCGGATCCTTTCTCCTAAAATAAAATCCCTAAAGAAAAAAGCAGAGCAGATGAACCTTGGAGAAACATTACCAGTGCTCCAGCTTTTCGAGCCATTCTTTTCGCTCTCATATCTGTCTTTTCCACGAACACTCTCTTAGTTTTTTGAATGTCCTTCTCCCTACGTAACTTCTGATATGGCGCAGCTGCTCTGAGGGTCGCATCGACAGCTAGTCTCTTCACAGGACCCTGCTTATGATCGCATTGGCAACCGATACAATAACAAAGGCAATATAATATGGAGAAAACAAAATAAAGTTTTCGGTGAAATACAAACATAAGCTTCTATTTTCATTAACTTTTGATTTTCACAAAGCGAAAAAATGTAAGTATTCAAAACACGTGTGGCAGAACCTAACCTAGCATGTGTTAGACATCCAACCCATGCATTACTGGGCCTCACCATGTGCATGATCTTGCTTGAAAATTGGGCCAGTGAACATATCCAGTGGATGACACAAGTTCAAAAATAATGGACAGATCTGAAGTTATAACCAACAGTCCGCATTGAAATAACATGTGACACCCACATGAAAGGGCCAGGACATCTACAAGTTGGGGCTGAGTTGATATGTGCAGATGTCCTCAAATCAAAAGGCCATCAGTTTGAACCTCCGAGTGAAGTTATAAACTCCGTAAATTGAAAGAGATCCATCGTAGGAAAAGAAAAACCTTTGGAAGCATAGGCTTTATATATCGCCCCCTATCTTCAGAAAATATAACATTCTTGGCTCTCCCAGCTTTCCCTCGCCGTCTCTGTGCTTGTTGTGCAAAGAAGAGTAGCTTTTCATCTACTATGCCACCTTCAGCATCAAAGATAAACTCTTCGGGTATTTGTTCCTCCTGTTGCTCATTCTCTTGGTCATTGTCTTCCTGTTGACAAACAAAACCTTCACATTTCAGACTATGGCACATTGAATTCAGCTAAAAAATGTCAAATAAGGACCATGGCAAGGGCCCACCAACTTTACCTGGATCAGTGTAAATAAAAAAGTAAAATGTTAAAGGAGATCAAAGTTTTAATGGATATCTATGTACCTCTTGATCTTCCTCTTCACTTTGGTCTTCTGCAGAATCTTGATTTTGTGGAGGGGGTGGTGGAGGTGGAGGTGGCTGGTTTTGCTGTTCTTGCGGGTTCTCATTGACAGTTGATCGAGGAAGGATAACAAGCTCTACCTGCATTGAACAAAATCTTAGAATGGGAATGTTTACCATTTTTTATATATGCAGAATTATTGATGAAGTGGCTATGATGCATGAAATGGATTGGCATCGTTTTTTGGAAGCCCAATATGTTAAACAAATGGCTTCTGCATGCTCTGATGCCTTGATTCTTTTCTCTGATCTACAGTGCTATCTAACTATAGATTTGGGCAGAAATCAAGTGGCAATGTTTCAGTCAGATGCACAGACACAAAGATCTCTCCATGAAAAAAAAAATGGTAACGTAAAACAACAGTAAAAGATGTGTAATAGAAACTCGCAATATTAGTTTTTCAAAACAACCAACAATAGAACAAACCCATGGATTGGAGCCTAAGATAAAGATGTCAACTTTCACCTAAGAAAATTGTTGGGAATTTGACATGGATTCCTGAATGCACTTGTAATGGAGTGGAAGGCACAGATTGCATTGCTTTATTTCACATGGGCTAGACAACTATATTAGTTTTGCACCATCTAAAAAAAATGGTGGAGACTCTTCACATATACACATGGAATAATTGTACGGCAATCCAGACCATTCAAATTGCCGACCCAATTGTGGATGGAGCATGACTGAAAATTTGCATTGAGAATAGAATATTTACTATCTAATTGCCATACTCAATTTCGGACCACTCACTATATTTCTTTTGGTATAAAAATTTCGACCACTCACTATATTTCTTTTAACCATATATTTTATGGACATTAGATGGATGGTTCAAATTGCTTGATCATTGTGGTTTTGGACATTCTCCATAGTCCATACACAATAGGAACCACAATTTACATGGGCTCGGTTGTCGGACATCAATGCCACATCTGAGGATGATGAGTCGCCACCATTTTTAATGGTGCAAAACTGACATGGGAGTGTACCCCTTCAAGATAGATATAACTTCTATAGGGTAGTTCTTAGCGGATGCAAAGGAGGCACAAAATCATCTCCAGTATACTATCAGTAAAGGCATACTGAAATGCCTAAGAACAAAAGAACAGAATCTTTGTCTATCAAAAGAAATATAGAAACAAGAAGGAGAACATGGCCGGAGAGAGATGGCAACCAGAAAATATGGATGCAAGATTGTTGGGAATTGCAAAACTCATGTAGACCTTTTACTGATAGACCTGTTCAAGCAAGCAATAGCGATTGTTGATATGAAAGCTGTCCATTTGAATATAAACCAAAGGGTGCCTATGTCCTACTCACCATCATAACTAGCAGACTACTGACAGAAAGGGTGTTATCCTATATGTTTCACGACATTGGACTGTTACTCCCTAAGAGTTGGAAGTCTTGCACTGATTGATGAGCGGCATGACCAACTTGGACTTCTGACTTGCTTTCAAGATTGAGCCAACTCAGTAAACTCAAGAACCAATAATAAAGTACAGCTGAAGTGCCATTGCAGGCAAATGCGCGCAATATGGTCAGAGTAGCAAGACAGAATAAACAAACAAAAATTCAAGTTTCCTTAAGCATGTACATATATTTCAAATATCATGTTTCCCTCTTTTTTATGAATGTAGCAAAAGAACTGTGAAATAAACTAGGTATGAGGATGAAGAAATGACTTGAAATGAAGTTACCTCAGCCAGATAAAATAAACAAAATGACTACACTGCCCCTACTAATCAAGCATAACTTCTGTGAACAAGCTCATATTAATACTGATTGATAGCATGATGCAAAATATGGTTATAGATATTGTTCATTTCAAAGATTAAAATGGCTATAGATGTAAACTAAATATACAATAGAACTGGAGTATTCATGGTTGTAACAGGGTTCACTGATTCTTTTCAATATCTCAAAAGCAAAGCAAAGAAACTACTCCAAGTCTGCTACTCTTTCTAAACATCATAACAATATCATCCAATAGTAGGATGACTGTGAATTTTGTGGACAAAACCATAATACTTTTAAGAAGTTTCATCTACAGAGTATTCATGGTTGTAACAGAAAATGGGATATGAGTGTGTTTCCTGGATGAATCTCACAGCCAAAGCATTTACTTCAGTGAGCGTCATGCAGTAGAAAATACTTAACAGCTTTCTTGAGGTCATCGATGTTGACTTTTTCACGTCCGTCTAGAGCAGCTAAGCATTTCGCAACTCGGGCAGCATATAGCTCAGCTCTATGCCCCTGTAATTGAAGATAAATCTCAAGTGAGTTCTACTCAATCTCTACATTGACTAAGACTATCATTCATATTCTTATATATCATATGAAATTTGCAAAGACGATGCCAAATAGCTGGCACAAAAGGGCCACAACGATGATCATTTGAAATTAAATATGTATAAAGCCTTTCATGTTCCAATTTTAGAATGTAATTTAACTGAGAAACTCGGACAGAAACATTCTTGAACAGCTGGCTTTTCTCAAGACGAATGCTATTATACAGTGAGTGCAATTGTGTTCTGTGCAGTTCCATCCTCAATGTACATGTTGCAAACATGTATAGCGATTGTGACTGTTTGATGGCCCGCCACTTGGACAAGAAATAGGCCAAAATGTGTCATATTGGACTTTGGGCATCAAGCTGTTGTGGATATGACAATGTGCAAATGAGTAAAAGAGCCCTCCTTGTGCCAGGGTGTGGGAGAGTCACGTTCCTTAAAGAGTTGAAGTCTTTGCTTGAACAGTGACAGAGAACAAAATATTAATGGCAGATAATCTGCTGAAATTTAATGATGCCAATCCTAGCTTATTGTGTTGGGAGAATGGAGAGACAGATGGCCCCCTTTTTTTGGAGAGAGAGAGAGAGAGAGAGAGAGAGAGCGCTGAGGCCGCTAGGGCTGTTTGGGGCCATTTTTCAATCTCTTTGGATCTCGTGGCCCTAAGCATTGAAGTGGGTGATATTGTTAGAAGTTGGGCTGCAGAGCCATTCTCTCTGGGGAGTAACACTTTGTGGAAGATGGTGCCACTCATTATCTTGTAGGGCCTGTGGAATGAAAGAAATGGTAGAATTGTCAACAACAAGATGCTATCGAATGACATCCTTGAAAGGAAATAGTCATGCTATTCACTGAGTGGGGTATGGCAAGGCCTCAGTTATGGGGAATATCCAAAAATGATCTTCATTTAAATTTTAAGGCAGCTTATATGGAGTGTGAGAAGAGAGTGTGATAGAAAGAAATCACCTTCTCGGGGCTTTTGAAGCTCAATTTCAACGAATGCTCTATCAATGACCTAGATCCTGGTGTGGGAGGGATCCCAACCATGTTATTGAAAAACAGTTACGTGACGTAATGGCCGTTAACGGTGACACTGGAAGTTGTTATGCAATACGGTGCGGTAACACCTGTTCCAAAAAAATGGCCGATGACAGACATAACGGCCATTATGGCTCTGTAATGGTCCAATAAACTTTCTTCCTGAGAGAGAGAGAGAGAGGGGGGGGGGGGGGGGGGGGGGCGGGGGGCGAGGCAAACGATTTGCACGTCAGTATCGCTGCGAGGTCGTAAAGGCCATTATTGTTATTGAATCCCTTAAACCCAGCAAACCATAATGGTGATATTTTACATGTATTCAGCGCTTCAAGGTGATGTGGAGTCAAATGACTTGGAGGCCAAGGTGGTTAGGAAGTGGGTTATATAAGGTAGCCTCCCATTTTGGGGACCTTGTCATCAAGGGTCACTATCGAATGACATGAAGTGGACTTCCTCTGGGCACCTGGCCCTTGGAAATATGCTTTTGTATATCAAAGTTAGGTCCTTATTGACCAATAGGTATGTTGCTTTTTTCCTAGTATTCAGAGAGAGGCCAATGAAATAGCCAATTGGAAATGATCCTATCCACTGATTAGAAAACTGTTGCTGTTGAATGCTGACAATTAGTTGGTCACTTCACAATAGACAAATTGTAATCCTAACAAAATTGTCCACTCAGTGGCTACAATCGTCCGATCGGAGTGATATCTAGGGTATCCCTAATCCATGGTAGTTCCAAACAGATTGATGGTCCAGATTTCATGCATGTGCCATACATACAGAAATTGGCCTCTTCATACCTAACAGATAAGACACTGAACGCCAGATTTGTTTTCTAAAGTTTAGGAGAATAATTACATCCATCAAATGAAATACTCTTAGACTGACTGAATTTGAAACAATACAATTTAATCAAAGAGTTCCATAATATGAACCTGACAACCACCTCGTAGCGCTTCCATAACCAGGTATTTCAATTGCTCCCTGCTGATACTGACATCCTTCAAGTACTCCCTCGCCAAAATGATCTGTGGCAATGGAATCCATGTAAATAACCGAACACTAAAAATTCAATCAACAGGTTGAATTAAATATCCAATCACTGGACTAACTCGTGATCTTGGCCGTTTATGATTATGAAGAACATGATAGAAGGGTCATGAAAGATAATACCTTGCATGTTACAACTAAAATAGGAAACTCTTTGCAATTGCATTGAAGGGAAAAGTTGTGGTCAGCCAATCAGACCTCACTAGCATCCTAAACTACCCACTGCACATATGGCACAGCATGCCTGTGTGGCAATCTGGACAACCAAAACTGTGGGTTCCATTGTGGACGGAGCATACACGAGAATCATACTGATCAATGTTCCTTACCATCCACTCGGTGACCACTAAATGGAATGTTAAAAAGATTTTTTTCGAGAGGTAATAAAGAATTTTATTAAGAAAGCCTGAAGG
The DNA here is from genome assembly GCA_037074715.1 of Magnolia kwangsiensis. Lineage (NCBI taxonomy): Eukaryota > Viridiplantae > Streptophyta > Magnoliopsida > Magnoliales > Magnoliaceae > Magnolia > Magnolia kwangsiensis. The sequence goes on from CM073577.1 coordinate 138,659,346, forward strand.
CAGAAAAAAAAGAGACGCCACCAGTGTGATCCAAGGACCACCCTCTACAATCAGGGTGCCCACTCCCTGAGATACATTAGGGTCCTAAGGAGGGCATCCAGAAGGGACCCACTACAATTTCTAAACCAGTGATTGTTCCTCTCAGCACAAAGAGTCCAGAGACTAGCCAGCAAAGCCGACTGCCATCTCGGCTTAACTTTTCTAACAAGGATGCCTTTTTGCCAAGCTCGGAGCAACACTTCAATGGAGTCCAGTATTAACAAAGGGATTTTAAAAACATCCAGAATGCCCTCTCACACACCCCTAGCAAAGGAACAAATGATGAAAAGGTGATCCATAGATTCCACATCTTTCATATATAAGAGACACAAATTAGGAAGCACCATAGCCCGCTTTCTTAAATTATCAATGGTGAGAACTCTTTTCCTCTCAACAAGCCAAGGAAAGCTGCAAAGTTAAGCAGCACTCCATGGGACCAAATAGGGCCAGTATGGCAGCACTGCACCTTGGCCAACACCCTGGATAGTCAAGCTAAAAAAAAAAGATTTCACAGATAATCTGCCCAACTTATCCATCAACCAAACCAGCAAATCAGGTATCCCTGGAGAGTCAGACAGATGAACCCTTAAAAACAACCAAGAAAGCCGAAGCAGATCTGCAATCTCAGCATCAGAAAAATTAAGCCTACAAGGTGGGGTCCAAATTCCACTAACACCTAAACCGGAGATGATTACCTCACCATCCACAATGGGACCCACAAGTCGGAAGGTCCAAAATTAACATGCAAGTTGCATGTACAATGGAAGGGGTAACACACCCTAGATGTGTTTCACTAACCTGATAAGTAACACCTACACCATTCCATTATGTCAATGTTGGAGAACTTAGCTCTGAAGATCCAAAAGCATTCATAGTTGCAAATAGTTTTTTTTTTTTTTTTGAAAGGCAACGGAAAATTCATTAAAACGAAAAAAAAGAAGAAGAAGGATACAGACTGCTGAGATAGCGAACTGAGAGCTCCCTGAATGGAAATACAGAAAGAAGAAAAGAAAGCAAAAAAACAAAAACAAAAAAAAAAAAAAAAAAAAAAAAAGGGACACAAAAAACAGAAAAAGGCCCAGCCAAGACACAGAGAGAAGGACCAGAACAATCCACAAAAACAACTACACCCCGACCATCTGAATGCCGCCGAGAAGAGGTATTTGGCTGATGTTTGTAGAGAGACAGGCCCATTCAGCAAGGAGATATTGAATTCTCTTTATAACATGGATAACGGGATGGGACTCGTCTCTGAAGCAGCCCGTTTCTTTCTTCCCAGATAGCCCACCAAGCAGCCAAGAGGGTGATTTGCCACACCGCAGCTCTGTTCTTATCCAGGGGGACTCCATGCCATGCTGCGAAAACTTGATCAGTGCACTTTGGAAAGGCCCAGGAAATGTCGAATTTTGAGAGAATAGTTGACCAGACTGACTTGAAAAAAGGACAATGAATGAACAGATGGTCCGTCGTTTCTTCATTAGATAGGCAACAAATGCAAACGTTGGATAAAATCATCCCTCTTTTCCTCAGGTTATCAATAGTGAGCACTTTTCTTTTTCCAACCAACCATCCAAAGGCAGCGATTTTTGGAGGGACCTTGTATTTCCAGATCTTCGCAGTGAGCGTCACTTTTGAAGAATCTGTCTTTTGATCCAGAAATCGGTATAAAGATTTAACCGAGAACATGCCCTTACTGTCAAAGTGATCTAGTTTGTGAGCCTATATAAGATGGTGCACAAAAAAAAAATGGATTCATGCACAAGTTCTTGTGCTATTTCCAATACAGTTATATACAGATACGATTTCTTTCAATAAGCATGCAATCTTTGCATGGGTGTGAAAGTGTACAACATGAGTAATCCCATAAAGCGTGAAAAATGTTGCATGGGTTTAGCACCCATTTTGAAAGGGGAAAAGATTGTGTTCTCACAGGTTGAACTGAGAGTCAGAATGCATGTATCTCCCACCATCCTATAGTTTTTTTTTTTTTAGAAAGATGATGAATTTTATTAAGGACAAAGGGCAAAAGCAACAAAAGAGAAAAAGAACAGAAAAGAACAAAGAAAAAAACACCAAAGAAACCTTTAAAAATACTATAACCTGTACAACCTAAAAGATAGGCGAAAACACCCTCAAGGACCCCCAGACCCTTATACACAAACTGACCCGACTAAACACCCCATAGACAGCTATTACTATAGCAGTAGCAGAGCCCATTTCTTTCCAGCTAGATGCACCAAAGAAGGGCTAACAAAGCTATCCTCATTCTGTTCAAGCCAAGGGCTACCCTCTCTTCAAGATGCCAACAATGGAAAAGACCTTCAATACAGCACAGCATCACCCAGCTAATCTTTGCGATTCTGAAAATGCTGGACCAAACTATGCAGGAGAAGGAGGAATGAATAAACAGGTGATCGACCAACTCTTCTGCATTTAAGCACAAAAGGCAAGCATTGGGTAGAATGAGAGATCTCTTGCACAGTTGCACTGGTTATTGATAGTAAGGATCCTAGTCCTCCCGGCCAGCCAAGCAAAGGCGGAGACTTTTGAAGGAGCTCCATAAGACCACAGAAAAGCAATGTGGCCGACAAAGCAACTAAGATCAAGACGAGACAGTTCCAAATACAACAACGTGATTGAGAAAGTCTCCAACTTTCTATGACATTGATGCCAAACCAACAAATCCTTCTCCCCCGGAGTCAGTGAAATATCCTGCAAACGAGAAAGAAGGGCCACTAAGTCGTTGAATTCCGAATCATCAAGCTCCCTACAGCAGGGAGGCAACCACACTCACCCAGAACCTAGAAGTAGCAGTAACTGGCAACAAAAATATTTTCCATCGGACAAAGGGAAGCAATGGAACAGAGAGACTCCCGAAGAGAGCAATCCCAGCCAAAATCTTACCCCGGTGCCTTCCCCAAGGACAAAACTGAAACCCCTTGCCATAAGCAGAGCAATCCCAGCCAAAATCTTACCCCGGTGCCTTCCCCAAGGACAAAACTGAAACCCCTAGCCATAAGCAGAGCAATCTCAGCCACAGATTTCCAAAGGAAAGATGTCCTATATAAGTACTCCACCCACTAGCCCAAGAGAGAAGTACCATATTTGGCTGCGATAACCCTCCTCCACACCCATTTCCCCAACAAGCCCTGATTGACCACGTCCAAGCGCTTGATCCCCCCCTCCCCTCTTCCTCATAGGGCTTGCAAACTTCATCCCAATTCAACAGTTCCTAGTGGCCTTGCCTCCTTGCCATAAAAAGTTTCTTCTAAGTCTGTCCAAACGTGCCAGCACGGACCTAGGGCACAAGGTGCAGAGGATGAAGCATAAAGCATGAAGTGAAGTGGAAAACAATTTAGGAATAGAAGTAGAAAAGCTTCAGTTTTTTAAATGTTAGCGAGTAAACATCTTGAAAGTGGGAGCAAGAGGGCGCACAAGGCGTGATTAAAAGTGGGAACAACACCTGAGTTGTGCAACTAAGCACCATCGTAACAGGAAGACACCAATCTTAACATGCATTTAAAACAGGCTTTTGAAATTTCATATCCTGAAAGCTTGCTAGCTTCTTGCCTACAGTTTTAAATAGTGGCAGATAGATGGACACAGCTTCCCAGTTTTCACTATGCATACTGAAGTTGGGCCCTTCTAAAATTCCAAATATATTGCATCTAAGAGGTTTAGTTGCAGTCTGTCTTTGGGATTACATATACGCGGCCATTATCCAAGCTAAAGGATGTTCTTCATCTTAATGAATGCTCAAAAACATTCATGAAGGATTATGAACAGAGAGACATCAATGTGAATATGTACTTCATAGAATCCCAATGGCAGTTTCAACACCCTGGTGAAGGAGAAAATAGCATCACTGCCCATAGGGACTGATTTCCATGGTTTTTTTTTTTTTTTTGGAACAATGGACTGATTTCAATGTTAATATGTATGTACTAAAATTAACCATGTGAAGGTGTAGAAAAAAAAAATTTGTTTTTTTTTTTTTTTTCAAGGCTCAGTGGACTCCAAAGCATACAACAGACTGCATCCCCAAGAAAGTTGTGCTACCCAAGCCAAATCTTGAAGAAGGGCATTCTCACATCAAATTTTTAGTCCTCTTTCTATTTTTGGACAGGAAATATAGGAAACAGAATCGTTTGTTCTCAGCCGCATGAACAAATCACATTTAAAAACGCCATCATGCGGCATGTTAGTTGGTCATTGATGCCTTTCAGTTCTAGAGTTATTAAATTCTATTTTAATTTACTAACTCGAAGAACATTTGACATCATTTACTTCTTTTTTTTGCATAGTTGAAGATAATCTTCTCCTTTTATGGAGGCTCTTCATATGGTACACCTAAGGTCCACATCATTTTTTTTTTTTTTTTGAAAGATGATGAAATTTTATTAAATGAGGGGAAAAGATACAAATACAAAGGACGTCTCTGAGAAGGCGGCCCAAAACTACCCAAGGAAAGCCATATTACAATCCTTCAAATGTGGAACACAAGAAGCTCATTCAATAACCATCTTCCTAGCCCTCAAGGAAATGCTTTCTACCAGCTTGCTCAAACTGTTGAAACACCTAGCGTTCCTTTCTTCTCAAATTGCCCACCACATAGTGAGGATTGCCATTCTCCAAAGCCCAGACCTAACTTTCCCTACGCCTACCCCAATCCAAGAGGCTAAAAGACAGCCTACCAAATCAGGGGCAACCCTCATCACCTGGAAGCGACTCAGCATATCAGCCCAAATCACCCTTAAGAAAGGACAATGCACAAAAAGACGGTCCACAATTTCCTCATCCCTCACGCACATAATGCCAGTATTTGGGATCATCATAGCTCTCTTCGGAAGGTTGTCAATAGTTAGAACTTTCTTTCTCCCTACCAACCACCCAAAAGCCACTATTTTTGGAGAAACATTGAAGCACCAAACAAGCCTCATGCTCTCTGCCTCGTTGTGATGATTTGCTCCTTTGGCGAGGGCATAAAAAGATTTATCTGAGAAGACGCCCAATTTATTGGCCGCCCACACCATCTAATCCGATTTGGAAGAAATCGAGGCATAGAAATGAATGCGCTCAAGAAGGGCTGCAAACTCGCTCACTTCATCATCTCGCAGTAAGCATTTACAAGGAGATTCACAAACGACTGCTCCCCCTATTGTAGAGAAGCAGTCCACTACCTTGACATCACGATCCAGGGCCAACCGATAGATAACAGGAAAATCGTCTTTCAGGTAGGAAGAATCTGCCCAAATATCTTCCCAAAATGGAATTGTTTCACCATTACCAACCGAGAAGCCCACACCCTCCAGTCCAAGAAAGCCGACTAAACAGATTGAACCCCTTTCCAAAGAGCCGAGGTCCTATATAAAGATGGCTCTCTAGTCCACCAATCCCTACTAGAGGAGCATTATTTTCTTTTAACCACCCTCCTCCAAAGAGCCCCCTCTTCATCCTCAAACCTCCAAAGCCACTTACCAAGCAATGTTATGTTCATGGCCTTGAGATCTTTAATCCCTACACCACCCTCGTATGTTTTGCAAACTTCATTCCAATCTCTCTGTTTCTCTTCCACACCTTTCCACAAGAAGTCACGCCTCAACTTTTCAAGTCTTGAGAGAACCAAGGCCAGACATACCAACCTAAGGTCCACATCATACAACGTACATCAATGGTTACACAAAGATGCCATATACAATATAGTGATATACATAATGTATACGTATTATGCATAGAAGAATGTGAAGCTTATCCTTATCATGAATAGGAGAACACTTAAAAAAGAGATGACTATATGAAAATATTCTGCATATGATAAGAAACAAATTTCAAGTTTCCAGTGCACCAAAAAAAAAAATTAAATAAATAAATAAAATCCAATTTAAGGGCCTGCTTGAAATGTCAGTCAAATTTAGATAGGAGAATTTGGCACAACCTCCTATTCTCATTTGCAAGATGCTTGAAGTGACTCTTCTCCCACATAATGCACATGGGCCAATGCTCATTCTTAGCGGTGGCAATGGGTTGGGTTGGCCTGTGGGTCAACTGGTCTGACCCACTTCTGAGATGAGTTTGGGCCAAGCTAAATGTGCAGTGGACTAGTGGGTCAGGGCCACAGTAGAAAAGTGGCAGCTCATTCAAGTAAATGGGTTGGGCTTGGGTGGAATCCCCAACCAGACCTGCCCATGTAGGTTAACAAAGGCTGTGCTAGATGATTTGACCAGACACGACCCCAAAACCCAAAACAAAATAATAGAAGATAACATATATGCACACATATGAGGTATATATTGGCTGTGCCATATGATTTGAACTGACATGACCCAAAACCCAAAACAGAATAATAGAAGAAAAGTATCGATGCATACATATGATGTATGTATCAACATAGATAACCACTAATTGGGCCAGGGTCGGAATACATTTAGCCCTATATACCATTCGCAAAACTGAGTTGGATCCCAGGGTGGGAATGCATTTAGCCCTATATCCCATTCGCAAAACTGAGTTGGATACCAGTGGGCTGGTCAGTTCAGTTGAGCCCAACATGATTGCAAGTAAATGGGCTGGGTCAGGTCAGGCTAGGGCTTGATGAATTTTTAGTGGGTCGGGCCACAAGGTAATGTTCTTCATCCATTAACAAATGGGTTGGGTTCAGGCTGACCCCAACCTGATTAGAACCGTACACATTGCCACCCCCATTCATTTGGGTACATCCAAAAAGAACTTAAGATTCTGGCAGAAAAAAATAATAATAATAATAAAATTGCTTTTGAAATTTGGCGATAGCTTCATCAGAACAGTGTATATTCAATAGCTGCATATGATTTAAAGGATATTACTGAAAATGGTTTTAAGCTTTGTATGGTTGCAACATTGCAGTCCAGGCCCGATATGATCTAAAAGATGTTTCAAGGTAATATGTAAATCCAACATGGAGGAATGTTTATTTTTTCAGTAAAACAGAGTAATACTGATCCTAAATCTAATAGAGGTTGCAAACATACCAAACATGAGGAAATGTATGATTATTGGCCCAAGGACATGCATAGAATCCTCGGATCCTTAGTTTGATTTTTTTGGCCTCATTTGGCTAGACCTAGTCCAAGCATCTCCTTGATGGGAGACAAATCCTTCCATTGGTAGCATGCGAATGATAGTTAAGAAAAGAAATACAGAAATGATCCACATTCAACTGAAAACAAGGCCGAAGATTGGACCACTAGGATCTTCATCTTTCAATTGAGGAACATTTTGCGCATGGTCACTCCAGAGTTTACTATCAGATCAACAATCTGGATCACAGAAACATGGGCTCATCTTGTACAAACTGAAAACCTGAGGATAGAATGCACATCCTGAGAATTCATATCATTTCACTATAAATATAGCTCAAGAGAAATACCTGAGTCTTTGCGAATTCTGTATCTTCCTCGACCATTTTAAAAACTTCCTTGCTACATTCCTGAAACTGTGTTGCAATGCCAACTGCTGCAACACGGTCATCAAAACTCATTGGAAGATCTGCACTGCAGAAATAGTTTCCTTAGCTGTAAGAGTAAGACAAGACAAGCATCCATGACAAATTTCTGTATCTACAATTGAAACCTCTTTTTTGAATCTTCACAGTTGTATTCAGCAATGGGAATAATGGTATTGAGAGATTACATCTGAATATGAGCCCACTAACAAGACTTGCATGAGAGATGGAAGGGTTCTTCATGCCAAACCTGTCAACATGGAATGCACATGCAAGATCCAGGCCACTCTTCAGGTGGGTACACTGACCATGCCCTGGACAGAGTTAGGCTTGTCACTCATCAGGCACTTGCACACAAATGAGAAAAGTGGGTGGTAAAAGGAAAGAAATAGTTTATTTTCAACATACATGTTTAGTGGACCAGCGAGATATTTGGGTCAGGGAATATTTACAGTGGTCCTGCCTGATGAAGAGGATCTTGTACGGTTTTACTTTCATGCAAGCTAATGAAATTTTTGTTAAAGAGAAAATGAACTACATGTCAGGGGAATTGGTCCCTGGATATTGCAATTGCCAAGCATGCTTTGTGGAATCCCCGCATCTCATGTGCACAATTCCCCATGTATTCCTATTTGAATACACTTTCAAAGGAGGGAAAGCAACGAAGGCCATAAGCTTGTGTTGAAAAACTCAGAAAGCACCATAAAAGATATGTGGAGGTTTTAACTACCTTAAATTGATCGCAATACGATCCAATAAATGTTCGCGAACAGAACCTTCCTCTGGGTTGTAAGTAGCAATGAGAAGTGGCTTGCATGGATGACGGAAGCTGATCCCCTCTCTTTCAACAATATTAACTCCATCTGTCAGGACATTCAATAGCAAATTGCTAATACTCTCATCTAAGAGGTTTATCTCATCAACGTATAGGACACCTCTATGAGCTTCTGCAAGAAGTCCGGGTTGGAATACAGTTGTTCCTGTCTTCACAGATTCCTCAACATCAACAGATCCTATGAGCCTATCTTCTGTCACACCAAGTGGAATCTGCAGATTTTTTGTAATTACAACATTAAAGACAGAGGTACCAAGTGGGGCTTGTCTGAAAAAAGAAAATTTTGCATTCTTTGTTCCTTCCAGCAACTTTACAGGTGAATTGAATTGTTCATCAGGCATCCACCATCCATCGTGGGTTGGACCATGCCTCAATAACTTCCCCATCAGGTGATCCTAACCATCTATTTGTAGGTTGCAAATGGACAATAGCCACTAAACATCAGGTAAAAGATGCACCTACACAGTCAGGAATCTGATGGCGGCAATTTTTGTGGCATCACCTATACACGATAGCACCCACCATATGAACACTTTGGATCCCCAATAGGCCAAACAGTTGTTGGACTGTGAAAATTGCACAGTCAAATATGTATCTTTACTTAAAAATAAAACAATAGAAATTGTGACTTGTAAGCTATCTTCTCAATGATGGTCACCTCATTGATCATTACCTGAACAAAAGGAGATCTGACAATCTCAGTCTTGAGGTTACCAGCAGCATCATACTGCACTTGATCAGCTAGGCCATCTTCCCACCTTTAAGAATTGGAAATGAAAACTTAAAACATGTAAGGCAATAAAGCTTCTGCAGTTGTAACATTAGTCGATAACAATAGTAGTTCAGACCAACTATTTTTGTCTCAATAATTAAAATCCTCCTTGTTCTAAAAAGCTAAGGGCCTGTTTGGACTCTGGATGTGGGGTACCTCCTATTGAATTGGCTAGCTGTATCCATTTTGTTTTGGATGGAAGACGAATACAGATGAATTTTAAAGGGAAATCTTCTGATGTCATCTCCGCTCCCAGCCTTGATGTTTTGGAGAAACCAAATACCAAACTTTTTTCAGGTTTAAAACCTTTTGAATAAAGGATCCAAAAGAAGTTGGTATTCACCACCCATCCAATAGGCCCTAAGAGTAACAAATCAACAATTGAAGAGCAGATTTGTTAATGTGTCCACTTTTTTTCTTTTTTTTTTTTCTTTTTTTTTTTTTCTTTGAGGTCTGTTGAAAAGAAAAGTTTGTTTATAAATCAAAGAAATTTGGCATACACGAAAAGAAAAAATAAGAGCCTACATGCTGAACAATTGTTTTCAGATCATATGTTAGCAAGTTTCTTACAGATACAGTATACTAAAAGATAATTTAAAAAATAAATAATAAATAATTATTTTAAAAAAAAAAAAAAAAAGGAAAGAAAGAAAGAAAGATACCCCTATGAATTTGATTCAGACTGAAATAAACCACCAAAAGATCCGCAATAAGAAATGCACTACAAGGGTTACGTATAAATCACAATACATCTTTAAAGGTGAAGCATAAAAATATGCACTGAAAGTGCTACATAGGACCAAGATATTTTTTATTGGTGACAAATAAATTTCATTGAGCAGGCAAAAGCTTCCAATCAACCTATAAGGTAAGACTATGACCTTCCATCGTTAGAGAGTTTTGGAGCATCCCGTCCACAGTGGGACCATCATATCAGTGGTTTGGATTCCCATTGGGTCCACTTGCATGGCTTGGATGCATAAGAATGATATTCATGGCTTCACGCATCAAGACCCAATAATACCAATATCACAAATTTCTGGCAATTTTAAAACTAGACATAAAAAAATTACAAATTTACATTTGTAAGTTACTAGAAAGCATTTGGTGACCTTACTCTTCAGGGCACATTGGATCAGCATTTGCCATTGAACCTGGAACTACTTCAATTGGAGGGAGTATAGCATGTAAACCACGTGCCATCACAGTCTTGGCTGTTCCCCGCTTACCAGAGATGGCAATCCCCCCGACTTCACGATCAATGGCCCCGAGTAATAAAGCTGTTTTGATTGCATCCTGTAATAAATCAGTATCTATAACATGTTAACTGAAGACCTCAATAAAATTAGAATAAACTGATAACACAAATATAATAGCGGCTTGTATCGGTTAGCCAACAAGCATGATGCTTAATTGGTAATGGAAACATTTTCTTATGTTAGAGCTTACGATAATACCTGTGTGGCATTTTGAAAATCCGTAAAATATCCAATTTTCCAACACCATCAAAAAAGTAATTCATTAAGAGAAATCCTCATTTCCTAAATAAATAAAAAGCCTACCAAAACCATCAAAATTCTAACACTAAAAATCAAAACCACTAAAACCCATCAAATTTCTGGCGTTAAAAACTCCAAACGCAAACTTACCAACATGAGGGGAAAAAAAAAAAAAGAAGAAGGAAGAAGAAAGAAAGAAAGAAAAAGAACACATGTCTATATATATATATATATATATATATATATATATATATATATAGACACACACACACATAAAAAACCATAAAAATAGCGGCTTTAAAAACTGCAAATCCAAACTCACCCAACACTAAAAATTAAAAAAGAAACAAACAATTCATTAAAAAGAAAACACATTCCTAATCAAGACCAAGAAAAAGACTCTAGAAGACTGAAACTTCAGAAAACCAATCCAAATACAGTAAACAAAACCACCAAAACCCATCATGAAGCATCTTTAACAAAGAATCATGGAAAATGCTAAAATTCTCAACCTGTCCGACAACAGCAGCCAATGGGAAGTACTGCCGACCATATGAATCACTGTCCGTCTTCTTGGGATCGGCAACGACAACAGCACCATTCGTGGCTTCGATGGTCGGCGCTGCAGCAGCTGCCCGCGGCCGAAGCAATTGAATCCTGAGGTGATTGTGGGACCGGCATCTGGGGATCGAATAGGGAAATTGGTGTAATCTGAAAGAAGGAAAGATCGAGGATTGAGTGAGAGAGCTACAAAAGGGAGCTGTGGCTGAAGAGGCAGCCATTTCCAGAGAGGATTTTGAGTGGCAGATCCCTTATCCTGTTCTCACTGTCCTCTTATATACATTATGGACGCGGATTGCGTCCTATCCCCGCCGATCTGTGGGGCCCACAGTGATGTAAGTGTTTTATCCACGCCGTTAATCGTTTTTCTCAGATCATTTTAACTTATGATGAAAACTATTAGGCAGGTAAAATTCTTAAGTGGACCACAAAGTGGGAATTGAGCGTACACCATTAAAAAGTTCTTAGGAGCTGGAGAAGTTTCTGATCAAGATTATATTTGTGTTTTCACTTCATCCACGTTTACATGACCTAATTAATAGGTTGGCCGGTAAAAAACCGTCACAGTGGCCCTCATAAATGTTTCAACGGTGAGTGTCATTATCACTGCAGCTTCTTTTGGTGTGGTCCACTGGAGCTTTGGACCTGCCTCGTTCTTTTAATCATAGTTTAAAATGGTCTAATAAAAGTGAATAACATCGTGGATAAAATACTTACATCACTTTGGCCCCACAGAGCTCCGCCCGGACGGATTAGTAGGACGCAATCTGCGTCATGGATAGAAAGATTTCATGCTCTGGGCGAGTATGGAAATTTATACTCCTGCTCAAGCATATGTACACGTGGCACGAGTGTAACCGTATCTAAATTGTAGATCGGGGTGGGATGGGTTATAGCACATAAGTGCGAGATGCAATCCATCCATCAGGTTGGTCCTCCCTTATACATGCCTTTCTCAAAAATACATTTGATCCGCTCAACATGTGGGAGGAATGAGAAAATTACCACTGTTAATATTATCTTTTATCCAGCGTCTTTTATGAAGAGTCTAAAACTTGTCTTTTCAACTTAGACCTTGCATGTACGGACAGAGCATTTTATAACGAAATTACCTTATTTTTCACCTTGCACTCCACGTACGGAAAGAGATATTTTCGTCCTCAAACGCTATGTCCGTACATATAAGGTATAAGTTGGGAAGATAAGCTTTGCACTGTTTATAAAAGACGCTGGATAAAAGGTAGAATATACGGTGATAATTTTCTCGGGAGGGCAATAGGATGGGGTAGAAAACTTCAGGGCGCGTTTTGCACCGTTCATAAAAGACGCTGGGTAAAAGAGAAAATGACCACTGTAGACAAAACCTTTTATCCAGCGGTTTTTATTGCGTAATACAAACTTAAGTTACCAACTTAGACTAGCACGTGCGGACAGCGACTTTGAGGACGAAACTACCCTCCTTTTTACTGCCGTTGCTTTTCCTCTCCCTCCCCTCTCTCGCTCCCTTTTTTTTAAAAAAAAAAAGGACGAAAACTCCACCGCTACATCTGTTGCTTGGATCGCACCACGCTCTAGCTGGATCCCACCTTCGGGTGTACACGAATCGAGGTAGCTCGGTTAGCTCCCTCTACTCAATCTGAAAAAAGCTCGATTCAGTTCGGTGTTGAGTTCAAGCAAGGTTGAATTGATTTTTTGAGCTCAAAAATGAGTTCGAGCAGGCCAGCTTAACTCGACTCGGATCAAATCTAGCTTGAATCAAACTTGGATCGAACTAGTTCGGTGACTTGGTTACTTTGTCATTAATGTTGCTCACCAACTGTTTGATAAAATGATTGAACGACATGTGGCTGGTGGCAATGAAGGTTTGGCTAGTGGCAAGGTGGAAAGGAAGGTATGTACATGGAGCAAATACCTTTTTTTTTCTTTATTATTATTATTATTTAAAAGGTGTTTGAGAAAATACCTATAAAATCATTGCCTTTGTAGGTAAAACAGTGAAATTTTAAAGTTGCAACTAAGGTGTTTGTGGAAATGCCTCAATAGCAAACTCGGTTCGATCTTAGCTCGAACTCAGCCCGAGCTGCTAATTGAACTGAGCTGAGCTGGCCAATCAGGCCCGAGGACCGAGATGAGCCGAGTTCAAGCTGAGTTAGCCACTGTTCGAGCCGAGTCGAGCTGAGGCCAACTCGACTCGGTTTGACTCGATGTACACCCCTAATCCCACCCTCTCTATTCATCAACATTATCTTGTTTTTCCTGAAAATGTTCCCTCCACGGAAGACAGTACGCATGACAGGTATGATATACATTTACCTAAACGGCGTAAATTTTTTGTGGGCCATTGAAATGCCGAATGAAGCTCCCATCTTGGTTTTTGGTTCATCCATGCGAAAATCATCCTATGGACATGATGGATTACAAGTAAAACATCATTGTAGGGGCATAAAAAGGTTTCCACGGTGGAAACACTATTTCCTGTGGTGTGATCCACTTGATATTTCAATATGCCACCATTTTGGGCTGAAACCCTTGCTTTAGATGGAAAAATGGATGAACATCATGGATAGTCCACATACATTCAAGGTGGGCCCAACTCAATATTTTTAATTTTTTAATTTTTTTAATATTTTACTATTAATTTTTTAAAAAAAGTTTTTTTAGGTTAGCTTGTTAGTACACACCCATGTCAATACACACACTCCATGTTAGCCACCCCCGCTAGGAATCGATACCACCTCAAGTGTTAATATGAGGTATCTCTACTCAGTCTGCCAATTGAGCTATAGATCTGGGTGGGCCCAACTTAGTTAACTCAGCACTATAAGTGCGTACTGAAAATTTTATGAACCGCTCGGTCAATTTCATTAATTGCTCGATCAAATTCACCGAAGGAAATTTCATGTAAATCTCGATCAATTTCATTAACTGATCGGTCAAATTCAACAAAGTAAATTGTTAGGCTAGGTCAATTACATTTAAAGTTCATTCCAATTCATGTTAGCCTCACCCAATTTCAAGCTTGCCTCACTCAAATTGATGTTTTCCTTGCTCAATTTCTCGGTTGCCTAGTTGAATTTTTTCGTTGCCTTGCTCAACTCCTATGTTCCCTCGCTCAATTTCTAGGTTCCCTTACTCAATCATCGCTCCAATTTCTACGTCGCCTCGCTTGCCTCGCTCAATTTTTAGCTTTCTTCACTCAATTTTTAGCTTCCCTCTCTCAATTCCTAAGTTGTCTCGCTCCAATTTCGATGTTCCCTCGCCCAAATTCTAGGTTGCCTCGCTCAATTTCTAGCTTCTTCGCTCAATTCGTAGGTTGCCTCGCTCAATTTCTAGGTTCCTTCGCACAATTTGTAGCTTCCCTCGCCTCGCTCAAATCCTAGGTTGCCTTACTGAATTTCTTATTTTCCTTGCTTAATAACTAGAATTCCTTGCTGAATTTTTACGTTACCTCGCTCAATTCCTAGCTTCTTTCGCTCAATCCCTACGTTGCCTCGCTCAATTTCTAGGTCGCATCGCTCAAATCCTAGTTTTCCTTGCTCAATTTCTAGCTTCCCTCGCTAAAATCCTAGGATTCCTCGCTCAATTCCTAGGTTGCCTCGCTCAATTCCTACGTTGCCTCGCTCAATTTCTAGCTTTCCTCGCTCAAATCCTAGGTTGCCTTGCTCAAATGCTAGGTTGCCTCACTCAATTTCTAGCTTCCCTCGCTCAACTTTTAGGTTACCTTATTGAATTCTTGCATTGTCTCACTCAATTCCTAGGTTGCCTCGCTCAATTTCTAAGTTCCCTCGCTCAATTTCTGGCTTTCCTCGCTCAAATCCTAGGTTACCTTGCTCAAATCCTAGGTTGCCTCGCTTAATTTCTAGCTTCCCTTGCTCAAATCCTAGGATTCCTATCTCAATTCCTACGTTACCTCGCTCAATTCATAGGTTGCCTCGCTCAATTTCTAGGTTGCCTCGCTCAATTCCTAGGTTCCTTCGCTCAATTTATATATTGCCTCAATGGATTTCTAGCTTCCCTTGCACAAAAGTAACATAGCAAATAAATAAATAAATTCAGTTTACCCCGCTCAATTTCTAGTTTGCCCCGCTAAATTGAGCGGGGCAAACTAGAAATTGAACAGGGTAAACCGAAATATATTTTTTTTTGCTTTTGTAGGTCCCATCATGATGTATGTCTTATATCCAAACCGTCCATATATGAGCGGGGCAAACTGAAAATTGAGTGGGGCAAACTGAAAATTAAGCAGGGCAAATTGAAAATTTAGGTTTAGGGTGTAAGTTTAGGCTTAGGGATAACGATTTTTGATACACTTTAGCTACGGATTATAACCATAGCTATAATTGCGTCGATATAATTTTTGAATTTGAGAATGGGTAGGTTATAGGTTTTGGTTTTGATTTTGATTTAGGTTATAGGTTATAGGTTTAGGTTAAGGTTATAGGTTTTTGGATTTGAGAATGGGTTCAGGTTTAGGTTATAGGTTTTTGAATTTGACAATGGGTTCGAGTTTAGGTTATAGGTTTTGGGATTTGAGAATGGGTTCAGGTTTTGGTTATAGGTTTTGGTTTTAGTTTTTGTTTAGGTTATAGGTTTTTGGATTTGAGAATGGGTTATGGTTTAGGTTTAGGAAATCGGGTTCAGGTTCGGGATTGGGTTTAGGTTTGGGTTTTTAAGTTTAGGTTTACATTTATGTTAGGGAGTTGAGATTAGAATTAGGTGTAGGTTTCACTTTAGGAAATTGAGTTTAGGTTATAGGTTTAGGAAAAGGTTAAGTTTAGGTTATAGGTTTTGGGATTTGGGAATAGTTTTAAGTTATAAGTATAGGTTTAGGTTAGGTTATAGGTTAAGGTTTAAGGATAGGTTATAGGTTTTGGTATTCGAGAATGGGTTCAGGTTTAGGTTATAGGTTTTGGTTTTGGTTTAGGTTATAGGTTATAGGTTTAGGATAAGGTTTAGGTTATAGGTTTTGGAATTTGAGAATGGGTTCGGGTTAGGTCATAGGTTTTGGTTTTAGTTTAGGTTATAGGTTTAGGTCAATTTCATGTTTGTCCCGCTCAATTTTCAGTTTACCCCGTTCAATTTCTAGTTTGCCTCGCTCAATTTCAAGTTTACCCCGCTCAATTTGTAGTTTGCCCCGCTCAATTTGTAGTTTGCCCCGCTCAATTTCTAGTTTGCCCCGCTTAATTTTCAGTTTGCCCCGCTCAATTTTCAGTTTGCCCTGCTCAATTTCTAGTTTGCCTCACTCAATTACTGGAAATTGAGCGGGGCAAACTGAAAATTGAGCGAGGAAAACTGAAAATTAAGCAGGGCAAACTAGAAATTAAGCGGGGCAAACTGAAAATTGAACGGGACAAACTGGAAATTGAGCGGGGCAAACTGAAAATTGAGCTGAGAAAACTGGAAATTGAGCGGGACAAACTGAAAATTGAGCGGGGCAAACTGAAAATTGAGCGGGACAAGCTAGAAATTGAGCGGGGCAAACTGGAAATTGAGTGGGGTAAACTGGAAATTGAGCGGGGCAAACTAGAAATTGAGCGGGGTAAACTGGAAATTGAGCGGGACAAACATGAAATTGAGCGGGGCAAACTGAAATTTTTTTTTTTTTTTTGCTATGTTACTTTTGTGGGTCCCATCATGATGTATGTGTTATATCCAAACCGTCCATATATTTTACGAGCTCATATTAAGGTTTGAGACGAAAAATAAGATAGATCTAACTATCAAGTGGACCACACTGTAAAAGGCAATGGGAAATTGAACGTCTACCATTGAAACCCTTTTAGGGGTTACAGAAGTTTTGGATCATTATGAAATTTTTTTCCTCTTCATCCAGGTCTTTTTGACCCTATGAATGAACTTAGACAAGGAGAATTTCTCACAAACATCACAGTGGGCCCCCTAAAGGTTTCTAATGGTTGACGCTCATTCAACACTATTTCCTGTAATGTGGTACACTTGAGAACTGGATATATCTCATTTTTGGTCTCATACCATAAAATGATCTGGAAAAATATATGAATTGAGCGAGACAGCCTACGAATTGTGCAAGGAAAGCTAGAAATCTAGTGAGGCAATATATAAATTGAGCGAAGGAACCTAGGAATTGAGCGAGACAACCTAGCAATTGAACTTGATATGTAATTATGGATCCTGATGTATGTCAAAACAATATGACTTGTGGGCCTTGGTTCTTGGATGCTCTCTAGGTTAAATGAGTTCAAGTCATGAGACAAATTCATTCATGTGTAATGCTTGTTTTCTTTGTTCAAACTAGTATATATCAGGAGGAGAAGAATCTCATAGACTTGTCTATTATCCTTCTCAGATTTTCAAGGTAAAGAAAGTATCATTATGGAAGTTTTGCTTGCCTTTTCCTTATTTTTATTGTCACTTTCTCATTGTTATGGAGTATTGCTTTTTGAATATTCTTCTTTTTGTAAATTTTGTAAGAATCATATATTTTACAACTCAATTGAATGGAGCCTTACTGCTACCTTGAGGTTGTGCATTCAATTTGAGACTATTATCACATGTTTTATTTGTGATTTTAAAGATTGTGAGAGTTTGAATTTTCTTAAAAACTCAGTTCTTTACTATCTGTTTAGCTGGGTTTAATAATTTCATATTTGCATTTGGACAGGTATTCAATCTTTCCAATTTAAAATCTTCCAATCCAATCTTTCCAATTTACTATCCGCAATCTCATTCATTCAATTGCTCTCTAAATTGAATCAGTTTGATAATGCACCAACCTTTGCTCTATCCTTTGGTAGTGCTTATTTCCTTTGATTCTATTATAAATTTTGTTTATTCTTTTTGTCATTACAATGATTGTTTCAAAGATTTTATTTGGAATGGAGCTTCGATATTAGGAACATTGTGTGATCTAGGCTGTATGAATGAAACTATAATAGTTATCAGTTGCATCTGGTTTATCTACTTAATGTTAACCATCATTTTCAGTTGCAAAGTTACAATTGGGATCTATTCCTGTTTCTATACTTTTTAGTTTCAGCTATAACTTCTTTCAAAATTCACCATGAGGTGGGACTACTCGAATGTGGTTGGAGATTTAGTCATTCCTGTGTAACTTGGTTAACAGACCTGATTTCTAGTTTACGATTACATATGGAAATGGTCTTCTAATGACTTAACTTTGTGCTGTGTATAATAGATTTGAAGGACAATATCTTAAGAGTAGGGGAAAGGAAGATTTCAATGCCATTTTTGCAAGGTTTACAACTTTAAGAGGGGTGTTTTGTGTGGATGTTGCTGATATTTATAATACAATCTCCCTCCTGTATTTCATGCATGCTAACTATTTGATAAAATGGCTCAACAAGGAGTGTTTTGTGTCGATGTAGCTGATATTTATAATACAATCTGCCTCTTGTATTTCGTGCATGCTAATTGTTTGATGAAATGGCTCAAGAAGGAATGAGAAGCTAGCACTACTATCATTAGGCTATGATCTGACTAATCCTTGATCTTGGGTGTGTGAAAAAAAGTTTATCAAGATTAAGTAGGTTTCAATTTTTATAGTGATGCCTCTTATAATAGCTATTTCTTTCTTTGTATTTTGAAACACTTCTTACTAAGACTATGATGACACCTGTAACTTGATTGGACTGGTACTATGTGTCTCAACCTTAAGATCATGGGCCGGATCCTAGCTTATCTACTGAAGCACATGATTGCACAAATTTGATAAGAAAAACTGTTGAGCGATTGTGTCTTTGATTTTTTTAAATGTCTGGCTCTCTCCGTCGTACTTTTGCCTATATTTACATCACTAAATCTATAAGGGCTCTTCCATTTACCATAGACCTTTAGAACCTCATTGCCATATATTGAAACCTCCCAAGTAGAAAAGGCATCTTGCACTTTTTCCTTGGTGATTAATGAATAAGGCATGCACCAACATTCATTATGCAAGTACTCCAGCATATATAAATGTATATATGGTTTACTGTTCCATGATTTTCATCTTTGATATCTTGTTTATAGTTGGCCCCATGGCCAAATATCCAAGTCACTATAACAAAATGGAACATTGCTGTTGCATTTTTTCTAGCAGCCAACATTTAACGCCAGTTGTGGTTTCCACTTGTGGCATATTCTGGATATATGTGTATATTCATACAAGTTTTTCATATTATGTAATGCTTTGGATTTTGAAGATTATCTACTACGCCGCTATCAAAGTTTTCACTGCTGGGCTGAAATTGTTCAGATCCAAGATGAACAAGTTCCATGTTCCCCATTATAACACGACACAACACTTGGTAAGTCTCTTGTCAAGAATGCACATGTGTAGTTATCATTGCGGTTATAGTTATTCATTATGTGACAGGTTTTCAGGTGAGATGAACGAGTTTCAAAAGAAAACAGTCTGCGGTTTTGAGAAGCGATTCCTAATGTCGTTTTATGTTTAAATGCATATTTCAGATTCAAGCATCCGGTACATCTCTTGACTCAAGAATGCACATGGTTGGAGTGGTCTGGCCATTTGGACAGACTGTGTTTATTTATTTGCTCAAAATTGATGGAGCAGACCTGGATGTGCGTCGGAGCTATCCGGAAGAGCGGGGGTCCCTGGAAGGTGGGAACCGCTGTTATGACCATGATGAAGCTGTCCATTTCCTATGGACAGCATTGGAGGGGCCTGGCCACTTGGACAGGCCGAGTTTATGTATTTGCTCGAAATTAATGGAGCGGACCCGGATATGCGTCGGAGCTATCCGGAAGAGCGGGGGTCCCAGGAAGGTGGGAACCGCTGTTATGACTATGATGAAGCTGTCCATTTTCTATGGACGGCATTGAAAGGGCCTGGCAATTTGGACAGGCCATGTTTATATTTGTATTTGCAGGTACCATACCCTTAACCTAAACCCGAACCGATTCTCAAACCCAAAAACCTATAACTTAAACCAAAACTAAAACCAAAACCTATAACCTAAACCAAAACCAAAACCTATGACCTAAACTTGAACCGATTCTCAAATCCCAAAACCTATAACCTAAACCAAAACCAAAACCTATGAACTAAACCCAAACCCATTCTCAAATCCTAAAACCTATAACCTAAACCTAAACCTAAACCTATAACCTAAACCCGAACCCATTCTAAAATTCCAAAAGCTATAACCTAAACCAAAACCTATAACCTAAACCCAAACCCATTCTCAAATCCAAAAACCTATAACTTAAACCAAAACCAAAACCTATAACCTAAACCCGAGCCGATTCTCAAATCCTAAAACCTAAAACCTAAACCAAAACCTATGACCTAAACCCGAACCCATTCTCAAATCCCAAAACCTATGACCTAAATCCGAACCCATTCTCAAATCCCAAAACCTATAACGTAAACCTAAACCTATGAACTAAACCCGAACCCATTCTCAAATCCTAAAACCTATAACCTAAACCTAAACCTAAACCTATAACCTAAAACCGAACCCATTCTAAAATCCCAAAACCTATAACCTAAACCAAAACCAAAACTAAAACCTATAACCTAAACCCAAACCTATTCTCAAATCCTAAAACCTATAACCTAAACCAAAACCATAACCTAAGACCTAAACCCGAACCCATTCTCCAATCCCAAAACCTATAACCTAAACCAAAACCAAAACCAAAACCTATAACCTAAACCCGAGCCGATTCTCAAATCGTAAAACTTATAACCTAAACCAAAACCCGAACCCATTCTCAAATCCCAAAACCTATGACCTAAACCCGAACCCATTCTCAAATCCCAAAACCTATAACCTAAACCTAAACCTATAACCTAAACCCAAACCCATTCTAAAGCAAAACCTATAACCTAAACCAAAACCAAAATCAATAACCTAAACCAAAACTAAAACCTATGACCTAAACCCGAACCCATTCTCAAATCTCAAAACCTATAACCTAAACCCGAACCCATTCTAAAATCAAAAACCTATAACGTAAACCAAAACCAAAACCAAAACCTATAAGCTAAACCCGAACCGATTCTCAAATCGTAAAACCTATAAGCTAAACCAAAACCATAACCAAAACCTATAACCTAAACCCGAACCCATTCTCAAATCCAAAAACCTATAACCTAAACTTAAACCTTATCCTAAACTTATAACCTATAACCTAAACCAAAACCATAACCAAAATCAAAACCAAAACCAAAACCTAAGACCTAGACCTGAACCGATTCTCAAATCCTAAAACCTATAACCTAAACCAAAACCATAACCAAAACCTATAACCTATACCCAAACCCATTCTCAAATCCCAAAACCTATAACCTAACCTCAACCTATACTAATAACTTAAAACTATTCTCAAATCCCAAAACCTATAACCTTATCCTAAACGTATAACCTAAACCTAAACCTATAACCTATAACCTTAACCAAAACCTATAACCTAAACCAAAACCAAAACATATAACCTAAATCCGAACCCATTCTCAAATCCTAAAACCTATAACCAAAACCTATAACCTAAACCCGAACCCATTCTCAAATCCCAAAACCTATAACCTAAACCTAAACCTAAACCTATAACCTAAACCCGAACCCATTCTCAAATCCTAAAACGTATAACCTAAACCTAAACCTATAACCTAAACCTGAACCCATTCTAAAATCCCAAAACCTATAACCAAAACCAAAACTTATAACCTAAACCCGAACCGATTCTCAAATCCTAAAACCTATAACCTAAACCAAAACCTATAACCTAAACCCAAACACATTCTCAAATTCAAAAACCTATAACCTAAACTTAAACCTTATCCTAAACCTAAAACCTATAACCTAAACCTAAAACCTTATCCTAAACCTCTAACCTATAACCTAAACCAAAACCAAAACCTAAGACCTAAACCCGAACCCATTCTTAAATCCAAAAACCTATAACCCAAACCAAAACCAAAACCAAAACCTATAACTTAAACCCGAACCCATTCTCAAATTCCAAAACCTATAACCTTATCCTAAACCTATACTTATAACCTAAAACTATTCCCAAATCCCAAAACCTATAACCTTATCCTAAACTTATAACCTAAACCTAAACCTATAACCTAAACCCAAACCAAAACTTATAACTTAAACCCGAACCCATTCTTAAATCTCAAAACCTATAACCTAAACCAAAACCAAAACCTATAACCTAACCCGAACCTATTCTCAAATCCCAAAACCTATAACCTAAACCAAAACCTAAAACATATAACCTAAACCCGAACTCATTCTCAAATTCTAAAACCTGTAACCTAAACCCGAACCCATTCACAAATCCCAAAACCCAAACCCAAACCTAAACCTAAACCTAAAACCTAAACTCAAATCCCTAAACCAAAACCTATAACCTAAACCCGAATCCATTCTCAAATCCCAAAACCTATAACCTAAACCCGAACCCATTCTCAAATCCCAAAACCTATAATCTAACCTAAACCTATACTAATAACCTAAAACAATTCTCAAATCCCAAAACCTATAACCTTATCCTAAACCTATAACCTAAACCTAAACCTATAACCTATAACCTTAACCAAAACTAAAACCTATAACCTAAATCCAAACCCATTCTCAAATCCCAAAACCATAACCAAAACCTATAACCTAAACCCGAACCCATTCTCAAATCCCAAAACCCAAACCCAAACCTAAACCTAAACCAAAACTTATAACCTAAATCAAAACAAAAACCTATAACCTAAACCCGAAGCCTTTCTCAAATTTTAAAACCTATAACCTAAACCAAAACTAAAACCTATAACTTAAACCCGAACCCATTCATAAATCCCAAAACCTGTAACCTAAATCCGAACCCATTCTCAAATCCCAAAACTCAAAAATCAGTGAGGATTACAACAGGGAAAAGAAAAAAAAATGAAAAAGAAGCCAACAAGTTGGGGTCGACTGGGTCAAGCCGGCCAACCGACCTATGGCTACGGATTATAACCGTAGCCATAGCTATAATGCTCTGCACTTTTTTTTCTTTTTTATTTTTTACATGGAGAACTTTATTGTACCTACATTTTTCTTTAATACATGTTTATATAAATGTGTGTGTGTGTGTGTATATAAATTTTTTTCCTTTTTTTTTAATTTCTTTCTTTATTCATTTAACAAGAATATCTTCTAAACTAAAATTAGTTACTTGACGTACCACATATGATTTTGGGGTAGGAGAAGCTATTTTAGCCAACCAACCTAGTTATTTTCTAAGATTCCATCAGATCGATGGTTAAGGTTTAGGTTTAGGGATTTGAGAATACATTTAGGTTTTAGGCTTAGGTTATAAGTGTCGGTTATATGTTAAGGTTTAGGGAACTGAGAATAGGTTAAGGTTTAGGGTTAGGAAATCGAGTTCGGGACCGGATTTAGGTTTGGGTTTTCAAGTTTAGGTTTAGGTTAAGGAGTTGATATTAGGATTAGGTGTAGGTTTATGTTATAGGTTTTTAGATTTGAGAATGGGTTCGGGTTTAGGTTATAGGTTTTGGTTTTGGTTATAGGTTTTGAGATTTAATAATGGGTTCGAGTTTAGGTTTAAGTTTAGGTTTAGGTTACAGGTTTTGGGATTTGAAAATAGTTTTAGGTTATAACTATAGGTTTAGGTTAAGTTATAAGTTAAGGTTTTGGGATTTGAGAATGGGTTCGGGTTAAGGTTATAGGTTTTGGTATTGGTTTAGGTTATAGGTTTTGGTTAAGATTATAGGTTATAGGTTTAGGTTTAGGTTAAGGTTAGGTTTAGGTTATAGGTTTAGGTTATAGGTTTTGGTATTGGTTTAGGTTATAGGTTTTGGTTAAGGTTATAGGTTATAGGTTTAGGTTTAGGTTAAGGTTAGGTTTAGGTTATAGGTTTAGGTTATAGGTTATAGGTTTAGGTTTAGGTTAAGGTTAGGTATAGGTTATAGGTTTTGGAATTTAATAATGGGTTCAAGTTTAGGTTATAGGTTCTGGTTTTGGTTTAGGTTATAAGTTATAGGTTAAGGATAAGGTTTAGGTTTAGGTTTAGGTTATAGGTTTTGAGATTTGAGAATGGGTTCGGGTTTAGGTCATAGGTTTTGGTTTTAGTTTAGGTTATAAGTTTAGGTCAATTTCATGTTTGTCCTGCTCAATTTCCAGTTTGTCCCCCTCAATTTTCAGTTTACCCCGCTCAATTTCTAGTTTTCCCCACTCAATTTTCAGTTTGCCCCGCTCAATTTCTAGTTTGCCCCGCTCAATTTTCAGTTTACGCAAACTGAAAATTGAGCGGGGCAAACTAGAAATTGAGCGGGGCAAACTGGAAATTGAGCAAGGCAAACTAGAAATTGAGTGGGGCAAACTGAAAATTGTGCGGGACAAACATGAAATTGACCTAAACCTATAACGTAAACTAAAACCAAAACCTATGACCTAAACCTAAACCCATTCTCAAATCCCAAAACCTATAACCTAAACCTAAACCTAAACCTTATCCTAAACCTTATCCTAAACCTATAACTTATAACCTAAACTAAAACCAGAACCTATAACCTAAACCCGAACCCATTATTAAATTCTAAAACTTATAACCTAAACCTAACCTTAACCTAAACCTAAACCTATAACCTATAACCTTAACCAATACCAAAATTTATAACCTAAACCCGAACCCATTCTCAAATCCTAAAACCTATAACCTAAACCTAAACCTAAACCTTATCCTAAACATATAACCTATAACCTAAACCAAAACGAAAACCTATAACCTAAACCCGAACCCATTATCAAATCCCAAAACCTATAACCTAAACCTAACCTTAACCTAAACCTACACCTATAACCTATAACCTTAACCAAAACCTATACCCTAAACCCGAACCCATTCTCAAATCCCAAAACCTATAACCTATAACTTAAACCAAAACCAAAACCTATAACCTTAACCCGAACCCATTATCAAATCCCAAAACCTATAACCTTAACCTAAACTTAAACCTATAACCTATAACCTTAGCCAAAACCTATAACCTAAACCAATACAAAAACCTATAACCTAAACCCGAACCCATTTTCAAATCTCAAAACCAATACCAAAACCTATAACCTAAACCAAAACCAAAACCTATAACCTTAATCCGAACCCATTTTCAAATCCCAAAACCTTAACCTATAACCTAACCTAAACCTATAGTTATAGCTTAAAACTATTCCCAAATCCCAAAACCTATAACCTAAACCTAAACTTAAACCTAAACCTGAACCCATTATTAAATCTCAAAACCTATAACCTAAACCAAAACCAAAACCTATAACCTAAACCCGAACCCATTCTCAAATCCAAAAATCTATAACATAAACCTAAACCTTAATATAAACCTATAACCTATAACCTATAACCAAAACCAAAACCTATAACCTAAACCTAAACCAAAACATATAACCTAAACCTAAATAAAAACCTATAACCTAAACCAAAACCAAAACCTATAACCTAAACCATAACCCATTATCAAATCCCAAAACCTATAACCTAAACTCAAACCTATAACCTAAACTCGAACCCATTCTCAAATCCAAAAACCTATAACCTAAACCTAAACCTTAACATAAACCTATAACCTAAACCAAAACCTAAAACCTAAACCTAAATCAAAATCTATAGCCTAAACCAAAACCAAAACCTATGACCTAAACCGGAACCTATTATCAAATCTCAAAACCTATAACCTAAACTGAAACCAAAACCTATAACCTAAACCCGAACCCATTCTTAAATTCCAAAACCTAAACCTATAACCTAAACTCAAATCCCTAAACCTAAACCTAAACCTAATCCTATAACCTAAACTCAAATCCCTAAACCTTAACCTATAACCTAACCTAAACTTATACTTATAACCTAAAACTATTCACAAATCCCAAAACCTATAATCTAAACCTAAACCTAAATTTGAAAACCCAAACCTAAACCCGATCCTGAATTCGAACCTGATTTCCTAAACCTAAACTTTAACCTATTCTCAATTCCCTAAAGCCATTACCTATAACCTACACCTAAGCCCAACCTAAACCTATAACCTTAACCTAAACCTAAAACCTAAACCTAAACCTATAACCTTAACCTAAACCTAAAACCTAAACCTAAACCTAAAACCTAAATGTATTCTCAAATCCTTAAACCTAAACCTACACTTAATCCTAATCTCAACTCCTTAACCTAAACCTAAACTTAAAAACCCAAACTAAACCCGATCTCAAACCTGAACCCGATTCCCTAAACCTAAACCTTAACCTATTCTCAATTCCCTAAAGCTTTAACCTATAACCTAGAACCTATAACCTAAACCTAAACCTTAAACTAAACCTAAACCAAAAAATATAACCAAATTTTTAGTTTACTCCACTCAATTTTCAGTTTGCCCCGCTCATATATGGACGGTTTGGATATAACACATACATCATGATGGGACCCACAAAAGAAAAAAAAATTCAATTTGCCCTGCTCAATTTCTAATTGAGCGGGGCAAACTGGAAATTGAGTGGGGCAAACTAGAAATTGAGCGGGGCAAACTGAAAATTGAGCGGGGTAAATTGAAAATTGAGTGTGGCAAACTGAAAATTGAGCGGGGCAAACTGATTTTTTTTTTTTTTTGCTATGTTACTTTTGTGGGTCCCATCATGATGTATGTGTTATATCCAAACCGTCCATATATTTTACGAGCTCATATTAAGGCTTGAGACGAAAATAAGATAGATCTAACTATCAAGTGGACCACACTGTAAAAGGCAATGGGAAATTGAACGTCTACCATTGAAACCCTTTTAGGGGTTACAGAAGTTTTGGATCATTATGAAATTTTTTTCCCTCTTCAGCCAGGTCTTTTTGACCCTATGAATGAACTTAGACGAGGAGGATTTCTCACAAACATCACAGTGGGCCCCCTAAAGGTTTCTAATGGTTGACGCTCATTCAACACTATTTCCTGTAATGTGGTACACTTGAGAACTGGATATATCTCATTTTTGGTCTCATACCATAAAATGATCTGGAAAAATATATGAATTGAGCGAGACAGCCTACAAATTATGTGAAGGAAGCTAGAAATCCAGTAAGACAATATATAAATTGAGCGAAGGAACCTAGGAATTGAGCGAGACAACCTAGCAATTGAGCGATAGAACGTAAAAATTCAGCAAGGCAACTTAGGATTTGAGCGAGGTTCCCTCGCTCAATTTCAATGTAGCCTGAACCTCGCTCAATTTCTAGGTTCCCTCGCTCAATTTCTAGCTTTCCTCGCTCAAATCCTAAGTTGCCTCGCTCAATTTCTAGATTCCCTCGCTGAACTCCTATGTTACCTCGCTAAATTTCTAGCTTCCCTCACTCAATTCATACCTTGTCCTGCTCAATTTTTAATTTACTCACTCAATTTCATATTTGTCTCGCTCAATTTTTAATTTGACCATGAAGTGATTGAAATTGATCGTGAAGTGAATGAAATGTATTTTCGACCATTGACCTGATGGAATCTTGAAAAATAATTAGGTTGGTTGGCTAAAATAGCTTTTCCTACCCCAAAATCATATGTGGTACGTCAAGTAATTAATTTTAGTTTAGAAGATATTCTTGTTAAATGAATAAAGAAAGAAATTAAAAAAAAAAAGAGAAAATATATATATATATATATATATATATATATATATATATACACACACACACACACACTTATTTATATAAACATGTATTAAAGAAAAATGTAGGTACAATAAAGTTCTCCATGTAAAAAATAAAAATAAAAAATAAAAAATAAAAAAGGAAAAAAAGTGCAGTATTGTAGCTATGGCTACGGTTATAATCCGTAGCCATAGGCCGATCGACCGGGTTGACCCGGTCCACCCCAACTTGCTGTCTACTTTTTCATTTTTATTTTTTTTTCCCCCTTTCCCAGTTGTAATTCCCACTGATTTTTGTGGGTCCCATTATGAGGTATATGTTATATCCAAACCATCCATCTATTCGGTGAACTCGTATTAAGGCTTGAGATGAAAAATAAGACAGATCTAGCTATCAAGTGGACCACACAGTAAAAGGTAATGGGAAATTGAATGTTTACCATTGAAACCCTTTTAGGGGTTGCAGAAGTTTTGGATCATCATGGAATTTGTTTTTCTTCTTCATCCAGGCCTTTTGTGACCTTATGAATAGATTGGATGGAAAATAAATGTTACGATGGGCCTTACAAAAATTTTTAACGGTAAAAATCAATTTCCCTGCTGCTCTTTGTGGTGTGGTCCATTGATTTATGGATATGATTTATTTTTTTTTGGATAATGCTCCGAAATGATTTTGAAATATGGATGAACGTTGTGGATATGATAAATACATAGCTGTGGGGCCTTATAACTTTGATCTCTCCTAAGCCGTTCGTACAACTCTCAGTTGGAGGAGCGTTAGCTCTCGTCTTCGCAGTGAAAAGGAGGGGTAGTTTCGCCCTCAAAGTCGCTGTCCGCACGTGCTAGTCTAAGTTGGTAACTTAAGATTGTATTCCACGATAAAAACCGCTGGGTAAAAGGTTTTGTCTACAGTGGTCATTTTCTCTGGGTAAAAGGTAGCATATACGGTGATAATTTTCTCGGGAGCGCAATAGGATGGGGTAGAAAACTTCGGGGCGCGGCTCCGCCGAGGTGGGTGGGACCCCTGACTTGTAGCTCACAGTGATGTATTTAACACCGTCTACCCATTTTGACAACTCATCTTAGAGCATGATAAAAAAAAGAAGCCTTGTCCTAGGTGACCATACCACAGGAAACAGTCCTGATTGAATCCCACCATTTCATGAGAATGTTTATTTTCCATCCATCCCGTTGAAAAGATAATAAAAAAATTACTTAGACGAAGAGACCACGTGAATATCATCTTAATCCAAAGTTTTTGTAGCCCACGGTAAAATTTTAATGGCCAATTACCACTTCTTCATGGATCATGGCTTTTTTAAAAAAAAAAATTTTGGGTTGGCTTGTTAGTACACACTCGTGTCAGTACATACACTCCATGTTAGCCACCCCACTAGGAATCGATACCAAAACCTAAGTGTTGAAACAAGGTATCTCCACCCAGTTCCTGGATCATGGCTTATATCTTAGACTTAGACTTGCATCTACTTCATTTTTTATATCATATCCTAAAATGGGCTTTCAACATCAATAACGAGTTTTCAATGTACAAGGGCTAGATATTTGAATAAGCTTTTTTTTCTTTTTCTTTTTTTAATCACACCTTGAAATGAGCTTTCAATATGAATGGATTATGTAGTCACATATATCACGGTTGGCCCCCACAGTCAGGGGTCTCACCCAAGCCACACCCAAAACTTCAACCTAGAGCCATACATTTTTTGCTAACTGGGGCCCACTTGACCAGTGGATTGTCCTATTGTTGTGCTAGGGCACCAATAGTGGTGCTCGTTCTGATGGATGGATTGGATCTTGGACCTATGGGGGGCACTGTAACATCCCCCAGGCATATACTTTGTTCATTTGTATTTATAGCATGACGATTTGAAAAATGAGATAGATCTAAAATTCTAGTAGCTACACCAAATAAAAAGTAAATAAAAAGTAAGAGATGAAAAAACCCACGATTGAACTTCCATACCGTTGCAGAAGTTATAGATCATACTAATATTTATCTTTTTAGTTTAATTCGGGTGGAAATAAACTTATGAACCGGTTGGTACAAACATCACAGCAAGCTCCAAGAAGGTTTGGACCATGGGCGTTTCCATCCCCACTCTTTGGCCCACATGATCCGGAGAGACCGATGGACGAAGTGGATTTCTCGCCTATGTTAGATCCTATCGGGCTTCCGGCTAGAGTTGTATGTGAGTTGAGTTAGTTCAGTCAGCTCGCTCAACTCAACTCAGAAAAGCTCAGCTCACATTGGCTTAAAATTGGATTTGGACCAAGTCAAGTAAGTTTTTGGAACTCGAAAAAATTTCAAGCTGAGGTCAAGTTTGTCCGAACTTGACTCGACTTAGATCGAACTTCAACTTGAATCGACTTGGTGACTTGGTTATTTTGATATTAATGTTGCTTGCCAAGTGCTTGATAAAATGACTCAATGAAGTGTTGTTTCGGGTCGTACACTCTCCACGTGGAACTCGAAAAAATTTCAAGCTCAGGTCGAACTCGTCCAAGCTCGACTCGACTTGGATTGATCCTCAACTTGAATCGACTTGGAGTAAATCGACTTGGTGACTCGGTAATTTTGATATTAATGTTGTTTGCCAAGTGTTTGATGAAATGACTCAATAAAGTGTTGTTTTAGGTGCATACATTCTCCGCGGGATCAACTAGTGGAGAGAAACAAATAGATATGAAACAAATCACTATGTTTCCTATGCATACATTCTCCTCATATCTTGATTTTGATATTGATCATCGAATGTTCGATGAAATACCCATAAAATGTTGTCATTGTTTTGCATTCTTAAGAGAAATTGAAGATGCATTCTATATATTTGAAAAAAAGTCATGAAAGCTCAAACTCAGCCCGAATTGGCCCGATCTGCTGACTGAACTGAGCCAAGTTAAGTTCAAGTTGAGCTTAGCTACTGGTCGAGCCGAGTTGTGCCAAGCTCAACTCACGTACAACTCTACTTCCAGCTGAGGACTTCTCAGACCGTTGGACTATTATAAGTATAATTGTTGATGGACTAATGGATAGCTATGATGAAAATTAGACAGAGATTTAGATTCCATGAAGGCAATCATGTAATCAATATATAAATCCACTTCGTCCATCATGTGAAAATTATTATTTAAATCATACATACAAACCATCAAGCCCAACATAGGACTCTTGCTTGTCACACATATGGGAACAATGTAAAATTGTTCCTAATCTCATCACTGCACGAGTTTTGGATGAGAATCTCACTTCATATTAATGAGTTTGATAAAGACATACACCGTGGTGGCCCACACATAAACTTATGGTCAGCATCACATTTTCATTGTTACTTCTTATATAAGTTGCGTTTGTTTCCAAAACTCCAATGAAGAGGATCCTTACTCTTGCTCCGGTGGTAGACTCTCAGGAGTTTCAATGCCCATTCAAGGGTTCAAGCATCTATAGATGGTGAAATCCCACTGCTGTGTTGGGGGGGGGGGGGGGGGGGGGTGTGTTAAAAAAAAGGTGAGGAAAAAAAAAAACACTCCAATGAACAAAGTGAATTTTACCTATAAAATGTGACGTATTCTAAAGAACACCTCAGAAATCTCTTGCATTCTACATGCTATTTAATAGTATTCTAGAGGACTTTGGTCAATTAATGAGACTCTAAACCAACCTCTCACATAAAGACAAATGATTTTTGAACTTTTGGAAAATGCATAAATGCTCTTGGAGTATTATAAATAATGGTGCTCTTAGTTGCATTGGGACACTTAATTCATTTGGGCTATTCATTAGGCTTGAAGGATCATTTTTTGGCCTACCATGTAAGGATTACACAGATTGAACAAATTTTAACCATTTGATTAACGGCCTTTAATATAAAAAAATTGTAATATTTTTATTCAAAATGTCCAATTAACAATTCAATCCATCTATGGGTGTAATTAATTTTATTTTATTTTTTCAAAATAGATCCAAGATTTTTTATGCAAAATTGGTCCCATAAATAATTCCATCCATCCATTTGTTAGGGCTATCATGAATTGCTATGATTATTGTAATTTAACTAATCAGTGAAGATTTTTCTAGAGAAATTCTTTTATGACAAGAAAAGCTAAGTAAAGTGAAAAAGGTTTATAAATCTACAAATATAAGAAAGCAATTTAGAAATTTTTATAGACTTCTACACCCAAAAAAGGCTTTTTTAGAATACAGGGTAATTATGTCAAGATGGCCAATTCAAGAGAAGAAGAAAAGAAAAAGAGTAACTGCATGATCATTTTCATGAGAGTTACAGTTAATTTTCATGATTATGTCATTTGCAAATGATTTTATTCATATATTTAAATTTGATGATCTCAACCATTGAATGAGGGGTCCCGAGTATCTCCCATCAAGCATAGGGACCATTTTACGAATGACTTGGATAAACTGAAAGGTGGGCCTTAAAAGTAAAATTCATTTGGCAGCATTGAAATTTTCATCATGAAAGTGTCTACTCCACAACCATGATGATCAAATCTATATTGCTGTTAAACACCATTTAAAAACGACGGTTACATTCCCATATGACACCAAACGTCATCAGAACCGTCCATGTTTATTCAATAAGTAAATTGCAGCTTCACTTTCCCATTTCCCAACTTCATTTCTATGGAACTGTGTAACCTGAGATGAGAAAAAAAAAATTAAACGTTAGAACACATGGGAAGAAGTTTGTGCGCACATGGTGCGCACCGAGAGTCAGTGCACACGCATTTGGTTATTAGTTATTACAAGGAATATCTTAGACTGGCTGGGCTTGAATTTAGGGCCCTATAGATAAATGGTCTCATCTGAACCTAGTTTTTTTTTTTTTTCCACGGAGGACAGCTCACATTGTGTGACCATGAGATCCATTCATTGGGTGGGCCATGCATGAATGCATTTTACCATGTGATCCTTGATCGGCCCTTTCCTCATATTCCAGCTCATCAATGATAGAGTCAGGTGGCCCAGGTTTAATCACTTATAACACAGGAACTATTCTGAATCAATCCTCATATGGATTCCTTGAATCTACAAGTGAAAATAAGAAAAATAGAAATAAATTCTAAAAAAATTAAAAATTGATTAATTGATGATAAAAATGAATTTACAACCTTTAAATAGTGATATCAACTCAAACTCCTTAAAATTCATAACTTACATTAAACAATAAACTTACTGTTTATAAATGACAGTCTTCTAATTTTTCTAAGAAATTTTCATATTGGACATGACTTCTAAAACTCAAAGGATTAAGAGTTATAATTAAACTAAAATTTATTATAAATAATAAAAAAGAAAATAAGATAGATTTTCAACTGTCTATCAAATTGAATCTTGTAAATTCGACGTGGGCAACCTGGCCTACTGGGGTTGGGTGCTGAAGTAGCTTCTCTTACTCTAAAATCATATATATTACATAATTCATTTTAGTCTGCAAGACATGTTTGTTTCAAGTTTTTGATGGTTCAAATCACTTCCGCCTTTGATTGGGCCTTCTCTTGTCCATCTTGGACATAAAGTGCCGGGGACCCGCTCTACATCAACTTATCGGGCTACCAAAAAACCTAATCACACCCCATTGATCGTAGGGCCTAAAATTCAATCTTGGTTCAACCCCTTGTCCAAGATCTTACCGGATCAAAAAATCAGGCCAGTCCAGTCACCATGTGAGGCATGTTGTATGCAACAAATGGACAGAGAGACATTTCTTTTCTTCTGTCCATTCGTTTCCTATAGTGTGGACCACCTGAGGAATGGATCGGCTAGATTTTTCATGCCAGGCATGGAATCCACCTGATGGGCAGCATGGACGGTGAGATGTAAAG
The DNA here is from genome assembly GCA_037074715.1 of Magnolia kwangsiensis. NCBI lineage: Eukaryota > Viridiplantae > Streptophyta > Magnoliopsida > Magnoliales > Magnoliaceae > Magnolia > Magnolia kwangsiensis. Next base: position 138,693,031 of record CM073577.1, read on the forward strand.
ATCATCCTTACTTCCACATTTGGAACCGGAGGCGAGTGGACGGTGGCAATAGCTAGCGACGTAGACGACTTTCTTCATGCTAATTGCTTTCTCAATGTCCTTGGTCACGTGCTGGCACACGCACGGTATGTTCACACGCTTGATGACGCCGCAGCATGCCTGAGAAGGTGGGACCTCCGGGCCGGGATTCTGAACATATTTCAGGCATTGGGCGATCAAGTCGTTAATATCGCCGTTGCAGTCATCGGCCGAGGCTCGCCTGCTGCCGGAAAGTAAGATTCCGGCCACAGCAATGGCCAGAAGGAGGAAACGCATGTTGGAAACAGCCATCTTTTCTTTTACTTCCTCTTCTTTGTATGGTGTGGATGAAGTGGGCTGTGGGGCCCATTTATATAGAGGTGAATGTGGGGCCCACCGGTTGCCACGTTGTGCTTTCGCCTCGATATTGGCTCCCATGGTTCTGAAGATTGCAGGGTGACAGGTTACGTTACGGTGGGGAATGCGTGGTGAAATGAACACCACCGAGCTACGTTGTGTAAGGATTCTGTGGGGCCCACCATTATGTATGTATTTAATCCATGCCGTCTATCCGTTTTTACAGATCATTTTAGATTATTTTTTCGAAATTTAAGTATATTCAAAGATTAAGTGGACCACAATATAGGAAATAGTGGGGATTGAATATCTACCGTTGAAAACTTCCTGGGGGCACAGAAGTTTTGGATCAAGCTTATATTTTTGTGTTATCCATTCATCCAGGTCTGTTTGACCTTATGAACAGGTTGGATGACAAATCAATATCACTGTGTGCCCTAAAAAGGTTTCAACGGTGGATGTCAATATTCCCACTGTTTCTTTTGGTGTGGTCTACTTCAGCTATGGATATACTTAAATTTTGGCCTCATGCCCTAAAATGAGCTGTAAAAATAGATGGACAGTATGGATAAAACACGTACATCACGGTGAGCCCCACAGAATTCTTACACTGCGTAACTATATGGCATGGGGTTCACCACGCAATCCAGGTCCGTTACGTTACGGATCGCATGCAATGCAATTTGCACGAGGAATACGAGGGAAACGGATTGGCTACTCCAGACACCAGCCAATGGATGATGGTCGGTGGTCTGTGGGGGCCACCATGATTTATGTGTTTCATCCATGCCGTTCATCTATTTTTACAGATCATTTTATGGTATGAGATCAAAAATTAAGTATATCCCAATCTCTATTGGACCACATTATAGGAAACAGTGTTGAATGAGCGTCGAACATTAAAAACATTTTGGGGGCCATAAAAGTTTTGGATCAAGCTGATTTTTGTTTTTTCTCTTCATCTGGGCATGTATGACTTAATCAACAGATGGGATGTCAAATAAACAGTACAGTGGACCTTAGGAGGATTTTAATGGTGGATATCCAATCACTATTGTTTTCATGTGGTGTGGTCCACCTGAGATTTATATACTTCTCTTCTGAAGAAAAAACCTTTAAATGATCTTTAAAAATGGATGAACGCAATGGATGAAACACATACATCATGGTGGGCCCACGGAGCACCGACTACCAGCCCCGGGGCTCGTGTCAGGGGGAGTAGCCAATCCGTTTTCGAATATGAACGTTGGATGCTGTAGGACGCGAGTTTCTTGTGACACCTGTAAAGCAAAGCTCTGTGGGCCCCACCTCACCGTCCGTGTGAAATCTACTCCATCAGTCCATTTCGCCAGCTCTTATTAGGATGATGGCCCCAAAATGAGGTAGATAAAAGATTCAAGTGGCCACACTGCATATGCAAGATTCAAGTGGGCCACACCCCAGGACATAGTGAGGATGCAAATCGCTAGCTTAAAGAAGACAGATCAAGCACTCAAGTGGGCCACATGTGGGGATGGAAACACCAAAACCATGCCGGGCCTCACAGTACATGATGTTTATATACATGTCATCCCACCCATTCATAAAGTGATTTCCACCACCAGGAGGGGAAAACACAAATATCAGCTTGGTCCACTCAACATTGGACAAATTCATCTGGTCCACTAGAGATCTGATAAATTCCCGAATGGATTGCCCTGTAACTCACCACCCATTGGTTCAGTTATTATTATTATTTAACGTGAAGATTTGACCGAGTCAAATGAAAAACTCGGTCGAGTTTGAAGGAAGATCAGACAATCACACACTCATTTACGTTTCATTCTCTCTACTCTTAAGTAGGGCTGTCAATGGGCCGGGTAGTCTTGACGGGCCGTCGGGCTTGGGCCGTATTGGGCTGGATTTGGGGTGGTGTATCAGGCCCAACGGTTGAGCTTGGGCTTAAATCAGGAGTATAATCGTAAATCAGGCCAGACTCGGGCTCAGCACCCCAAAAGCCCATAACTAGGACTTTTTCTAAACCTAATTTTCTCCTCTTTCTTTTATTCTCCCTCTCTCCCAGACATGAGGTACACAGAAATATCATTTATTCACAAAGATATTCAGGGCTCTGGCTCAGGCTTTGTGTAAATGTCTTGAGCTAGACTTGGGCTGTACTATTTCAACCTCCCACGCCCCGGCTGGATTTGGGCTTAATTTTAAAATTGTAGGCCAAGCTTGGACCAACTCTAGCCTGTCCCGTTGGCAACCCTACTCTTAATTGATATGCTACAACAATTTAGACTTTTTGTAACAAGTCATCACTAACAATGTTAAACTCGTCCCAAAAGCATTTTTGCGACTATTGATTAGTGACTATTCTACACTACTTGCATAATTAAAATGTGATATTCAACTTACCACTAAAGATATGATTGGAATTGCTGATGCATGAGGGTACACACCATCTCCTCCAACAGTTTAGATCATGAAACTATAGTCCCACTTTTACAAATAAAAAACCCTAGGGTGCAGCGATTGGCACATTCTATAACACTTGTATTACAACAACCACAAGGTGGGGTTGCAAATAGACCACATACGTGCATGTCCAGGTACATCCCACCACGCTATCTAATAACGAATTTGGATGGGGCCTATTCATTAAATACTCAGCTCATCAGCGTCCAGTTAGCTGGGTAAAGACCACTTGTAGGGCTAGGAAGACACAAGCCCAGCTTAACTAGGTTTTAGGTCCAACCCAGTTAGTCACTGGGTCTAAAACTCTAGCTAGTTTCAACGCCTGGTCTTCGTGGCTCAGTCAAAATCTGACCCAAAGCGTTCTGGATTTGTGCTAATCAGGCTGGAGGTTTGTTATTCTCACACCATGATGTGATGAACATCCACGTCATGCATTTGGTAAGTTTCATCTAAGTTGTGGTATGTACCAAAAATTAATTGTATTCGAACCTCAGTAGGCCATAGCACCTAAAACTATGGAAAATCATTCCTAAAACATTTAAAAACACTTGAGTTTTGGAATGGCTTAAAATTTGGTGTAACCCTTTATCAAAATGGGACACACAATGGATGGACTGAATGTCTAAACCACATCTCGAGGGCCCTATATACACTAGGTGAGGTTTTAATAGGCGGGCATCCACTCTCAATTGTCTGTAGTGTGGCCCATCAAAGTAATGGATTAGCTTGATTTTTAGGCTATGTCTCACCATAAAAGGGTGCATTTGATTAATGAGATGATGACCCCTCACACTTCATTGTGTGGCATAGATCAACCTCATATAAAGCAACAACTCTCACAATATATAAGACCCCAAGAAGCAATGAAAAACAATCAACATTACAAGGGAATTTTAATTTAGTAGAACAATCGCAGCCAAGCTAATCTCTTTTTTCTCTTTGTTTTTTTTTTTTTTTTTTTGTTAGTTTAATAAAGGTGGGAGCACACCACCCTTAACTTTATTGATTTTGACAAAATAAAATAATACATATACTTGTAAAAATTTGAAAAAAAAAAAAAAAAAACAAATATTTATTCATCACTCATTACAAACCCAAAAAAAAAAAGGACAAAAAAAAGGTACAGTTGTTACACACAAGCAACAATATTTATTGAAACGAACTCAAAAGAGAAAGTGCCACTGATTTCCTCTTCACGTCTTATAGGAGTCGATCATTCAAATCAACAAGTGCTGTATACGAGGGATGACCAATGCTGATATTCCGGACGCAGGGTATCTGGTCCTGATATTCTCCTCCGTCTTGGCAGCGCTTTTCTAAGAGTGGACAAAATGAGATCTTCAATTCTTGAAGCATGGTGAAGTGCTGCAGCTCCTCTGGTTGAGATAAATACCTCAACCTTGGACACCTGTGGATTTCCAGTGTTTGGAGGGCTTTGAGTTTCCCCAACCAACCACAAGGGAGCGATGTCAAATCAGGACTCCTCCAAATCACCAGATGTTTAAGCTTTTGGAGTAAAGGAAAGGGCCCTCCTGAAGAAATCCCATCATTACTTATGTCTAAGGTCAGCTTCTGAATGAGAGGTAGAAGGTTGCCGGGCAATTCCTTCAGCTTTCCGCAGTCAGTTATTTCTAATTCCAGTAGTGATGGCATAACCTCTCCATCTCTACCGCTCAATTCCCACTCCTCCCAATTTGGCATGTTGGAGAAGATGAGGATCTGGAGCTTGGGGAATGAGACATCACCAACACTTCCGCCATTGTTATCAAACTCACCGCCTACCTTTCTCACCTCTGTCATTCCCACAATTTTAAGGAATTTAAGGGATGGTAGTTTACCAAGATTCGGCAGTTGTTTACACTTACGACAATGATGGAGTTCCACCTTGAATAGATTGTAGTACAGAGAATTCTCTGTCCACTTGGGAAGCTTGGAACCTTGGTAACACCATATGTAAAGCTCTTTCAAGTTTCTGTAGGGCTGGAGGCTTTCGAGCACGTCCTCTATCTTCTCTACCTCATCATCCAACGGTTCACCATGTCTGTAGTCGTACTGCAAGGATAAAGCTTGAAGTTTGTGCATCTTGAACAGTTCTGCCTCCTTAGCTTCGTAGCTGCTCGTGACATTTTCCAAGCCGGTAATTTGAAGTCCTTGAAGCCATTTGAAGTGTTTCAATTTGCCACATTTATATCCTTGGTCGCCATGCCCCACAATGAAATCTGTTAACGTCTCGAGGCCAGTTGGCATCCCTATACCGTCCGGTAAGAGCCTTACCTGGTGAACACTATCGATTTTTAAATGACCTTCATGACCTTCTAATTCTAGATTTATCAGGCCAGTCATTTTTATCATCCCTCTAGGCACTTTTCTTAGCTTCTTACAGTGATTAAGTCTCAAGGTCTGTAAATTGATGCAATTACTCAACCTTTCTGGCAATTCCTCTATGTCTGTGTAAGACAAATCAATATATCTCAAGTGTTTCAACTGTAGTACCGTTCGAGGAACTTTCATGATGTCAGTGCCGCTCAAGTCCAATGCCCTGAGGCATCGAAAATGACAAAACAAATTTTGTGGAACCCTGGAGAAGCTCGAGTCCCGTAGCAACGTCCGCAACTTGTGGGCGTTATACAAGGTGGCCCAAATAGGATCTACTTCCCCAGCTTCGTCACTGACAATTAAAAAATAATGGCGGATATTGTTTGGGTAAAAGAAAGCTTGCTCTCTGATCTCCACCAGTGAACAGTCACTTCCTGCAACATATTGCGCAAGATCATGAACGACATTATTCATCTTGCAACTGACTATGTTCTTGTCATCATCCAGTTCTGCTTCTTGTAGCAATGAGCGGCTTACTAAATCATCGAAATACAGCCCACCAATTTCCTCCATATCTCTGCTTCTGTCAGAGCGGATGAAACCTTGTGCCACCCATAACTTGATTATCATATCCTTCTCCATCTCCCAATCTCTCGGGAATATGGATAAATATGCGAAGCATTGCTTCATAGCGAGAGGCAAGTCATGGTAGCTAAGTAACAAAGCTGGAAAAATGCCCTGTAAGACATTCCATGAATTCCATATGTCCCTTTGCAAGACGAGCTCCCACTCCCTTCTTGTCCTTCTTGAGCACATGACACTCCCTATAGTATTCGCTGCAAGAGGCACCCCTCCACACTTCTTTACTATTTCCTTTCCAATCGCTTCCAACTCTGAACGCTCTTCCGCACTCCGATGCTCAAGCGCTTTATGGCTGAACACTAACCAGCAATCATCATCGGATAAGACTGCCAGTTTGTGCATGTGACCCCTTCCCATCGCAAATGCAACATTTTCACTACGAGTGGTTAGGACGATTCGACTCCCTAATGCACCCGCTTGGAATGGAATTCTTAATTTTTCCCACTTCTCAGTATCTTCACTCCAAACGTCGTCAAGCACAAGCAGGAACCTCTTTTCATGCAACATATCCGCGAGGCATTCTTGCAACTCGTACAGTTCTAATGGCTCACAAATAAACCCGGTTGCAGATTCTATGATTGATTTCGTAATACGTTTGACATCAAAATCTTCAGAAACACATACCCATATCCTCATGTCGAAATGCCCCTCGACTATTTTATCGTTGTAAATGAGTTGAGCAAGGGTGGTCTTGCCCAAGCCCCCCATTCCAACGATAGAAATGACGAAGGGCACCTCATTTACCTCTCTACTACTCCCCCCCACCAACAAGTCTACTACTTTTTTTTTTACATCTTCCCTCCCGACAATGAACGGCTGGTCAAGTAGGGAGCTTGTCTCTCGGTCTCTTATCTCACCCCTCCTAACTTCACTATCCACTCTCTCCCTCTCCCCACTATCTACTCTAAGACCCAATAGGTTCTTCTCTTTTTCAATATCATCTAATCTACCCCTCACCTCCTTTATCCTACTCTCAATTTTGTGGCGTAACACGACATGATGGAAGCAGTTAACAGACGACAGGAAGCTTATTACCGTCTTGCTGAAACAGGACCCACTATCTTCTTCAGGTGCTTGTGATTTGAGAGCTTCCGTCATCCATTCATCTAGTATGTCATCCACATCGTAGGCCACGTCTTTGAGCTTCTCCAACCACTTCATCACAGCTTTGTCCTCCACTCGCCGAGTTTCAGCATCTTCAAGCACAGCTTGGATCAAGGTGAACGTACTGGAAAGCTTTTCGATCTCCTTGGTGACATCTATCATCAACAAAGCCACCTCATCATGGAGTATGGTGTTCAACTTCTCCACTGCGGTGGAGACGATTGATTCCACCATGATTTCTTTATCCTTGTTTTGGTATGTAGATGGGAAGAAGGGGAGGAATTTTAGTTCAAATAGGTTCGAAATAGGAAATGAGAAGTACTCTGAAGATATGGAATAGAGGGAGAGATGCAAATCCAGAGAAGGAAAGAAGAGGAGAGGTAAAGATGCACATGTAGAGAATGAGATTAGCTCTGAAAGGCATGCTATGGCTTACCAACCAAAAATCATACAAATCCAGGCATCCAATCAGTACCTTATAAAATTGACGGTTCAGATTGTTTGCACATAAATAAGTCCAACTAACAATCTGAACCATCCATTTGTTAGAGACCATGATGGATGGCTTATTATTTTAAAGCGCTCCTTTTATCAACCAATCCCATCCATTCCATCCACAGCTTAAAACGAAACAACTTTATAAGAGAAGAAAAATTCATGGAATGCTTCAACCATCTTCTCAATGTGAATTTTAATAGTAGACCTTAAAACTATGTTCCAGGTATAGTGAACGGTTCAAATTGATGGATTTGAGTCTCAAAATATCCCAATTCCGACAATCATAAATAAATCATAGTATACTCGTTCACGAGCCGCCAGTAAAGAGATTCAATGTAAGGGGACCGTCCGGAGGAGAAGTGTGCGTATCTGATGGGATAGAAGAGGCATCCAAAGCTACTTTTTTCCATCTCGTGACTCCTGTCACTCAAAAATCAACTTCACGCACTTACACGGGTGGGTGGGGTTGTACGTACAGCTGGCCTCATCTTGAACTTGTGTTCACTCCCCAAGTGCAGGGTTAACCAGATCCTCGAACTTTTTTCAACATTGGAAGAATGTTTCATCTTCCTTTTGGGCAAAGTTCATGATTGCTCTCCTGAAGGTAATTATCTTATGATGTAGGAAAAATTTCTTTATAAATTCCCTCTGCATATCATTCCATGTGTCAATGGATCTAGGACGCAGTGAATGTAACCACGTCTTGACTTTTTCTTTTAAGGAAAATGGAAAGAGTTTCAGCCTAATAGTATCCTCAGATGCATTAGGAAAGTATAAGATGCCTATGATTTCATCGAACTCTTTCAGATGCAAATATGGTTCTTCAGACTCAAGCCCATGGAACTTAGGAAGGAGTTGGATAACCCTTGGCTTGATGTCCATATGTCCTGTATTCTCAGGAAAAATCATGCATGAGGGTGTACTCACCCCCGCCGGTTGTAAATAATCTCGTAAAGTATGAGGCGTGGGTGCCTGATGCACCTCATTCTCATCATGTACTTCCTCAACCCTTGGTTGGGGTAGTGCTTGAGGTTGATTTTCAGCCATAACGTCTTCTAACTCAGGAGAATTCAAGTGGTGTCTAGTCCTGCGAGGGACAGTCAACCCCTCAACTAATCCTCCTTCAGTCACGAGACGTCGAGTGTTGTCGCGTGCCCAATGGGGCATAAAACACACTCAGCCCTCAAATTCTAACTTAAACCTAAGAGAAAGAAAGAAGAAATCTAGAAAAAGGGAAAGATAGAAAGAAGTTACCAAATTTGGAGGCCTAGGTTAAGAATCTGTAAAACAAAACAAAATAAGTTAGTTTCTAAGAGTAGAAAGTCCTAATTAAAAGTAAACTAATTTCTAGGAAAAAGAAGAAATTTCAAAGAAAGAAGAATTAGAAAGAGCTTACTAAATTAGAAGCTTCCTATAAAACAGAAAAATTGAGTTAGTTCTAAAAATCAGATAGAAGGAAGAATAGAAAGTTTCTAAAGTTAGGAAAATTTTCTAATAAGGAAAATAACTAAGCTTCTGAACCTAGAATTAAAAATTTTTAAAAAGAAAATCTAATCCTAAAACTAATTAATTTCAGAAAAACGTAGCCGACAGTCCCCGGCAACGGCGCCAAAAACTTGTTCACTCCCCAAGTGCAGGGTTGTGATGTAGTAATAACTCGGTAAGACCGAGGTCGAATCCCAAGGGACTGAAACTTGTACGTTATCTAAAATTATCTAGAACTAGAACTAGGCTAAGATGAATTCTAAATCAATTAGCAATGGTGGAATACTTGTAGAATAATTAATCTAAAACTTAGGAAACAAATTAGAGATAGGAAACTAGAGATTCAGAGGATCCACTTGTAGAGATCAGGGAGATCTTACGCCTGTTTCAAAAATCATGAAATTAACTGAACTGTTGTTGATCTAGTTTTCAAAGAGATGAAAGGAAGATGAATTAGAATGGATTCCATCACATGTATGTAAGTTAGGAAGGGTACCGACATCCAACCATGCCCAGGAGACTATGGTGAACAACAGGGCTTCCTGACATCATAAACATTAAAGAGAACGGAAATATTCAAAGTCATTGCAGACCCATTGTAATTTCAGTCACAACAGATCATTAAAAACCTAAAACATTCTCATAATAATCAACTAAAATCAACGTCAATTCATGAATAAAAATAAAAATAAAATAAAATCTCTCATCTCACTACAAGCTTCACCTCTTAGCCCTAGCTAGGAAGATTTAGCCTGCCATGGATGGGCTCAATCCAAATAAATAAAGAGAAAAAGAAAAGGAAAAGAAAAGGGAAAGAAAAAACCAAGCTCCTCTCCCTCTCCTCTGCCCACGTTGAAATCGAAGCTCGAGCCCTCTGTTCTTCCTCCCAAGACCTGAATGAATGCTTCCCATGTCCAAAAACCTCCTTTTATAGCTGCTGGAAGGCTGGAGTCAGTGACAGAGTTGTAGCAGGACACGGAGTGTAATTTTCGCAGTCAAGTTTGGTGCCTCGAAACACGCCACTTTTCTCGCTCAAATTCCAAAGAAACATCATCTCTTAGTACTTTCTTGGGTCCTCTACATGATAGACGGTTCAGATCTGCCATATGATCAAAGATGGTGGGCCAAAACCGCCTAGAAAAGTCAATTTTCGCAGATGTGCGAAACCTTTCGCACCATTTCGCTGTTATGATCGGTGGGCCCCACAGAAGCATTTTCTGAAAAATCCACCCCGTTCATTGGATTCAGAACGAAATTTCAGTCAAGAATGGATAGTTTTGAACATCCATTGACGTGGCCCAGAGAAGAAATAACTAAAAGATCAGATTTGAACGCTATCGGGCAGCCCTTTTATAGCCTCTGTATCTCACACGTGTGCATGCATGGGTGCAAAAGGTCAGCATGGTTTTGTAGTTCTCGAAGCCCTCTACACGGTGGACGGATCAGATCGGCCATACGAGCAATAGGTGGGGCCCACTACCGTCCACAAAACAGACGCCGGCCGTCCGTTACGCAGCCGTTGTTTTTTTTTTTTTTTTTTTCTTTTCTTCGGTCAGAGACGGTCAACCGTCTCTGCCGTTTCTCATGCACGTGTAGTGCACTTGTGCACTATGCACACTTTATTTATGTGGAGTCCACTGTGATGATTTTCAGAAATCTTCACCATCTAAATTATTTCTCATCTCATTTAAACCGTCAATAATAATTTTGAGGTAGTTCCAGATATCAGGTGGGCTCAGAATCAACGGTTTATAGGCTGATCTGTCAGTTGGGGCACTTCCCGAGATCTTCAATGGCTGAAATTTTATATGTACGGTTAATTTATGGTCTTCAGGCGACGTATGAAGTTTCGAGCCGAACGGATGGTGGGAACCTCGTGATCTTGCATTCTGGACGTCCTTCAGGCCACTTGCGCTTCAATTTCTAACTTTTCTCGGATTTCTGACCGTGTATATTTGTCAATCTTGGTCCCCTGGAGTGTGTCCCTTGCCTTTGGCGTCATCAGATCGTTAAATCTCAAGTTTTAACGTCCTTTTTCCATCCATGCTCATAAAATCACCTTGCAACACAAGAATGAGAAAACAAGCCATTAGATAGCATTATATTCGTAAATCCAGATAATATCTGGGGTCTAATATGCAATATTTAACCCTCAACAACTTGGCTCAGCTCGATCCGGCTCGAGCTTAACTGGCCACCTCGGCTCAGTTCTTTCAGCAGGTCTGGCCAAGTTTGTCATCGAAGCATTTTCACAAACACTTCAACCACAATTTTAAAATCCTACTGTTTTGTAAGCAGAGGTAACGATTATATATATTTTATTGAACACCTTTTAAGCCATATAAAAATAAAAGAAAATAAAAGAAAAAAATAATATTTATTTCTTATACAAACCTTCCTTGCCGTTGGCCATATTTTGTTGAGTCATTTTATCAAATAGTTGGTGAGCAACATTAATGAAAAAGTAACTGAGTCACCGAACTGGTTCTATCCGAGTTCGATTCAAGCTGCATTTGATCCGAGTTGAGTCTAGCTGGAGCCTACTCGAATTCATTTTCAAGCTCAAAAAATCAACTCAACTCGGCTTGAACTCAACTTCAAACCAAGTCAAATCGAGCTTTTTCGAGTCGAGACGAGCGAGCTAACCGAGCTAGCTCAATTCGTGTACACCCCTACTGGTAGGCCCACCATCAATTTGCTTGTCAAGAGAGTTTATACCCGATGTGTGATCATGTTAGCCCACCAAAGCCTGAAAACGGACAGTTGAAACTAAGATGTATAATCGGTCCACTAGATTTTCATATGTTACTTTCACATGTTGTATTTGCACAGCCTCCGTTAGATTAACGCCACTAGTTTGTGGAGACTAGTCTCAGTGGGCACATTGTTAGTGTTTCATGGGGAATTGAACCTTTTCCCTATGCAACATGTTAACAACCCCAAGTATAGTGTCGCGATGTAATAATAACTCATGAGAATGAAGTCGAATCCACATGAACTAAACTTGTACGTATTCTGAAAAGAACTAAAACTAGAACTAGAAAAGATTTAAATTTAAATATGGAATAAAATAGAGTAATTATGAAGGATTTATCAATTATCAAAAGTAAACTAGAGCGCCAAGGATCCACTTGCAGTGATCAGGGAGCCTCTTACTTAATTCAAGTACCACAATTGGAATTGGAGTCCTATCCAATTCCAATTAGAAGATATAACCATTAAGATCAAATCTAAACTTTCTTTGACCTAATTCTTAATGGAAGAGAATTGTGATAATTGAAAGAGATTCCATCACCAAACCATGCCCATGGGATGATGGCCAACAACAGGATTTACCAATCCCACAATTTCAAAATTAGGAAAAGAAGATACTCAAAGCTATTGCAGATCTACCATAATTTGAGTCAGAATAAATCATTAAAAACTGAAAGTATTCCTTAAATATCAAATTAGAATAAAAAAAAGGTTCAACATAAACATGAATCAAAGCAAAAGAAACATCTCATCACGTTACAAACTTCACCTATTAACTCTAGTTAAGAGGTTTAGCCAACCATAGACATGATCGGACCAAAGTTTCTTAAAAAAATATGAAAACAAAGAAGAAGAAGAAAAACTCTTGGTAACAGCTTCTCCACTATTTTGTTCCACTCCTTAAACCTTAGACGATGCCTAGGAACATCATACGGAGTCCTATTTATAGTTGTAGAACTCCAACTTTCACGCTTAGTTAGAAAACTCTAGAAATTGTCTCAAATTTACGCAGTTTGTTAAAATAGACTTCTCCCTGCGTAGTTTTTTAAAATAGGCTTCACTCTGCGCGATTTCACAGAATGACACAGAGTTTCAGAATTTACTTTTTAGGACAATTTCAAGATTCTTTTTCTTCACTTCAAAATTTTAATTCTCTTCATTCCCCACTTAGTTTTCTTCAATCTTTGACATGTGAATTCTTCAACCTTGGTCTCCTAAGATTCATCCCTTACCTTGGTGATTCTTAAGTTTTTAATACCATTTTTCAATCCAAGCTCTTAAACTCACCTTGCAACATAAATATGAGTAAAATAGAACATTAATCATTATCATGTTTATAAAACTAAGATATAAATCGGAGATAATATATATGCAATATTTGACCCTCAACACAACATTCAAAAATTATCAATCTGGATCATCCATAAGGTCACAACACTATATAGTCCTCTATAAAAATTCACAACCATCAAAGCAACCTTCTCTTTCCTATCAATGACATGCAAAATGGACAATTATGATCACATACAATAAAAGAAAGTCGAGCAATCAGTATGAAAAATCCATTCAACGGAGTCTACTTCAACTAAAGTCCAATGTTTCAAAGGTAGGGATCCACCAAGTATTATGGATCGGCCTGTAAATATCATATGGATTGGATGCCATGAAAAATATTATGTTGGGCCACACACATCTCATTGTAAATTAACCCAGCATGGTTTATAATTATAACAATTAAAATAATATAAAGTACTGAATACAAAAATGTATGCACAATGATATGAACGCAAATGGTGTATGAACGCATCAAATGGGATGATTGTCCATCTGCTTGGGTTGCAGATTGTTAATCCACATCCACCTGTTGAGTAAGCTTTCAACTTTCGGTAATATTGGACATAGCCCGCATCTGGTAACGTTTTACTATAATCGACATTTCTTCCCGGGATGGCATCAAAGATCGACAATGCAATGTGTTTATATGATGGATAGTGTATGAATGCATCATTTTCATAACTATCATACTTGTCTTGTTCAGAACATTCATATGTGAATTTAATGTACAATTATCATAATTCATGCAATTTGGCATATAGTATCATATTATTTACCGTAACATACATTCACGGTAGTTAAATCAATAACATTATAATAAAATACTCCAACCAGTACATTAATCAATTAAATCATTACAAACAATTTATTTTAATTCTAATGAATCATGAGATACGTTGGATTACTCACATGATTCTAATAGTGTAGAATCAACAAGATAATCAGGCTGGTTTAAATTCAGAAATCCTATAAATTATATCGGCAACATTATTATTCATCGATTATATTACACAGTGGGGCCCACTTTGATTAACATCCTAGGTGGCCAAATGCTAAATGACCAAATAATTGAAATTTTCATATATAATATATTTATTAAATTATACATAAATATATATTCTTTTAAGATTCTGAAATTGAATAGCAAATGATTGATTGGGGTGGCCCATTGAATGAGTGGATCATTAAGATTTTTGAGGTCTTGACATATTTTATTTGTAATCATTGGATAAATGATGTAGACGTAACCTCACATACACCGATAGCCCATCTCGACCATGTATGCCAAGTGGTACCAACACCTGCGTATAAATCCTTATTAAACACTTCTAAATTTTACTAGTGTGATCTTACTGGGTGGCCAAGATACAAAGGTTTGCCTTGTCTGGTCAGGTGAAATTTTCTCAAATTCCTAGAGAAGACAATGAACCGGCCGATGGTTTAGTGCTGTTGGCCAGCAACAATCAGGATAATGCTTTGATTAAACAGTTTTCTCTTCTCCCTAAGCGTGTTAGGGGCAGCTTGTTCCTCGATAGAGTTGGCCTCGGGGCAGTTCAGCTCGAGTAATTTTCGTCTCTCAGTAGGGAGTGTGGTCTAACAGCTAGTTAGTTTCCTGTTTTTTCTTCTTTTTTGATTATTCCCGGTGCTTTCCAACTCAGATCTGTAGGTATTGTCTTTATAATAGGCTTCTTTTAGGTCCTTTTATCCTAAAGAGGCCCGAATGTCCCCCTCTTGTATATCATTGCTAGATATAAAGTCTCTTATCTAATGAATATACCAGAGCTGTTTTAAAAAATAAAAAATAAAAAAAATAAAAAATAAAAAAATCTCTACTGCAAGAAACTTCGTATTGAATTTTAGACTTCCATCATCTTTATATCGTATATACCCACATATCTATGCAATGAACATATGTCCTGTCATGCCCCAAACTCGAAAACTGGGCTCAGAAAATTTTCGATCGCCGAATCCGGTGTCGACAGCCTCCGTAGAACCCCATTCTCGGCATATAGCGCCCATTCGCTAGGTTCCGATCCTGAGATGCTACGAGGAGGATTTTCAATGTCAGTTTGATTTATAATAAGCATAACCAAAGGTATAACCCACAAACGACAACCAAGAACTCCATTACATTTCCACTGTGATCAAAAACTTTACAAGTACAATGAGCATAAAGGGAAATACAATGGTAAAGAACGAAAACTTCAAAACGATCTGCAACGTGCTCCTGCCTCAGCACTGCTGCGAACCAATGTCACCTGCACGCAACAATCGTGCATAAGCTTATAGAAAGCTTAGAGGGTGGTGAAAGTATGTGCGCAAGGTAGTAATATGATCATGCAATATCAGAGTGATACGAAAAAGTACAGATGGAACCATAATATCATGAGCCGTACCAAGGCTATGCGATGCAAGACATGAATGGTGTCGGCCATCCCAAGGCCATGCGATGTGCAATGCAACTCAAGCATACAGATCCTCATCTATGTCCACACATCAATACAGCTCAAATATGGGATATCACCGGGGACTAGTACACTCTAAACCAGCTTGCCGCCACATCGCGTGCAATAAGGTAAGTGGAAAATACCTCACTATCCGTCTGCCAATATCGGGCGCGACTCGTCGATAGCGGATCCATTCCTCGAGCTGGTCAAACTCAGCCTAGCATTGCCCCCTACTCTTGGGCGGGTAAGGCCGCACCCCCTTCTAACCGACAACGACACAGTGGAGAGCGCAACCGTCTGGTAATCGACACTCAACGCTCATCTACCCACTCGGTGTAGACGTTGAAGTAACCTTTTGGTACCATAAGGGTTTAGGGACTTTCACCCAGGGATATCTATAGCACCCCATGTAGAACGAGATTTTAGGTATCCAATCCTGCTAACCACAATCTGCCTGTGGAGGCTATGGCCCCGATGTAGCTAGGGCGTACAACAACTATGTCACACAATGTGAAATGCATGAGTCACACTATCCAATCATGCAAAAAATTCTGCGCGTATCGTGCGCTTATGCAGGGCAACACCTCTTAATCGGGAGCCCATAAACAACCTGTCCGAAGGCATATGCTATGATCAGACAATTCTCACGTCAAGCATACATATGATGCGTATGATCATGAGTCATGGAACTGTACTAAACATGTTATAATGAAACGCACTATTTTACAATGCAGATGGACCTGGACGGCCTATACACAATAAGTACGGGCCTAATAATGGGCCCTAAGGAGAGTCGTAATGTGGACATCCAACCAGCATTACACTCGCAATGTGGACGTCAAACCAACATTGCTCCCAAGGCGCGATCGTCGTGAACATCGTTACATACTCTGTGTTGAGGTCACGCATTGCAATGGACTTTAGGTACATCCCATTGGGCCTTAAATATATCAAATGGGTCACATTCAATGGGCCTCATATGCAGCAAGTGGACCTTACGTTTATCAAATGGGCAGCATTACTGGGCTTCACCAATGGGCCGTGGGTACATTGCAATGGATCACAATCCAGGGGGCCTCAGAGTATATCAATATGGGCCTAATCACATGGGCCCGATGCATATCAGATGGACCTAAACTCATAGGCCTTATTTAAGTCAGATGGGCCTAAACCCATAGGCCTTAAAATACAACAAATGGGCTTGATTTCATGGGCTTTAAATTACATCAAATGGGCCTAATCCCATGGGCTTTAGAACACATCAAATGGGTCCAATCCCATGGGCCTTGGGATATATCAAATGGGCCTAGTTCCATGGACTTGAAACATATCAAGTGGGCCTAAACCCATAGGCCTTAAATATCAAGTGGGCCTAAGCCCATAGGCTTTACATATCAAGTGGGCCCAAGTCCATAGGCCTTATATGAATCAAATGGGCCTAACCCATAGGCCTTTCATAAATCAAATGGGCCTAACCCATAGGCCTTTTGTAATTCAAATGGGCCTAGCCCATAGTTCTGTTATAAATCAAATGGGCCTAACCCATACATGAGTGGCCCACCCAATCAGCAACTCATGCCTTAAAATGATTTCACCAAGTGGATGGATGGTCTGGATGCATCACATGCATCATGGCGGGTCCCACTGCCGTTGGACAGTGGGGATGACACATGCATCACGGAGGGCTCCACTGTCTGCTAGACGGTGAAGACAATACAACATCAAGGTGGGCGCCACCGTCCACTGGACGGTGGACATAAAACACATACATCATTGTGGGTCCCATGTGGGGCCCACTGTAATGTTTAAGTGTCATTCAAACCGTTCATAAGGTCACTTGGACCTGGAGGAAGAGAAAACACAAATCTCAGATTGATCTGAAACTTCTGTGGCCCATGAGAGGGGTCCCAATGGTAGGGGTTCAATCCCACTGTTTCATGTGGTGTGGGCCACCTGAGTTTTGGATCAGTCTCATTTTTGGAGGGGGGCCCACTACTGGGGTGGTCCACCTCATGAGCAGGTTGGATAAAAAATAAACATCACGGTGGGGCCCACATGCAGGGCCGTGGGCCCCTGGCATCTACCCGCCCAAAACGCAGGACGTGCTAGCGTCCTCTCTCCTATCTGACAGCAGCAGCAACCAAGATGCTGTTGTTTTATTTTTTTTTGAAAAATCAAGGATTTTTGAGGATTTTTTAGTGTGGGGCCCGCTCCAAGTGGATCCGCTCCAATCATGGGATTCTATGGCTCATAACGGGCGAAATGAGTCCAAAGTTCAAAATTTTTGGTTGATTAAAAACACCAAGAAATACTTCTAACGGTAACCACCAAAGTTTCTTATGTTATGGCCCACCAGTTGATCACGTCATCCTCATTCTTCGGCTCAACGGTTAAAACGTCCCAAGGAATGAGATGGACGGCGTGGATTGAATATATACATCACGGTGGGGCCTAAGCAAGTAGACCACCCAAAGGCTCCCTTCTTTTCTTCTTTCCCTTTTTTTTTTTTACAGGAACGTCCAGCGTCCCTGACGCTGGACGGTTTGGTTCTTTTAAAAATACATTGTGGTGGGCCCTGATGAAGTGGGCCACCACTGATGGGTGACGTGGGTACAACATATAAGGTGGGCCCCACTTGAATAAAAACTTGAACAAAATAAATATCTCAAGGTGGGGTCCATTCAAGTGGGCCACACAACCCTATTTCACAAAATAAAATAAAACAAAATAAAAAGAAATAAAAAGGGAGAGAGACATGGAGAGTGGGACACGCTTTGTGATGGAGGGCTCCGCCACTATGAGCCCTCCCTTGAAGAAATTATATAATCGGATGGGTCCTTTAACACATGGGACCACTAAAATTTAAAATCAACGGTGGGGATCCTTTCCCCACCAATATGGATGGTCTAGATGACCTTTGTAAAGAAATAAACATCATGATGGGGTCCATGGAGAATGGCCCCATCATGGAATGATCATGATGATCCTAGTGGGCCATCGGCCACATCTTAGGGTCCCAAGTGAGATCCACACCATGGATTGGTGGGCCTCACTTGGCCCATCATAAAAATAAGAAAAACTACCCTATAGGGGCACCCATCGTCCGATCTTCTTGCTCCTAGGGGTTCCTTGGCACCTTAGCTTCAACTTTAATGGATGAGATGAGGAATGGAGGGTTGAGATGGGAGATGGTGGGGTAGGAAAGTGGGTCACTTGAAGCTTAGGAATGCTTGGAGAATTCCATACGTATGGAGGGGTTTTTTTTGCTTGAGATTTGAAATGAGAAAGAGAGAAAGAGAGAGAGTTGTAAAGGGAGAAAGAGAGTGTGTGATGGGTGATGGAGTGATGGATGAGAGAGAGATGGGGTGTAAGAAATCCTTGACTTTTGTGGCCTTTTGTGTAAGAGAGGTATGGGTTTGGAAGACTTTTGTGGTCTTTGTGTAAGAAAGGTATGGGCATGGAAGACTTTTGTGGCTTGCTTGGGAAAAGGGGTGAGAGTGTTGTGTACTTGACATGTGATGGATTGATGGATGATTGATTGATGGAATTGATGTAATTGATGTGATACATCGTAGAGATTCCCTTAGGTTTTGCAACGTGCGGCGTTTCCTCGCACCGAACGTCGGTCTACAACTCTTGACCAGGGTATCGCCTCGGCACGCGAGTTGCGGCATCGGAACCGCGACGACGGCGCGGTCGCTATGGTACAGAACTCGGGTCGAGTCGAAACAGGTTGACGTCATATGAATCAGGGTCGCGCGTTAATATCAGTTAAGGGTCGAAGGTTGCCGAAATTCGACCGGTAAGACCGCGGAAGTCTATGGAACGGTACGGTCTAAGATACGGGTCTTACATGGCCGATCCATACCGTTCATTGCATAGATCGAATCAAATTACATTAAATCACACAAAATTAATAAAAGAATGGATAATAAACTTACTGGATCTAAGCTCTCCAAAATCATCTCTCCCTTTTTTAATTGTCGTAGGGTGACTTTTTGTTAATATCTAAGTTGGAATAAAACTTCTCTTACAACAGACTCATTAAAAAGAAACACTCATTATTTAGTCATTATATTTAGATATATATTTCCCTTAAGTTCAAATTTTAGATTTTTAATATTTTTCTTTCTTTTTAAATCTCTGGTGGAAAATATGTTGGACCACAAGATTAAATCACTCTAAACTGATGGTGGGGTGAGTACACTAGTCATACTTTTACAGAATTTTCGTCTATGCATGGTATTTCTCACGGCATATCTTGCCCTCACACACCCTAAAAAAATGCATTAGCGGAGCGAAAACATCATCACATCGTTGATATAGGGCTCACTTTGTTAGTGTAGACATCCCTATTGGCGTGAGTTGTCAATTAGGTGTTGGCGTGAGTTGTCAATTATGAGATTATAGGAAAAAAAAAATCAAATCAAAGATATTCTAGTCCTGAAAATCTGTATAGCGTAATCTGTATAGCTAAGAATAGCGTAGCAAATCTCTCTATAAATGTATACAATACCTTTGTAAATCATGAATAAGAAATTCATTGAAAGGCAATTTCGACATGGTATCAGAGCCAGTCACGATCTGACCCGTGTTCACGCTCATCCATTACTAGCATCCAAACCTCCTTCCGCCCACCACCCTCTCCTATGGCATCCAACGTAACACCAACCCAGATGGATGAATCTTCCACCAACCAGATTTTTTCTGAATTATTCACCTTTAAGATGGTCGAAGCTCTGTCCAAAGCTCAGGCCTCAACTGTGACCTCTGAACCCGTAGCTCTACCGATTGGCATCAAGTTGGATGGTTCCAACTATGGCTTATGGTCCCAAGTTGTTGAGATGTACATCTCCGGCAAAGACAAGTTAGGCTACATCAATGGTGAATTGACCCCGCCATCTCATACCTATCTGTCCTTCCGCAAATGGCGCACCAACAACGTCATTGTCAAAGGATGACTAATCAACTTCATGGATCCGACTTTAATTGAAAATTTTATTCATCTTCCTACGGCTAAACAGGTATGGGACTTTGCTGCCACCACCTATTTTGATGGTGGTGATACATCCCAGGTTTATGATCTCCGGCGCCGTGTCTCACGTCTCTGCTAAGCAGGTGGATCCCTGGAAAAATACTACACTGACTTGTAAGGTCTTTGGCATAAGATTGATTTTCGACGTCCAAATCCAATGGAGTGCCCTGCTGACATTCAAAGGTATAATAATCTCCCCCAAGAAGATCGGGTCTATGTCTTCTTGGATGGCCTTGACGACAAGCTGGACAACAACCGCAGTGAGGTGTTGCAACTACACCCAGTTTCCACCGTGGAGCAAGCTTATGCTCATGTCCGTAGAGAGGCCCTTCGCCGGGTGGTGATGAACGCAGGTGTTCATGAACCTCCAGGAGCTGTTCTTGCTTCGAGAGGCCTCAAGCTTGGGTTCTCTGGATCGACTCCCCAGCATCATGGAAAATTTATCTCTAAAGGTCGATCCTCATCTGACAATCTCAAATGTTCTCATTATAGCAAGATGAAGCACACTCGTGACAACTATTTCCAGTTGCATGGATACCCTGATTGGTGGCACGAACTCCAAGCTAAGAAAAAACAAGATACTGCTGGTACGACTGAAGGCACGAGCAAGGCTGTTGTAGCGGCAGTCGAACCTTGTCTCTCTCTAATCCCACCCCACCCACCGTCTCCTCCCAACAGCACTTCTCCCTTGTGGATCAAGGTACTCTCTGTCTCGCCTTGCTTAGTCATCACCAAGATGTCGACTGTGGTGATTGGCTTCTCGACTCTGGAGCCACGGACCATATGAATTTTGATCTAGCGGATCTCTCTCAACACTCATCTCCACGGCGCGCTAGCATTGCAAATGCCAATGGGATAATCTCACCGGTCACAGGGGTTGGATCTGTGACCCTATCATACTTAACTTGTTCCCTCCTTGTCCCACAAGTTATTGTCTGTTAGCCAACTTACTACAGAGCTACATTGTGTGGTGTTAATGTTTTTCAATTTTTGTCTTATTTAGGATATTCTCACCAAGGAGATAATTGGGCATGGTACTAAGAAGGGGGGATTATACTGCATGGAAGATTTCAGTTCGGGTCGAGCACATCACGTATCTTCTTCTCCTGGCTACAACACTGGACAGATTTGGTTGTGGCATCGTCGTTTGAGACACCCATCATTCGGGTATCTACGATATCTGTTTCCTAATTTATTTTTAAATTTTGAGACCTCTAAATTTACTTGTGATACTTGTATTTTAGCCAAGAGTCATAGGGCTACTTATCCGTTAAGCATGAATTAAAGTGATATCCCTTTTGCTTTAATCCATTCGGATGTATGGGGACCATCTCCCTTATCTATTGTCTCTGGTATACGCTGGTTTGTGATATTTGTTGATGACTGCACCTGCATGACTTGACTATATTTGTTGAAATATAAGGATGAAGTTTTTCAGATCTTTCAGTCTTTTCATGCTATGATTAAAACCCAGTTTTTCACTTAGATCTGGATTCTCCGTTCTGACAATGGTAGCGAATATGTTAATCACCACTTTCATGCCTATTTTCAGCATCATGGCCTTATCCACGAGACCTCATGTCCTCAGACCCCACATCAGAATGGGGTCGTTGAGCAAAAAAATCGCCATATCCTTGAGACTACCCGGGCTTTCCTCCTCGGCGCATCTATCCCTACACGACATTGGCCCGATGCTGTTACTACTACTATCCATTTGATCAACCGCCTTCCCTCAAAAATCTTAAAATTTTGAACTCCATTACAGTCCCTAGCATCCTCGGTCCCTCTACCTACAGCCATAATGCTCCCTCCTCGTATATTTGGTTGTGTGGCCTATGTACACCTTCCTAAGAACTAGTGCACCAAACTTGACCCATGTGCTCTTCGGTGCCTCTTCTTGGGCTATGCTGCCCATCAAAAACGATACCGCTGCTATGACCCTAGTACTCAGCGTACCTATGTGACTATGGATGTCACTTTTCTAGAATCTGCATCATTCTACCTTTCCTCAGCCTCCACTTCAAGGGGAGATGAAGAGTTGAATTGACTAACCTTTGACTAGCTTGAAGATCAGAATGACACATCAATAATTGGCGAGGAATCAACGAATACATCTTCAGGGCCAGACATATCCTCTGAATATAGAGGACCTCCAGAAACTGAGCTTACACCATCAGGAGAAGCACCAGAATCCCCCCGTCTCTTAGTACCTGCAGGTCTATCTCCTGAGAATATTCCTGAGGTAAGTAATATTGGAACACCCTCATCTATAAATAACATAGATACTTCCGTTGGGTATAACTTACCTTTCAAACATAACCGGAGCAAGCCACCAAATAGATATTCTCCAGACATTGAGGAAAGAAAGGCGAGATATCCAATTGCCAACTATGTTTCCATTGAAAAGTTACCTAGCCTCTCAAGACATTCTCACATGAGCTTTCCGCATGTCATATTCCCACTACAGTTCAAGAAGCATTAATGGATCCCAAGTGGACCAAATCAATGGAGAAAGAAATGGGGGCACTACTAAAAAATCAAACATGGACCTTGATTTCACTACCCCGAGGGAAGAAGACAGTCGAGTGCAGGTGGGTCTTCTCTGTTAAACACAAGGTAGATGGATCTATAGAACGATACAAGGCGAGGCTAGTTGCAAAAGGATACACTCAGACATATGGTGTAGATTATCAAAAAACCTTTTCACCGGTAGCTAAACTAAATACAGTCAGGGTTCTGTTATCTCTTGCAGCCAACCTGGATTAGTCATTGCATCAGCTTGATGTAAAGAACACATTTCTTCATGGTAACCTTGAAGAGGAAGTCTACATAGATACTCCTCCAAGCTACACAGCATCCTCAAAAACTGAAGTTGTGTACAAATTGCAGCATGCACTGTATGGACTGAAATAATCACCTCGAGCATGGTTTGGGCAGTTCAGTCAAGCAATGAAGAAGTATGGCTTCTGTCAAAGTAATTCGGATCATACATTATTTCTGAAGCACCAACAGGGCAAGGTAACAACTTTAATCATATATGTCGATGATATGATCATTACAGGGGATGATACAGAGGAAATCGCTAAGCTTCAGAAACAATTGGCAACCGAATTTAAGATGAAAAATTTGGGAGGACTTAAATATTTTCTGGGAATAGAGGTGGCTAGATCAAAGCAAAGTATATTTCTTTCTCAAAAAAAATATATATTGAATTTACCATACGATGTTGGAATGTTAAATTGTAAGCCAGCAAATACTCCAATTGTTCAAAATCACAAGTTCGGAGAATATCCAAGCCAAATGCCAATAGACAAAGGAAGATACCAAAGATTAGTTGGGAAACTTATTTACCTCTCACATACCCGCCCTGATATTGCTTATGCAGTAAGTGTTGTAAGTCAATTTATGCACCAGCCTAGTAAAGATCATATGGAAGCAGTGGTCCGGATTTTGCAATACTTAAAATCCTTCACAAGAAAAGGGCTTATATTTTTAAAAAATAACCATCTCAGAGTTAATGGTTATATAGACGCAGATTGGGCAGGGAACACTATAGACAGAAGATCCACCTCCGGCTATTTCATGTTTGTTGGGGGGAATCTTTTTACATGAAAGAGTAAGAAGCAAAAGGTGGTGGCATTATCAATTGCAGAAGGAGAGTTCCGTGGAATGGCTAAAGGACTCTGTGAACTTCTATGGCTCAGAAGACTTCTAACGGAAATTGGATTTGCTCCTACGTCCGAGATGGACCTTTTTTGCGATAACAAGGCAGCTATCGCAATTGCTCACAATCCTATCCAGCATGATCGCACTAAACACGTGGAGATTGACAGAATTTTATTAAAGAAAATTTCGAAGCTAAAATAATTCGGTTTCCATTCGTGAAGTCCGAAGATCAACTGACGGATATTCTTACAAAGGCCGTATCAAGAAAAGAGTTTTATAACTCACTAGACAAGTTGCGTATTAAAGATTTGGATGCTTCTAATTGAGGGGGAGTGTTGGTGTGAGTTGTCAATTAGGTGTTGGCGTGAGTTGTCAATTAGGAGATTATAGGTAAAAAAAAATCAAATCAAAGATATTCTAGTCCTGAAAATCTGCATAGCGTAATCTGTATAGCTAAGAATAGCGTAGCAAATCTCTTTATAAATGTATACAATACCTTTGTAAATCATGAATAAGAAATACACTGAAAGGCAATTCTGACAATCCCACCCCAGACTGACAAGCTAATCAAGTTAGATGGAAATCCTAATTCAAAAACTTAAACTCAACTGTAAACTAATGCAAACCCTAAAACCCAAGCCTGGCCCCAAACCTAGTCAACCCAACTAAACAAACCCATTCAGACCTTAACCCTAAAGCCAACCCTTAGGAAAGGATAGTCCAAATCGGTCAATTTACCAGGTCGACTTGCCGAGTCAACCCGTCGAGTGACCCCTCGTCAATAGTCCTCGTCTTAATATATAGTTTAGGTGGTTTTGTATTTTCTTTTCGTTCGTTCTCGCTGGAAAATGTCTAGCATATGACAGGAGTGGCCCTTTCCTTTTTGTTGGGGCCTTCCCGAATGGCTGCAAATCCTCTTTTCCTATCAATTGAAAAGAATCTTATTTATTAAAAAAAAAAAAAAAAACAATCAAGTTAACTCACCCATTCAACCCACCAAGTCAGCCTACCCAGCCAACTTACCTAGTCAAGCCCAACTTGAAACCAAGCTCAAATCTAAGGCCCAATCGGAGAGAAAAGTACAAACAACATCATACCTCCCTTTTTGAGCAGAGCCCCACATGTGCAGGGGAGCTCACTTGCCAAAGCAAGAGAGTTTGTGTGTGACGAGAGGCCCCTAGGGAGCCGCCAGCCACGTTGCGACTCCTATTTTAGTAAAAAGCTTCATCCGTGTGCTCCTCTTTTCACAAACCCAGAACATTTGGCAATGAGGAATAACTTTGATGCCCCTCCCCTACACCCAAAAGTACAACTTATACCAGCCATGTAACCCATGAGATCTTGCCACATGGTAATCTCAAATAATATCCATTTAAACCTTTTCTAACCTCAAGCTTTACAAGAAATAAGGAAAACCAAATTGGAAGGCTATAAATAGCCCAATTCACCTCTCAATTCAAGCTTCCCAAAAATCCACAAGCACCAGTGGCACAAAAAGAAACCCTTCCATCCTAAGCCTTAGCCACTCCATCCCTCCAAGAAGAGGAAACATCAGTAAAAGATAGCCTAACCTAGGTCAGCACATTATCTAATAACAAATCTAGATGGGGCCTATTTGTTAAATTCTCAGCTCATCAGCGTCCAGTTAGCTGAGCTTGACCGGATTGGACCACTTGTCAGGCTAGGAAGATACAAGCCCAGATTAACTAAGTTTTAGGTCCAACCCAGTTAGTCACTGGGTCTAAAACTCAAGCTAGGTTCAACCCTGGTCCTCAGGGATCAGCCAAAATCATACCCAAACTGTTCTGGATTTGGGCTGACCAGGCTGGAGGTTGGCTATTCTCTAACCTACAGTAAACGGATTGTGTGGTGTTACTCACACCACTGACCTCTTGTGTGTTGATGTCACCAAGTTCTGTGGGCCCCACCATAATATGTGTTATTTCTGCACTGTCCATTCATACATTTTCCAAGGGCATGAGCCCATATCTCTCACGCCTGCCCCAGGAAGGGCTCATTCGAGTCACCCAAGTGGCCTTAGCATGACTCATCTATGCTTGAGATCTGATCATGCAGGCCCTTTATATGCTGATGAGTGGCTTTGTATCTATTCCATCACTCTAAAAGTACACTCAAAGGATTGGAGTAGTTTTTCTTCATGTGGAATATTATAAACAAGTGTGTGCGGGTGTGAAATGGTACAAGGTGGACTTGAGCTCTATGGGGCCCACCGTGATGTGTAATGGACATCCATGCCATGCATTTAGTAGGTTTAATCTAAGTTGTGGCACGTACCAAAAATCAATTGTATTCGTAACTTCGGTAGACCATAACGAAATTGGATTGTCATATTGAGTAAACTAAGTTGGGCCCACCTTGAATGTATATAGTCTATACACGCATTCCATCCGTTTTTACATATAATTTAAGGGGTTGAGCCCAAAATTGAGGCATATCTAAAGATCAAGTGGATCATACCCGAAGAAACAGTAGGGATAATGATTTCCACAATTGAAAACTTTCTAGGTTCCAAAGTGATGTTTATTTGTCATCCAACCTATTCATAAGATCATACAGACATGGATGAACCGAAAAAACAAATATAAGCTTGATCCAAAGCTTCCGTGGCCCCCAAGAAATTTTCAACAGTGAAAGTTCAATTCAACTGTTTCCTGTGTGTGGTCCATTTGAACATTTTATATACTTCATTTTTTAGCTCAAGTCTTAAAATTATCTGAGAAAATGGATGGACGGAGCGGATAAAATACATAAATTATGGTGGACCTCACAGAGTTTACTCAGCATGCTCTTCCTACCATAACACCAAAAACCGTGTGAAATCATGCCTAGAATATTTAAAAACACTTGGTGGGCCCACCTGAGTTTTGGAATGGCTTAAAATTCGGTGTTACCCTCATCAAAGTGGGACACACAATAAACGGACTAGATGTCTAAGCCACATCTCACCCGCCCTATACAAGGATGGTTTCAATTGGCGAGCATCTACTCTCAATTGTTATTT
Organism: Magnolia kwangsiensis; assembly: GCA_037074715.1. Taxonomy (NCBI): domain Eukaryota; kingdom Viridiplantae; phylum Streptophyta; class Magnoliopsida; order Magnoliales; family Magnoliaceae; genus Magnolia; species Magnolia kwangsiensis. The sequence goes on from CM073577.1 coordinate 138,720,170, forward strand.
ACACCGTGGCTCATCTAATTAATGAATTGGCTTGGTTTTTAGATTATGGCTCACCTATAAAAGGGTGCATTTGACTAATGAGATGATGACCCATCACACAACATCGTGAGGCGGTGATCAACCTCAAAGAAAGCAACAACTCCCCCAATAAATAAAATCACAATAAACAAAAAAAAACAATCAACACCACCATGTAATTTTAATTTAGCATAACAAAGCAAGCAAGCAAGCTAGTCTTTATAATGGTAGGAGCAAACCACCTCGCATTATATAATTTTAATTTAGCATAACAAAGGCGATAGTTGGATTGCCACTGTCGGAAGTTTGATTACCGTCGGTCCGTCGTTTGGTCCGGTGGTCCAAGCCGTGCCTTGGTTCGAACGATGGGGCTTCTCCCTCTATTTGAAATCGTCTCTTGGACGTCCAGGGACTCCATTGTGGTCTGGTGTTTTTCTTGGCTTCCTCTTCATATGGATCAAGAATGGGGGGTTGTTAAAAAGAAAATGGACTCCTGGTGGTGGGAGGTAGCTAGAATTGAACACCACTCCCTTTCGGAGGAGGGTGTGATGTTCGGAAATGGCTCCCGCCTGGGGTATTTGCCAATTCCGGAATGTTACTCTCGTTAGGGGGAGTGAGTTGGACTCGAAACTGACCCCCTTAATGGGCATCCGCCAGTTCTTTTCTATGGTTCCTGTTAGGGGGAACTTGTGCTGTAACCTGATTGTTATGATGTGTTGAGTAAAGATGTGTGGGAGGGTTACTCCCATTTGCTGGTTGTTGTTGATCTTGTGCTGACTCTTCTAGGAGAGTGAGAACAGAGTTTGCTGGAGGAATCAGGGAAAAGGCAAAAGGGGTTTGAGGGATTGAGCTGTTCTGTATGCTAGGCTGCACCGCCTGCGTGTTTGGTACTATACTTGGTACTAGGAGAAGTAGTAATTCTTGTAAAGCCCTGAAGTTCTTAGACAACTCATTTAAGGCTACTGCGACTAGAACATTTGTTTGAGCTGTCAGTACTAGTGTCGGTGCTGACATAGGTGTTGGTTTTAATGATGATGGTTTAGAACCTGGTGGAGTCGCCGACTCTTCTTCATGGGTAACCTGAGAAGTCATGGCTGCACGGGATCGAGTGGTCATGATTCAAATTAATGCCTAAACAAGTATAAGCCATAGATTGATCGATGATTTATGTATGAATGTAGTAATGATGTCCTATGAGATTGGAGAGCTACACACTTTCGAGTTGGGTCTCAGCTAGAGCGTTCTAACAAATTCCCAGTAGAGTCGTCATTCTATAGACACTAAAAATCAGCACCCACACTGATTTTATATGTTTTTGATGCTTTTTTTTTAGGGGGGGTGACTAGACTGATTTGTGGATGTTGAAGTCACCACTAACCAATTAATATTGAAATCCTACAGTCGGCTAGAACTTGTGGGATATATAAAGTCAGAGAATTCGAAGACTCTCTCACTTTAAGTTGACTCCGGATCTACGGTTTTAAAGATTCCGAGTAAGGGACCGCGATTACAAAGAGAGAAGGGGTTAGGCACCCTCTCTGCCCGTACAGGGGTACGGTCTTTACTTGGTTTGGTAAAACAATCTCACGGGATGATAGATGCGGTGGTCGAGATGGGACTAGGTGTACACACAGATTTTTGATGTGACTAGATCTGAAACTTTGGCAAGCCACAGAGCATATGTCCGATCGCATGCCTAGAAGACAGATGTAATGATGCTCATGCAAAGGAAGTAACAAAAGTAGACTAGAATGTTAAGAATTTCTGATGTGACAAGATCCAGTGTACAGTAAGTCACGGAGCATATGTTCACTAGAAATCTGTTTATAGCCTTCGAAAGTTTGAGACCTCCTTTCCTTTCCTTCACTCTCTTCCTCACTCTCTCTTCCTCTCTCTCTCTCTCTCTTGGATGAGAAGATGTTGTTGTTGTTGCTGTGTGAAAATGAGAAGAGGAGAGGACTATTTATAGCCTTCTCCAATGACATTGTGGTAAATGGTAAGTAAGGGTTAAAAAGATGACATGGCATCTTGTGAATGGTTGGGGAGAGAGAAGTGTCATGTGCCGCATTCCCATTGGCTCTTGGGATTGGTAAAATGGTAAATAGTAAAGGCTAGAGGGGTAAATTCATAGAAAAGTTGACTTTCAGGCTAAGGGACAGCTGTTGCTCGGAGGACACATACGTCCGGCAAGCGGTGATAATCGAAGTACCGTCGGCAGTAGTCAAACTACCGCCCGGGCTAGGCTCGGACCCAGCCTTAACATGTGGTCCTTGTGTGGTGCGCTGGTTTGTTTGGTGGTTCTTTTTTCAAGTTTTTGGCTCAGCCGGGTGTATTTCTAGGTTGTCTTGGCTCGAATGGATCCTAGATTTGGGATTTCAGGTTAGGTTTGGGAGGTTCTGATGGTTTAGATTGGGGTTTCGGGTTCGGGTAGGTCTTTGGATTAGGGTTTCGGGTTCAGGTAAGGTTTGGATTAGAGTTTCGGGTTTGGGTAAGGTTTGGATTAGGGTTTCAGGTTTGGGTAAGGTTTGCATTAGGGTTCGGGTATGGTTTGGATTAGGGTTTCGGGTTCGGGTTGTTGATCATGGTCTAGATTGTCCTTGTCTCTTCAAGATGATAGCCTGGGTGGGGTGTCTACACCGTTCATCCATTTTTCCATCTAATTTAATGGGTTAAGCCTAAAATTGAAGCATATCCAAAGATCAAGTCCATCATACCAGGGAAAACGTGAGGATAATGATTTCTACCATTGAAACCTTTTTAGGCCCCATAGTGATGTTTATTTGTCATCCAACTTGTTCATAAGATCATACATTCATGGATGAACGGAAAACAAAAATATGAGCTTAATTGAAAACTTATATGGCCCCTAAGAAATTTTCAACAATAGAAGTTCAACTCAATTGTTTCATGTGGTGTGGTCCAGTTGAACATTGTATATACTTCATTTTTGGGATCAAGCCATAAAATTATCTGGGAAAATGGATGGATGGAGAAGATAAAATACATAAATCATGGTGGACCTCACACAGTTTGCTTAGTAAGCTGAGCAATCCCCTTTCGTCTAGGATGGGAAGTGGATTGGCTGGTGTACTACACACCAGCTATATAGCTGGTGTAGATACATGTCGCTCGAAGACAAGTGCCAACACTCCTCGAGCTCCGAGTTGTACGAACAGTTCAAAGGAGATCAAAGTTACATGGCCCCACAATGATTAATTTATTATATCCACACCCTTCATCTATTTTTTGAGATCAATCTAGACCATTAAATAAAAAATGAATCATATCCAAAGCTCAAATGGACCCCACCATAAAAAAAAGTGTGGAGTGTGATGCTCACGGTTAAAATCATCCTAAGGCCAACTGTACTATTTACTTGACATCCAAATTGTTGATTAGGTCATATGGACCCATATGAAGGAAAAAAAACAACGATCAACTTGATCCAAAACTTTTATGGCCCTAAATAAAAAATAAAAAATTAATGGTCGATTCAACATTGTTTCCTGAGATTGGGATATACCCCATTTTTGGTCTCATTACCATAAAATGATCTAGAAAAACATATAGACAACATAGATGAAACATATATAGCATGGTGGGGCCTACATAACACTAACCACCTGCCATTGGCCGGTTGCAGGGGAATAGCTAGTTTGTTTCCCAGACCCAGGGACGCAGATTTCCTACTAAAGCCTTTCCCACGAAGATTCGGAAAAGGATTCTGTGTGGGGCCCACTGTTATCTTTGCGTGAAATCCAACCCGTCCATTCGTTTTTAGCTATTATTTTAGGACATTATACTAAAAAGGAGGATCCAAAATTCAAGGGCCATACGAGATGAAACACTGCAATGGGTCCCGTGATCTTCACTTTTTTTATGAGAGAAGAAAGAAGAATGACCTCTGGAAAAGTGAATAAAGGTAATGTTTAGCCCTTTATAAGGGCATTCGTACATTGTATGTGGGGTGCACTATCACATATTTGTGGAATACATTTCATCTATTAACTTCAGAATTTCATGGACAGCCATGGTTAGAGGAATGATCAACATTTGCAAATCACATTGACCATTTCAAAAATAAATAAATAAATAAATAAAAATAAAAATAGTTCATATAGAATAGACACTGATATAGGTTATCAGGTTTTGTGGGCTATATAGCGATGGTGTCAGCAAGACGTTAGCATCTTCCTATATAAATAAAGAGCTACAAAGAAAATAAATAGATTGGATATAGATTCCAATAGGCTCAATGACAACCTTCATCCATGTTACTTTTTGAGGATTGAATACAATGTAATTCCTTCCTCATTTAAAAAACCATACTACACTGATCTAAGGATAAAGACAATTTTTTCTAAAAAATATTTCAAAACATGTCAGAATGATCATACCCTCAGATTATTTGGAATTTTCCTTTAATCTAGCGAATTCAATCATACCCCAGTAATACTAAGGTCAAAATCTCAAAACAAAACATAGTGTGAGTAGACTCTTTTTTTTCTTTATGTTTCGTCCTTGAGAAGACAAAAATACCCTTGGTGCATTTTAAACTTATCCTACAAAGCCTAGTAAGTAAATCCGGCGTTTTCTATTGTACATAAGACTACTTATCCTACGTTTGAAAATCAACTCAAGGAAATAGGGTAATCTTCTCTACGGTATATGACTCAACAGACCTACAGTATGGAGTAGCCAACCATAGCCCCCACATGTTTGAAGCATCTATCGCGCCGCTTGGACAGTTCAATTGATCACCCGGGTTTCAGTTAGCTCCGAAAAGGCATGCTATGGGTTACCAAGCAAAAAATCACACTCATCAGACAACTCCAAGCATCCAATCAATATCTTATAAAATGAGCGGTCGTATTGTTCACACAGAAACAAGTCTAATCAACAATCTGAGCCATCCATTTGTTAGAGACCACCATCGATTGCTTATTGTTTTAAATCGCCACTTTTATCAGGCAATCCTATCCATTCCATCCACGGCTTAAAAAATCAGATGACTACACAAGGGAAGTAAAACTTATAGAATGTTTCAACCATCTGCTCAGTGTCAATTTTACTACTAGCTCTTAAAAACTATGTTCCAGATGTAGTGAAGGGTACAGATTAATCGATTGGAATATTCAACTATCTCATTTCCAACAATCATAATCGATTGTAAATCTTCAAATATCTCAATTCTGTCCATCGTGAACGTAACAAGGTACACTCTCATGCGAGAGCGGTCAGTAAAGATTATAACATGTAATGGACCGCCTGAAAGAGAGACGCTTATATCATGTGAAGAGGGACGTGTCTATGGGGCCATCTTGATGTATGTGTTTCATCCACACCGTCTATCCATTTTGTCAGATCATTTTAGGATCGGACCCCAAAAATAAGGCAAATCCAAGTTCTTGTACCACGTAGTGAGGATTGAACGAATACCATTAAAAAAACTTCGGAGCCACAAAAATTTTGATCAGGCTGATATTTGTGTTTTCCCTTCATCAACATCCATGTTACCTTGTGAACGGGTTGGATGGCAAATAAAAATCATGGTGAACCCTAGGAAGGTTTCAATGATGGGCATCATTTCACTACTGCTTCCACTGGTGTGTGCATTTGAGCTTGGATCTAATTCAACCATAGGCCCAGACCCTATAATGATCTGGAAAAATAGATGGACAGCATGGATAAAACACATACATTATAGTGGGCCCCATAGAGCCCACGTTTTGACGGAGTCCGTCCAGCGGTCCAGGGTACATGATCCAAATTCTAATAGGGACCCAACACAACATAGGTGACTACATTTTTCAATTAATACTAGAGGTGGGTATGTTGGACCCGATCCGGTGGATCCGACCCGACTTGGTACCGTTCCGAACAGAACTAACGGCCTAGATCGGCCTGATCGAGTCTGTCCGTCCAGATCCAATCATTTTTCGGATCAGGTTCGAATAGTGGTGTATCCGGACAGAACCGATCCGAAAACCCGAACCGAAAGGGTCCACCCAACTCGACCTGACCCAACCCGGGATGTAAAATTCTTATATTTTATAAAATATCCTGTATCTTTAGCTTTTCATTTGGCACCAAAAAACCTGCCCAACATACACTTGAGCACCCAACTTTATCTCTCTCTATCTCTTTTTATACCCGTCTCTCTCTTTATATTTGGTTCTCCCTTTCTGTTAAAGATGAAGGCGAGTAGAAGACTAGTTAAATATGAGATAGATTAAATACCTCTCTTTCTGCCATTGGATCTTTCGCAGTAGACGTTGATTGAAGAAGGTCGGCGTATCATTGTTTTTAGGCGTCGTCTTGGTAGCCAAACCCAAAGACGGAAGTAGATTGGCTAGTGTAATGTTAGCAAATTCTGTGGGTCTAATCACGAGGTATGTGTTATATCCAAACCGTCCATCCATTTGGTAATATCGTATTAAGGCTTGTGACAAAAAAAAAAAACAGATCTAACTATTAAGTGAACCACACTACGAAAAGCAGTGGGGGATTAAACATTTACCATTGAAACTCTTTTTGAGTTCACAGAAGTTTTGGGTCAACATGAAATTTGTTTTTCCACTTCATTCAGGTCTTTATGACCTTAAGAATAGATTGGATGGAAAATAAACATTATGGTGGCCTGACAAATTTTTTAACGGTGAAAATCATCATCTCCGCTGCAATTTATGGTGTGGTCCAGATGATCTTTGGATCTGATTCATTTTTTTGGATAATGCCCTAAAATGATCTCTAAAACTAGATGAATGGTATAGATATAATAAATACATTACCGTGGGGCCATCTAACTTTGATCACCTTTGGACCATTCGAACAACTAAGAGCTCAAGGGGTGTCAGTGCGAAGACGAGCATGACACGTACCTAGAGCGGGTACATACAGCTAGCGTGAGCTATATTAGGCAGTACTGTCGGATTGCGCACTGAGTTACACAGTATGCTCTTATCGTACTGAGTAAGCTCAATTGGGCCCACTGCTAATGCATGTAGTTCATCCACGCCGTCCATTCGTTTTGCCAGATGATTTTATGGGTTCAACCCAAAATTGATGCATATACAAAGCTCTAAGTGGACCATACCACTGGAAAAAGTGGAAGTATTGATTTCAACCGTTAAAATTTTTCTAAGGCCCTCAATGATGTTTATTTGTCATCCAACCTGTTTATAAGATCAGAAAGACATGGATGAAGGGAAAACACAAATATCAGCTTGATCTAAACCATCGGTTGTCCCCAAGAATTTTTCAATGGTAGATGTTCAATTTACAAGTGTGGTTCATTTGAGGTTTGGATATACTCCATTTTTAGGCTAACGCCCTAAAATTATGTTTCAAAAGAGATGGACGGAGTGGATACAATGCATGAATGCCACTGGGGGCCCATAGAGTTTACTCAGTACGCTTACTGTACTGAGTTACTTAGTACGCAATCCGATACCCTTCATACAAAACTTCTACAGGAAGCTATTTTGCAGTGAGATATTTATCTGCTGAGTAAACTATATGGGGTCCATCTTAATTATTTTTTAGTTTATCCACACTGTCCATCAATTTTTTCAGATCATTCGAGGGATTGATGCTAAATTTTAAGTATATCTAATAATCAAGTAGATCGCACCATAAGAAACATTGAGAATAATGAATTCCACACCGTTGATCAAAATGGACTATTCGAACCTTGCCCAACCCGATCCGACTTAGTTTTTCTGACCGAGTCGGACTTGGATTGGTCCAGGTCAGTAAGCTTTAGGATCAGATTGGGTTAGAGGACCTGCACTCGGTCCCTGATCTGTCCGAGTTCGGGTCAGGCCACACAAAACTCGGACCTGGTCGAGTTGGGTGCAATCTGATTCGACTCGGTCCGATGCCCAGCTTTAATTAATACAGACGCGACAACAGATTAGGTGCAGCCTAGGCATCACCAGGACAATGAGGCCCATATCCGGGGCACCCTGATGCATGTATCCTATATCTACGCCGTCCAACCGTTTTCGGATCATTTTAGAGCATTAGCTAAAAAACTAAATAGATCCATATCTCTAGTGGACCATCCCATAGGAAACAATGGTGATTGACCATTAAAAACTTTTGGTGGGCCATAAAAGCCTTGAGTCAAGCTGATATTTGTTTTTTCCATTCATCAAGCTGATAAGTCCAGTTAGAAATCTGAGCTATCCATTTATTAGAGACCATCATCGTTCGCTTATTCTTCTAAAGCAATCCTTTTTATCAGGTGTTCGCTTATTCTTCTAAAACAATCCTTTTATCAGGCAATCCTATCCATTCCATCCACTATGTAAGAGAAGGAAATTTTTTGAAATGCTTGAACCATCTTCTCAGTGTATGTAGCCCTTAAAAGCTATGCTCCAGATCTACTGAACAGTTCAGATTAATCAATTGGAATCTCTAAATATCCCAATTCTGACAATCATAAATAGAATAAGGTACACTACCATGCAAGAGCGGCAAAAAAAGGTTATAAAATGTAATGGGACCCGCCAAAGGAGATAATAACAGGAGCGGATTAGGTGAGACCCCGTAGGTTATAAAATGTAATGCGACACACCAAAGGAGAAAATACCAGAGCGGATTAGGTGAGACCCCAGATCCACCGCGGTGGGTAGGATCCCTGACTGTGGAGCCACTGTGATGACATCCACACGCCGTCCATCCATCTTGAAAGCTCATTATAATATATGATCCAGGAAATGAAGCAAATCCAAATCCCATATGAACCATAGTACAGGAAACAATGGTGATTGGCCATTCAAATCTTCTTTTGGCTCTTCATCTAGCTGGTTGTGAACAAGCACGCCGGTGAAATCCATGAAGTTTGTAATGGCCGGGATTCAATTACAATCGTTTCTATAGTGTGTCCACGAAAGATTTGAGTCAGCTTCAATTTTTATATCATGAACTAAAATGAGTTTTAAAAATGGTTTAAAATGGTTGGACGGTGTGGATTTAAGGTAAATACATCACAGTGGTCACCACAGTCAGAGTACTGACCCGGGGTCTCACCTAATCCGCTCCAAAATGCCTATCAAACGATAGAAAAAGGAAAGAGGATGGGAACGGACCCCAACATGACCTATGTCTTCATCCATTCCGTTCGTTCATTTTAAAAGATCATTTTAGAGCTTGATACAAAAAATGATAAGAATATAAATCCCAAGTGTACCACACCATATGAAAACAATAGTGATTGGATATCTGCCATTAAAATCCTCCTAAGGCCCACTGTACTGTTTATTTGACACCCAATATGTTGATTAAGTCATACAGACCCAGATGAAGGGAAAAAACAAAGATCATCTTGATCCAAAACTTTTATGCCCCCAAAAAGTTTTTAATGGTCGAAATTCATTCAACACTGTTTCCTTTAATGTAGTCCACTTGAGATTAATATATACCTCATTTTTTCTCTCATGTAATAAAATGATCTAGAAAAATAGATGGACGGCATGGATGAAACACCTACATCATGGTGGGGCCCACAGAGCACCGACTACCAGCCATTTGCCGGTGGCACGGGGAGTAGCCAATCCGTCTCCGAAGAGGATTGCATCCTGTGGCGGACGCGCTGTGGGACCGTGATGTATTTGTTTTACCCACGTCCCACCACAGGTGAGGGCAGTGCCAATGACTTCCAATATTCAAACCTTCGTGGGTCCCGCCATGATATTTATTTTCCGTCCAACTTTTCATGAGGTTTTATAGATTTGGATCGAAGGGAAAAGACAAATCTAAGCTTAGTATAAACTTCCGCTGCTCTTATAAAAGTTTTTAATGGTATCCCTTCAAATCCTATGATGTGGTCCAGTTAAGAACTGGATCTATTTCATTTTTAGGCTCATAAACTAAAATAACTTGGAAAAATAATTGGACAGTATAGATAAAACATATTCATCAAGGTGGGCCCTGCAGAACCTCCGGCTCGGTCCCAATTCTAGAAGAGGTATCCCAGGCGGCTATTCTTTTCCAAACAGATCAGAGGGGAGGAACCTCGTTACTCACGGATGACTCAAAAATCAACTTGATGCATTACAATAGTAAGCCCACTGCGGATGTGCTAAGTCAAGAGAGATTATATTTGATAAATGATAGGTTGACCCACCGAAGATAGAAAATGGATGTTTGAAATTAATATGATTAGTCGGTCCGCTAAATTGTTCTATACGTGTTACTTCGATCATGTGGAATTTGTACGACGACAGGAAGTTCTTGTAGTTGGAAGCTATGTGTGGCCCACATAAATTCTCATGATGAATCCACTCCACTCATTAGTTTCTAAACATCCTAATAAGATATGAATCCAAGAAGTAGGTAGATTCATAACTTGGGTGGGCTACAAAACATGCGAAACAGTGGAACATAACTTTTCCAATGAAACCTTCTTAGAACTAACCATAATGTTTATATGGCATCCAAACCATTCATAGAGTCTTTACCAACTGTTCGTAAAGTCATTACCACTCCGGTAAGCTGTTTGTGACCTTATGAAAAGGTTGGATGGCTAATAAATACTTTGGTGAAATCCACGAAGTTTGTAATGGTGAGGATTCAATCACAACTGTTTCTTATGGTGTGGTCCACGTAAGAGTTGAATAAGCTTCATTTTTTATATCATGAACTAAAACAAGCTTTAAAAATGATTGGACACTGTGGATTCAAGTAAGTACATCAAATTGGTCCCCCACAGCCAGAGTACCACCCACCTAGGTAGATCCAGGGTATCACCTAATCGGCTCGAAGGTACCTAACCAAAGGATTGCATCCCGTGGCAGATGCACCGTGGGACCGTGATGTATTGTTTTCCCCTTTCCACGATAATGACGACCAATGTTGTATGTCCCGGCATGATGTTTATTTTCTTTTCAATCTAAACTGCCGCTGCTCTTAATTTTTTTAATGGTAGCCGTTCAATCCCTAGTGTGTAGTCCACTTGAGACTTTGGATCTGTCTCAATTTTAAGCTCATGGTATAAAATGATTTGAAAAAATAAATGGACAATAGGGATAAAACACATTCATCAAGGTGGGCCCTACGGAGCCTCTGACTTGGTCCGAATTCTAAAAGGGGTATCCCAGGCAGCTATTCTTTTCCAAACAGATCAGACGGGAGGAATCTCGTGACTCACGATGACTCAAAAATCAACTTGCAGCTATCCTTTTCCAAACAGATCAGCCGGGAGGAATCCCGTGACTCACGATGACTCAAAAATCAACTTGCAGCTATTATTTTCCAAACAGATCAGACAGGAGGAATCTCGTGACTCACGATGACTCAAAAATCAACTTGATGCATTCACACTAGTAGGCCCACCGTGGATGTGCTCAGTCAAGAGAGATTATATTTGATAAATAATCAGGTCACCTACCAAAAATAGAAAATGGACGTTTGAAATTAAGATGAATAGTCGGTCCACTAAATTGTTCTACATGTGTTACTTCGGTCACGTGGAATTTACACGACCAAAGGAAGTTCCTGTAGTTGGAAGCTACAGGGGGCCACACCCCAGCCCCAGAAAATAGTGAGGATGAAAATTGCTAGCATACAGAAGACAGATCAAGCACTCAAGGGGGCTACATGTGGGGATGGAAACACCAAAACCATGCCGGGCCTCAGCGTACGTGATGTTTATATGTCATCCCAATTCCCACCCATTCATAAAGTGATTTCCACCACCAGGAGGAAGGATAAACACAGATATCAGCCTGGTCCACTCAACATTCGACAAATTCAATCTGGTCCACTAGAGATCTGATAAATTCCCGAATGGATTGCCCTGTAACTCACCGCCCATTGGTTTAAGTTTTTTTTTTTTTTTTTTAAATTGCGAAGATTTGACCGAGTCAAATGAAAAACTCGGTCGAGTTTGAAGGAAGATGAGACAATGAGACAGTCATTTAAGTTTCATTCTCTCTACTCTTAATTAGGGCTGTCAATGGGCCGACGGGCCTTCTGGCTTAGCCCGTTTTGGGCTGGATTTGGGGTGCTGTATCAGGCCCAACAGTTGGGCTCGGGCTTAAATCAGGAGTCTTAAATGGTAAATCGGCCAGACTCGGGCTCAACACCCCAAAAGCCCATAACTCAGGGCAGCCCAATAGGTTGTTTACTAAACCTAATTTTCTCCCTTTTCTTTTATTCTCCATCTCTCCCAGACATGAGGTACACAAGAGGTACACAAAAATATCATTTATCCACAAAGATATTCAGGGCTCTGGCCCAGGCTTTGTGTAAATGTCCTGAGCTAGACTTGGGCTGTACTATTTCGCCCTGTCACAGGCCAGGGCTGGATTTGGGCTTAAGTTCAGAATTGTAGGCCGAGCTTGGACCAACTCTAACCTGTCCCATTGACAACCCTGATCTTAATTGACACACTACAATAATTCAGACTTTTTGTAACAAGTAAAGTCATCACTAACAATGCCAAACTCATCGCGAAAGCCTTTTTAGGACTATTGATTAGTGACTATTTTATACTACTTGCATAATTAAAATGTAATATATTCAACTTACCACTGAAGCTATGATTGGAGTTGCTGGGACATAAGGGTACACGCCATCTCCTCCAACAGTTTAGATCATCAAACTACAGTCCCACTTTTACAAATAAAAAATCCTAACGTGCAGCGATTGGCACATTCTATAACACTTGTATTACGACTAACACAAGGTAGGGTTGCAAATTGACCACACACGTGCATGTCCAGGTCCATCCCAGCACACTATCTAATAACGAATTTGGATGGAGCCTAATCATTAAATACTCAGCTCATCAGCGTCCAGTTAGTTGGGTTATTACACCACTTGTCGGGCTAGGAACATACAAGCCCAGCTCAACTAGGTTTTAGGTCCAACCCAGTTAGTCACCGAGTCTAAAACTCTAGCTAGTTTCAACCCCTAGTCTTCGTGGCTCAGTCAAAATCTGACCCAAAGCGTTCTTGGGCTAACCAGGCTGGAGGTTTGCTATTCTCACACCATGATTAGTGATGAACATCCACGTCATGCAATTGGTAAGTTTCATGTAAGTTGTGGCATGTACCAAAAATTAATTGTATTCGAACCTCAGTAGGCCATACCACCTAAAACTATGAAAAATCATACCTAGAACATTTAAAAACACTTTTTGAGTTATGGAATGGTTTAAAATTTGGTGTAACCCTTTATCAAAATGGAACACACAATGGATGGACTGAATGTCTAAACCACATCTCACCGGCGCCCCTATATACACTCGGTGAGGTTTTAGATGATGAGGATCTGGAGCTTGGGGAATGAGACACCACCACCAATTTCGTCATGGTAATTATGAAACCCACTAAACTCACCACCCACCATTGTCACCTCTGTCAATCCCACGATTTTAAGGAATTTAAGGGATGGTAGCATACCAAGACTCGGCAGTTGTTTACACTTACGACAATGCTGGAGTTCCACCTTGAGTAGATTGGAGAAGACCGGATCCTCTGTCCACTTGGGAAGCTTGAAACCTTGGTAACACCATATGTAAAGCACTTTCAAGTTTGTGTGGGGCTGGAGGCTTTCGAGCACGTCCTCTGTCGTCTTTACCTCATCATCCAACAGTTCGCCATGTCTGTAGTCGTACTGCAAGGATAGAGTATGAAGGTTCTTCTTATTTAGTTCTGCCTCTCTAGCTTCGTCTCTACTCCTCACATTTTCCAAGCCAGTAATTACAAGACTTCCTTGAAGATGATTGAGGTGTTTCAGTTCTCCACATTTACATCCTTCACCGTCACCCCCCACAATGAACTTCGTTAATGTCCAAAGGCTACTTAGCTTCCCTATGCCCTGCGGTAAGTGCTCCGACTCACGAGTGTCTTCTAATTCTACATGTCTCATGCCAATCATTTTTCTCAGCCCTAGGCAGTTTTTTCAGCTTCAAACACCCATTGAGTCTCAAGGTCTGTAAATTTCCCCAATTACTCAACCCCTCTGGCAACTTCTCTATCTTTGTCTAAGATAAATCAAGATATCTCAAGTGCTTTAATTTTCCCGGTGTTGGAGGCAATTTCTGAATGCTAGTGCGACTCAAGTCCAATCCCCTGAGGTGCCTGAAATGATGAAATAAATTGTTTGGCAGCTTTATTGAGTACGGCTTTCTTGTGTACAGTAGCAACGTCCACAACTTTTGTGCCTTATACAAGGTGGCCCAAATGGAAACCACTTCATCAGCTTTGTCATCTCTGTCACCTGCGTCATCACTGTCAATTAAAAACAAGTGGTGGAGATTATTTACATTCAACGAGGGTTGCTTTCTCATCTCCACCAGTGAACACTCACTTCCAGCAACAGATTGTGCAAGATCATGAACTAAATCATGCATCTTGCAACCGACTATATTCTTATCACCATCATCATCAACGAGTTTTGCATCATGGAGCAGCGAGCATCTTAGTAAATCATTAAAATACAGCCCACTAGTTTCCTCCATATCTCTGCTTCTGATGAAACCTTGTGCCACCCATAACTTGACTATCATATCCTTCTCTGTCCGCCAATCTTTTGGGAAGATCGAGAAATATGCGAAGCATTGCTTCAAAGCAGGAGGCAAGTCACGGTAGCTGAGTAACAAAGCTGGTAAAATGCCCTGTAAGACATCCTGTGAATTCCATACGTCACTTTCCAAGACGAGCTCCCACTCCCTTCTTGTCCTTCTCGAACACATGGCACTCCCTATTGTCTTTGCTGTGAGAGGCACCCCTCCACACTTCTTTATGATTTCCCTTCCAATCTCTTCCAACTCCGAACGCTCTTTGGCACTCCGATGCTCAAGCGCTTTATGCCTGAACACTAACCAGCAATCATCATTGGATAAGACTACCAGTTTGTACATGTGACCCCTTCCCATTGCGAATGCAACCTTTTCACTACGAGTGGTTATGACGATTCGACTCTCCAGTGCACCAGTTTGGAAGGGAAGTTTCAGTTTCTCCCACTTCTCATTATCTTCACTCCAAACGTCATCAAGCACAAGCAAGAATCGGTTTGCATGCAACACTTCATGGGGGCGACTTTGCAAGAGGTCCAGGTCTAGATGCTCACAACTAGACCCAGTTGCAGATTCTATGATTGATTTCGTAATCCGTTTCACATCGAAATCTTCAGAAACACATACCCATATTCTCATCTCAAAATGCCCCTGGACTTTCTCATCGTTGTAGGCGAGCTGAGCAAGGGTGGTCTTCCCCAACCCCCAATTCCAACGATAGAATTGATGAAGGGCACCTCATTCACCTCTCCACTACCCTCCCTCAGCAACAAGTCTAGGACTTCATTTTTGTCATCTTCTCGGCCGACAATTGACAGCCGGTCAAGGAGGGAGCCTGTCTCTCGCTCTTTGATCTTGGCCTGCCTCACTTCACTGTCCACCCTCTCCCTCTCTCCACTATCTACTCTAAGACCCAATTGGCTCTTCTCTTTTTCAATATCATCTAATCTACCCCTCACCTCCTTTATCCCACTCCCAATTTTGTGGCGTAACACGACATGATTGAAGCAGTTAACAGGCGAGAGGAAGCTTCTTACATTCTTCTTGCTGAAACAGGACCCACCGTCTTCATCAGGTGCTTGGGATTTGAGAGCTTCTATCGTCCATTCATCTAGTATGCCATCCACATCATAGGCCACATCTTTGAGCTTCTCCAACCATATCTTCACAGCTTTGTCCTTCACTCGCCGAGTTTCAGCATCTTTACGCACAGCTTTGATCAAGGTGAACGTACTGGAAAGCTTTTTGACCTCCTTGGTGACACCCACGAACAAAGCCACCTCATCTTGGAGTATGGTGTTCAACTTCTCCGCTGTAATCGAGACGAGTGAATCAACCATGATTTCTTTCTTCTTGTTTTGGTATGTAGATGGGAAGAAGGGAGTGATGTAGAGCGGGTCGCGGACAATTTCATGGCCAAGATGGATCAGAAAAGGCACGGTCGACAACATAAGTGATCCGGACCATCAGACCTTAGATCGGGCGTATCTCACAATCCGGAATGAGTTATCCGACGCAGAATATATGATTTTGGGGTAGAACGAGCTACTTTAGCCAACCAACCCCGCTACGCCGGGTTGCGCAGCCCGGATTTGCGAGAAACCCCCTGATCGACGGTCGTTTCCCCGTTTTAATTTCATTTTTACTATTTATAGTAAGTTTTAATTTGCTTATAGCTCTTCATCCGTTGGGCTTTAGGAGTTGTGTCCAACATGAAAAGTGTTTATAATAATTAGGAGAACGGTTTGGTGAAGCCAAATAGGACACTTACTATTTTTGGCCGAAAACCTTACGCACTAGTAGACATCACGACCGTCTATAAATAGTAAGTTTACTATTTATAATAAGTTGCGAATTCTAGGAGTTTTAGTTGTAGTATGAGTCTGATTTCTTTCATGTTGCTTGGTTCCCTTATTTAAAGGGGTGTAAACTCGTTTTTATTCATTCAACAATCAATTTCGAATTTATTAAAATTTATTTCTATTTTCCTGCTTTCTTTCCTCGTAGATTCGAGAAGTCTCTATGAGGAGTCCAGAGAAGCTCCGTGGATTCGGAGTAGTTATCCTTGAGGAAGACGGTGATCGACCTCATCACGTTCATCACTGCGTCAATTTGGTATCAAAGCGAGGTTTTCCTTCGGGCCGATGGCAAACAACGAAGGTATGAATCAAAATCCTGTGGACGGTGATTCAGGGATTCGTTATCTTTCGGAAAGAATGAAAGCTTTCCATCGGGAGAGTCAGTTGACCATGCAAGGGCTGCAGGCAACCCTCGACCGTCTGGTGGATGCGCTACTTTCGCCTCGAGCCCTAAGCGGTGCTCCACCACCTATGGTCGCTCCACCACCCGTGGTTGCTGTACGACGCGACACCGATTTTCGCAAAGCACTACCAGTGGCAAATCGTAGGGTTACACCAGATGATTTTAGTTCCAGCGACGAGGACATTAATGAAGGTTTTGACCGACGACCAATCCATGGAGGCGATCATCTAGATCGTGCTGAAAGAGATTATCGAGGTAAGGCTAAACTTCCTAGTTTTAACGGTTTACTACGTATCGAAGATTTCCTCGATTAGCTAGCCGAAGTAGAGAGATATTTCGATTATATGGACGTGTCAGATCATAAAAGGGTGAAATTGGTAGCGTTTAAATTAAAATCTGGTGCTTCTGCATGGTGGGAACAATTGCAACTTTCACGAGCCCGCCAGAACAAGGCGCCCATCGCATCATGGCCTCGGATGAAATGCCTTCTTCGTTCACGATTTCTCCCCAGTGATTATGAGCAGAAATTATTCCAGCAATACCAGAATTACCGACAAGAAAATCGAACTGTTATAGATTACACTGAAGAATTTCAGCGGTTGGCTACACGAAACGATTTGTCAGAATCTAAGTTACAGAAAGTGGCACGATTTATAGGTGGGTTGCGACCGGTAATTCAGGATCGAGTTCAGATGTACCCAGTCGGGACCGTAGATGAAGCAGTTCAATTGGCAGGAAGGGCAGAAACACAACTTGCAAGAGCTCCTGCTCGTCCCTATCCTTCAAATCGACCCCCTATGACAGGTCCCACACAGGATCAGTGCTGGCTCGAGGAAAAGATCCGGTAGGAGAACGTCCTCAACCTCCTCCACCCGCAAACCGTGATACGGGGAGCGGACCATCCAGACCTCAACGGGTAGCACCCACAACAGCGGGCCTGAGTAGGATTCTGAATCCCTATACTCGGCCAAGGTCGAACAATTGTTACCGCTGTGGCCAACCAGGCCACTTATCAAACACTTGTCCTCAACGTCCGGCAGCACACTTAACTATAAATGAAGGGGGCACTGAAGATGAGGCCGCAGAAGAAGATCATGGCTTTGATGAATATGAACAAACCACTGAAGAAATAGCAGGTGGCGATGAAGTGACAGGCGAGGATCGTGGCGAATCTCTCGTTGTGACGCGACTACTGTATACCCCACGAAAGGAATTACATCCACAGCGGCACAATATATTTCGTACTCGGTGCACTGTCCACGAAAATGTCTGTGATGTGATCATAGACAGTGGTAGCAGCGAGAACATTATCTCAAGAGTGATGGTGGATAAGTTACAGCTACCAACGACGAAACATCCTTCCCCGTACTCAATTGGCTGGATAAAAAAAGTGAACGAGACCAAGGTAACTGAACAATGCACTATCTCATTTTCAATTGGTAAACATTATAAGGATCAGATACTTTGTGATGTGGTTGATATGGAAGCCTGCCATATGCTACTCGGTCGACCTTGGCAGTCGGACCGTGATGCGACCCATCGGGGGCGAGACAATGTCTACATATTCGTCAAGGATAATCGAAAAATAATCCTTGCCCCTATGACACCAGAGAACCACCCTGAAGCCTCTAAAGTGGAGGGGAGTTCTCTCTTGACCATTCGGGACTTCATGGAGGAGTCCAAGGAAACCGGCGAGGTATATGCCGTATTAGTGAAGGGCGAGAAGAGGAACCCTCAAACATCCCTCCAAGCTTAAGACTGTTACTAAACGAATTCAAAGAAGTCTGGCCTGAAGATTTACCTAATGGATTGCCCCCCATGAGGGACATCCAACATCACATAGATCTCGTCCCTGGGGCTAGCCTGCCCAATCGCCCTCATTATCGGATGAGTCCGAAGGAGTGTGAGATACTTCAGGGGCAAGTAGAGGAATTGATCCGTAAGGGTCTATTGAGAGAGAGCATGAGCCCATGTGATGTACCAGCATTATTAACGCCAAAGAAAGATGGAAGCTGGCGCATGTGTGTCGACAGCCGAGCAATCAATAAAATTACCATCAAATATCGGTTCCCAATACCACGGTTGGACGACATGCTCGATATGCTAGGAGGAGCCAAGGTGTTCTCTAAACTCGATCTAAAGAGCGGGTACCATCAGATTCGTATCCGACCTGGTGATGAGTGGAAAACGGCATTCAAGACAAAGGAAGGGTTGTATGAGTGGCTAGTCATGCCCTTCGGCATATCGAACACACCAAGTACTTTTATGCGTTTGATGAATCAAGTTCTAAAATCGTTCACTAGCCGATTTGTGGTAGTATATTTTGATGACATATTGATATATAGCCAGGATGAGGCGGAGCACAAGGAACATCTCAGGCAGGTGCTGCAGGTCCTACAAGATAACAAGTTATACCTCAACTTGAAAAAGTGTAGTTTTTTAACTAACAGCCTGTTATTTTTAGGATTTGTTGTAACGTCCAAAGGCATTCGGGTGGACGATGAAAAGGTGCGAGCTATTAGGGAATGGCCAATCCCGACAAACATTCATGAGGTGAGGAGTTTTCATGACTTGGCGACTTTCTATCGTCGATTTGTGCGAGATTTTAGCACCATAGTCGCGCCTATAACAGACTGCATGAAAAAAGGGTCATTCCAGTGGACCGATAAAGCTGACAAGAGCTTTAACGAGATCAAGCATCGTTTGTCTACAACACCGGTCTTGGTGCTTCCTAATTTCGATAAATTATTTGAGGTTGAGTGTGACGCTTCATACGTTGGAATTGGGGGAGTATTATCACAGGAAGGCAAGCCGGTAGCCTTCTACAGTGAGAAGCTCAGCGAAGCACGAAAGAAGTGGTCGACTTACGAGCTGGAGTTGTACGCAATTGTTCAGGCGCTGCGACATTGGCGGCATTATCTGATTCAAAGGGAGTTTGTTCTGTACACTGACCATCAGCATAAGTCAGGTCAGCAGAACAAGGTGGCTGATACACTTAGCCATCGTGCATCACTACTTGTTACGATGAGCAACGAGGTGGTCGGCTTTGACTGTCTCAAGGAGCTGTATGCCGAGGATGAGGATTTTAAAGATTCTTGGTTGAAGTGCCAAGAAGGTCACCCCAGTGACCTTCATATACAGGATGGTTTTCTCTTCAAAGGGAATCAATTGTGCATCCCCCAAAGTTCTCTAAGGGAGCAGATTATTCAGGAACTACATGGAGATGGCCTCGGTGGATACCTTGGGCGAGACAAGACGCGAGCTCTTATGGAAGAACAGTATTACTGGCCACAGTTAATACCTTATGTGGGAAGAGCCGTACAACGTTGTCATATTTGCCAGACCTCCAAAGGGCAATCTCAGAATACGGGCCTCTACACCCCGTTACCTGTGCCTGACGGTCCTTGGGAGGATTTATCAATGGACTTCGTGCTTGGTCTTCCACGAACACAACGCGGCATGGATTCGGTGTTCGTAGTGGTCGATCGTTTCTCCAAGATGGCGCATTTTATCCCATGCAAGAAGACCCTTGATGCAACACATGTGGCGAATTTATTCTTCAGGGAGGTCGTACGGCTACACGGGGTCCCTAAGACCATTACTTCTGATCGTGACAGGAAGTTCATTAGCCACTTTTGGCGGACTTTGTGGACTGATTCGATACACGACTTCAATTTAGCAGTGCTTACCACCCACAGACTGATGGGCAGACCGAAGTTGTGAATCGCACATTGGGAAACCTCCTTCGCAGTATTCCAGGAAAAAAGCCGAAGCAGTGGGACTTAGCCTTGTCTCAAGCAGAGTTTGCGTTCAACAACATGGTGAACCGCTCGACAGGAAAATCGCCGTTCTAGATTATCTACGGACGAGTGTCTCGCCACACACTTGACTTGGTCCATTTGCCCAAGCACCCAGGCACGAGCGTGGCAGCAGAACATATGGCAGATAAGATAATGGGCATCCATGCAGAAGTGCAAGCCAAGCTACATGCCTCGAACGAGAAGTATAAGGAACAAGCGGACAAGCACCGACGACAAAAAGTGTTCGAGGTGGGCGACCGCGTGATGGTCCATCTGCGTAAAGAGAGATTTCTGACCGGAACATACAACAAGTTGAAAAATAAGAAGATTGGACCGATACCAATCATCCGAAAGATCAATGACAACGCTTATGTTATTGATCTTCCAGATGACCTGGCGATCTCACGGACTTTCAACGTCGCAGACCTGACCGAGTATCATGAACTAGCGCAGGAGGAGAACTCGAGGACGAGTTCCTTTCAAGTGGAGGGGACTGATGTAGAGCGGGTCGCGAACAATTTCATGGCCAAGATGGATCAGAAAAGGCACGGTCGACAACATAAGTGATCCGGACCATCAGACCTTAGATCGGGCGTATCTCACAATCCGGAATGAGTTATCCGACGCAGAATATATGATTTTGGGGTAGAACGAGCTACTTTAGCCAACCAACCCGCTACGCCGGGTTGCGCAGCCCGGATTTGCGAGAAACCCCCTGATCGACGGTCATTTTCCCGTTTTAATTTCGTTTTTACTATTTATAGTAAGTTTTAGTTTGCTTATAGCTCTTCATCCGTTGGGCTTTAGGAGTTGTGTCCAACATGAAAAGTGCTTATAATAATTAGGAGAACGGTTTGGTGAAGTCAAATAGGACACTTACTATTTTTGGCCGAAAACCTTACGCACTAGTAGACATCACGACCGTCTATAAATAGTAAGTTTACTATTTATAGTAAGTTGCGAATTCTAGGAGTTTTAGTTGTAGTATGAGTCTGATTTCTTTCATGTTGCTTGGTTCCCTTATTTAAAGGGGTGTAAACTCGTTTTTATTCATTCAACAATCAATTTCGAATTTATTAGAATTTATTTCTATTTTCCTGCTTTCTTTCCTCGTGGATTCGAGAAGTCTCTGTGAGGAGTCCAGAGAAGCTCCGTGGATTCGGAGTAGTTATCCTTGAGGAAGACGGTGATCGACCTCATCACGTTCATCCCTGCGTCAGGGAGGAATTTGAGTTCAAATAGGTTTAGAAATAGGAAATGGGAAGGACTTTGAAGATATGGAATAGAGAGAGAGAGAGAGAGAGAGAGAGAGAGAGAGAGAGAGAGAGAGAGGAAATGGGAAGGACTTTGAAGATATGGATTAGGAAGAGAGAGAGAGAGGAATAGGTAATGGGAAGGACTTTGAAGATATGGAATAGGAAGAGAGAGAGAGAGAGAAAGAGAGAGAGAGAGAGAGGAAATAGGTAATGGGAAGGACTTTGAAGATATGGAATAGAGAGAGAGAGAGAGAGAGAGAGAGAGAGAGAGAGAGAGAGTAGTGAAAGATGCAAACGTAGAGAAGAAAAGAAGAGGAGAGTCAAAGATGAACTGTAGAAAATGAGGTTAGCTCTGGAAGGCATGCTATGGCTTACTATCCAAAAATCAAACAAATCCAGGCATCCAATCAGTGCCTTATAACATTAACGGTTCAGATTGTTTGCACATAAATAAGTCTAACTAACAATCTGAACCATCCATTTGTTAGAGACCATGATGGATGGCTTATTATTTTAAAGCACTCCTTTTATCATCCAATCCCATCCATTCCATCCATAGCTTAGAAAACAAACAACTTTGTAAGAAAAGAAAAACTTATGGAATGCTTCAACCATCTTCTCAGTGTCGATTTTTATAGTAGACCTTAAAACTATGTTCCAGATCTAGTGAACGGTTCAGATTGATAGATTTGAATCTCCAAATATCCTAATTCTGACAATCATGAACAAACCATAGTAAACTCATTCGAGAGCTGCCAGCTGCCAGTAATGTGATAAATGTAACGGGGCCCACCAGAGGAGAGAGATGCGTATATGATGTGATTGAAGAGGCATCTAAAGCTACCTTTTTTCAAGAGAAGTATGGTCTGTGGACCCCACCTTTGATCCAGGTATTTTTATGAAACAATGCAAACTTATTTTGAGAACTTAGACCTGCTCGTACGGACAGCGAATTTGAGGACTAGATACCTCTCCCTTCCTTTCGGAGGCGAGCGCTTACGACTCCTCCAACCGAGAGTTGTACGAACGGCTCAAAAGAGATCAAAGTTACATTGCCCCACAACTATGTATTTATTATATCCACAACGTTCATCCATATTTGAGTTCATTTCGGAGCATTATCCAAAAAATATATATATCCAAAGATCAATAGGACCACACCACAAAGAGCAGCGGGAAAACAGATTTTCAATGTTAAAAATTTTGTAGGGCCCATCATAATATTTATTTTCCATCAAATCTATTCATTAGGTTACAAAGGCCTGGATGAAGAGGAAAAAAAAATAATTTCATAATGATCCAAAACTTCTATAACCCTAAAAGGGTCCATGATAGACGTTCAATTTCCCACTGCCTTTTACAGTGTGGTCCACTTGATAGTTAGATCTGTCTTATTTTACGTCTCAAGCTTAATATGAGCTCATCAAATAGATGGGCGGTTTGGATGTAACATAGACCTCATGATGGGACCCACAAAAGGCAGTGGGGACTATGACAGCAAAAAAAAAAATAAAAAAATAAAAAAAGAACCTATGGCTACGGTGCTTCTATGGCTAAGGATTATAACCGTAGCTATAACCAGAGCCCATGCTGTTTCAATATGTATCAAAGGCCTTTCGATATATTAGAAAAGGGCTAGAACTGTCTAGCAAGTTTGTCTCAAAAATCATACAATTTTCAATACATATCGAAGAGTATACGGTATATATCGAAGGTATTTTGCCTATGGCTACGGATTATAACCGTAGCCATAATTGTAGTCGGTTGCAATTTGTGCATTTAAAAAAAAATAAAATTTACACGGAGAACTTTACCTTACCTAAATTTTTCTTTAATACATATTTATATAAATTTTTTTCTCTCTTTTAATTCATTTCTTTGTCATTTATTCAACAAGCATATCTCTTAAGCTAGAATGATTTACATATGATTTGGGGTAGGAGAAGCTAATTTAGCCAACAAACCTAGTTATTTTCCAAGATTTCATCGGGTCGATGGTCAAAAATCTATTTCATTCACTTCGTGGTCAATTTCAATCACTTCATGGTCAAACTGGAAATTCAGTGAAGTAAAAATGAAATTAAGCAGGGCAAACATGAATTTCAGCAGCGCAAACATGAAATTGAGCGGGGAAAACATGAATTTCAGTAGGGCAAACATGAAATTGAGCGGGATAAACTAAAAATTCAGCGGGGCAAACATAAATTTCAGTGGGGCAAACTAGAAATTCAACGGGGCAAATATGAAATTGAGCGGGGCAAACATGAAATTGAGTGGGACAAACATGAAATTGAGCGGAGCAAACTAGAAATTCAGCAAGGCAAACATGAGGTTGGTGTTAGGGACCGAATGCATTTTATATAGGGGAGTGGCTATGGGAGAGAGTCCACCCATTATAGAACTCTTTCACTTACTTACGTCTTCTCAATCTCTCACGTACAAGGAGATAAGTCATTCTTCAATACAATTTTATCTTGAGTTGTCTATAGCACTTTATGCTTATAAAACCGTGTATACCCCAATGTGATTAATTTAAACCAATCATTGCATTACCAGATGAAAACATGTCATACATGGCCAATGATTCCAACATTCTCTAACTTGGGATAATCATGATTTTCTTCAATATGCAATGTATTATATGGTAATTCATTAATGATCGACATTCTACTAGATATTTTAACGGATCCTATAAAGTATCCTGAATTATTTGGTCGATTGGAACTATCGACACTAGACCACGGTAATCATCACCTCATTTATCAAAGTGGGACTAGGCGTGATCACAATGTCAGCATTTCCAACGACATAAATACTCAAACATTAGTGTAAAACATGAAAATCTCATGCTAGATGTGACTGGCATGCACACTTCTAAGTGGTCCAATCATCTCTATCAAGAGATGCCTTAGCTTCAATTATAGCCATTCATAACTGTTCATTTTACCTTATGCATGCATAATGAGTATATCTTAATAAACAAAAATCAAAACTTGAATCAGCGGTTAAATCTTAATTTGTTGAAATGTGCATGCCAACTTAATATTTGTACTCGCACTGAACATGAGCATCCTACGATACGATTATCAAATAGGGTTTACAAACAATATTTGACGATTACAGATCATGTTTCTTTAAAAGAACCTTAGTGTATACTCATTTGCACTGCATTACCGATTCGAAGACTCATAAGAAAAACCCTATCTTTTTCTTTCTTCAAAAATCCTTTCACCTCTTTTTTTTTTTTTTTTTTGTTGGGGGGTGGGGGGTTGCTTGTTAGTACAATCCACTGTCGGTGCACACTCCACTATTAGCCACCCCCACTAGGGAATCGATACCAAGACCTCAATGTTGAAACGAGGTATCTTCACTTAGTCTACCACTTGAGATATGGTCAATGGTGTAATCCTTTCAAACCCTTTAAAAATTTAAATTTCTTTGATAACCTTCAACCTTCATGTTTGCCCCGCTTAATTTCATATTTGCCCTGCTCAATTTCATGTTTGCCCCGCTCAATTTCATGTTTGCCCCACTGAAATTCATGTTTGCCCTGCTCAATTTCATGTTTGCACCACTTAATTTCATGTTTGCCCCACTCAATTTTGCGTTTCCCTCACTCAATTTCTAGTTTGCCCCGCTCAATTTCATGTTTGCCCCGCTCAATTTCTCATTGGCCCCGCTCAATGTCATGTTTACCTCATCAATTTTATGTTTGCCCCGTTGAAATTCATGTTTACCCCGCTAAATTTCTAGTTTGCCCCGCTCAATTTCTGTTTAATCATGAAATGAAGGGAATTAACCGTGAAATGTCTGGAATTGACCGTGAAGTGAAGGGAATTGACCAAATGCATGGAATTGACAGTGAAGTGAAGGTGAAGTGAAGGGAATTGACCAAATGCATGGAATTGACCGTGAAGTGAAGGGGAATTGCTAGGATTGACCGTGAAATGCATGGAATTGATCGTGAAGTAAATGAAATGAATGAAATTGACTGCGAATTGATTGAAATTGACCGCGAAGTGAATGAAATGGATTTTCGACCATCGACCTAATGGAATCTTGAAAAATAACCAGGTTGATTGGCTAAAGTAGCTTTTCCTACCCCAAAATCATATAGGGTACGTCAAGAAACTAATTTTGGTTTAGAAGATATTCTTGTTAAATGAATAAAGAAAGAAATGAAAAAAAGAGAGAATATAAATCTTATATGCTTATATATACATATTTATATAAATATGTATTAGAGAAAATTATAGGTAGAATAAAGTTTCCATGTAAAAAAATAAAAAATAAAATTTTTTTGCATAGACTGGCACAAACTACAGTTATGGCTACTGTTATAATCCGTGGCTATAGGTAAAATCACCTTCAATACAAATCAAATACTCTTCAATATGTATCGAAAATTGCAGGATTTTAAGGCAAACTCGTTGGACAATTCTAGACTTTTTTCATCATATCGAAAGACCTTCGATACATATCGAAGTACATATCGAAATACCTTCGATATATATATCGAAGGACATATCACAAGGCAGGGGCACCGGTTATAATTCGTAGCAATAAGGAAGCCCAGCTTTCACAAATCACATTTCTTTTGTGGGTCCCATCATAAGGTCTATGTTATATCCAAACCGTCCATCTATTTGGCAAGCTTATATTAAGGCTTGAGACAAAAAATAAGATAGATCTAACTATCAAATAGACCACACTGTAAAAGGCAATGGGGAATTGAATGTCTACCATTGAAACCCTTTTAGGGGTTATAGAAGTTTTGGATAATTATGAAATTTATTTTTCCTCTTCATCCAGGTGTCTCTGACCCTATGAATGAACTTACATGGGAGGATTTCTCACAAACATCACAGTGGGCCCCCAAAAGTTTTATGGCCCCGAAAAAGTTTTTAATGGTGGATGCTCATTCAACACTGTTTCCTATTCGTGGTACACTTGAGGTTTGGATATACCTCTTTTTTGGTCTCATGCCATAAAATGATGTGGAAAAATATATGGACGGCATGGATGAAAAGCATATATCATGGTGGGGCCCACAGACTACTGACCATCCGCCGTTGGCTGGTTGCTGGGGAGTACCCAATCCGTTTCCAGGAAAGGAGGGGTATTTTCATCCTCAAATTTGCTGTCCGTACGAGCAGGTCTAAGTTCTTGAACTAAGTTTGTATTGCGTTATAAAAACTGTTGGATAAAAGGTGGGTCCCTTGTCTTAAATTTCTCTGTTTCCAAAGATATCCGACCCATGGAATCTCGTGACTCACAGACCACTCAAAAATCAAAAATCTTCATGCATTCACACTGATGGGCCCACCATCGATGTGCTTATTAAGAGAGTTTATACCTGATGTGTTATCATGTTGGCCCACCAAAGCCTGAAACGGACGGTTGAAACTAAGATGTATAATCGGTCCACCATATTTTCATACGTTACTTTCGTCATGTTGCAATTGCACAGCCTCCATTAGATTAATGCCACCGGTTTGCCGAGACTAGTCTCAATGCCACCTTGTTGGTGTTTCATGGAGAATCAGACCTTTTAGCTATGCAACATTCGAAAATTATCAATCTGGACCGTCCATAAGGTCACAACACTGTCACTGTATATAGTCCTCTATAAAAATTCACAACCATCAAAGCAACCTTCTCTTTCCTATCAAGAGAATATCGTCGTACGTGTTACTTTGATCATGTTGCATTTGCAGGGGCTTTATTAGTTGAATGCCTACAGTTTTCACCATGAAGCATTATAAGACCTTCCATCAGGTTCACAGCACTTTATATGGTCCACCGCCATGAAAATTCACGTCCATCAAAGCAGCCTCCTCTTCTGACCAATTACATGCAAAATGGACGATTGGGATGATGTCCAGCAATCAATATAAATAATTAATTTCAAAGTGTCTACTTTTGCTAAAGTCGAATGTTTCAAAGTTAAAGATCCCCCAAAGTGATTAAGTGTGGCCCACAAAGTGGAGATGATGGGATACACATGATAGTATGGATTGGATACCATGAAAATATTACGGTGGGTCAAACACATCTCATTGTAAGTTAACCTACACAGATTTGGCGTTGGGTCTCAGGTTAACATGAAATAGAAGCCGTAGAAATTCATTGGATATAACATAAGCTGGGTGGTACATTCACCAGGTGGGCCATGTGTACGTTAAGTCAGTCATCCATCTACGGTCGATTATTTTCTACCATTTTCTATAACTTGGCCCTGATGAGTGGATTGGCATGATTTTTGCGGCTCATAAATTTTGAGGTAGACCCCACGGCTTCAGTAGCTCGGATTAGAGTTGGCATCGGTCGAGTTAGATTGATTTAGGGTTGACTCGACTCGATCTGGTTTTGAAATAGGCCCGACTCGAACTCAATCTAACTTGATCCGAGTTCAGTCTTGATTGGACTGATTCGGACCGAGTCTAATCTGATCAGAAGTATCAAGTCAGGTCAAGTTGGCACCAAGTCGGATTGAGAGATAAGGGAAGGAGGGAGTGGAAAGGAGAGAGAGGAGGAGGAGGAGTGTGATGGTGGTAGGTGGTTGCCGGGCTTAGAAGAGGAAGAGGAGGATGCGGAAGGGAGGGGGGGAGGGAGGGAGTGGAGAGGTGAGAGAGGAGGAGGAGGAGGAGGAGGAAGAGGAAGAGGAGGGTGATGGTAGTGGGTGGTTGCCGAGCTCAGAAGAGGAGGATGAGGGAGGAAGAGGGAGAAGTTGGGACCGGGTCGGGCTAGGGTTAGAGAATCAGGTCAAGTCTAACCGGATCGAGTTTCGGGTCGAGTCGAATTAAGTTACTGGGTAACTCGAACTCAACTCAATTTGAGCTCGGATTGGGCGAAGCTTGCTCGGTTCGAACCGACTCACCCATTCAGTTTGGGTCAAGTCAGATTGGACTCGAGTCACACAAGTTGACTTAGCCAAGTTATCCCGTTCCCACCTACCTCTAGCTCGGATGCCAAATTCACGTGATATATTCGGCCTGAGTCTCGATTGTGGTTTGTTGCAACATGATTGGGCCACATTATCATAAGATGCATTTTATATAATAGTGTTAATAAGGCAAATGATGATGCCAACGAATCACAGAATCACAATGCATAAAAATAAAATAAAAAATCTTTACTCGAGAAAACAAAGCATCAGGATTCCTTTGGCCCATATGCAATTGAATGGGCATTAATCACACGGTCCATTGACATGAACATGGCCATTTTTCTTTTTAGAAGTCGGATATGGATGTATAAATAAATAGTTTTCATTTATTTATTTATTTATTTTCATGTAACTCCTTAAACTTTTAAATAATTTTTTTTCATATGGTGTGGTCCAACTGATACTTAAATCTAATTTTTTTTCAGGCTTATACCTGAAAATGATATGGCAAAAAGGATGGACGGCGTGGATATATATAATATATACAATACATATAACAAGGTAGGCCCACCCCGCAACTAATCCGCTCCCCTATCTGCGGAGGTGTCTGAGTCGTCACCTTGCTAGTGTTTCAAGGAGAATGGGACCTTTTTTTTTTAATCTCATTTTTTCTTTTTAATCCTTCGCTGGGAAGCATTCTAGAATTATCAATCTGGACCGTCTACCAGGTTCACATCACTGTATAAAGCACGATCATTGGGGTGCCACGTGGTGCTGTTCAATGAACAGTTGTGGGGATGACGCGCGTGATATGGTTTGCCTTTTCTTTTCGTTTTCTTTGATTTTTCCTGACGTAGGTGGCGTGGAAAATTGTAGGTCTCGTGCACCAAAAATCTCACACGTGCTGGGAAGGTCCGGTGGAGATTGAATTCGACTCTTTTCGTTGTTAGGGAGTTATTTATACTCTGGCACATGTGATGCTTGATACCCAGGCACTCACAAACCGCAGACGTGGCATACATTAACTTAAATTAAACCGCCTAAATTGTTAAACCCACTTCAACTGAGTTACAATCCCAAAATCACATTGGCCGATCAATCCCGGCTTGATTGCTTCTGATATGTAGACACTTATTTTCTTGAAATAGGGAGGTTGGATATTTTCCATTTTAATTTTCAAAAATCCAGTAAATGTCCACCAATCCCTTAATTATATAATCAAATAAGTATTATTTTTTTATTTATAATATATCTAAAATGGATTACAGGGGATTCGGATAGCAGGGAGCCTAAGAAGGTAATGGCACAAGGGATTTGCAGGTATTAAGTGGAATGAAATTGCATTTTCTTAATAAATGTACTTGCGGTGGATTGTCTCTTAATGCTATGAGGTATGGCTTAAATACATGTTTTGATTCCATAGAGTGTTTGGTTTTTATACAGAAAACAACTTTCAATATAGAAAACCCTATTTGAAAACCCATGCTCGAAAATAAGGTTGGCCCACTTTGATGTTTATGAGGAATCTACCTCGTCCATTTATTTTGCAAAATCATTTTAGGACATGCTACCAAAAATCAAGCAGATCCAAAACTCAAGTAGCCCATATGAGATGAAACAATGGGGAAAGAAATACTATCATTAAAACATTCCTAAGCTCCACCTTGATGTTTATGTCATCCCAACTGTTTATAAGGTCATTTCAGTCAGGATGAACTGACAGTACAAAAAACCTTAGCACAATACAAAAATGTTGTGGCCATATGAATCCTCACTAGTTTCTCTCATGTAGCCCACTTGAGTTTTGAATCCACCTCATCTTTTATTGCATGCTATAAGATAATCTCACAAAGCAGATAGATGGGTTATGGGCCCCACTTCCCTTCCCAGGATAAGAACTTCTTACTAAAAAGCTTTACCCAAAAATCCTAAGGATTCCGAAAATTCCTACTTGCACCACAAGTAATGGTAGAAATCCTTCCTTACTCCATCATTTGAACCAGCACGAGACCATATGTTGTAAACCCTAATTTTAATAAGACAAACCAAACAAGGAATGATTTCTCTTACAAGGGATTATAAGTTCCATCCCACTTAATACCCACTAATCCAAGCCCTAAAGCCCCGGCACATTCAGGGTGGAAATCCAACGGGCTTGACTTCTTCGTTCTAGGATTCAACCACTTGACCTTTTGGTCTCATATTATGTTAAATAACCACTTATTCTAAAAACTCAAGCCATTAGATGACAATGTAAATTAAGGCCTTTAACAGGCCTGAGATTACATCAAATTACACTGCCAATAATGTCCAATGTCCGAAATGGCGACCAGGCTGCACTGCCAGTGTCATCCAATGCCTGAATTAGAACCTTTCTTAAAAACTAGAGGGAATAAAAGCCCATTGGATCTTGTTAAAGTCATGGCATCTTTTCATCTTAATTTCCATTAGTTGTATTTGTAAGACTTCATTAGGTGGGCCACACACAATCAATAATTTAGATCTAACTGTTGGATTACTTAGATTGAGCGATTCATTAGGTCACACTACAGTTGTGATCACTGTAAATAGATTTGAGGTGGTACACTTAAATCATGGTCCCTATACACAATTATTAAATTAGATATGAAAATCTACGGTGTAAAACCCTAGAGGAGAGAAGTTTGATGGCTAAGATTTTGTGGTCTTTTTTTCTGTAAATACATGTCATTGAATATAAATTTTAGTCTCTTAATCACCAAGAATTCTCCGCCAGCTATGTGGGGCCATGATCTTGAGCATTGTTCTAAAACTCACTGAGTCGACTCAAAACTCAGCCGAGTCACGTATTTGAATATTTATTAGCTTTCTTAATATCTTTTAGTTTATAATATTTAAATATTTAGCTGATTAGAGTCAAGGTCTTTTAGTCAAACCCAACACAAATGAACATCGCCTTGAGTCGGGTTTTCAGGCTTTTGAAGCATGATTTTTGGTGTCCCACCAACAGTGGGGACCGTTTTATAAATGATGTGGATCACTGAAATGTGTGACCCATAATAAAATTTCATTGGGAACATCGCAACCCATAAATATGCATGCTAACATCCTTAATAACCTATCAAGGAAAGATGCATTCTTATATCATACCAAGTATTCTAAACTTCAAATCCATCGGAGTTTATTCAACAAGGAAACTTCAGCTATTCCTTCCTTTCTCCCAACTTCATGCCCTTGTAACGATATAACCTGACATTTCATTTTTTATTTATTTATTTAGTATTTATTATTATTATTATTATTTTAAAGGAAGAGGATAAACGTGAAATAATCAGATACAACAGTTGGAGAGATGTCTTGATGCATCAACTGTGCTTGGATGTACCAATACTGCATACTGACCATGATTCTATGAAAGCTGGAATTGGGCTATCCCAGCATGCCACCCTCGTTTAGAAGCAGGCCACTCCAGACTCTGGCACCCCATGCAAGATCATAGCAGTCCATCAGGTGGGGCCCACTGCATATATGCTGATGTCTAGAAACCAGGCTTGTACACTCACCATGGGGGCTACATAAACGAATGGACTTTCATATAGTGTGGTCCACCTGATGAATGGATTGCTTTTTAACGTCCCACATCTACAAGGTGGATCCCCACGTGATGGACAACATCCAAGGTAGAGGCATGGACTAAGGGTAACGGCCTCTCATAAAGACATTCTTTAACATTGCCGCTACACATGGATTGCATCCCATTGGGAGGCTCTTCAGCACTGTAGGCATGCAGCACCAAATAGGCACCAGCTTGGCATTTTGTGGTGGCGTGTATAATACATGTGGAATTCACATACCCTCTAAAAATTTCAATAAATCCAACATCGAAAGGTGGAGAACTATGGTGAGTAGAGCTTGACACATAGGACTTGACTCATCTGACTCTTTTAGATCCAATTCCACTTGTACCAAGAGGGTGACTCAATCCAAACTAAGTAGACTTCATCCAATCAACTTGTTCAGACCTAACTCAACCCGAACTGAGAGAGTGAGTCAATCCGAACCGAGTAGACTTCATCCAATCCTAACTCAAACTGAGTTAAGTTTGGGTCACCTAGTAACTCAACTTGACCCAAAATCCAACTCGGTACTAACTTGACTCAATCCGAAATCCAACTCGTACATATAAAAAAAAAAAAAAAAAAATTCTAAATTTGACGTTTCAGATCTAAGATGCCGTGTAGCTGATAAAGAGGTTATAATTCCAACAGGTGCACTTGGATTTGATTCATTCTAGGCTCATGCCCTAAAATGATATCTCCAAATGAATGTAAGGTGTTGATACAAAACATACATCATGGTGGGATTCACATAACTAGGTGACGATAACTTATAGTAAGTATTGCCACTCAACCACACCCAAATCCATAACTCAACTCGCAGACTGAGTGGAGATACCTTGTGTCAAGGCTTGAGGTCTTGGTATCCATTCCTAGTGAGGTTGGCTAACATGGAGCGTGGGTACACACATAGGTGTGGTTAACTTACTTGATAAACTCTATGGGTCCACCATGATTTATGTATTTTATCCACTAGGTCTATCAAATTTACAAGCATATAAAATGCTCATATGGACCACACCATAGAAAAGAGTATATTATAGGAAACAAAAATGAAGCCTATAAAATGTTCAAATGGACCACACCATAAGAAACAGTTGAATGTTGAAAATTTATCAGGGGCTACAAAACTTTTGGATCAATCTTATATTTGTGTTTTCTCTTCATCTATGCCTGTACGATGGATGACAAATACACATTACTGTGAGGCCTAGCAAGGTTTCAACGGTGGAAATCATTATACCTACTGTTTACCATGTTATGATCCACTTGATATTTGGAAATACTTCAATTTTGGGCTCAACCAGTTAAATTAGATGGAAAAACGGATGGACGGCGTGGATAGACCACATACATGTAAGGTGGGCCAACTGAGTTTACTCCGTGCGGTAAGAACAAGGGCGTATGTAATCGGGCATGCAATCTGATTTTCAAAGGAATCCGTAAAAGGGCGTTAGACTTTTCTTGGCACTTGAGTGCCGTGGACCAGCAATAATATTGGATTCAGCTGCTCGCTGTTTGGAGGAAACAGAGGATCCGCACTCATTCCAAGATTAATGCAAAACCTTCCCTCTACGTAAGCTTAATTACTTATTCCAAATTAAAGAATGGAATAATATTATCTCTAAGCAAGGATGTGCATATATTTTTAGCTTTCACAAGTGTGGCCCATGGCTTGAACAATCCGGACTGTTGATCTCATCTCTTCTACAATGGATAAACCATGCCCACAAGAAAATCCACCATCAGATTTTCTGAACCCTTTGTTTGAATGCCAAGATATGGACGGTTAAGAAAAGGACAGTGGAAATGGTGCCCATCCAACTCAAGTGCTGGTAATCTGGGCAGGGGCATGGCCAATCATCCTCAATGAAAACCCATTTGATCAATGGCTGGTGTAATGACCCATGGGCCCAACTTGAACCAACTGATTCTTTGAAAAGAGGTTTTCACAGCATCCGTTGGTTGAGGCTCTTATTCCACGTAGATCACGTCACCAAGAATAACATGTGATCAAGGCAAGAGATGATGCATGCCCCAAGGAAAGAATTGATCCTTCTAACCAGAGCACCAAAGATCCATTCCTCCGACAACAAGAAAAGGCTTATACTTTGGTTGGAATCGCAACACATATTTAAAACTAGATTTTTAAAATTTTAAATCTTGAAATGCTGTTGTACTCCCGCCAACCATCGATTGATCAATGTGAAAGTTAAAAGTATCCATAGAGTTGAACGATATTAGTATACTTTGTTGTACTCTATTTTTGATCATTTTTAAAGTAATTTCAGTAATAGATATACTTCCAGGATAACACTTGAGGTCTTAGTATCGATCCCTAGTAGGGGAGGCTAACATGGAGCATGTGTACTAAGATCGATGTGTACTAACAAGCTAACTCAAAATAAAAAAAATAAAAAAACATACTTCCATGGCAAAGATGTGTACTAACAAGCTAACTCAAAATAAAAAAATAAAAAAACATACTTCCATGGCAAAGATGGACCAGACAAGGCTTGGTCAAAGTTGGACGTGACCAGTGCAATAGAACTTTAAAACAATTCTATCTCACAAGCTAGAATGAGTTTTTGAACATAACTTATATGATTTTGGGTTAGTAGAAGCTACTTTAGTCAACCAACCCACTAATCCAAGTTGCCCACGCTAGATTTGTGAGATTCCATCATATCAACAAAGTCCATTTTATTTCTATTTTTACTATAAATGATAAGTTTTAGTTCCATCCCAATTGTTAATCCTTTGAGTTGTAAGAGTTGTTACCAACATGAAAAAAGGCTTAGAAAAATTAGGAGAATAGGTTGGTTAGGCAAAATTAGACACTTATTATTTTTGGCCAAACCATGAATTCTAATAGGAATCATGTTTGTTTATAAATAATAAGTTAACTATTTATAGTAAGTCACATTTTTAGGCAGTTTGAATCGGAGTTTGAGTCTAAAACTCCTGTTAGGTTTGAGTTTACTATTTAAAGGATTGTGATTTGGTTTTTCATCATCAATCAATTTATTTTCAATTAATTTAGAAATTATTTCTATTTTATCCTCATGGATTTGAGGAAACTTTGTGAGGAATTCAAAAAGCTCCATGAATTTGGAGTAGTTATCCTTGAGGAAGACGGTGATTGACCTTATCATGTTCCCCCCCCCCCCCCCCCCCCCCCCGCGCATTAATTGGTATCAAAGCCAGGAATTTTTTCAGGCTAATGGCAACTAACAATGAAATGGGCCAAAATACTATAAACAGTAATTCTTGTATTTGTTATCTATGAGGAATAATGGAAGCTTTTCATTTGGAGATTCAATTGACCACGAAGTGCCATGTGTACATTAAGTCAATCATCCATGGGCCATCGATTTTTTCTACCATTTTCTATAAATTGGCACCGATGAGTTGAGGTGGACCCTAGTACTACTTCAGTAGCTCAATGCCAAATGCACAAGATATCTTTAGCCTGAGTCCAAATTCTAGTTTGTTGCAACATGATTAGGCCACATTATCACAACCTGCATTTCATGTAGTAGCATTGACAACGTCAGTGATGATGTAGACCCATAAAAATGTAGGAAAATAGAAAATCCCTGTTTAAGCAGAGGATCTGGATTCCTTTGGCCCTTATCCAATTGAATGGGCAATAAAAACATGGACCATTGACATACATGGCCATTTTTCTTTTTAGAAGTTGGATGTCATGGCTGTATAAATAAATTATACATTTTATTTATTTATTTATACTTAACTCCTAAACTCTTAAATATACATATATAAAAAATCTTATTTTATGGTCCAACTAATATTTAGATTTGATTTATTTTTAGGCTCATGCCTTAAAATGATCTGTCAAAAAAGATGGACGGCTTGGATATACATACAATACATACCAAATGGGATTGCGTACTGAGTTACTCAGTACACTCTTATCGTACTGAGTAAACTCAGTTGGGCCCACCTTGAATATATATGGTCTATCCACACCTTCCACCCTTTTTTCCATCAAATTTAAGGGGTTGATCCCAAAATTGAAGCATATCCAAAGATCAAGTGGATCATACCACAAGAAACAGTGGGGATAATGATTTCCACCCTTGAAACCTTGCTAGGCTCTACAGTAATGTTTATTTGTCATCCAACCTGTTTTTAAGATTATACAAACATGGATAAAGGGAAAACACAAATATAAGCTTGATCCAAAACTTCTATGGCCCTAAGAAATTTTTAACGTTAGATGTTCAATTCAACTGTTTCCTATGGTGTGGTCCATTTGAGCATTGTATATGATTCATTTTTCAGCTCAAGCCCTAAAATTACCCCGTAAACTTGATGCATGTATTGGACAAGATACATAAATCATGGTGAACCTCACAGAGTTTACTCAGTACGCTGACCAGTAGTGAGTTACTCACTACGCAATTTGTTTCCAGTACATACAACAAGGTAGGCCCCACCCCGCACCTAATCCGCTCCCCCATTTGCGGAGAGGTGTCTAAGTCAGTACCTTGCTAGTGTTTCATGGAGAATGGGACCTTTCTTTTTTAATCTCTTTTTTTTCTTTTTAGTCCTTCGCTGCAAAGCATTCTAGAATAATCAATCTGGACCGTCTACCAGGTCCACATCACTGTATACAGCACGATCGATGGGGTGCCACGTGGTGCTTTTCGACTCATGCACCAAAAATCTCACACTTGCTGGGAAGGTCTGGCGGAGATTGAATTCGACTCTTTTTCGTTGCTAGGGAGTTATTTGATACTCTGGCGCATGTAATCCTTGATACCCAGGCACTCACAAACCGCAGACGTGGCATACATTAACTTAAATTAAACCCCCTAAATTGTTAAACCGACTTCAACTGAGTTACAATCCCAAAATCACGTTGGCCAAGCAATCCCAGACTAATTGCTTATGACATATGGACACTTATTTGACGAAATAGGGAGGTTGGATATTTTCCATTTTAATTTTCAACCATCCAATAAATGTCCACCGATCTGATAATTATTTAATCAAATAAGTGTTAATTTTTTTAAATTTTTTTAATGATATATCTAAAATGGAACCCTTATTTTGGAGGATTTGGATCGCATAGAGCCGAAGTCCCCTGCACGTTCGGGGTTGGAAATTTGCTGGGCTTGACTTATTGGTTCCAAGATTCAAACACTTGACCTTCACATCTCATGTCACGTTAAATCACTACTTGTTCTAAAAACTCGAGTTATTAGAAGACAATGTATGTCAATGGCCTTTAACAACCTGAGATTACATCAGATTACACTGTCAATGCCATCCAATGTCTGAAATGGTGACCAAGCTGCATTGCCATTGTCATCCAATGCCTCAAACAGAACCTTTCTTAAAATTTCGAGAGAATAAAGTCCATTGGATCTTGTCATAGTCATTGCCTCCTTTCGTCTTAATTTTCATGAGTAGTATTTGTAAGACTTCACGAGATGGTCTGCATATGATCAATAGTTTAATTTTGACCATAGGATTATTTAAATTGAGCAATTCATTGAGCCCCACTATAATTGTTATCATTGTAAATAGGTTTGACTCATTTATTTATATATATATATATATATATATATATATATATATATATATATATATATAGAGAGAGAGAGAGAGAGAGAGAGAGAGAGAGTCATGCTCCCCTACGCATCTATGCATGTGCGCACCTTTGCACACGTGCAATGGGTGTCTAATCTGAACGGTCCATGTGATGCAGAATCCCACAAAACCTCATGAGACAAATTTTCAATGGAAGAAACTGTTTTCAATTTTCATGGCCCATCAAAGTTTTAGATCAAAGTAAAACTTGGGCCCGGGGGTTTCACGAGGTGCTGCTTCACATGAACGGTTTAGATTTTGGATCCACATCACATATGATGAGTTCTCAAAAAAGTTAGTACGAACTGGTTCACAGGTGAGTGCTCCGCTATATATATATATATAGTTATTAAGCAAGATATAAAAACTTATGATGTGGAGACCTTATATGATAGAAGTGTAATGGGT
The DNA here is from genome assembly GCA_037074715.1 of Magnolia kwangsiensis. Classification (NCBI taxonomy): domain Eukaryota; kingdom Viridiplantae; phylum Streptophyta; class Magnoliopsida; order Magnoliales; family Magnoliaceae; genus Magnolia; species Magnolia kwangsiensis. The sequence continues at coordinate 138,758,551 of CM073577.1, forward strand.
AAACTTATATGACTCTCTTTTATATAAATACATGCATTTATAGTGGCAGAATCTTATATGTCAAAACTGGTTGGCAAGTTACATCATCACCACATGACGTTTACCCTAGTCAAACAGTTGCAATTAATAACAAGAGCTACAGTCGATTTTTTCATGAGCATCCAATTTTTGTTTTCTGGACCGACCCAGAAATTCCACGCCGTATATAATACTCTGCCAGCCATGTGGGCCCATGATCTTGAGCATTGTTCTAAAACTCACTGAATCGACTCAAAACTCAGCCATATTTGAAATGTTTATTAGCTTTCTTAATATCTTGTAGTTTATAATATTTAAATATTGAGGTGATTAGAGTAACGGCTTTTAGTCAACCCAACGCAACCGAACATCGACTTGAGTCGGGTTTTCAGGCTTTTGAAGCGTGATTCTTGGTGTTTCCCATCAACGGTGGGGACCGTTTTATGAATGATCTGGATCGTTGAAATGTGGGACCCGCAATAAAAATTCATTGGGAGTTGATATTGCAACACATAACATGCATGGTAATATCCCATCAAGAAAAGATACATTCCTATATCAAACCAAGTATTCTAAACTTCAAATCCATTCGAGTTTAACAAGTGAACTTCAGCTATATTTCTTACTTTCTCCCAACTTCATGCCTTTGTAACGATATAACCTGATATTTCATAAAATAAAATAAAATAAAAAGAGAGAGAGAGAGGGGGTTAAACGGGAAAGAAATGATCAGATACATTAGTTGGAGAGATGTTTTGATACATCGACTGTGGTTGGATTTACCAATACTACGTACTGACCCTGATCCTCAAGGCTCAGCCCAACCAGGCCCAAAGAAAGATGGACTTGTGCCAGGTGGGCCAACCCTGCCTAGTTGCAACCCCAGTTTAGAGGGAAGAGAGGTTTGCTATATATTCTCACACCTGTTTACAAGCATACCACTCCACACTCTGGCACATCCTTGCAAGATCATAGCAGTCCATCAGGTGGGTCCCACTGCATATATGCTGAGGTCCATGAACCAGGCCGCAGGTACACTCACCATGTGGGCTACATAAACAAATGGACTTCATATGGTGTATGTGGGCCACCTGACGAATGGATTGCCTTTGAACGCCCCACATATACATGGTGGATCCCCAAATGATGGACAACATCCAAGCTAGAGGCATGGACTCAGGGTAACGGCCTCTCATAAAGACATTCTTTAAGCTACACATGGATTGCATCCCATTGAGAGGCTCTTCAGCACTGTAGGCAACACTAATAGGTGCCAGCTTTGCATCTGTGGTGGCATGTATAATACATGTGGAATTCACAAACCCTTTAAAAAATTCGATAAATCCAACATCCAAAGGTGGAGAACTATGGTGAGTAGAACTGGACATAGTACGATTCAACTCATCCGACTTGTTCAGATCCAATTCATCCTGAACCGAGAGGGTGAGTCGATCCAAACCAAGTAAATTTCATCCAATCCAAACTCAACTCAACTCTTCAGACCTAACTTGGCCCAAACCGAGTAGACTTCACCAAATCCTAACTCAAACCGAGTCGAGTTCGGGTCACCCAGTAACTTGACCCAAAATCCAACTCGAAACTAACTCAACTCAATTCAAAACCCAACTCATATGTTAAAAAATAATAATAAATAAATATCTAGATTTGACATTTCAGATCTAAGATGGCATGTAGCTGATGGAGAGGCTACAACTCCAGCAGGTGCACTTAGATTTTGAGCCACACCCGACCTGACTCGATGCTGACTTGTCCCGACTTGGTACCAGTGACATTGATAGGTGACTGAAACACCTGAAACGTTGACTGCCCAAGTTAATTAATGATAGAGGCAAGAATAATTTCCGGCCAAATCCCATTAATTGATCATAACAATATCGTGGAAATGTTATGTAGGGCTTCCATTTACACGGACTACGAGTGCTTTCCGAACCATGATGGATAGTCACCCATCACAAGGCTCTCAAACCAAAACTGTGGTCCAGTTAGACATGATAGATTCAATACCGAGTTGGGTCGAGTTCAGGTCAGGTCTATTTCAAAACTGGGTCGAGTCAAGTCAGCCCTAAGTCAGTCTAACTCAAGTTGATGCCTAGTTCTAATGGTGAGAGAGCTTCCTTACTTCCACATTTGGTGCCGGGTTTGAGCGGACGGTTACAATATTTTGCAATGTAGACGACTTTCTCCATGCTAATTATTTTCTCGACTTCCTTAGTCACGTACTTGCACACACATGGCAGGTCGACGCGGCGCACCACAACACAACATTCTTGAGAAGGTGGAACTAGTGGGCCTGATTTTTTAACGTAGTCGCTGCATTCTTGAGTAAGGTCACTCAAATCACCTTTGCAGTCGACATCATCGGCTAAGGCTCGCTTGTAGCCGGAAAGTAAGATTCCGGCGACGAGAAACACCAGAAGAGATAGATGTATGTTTGAAACAGCCATCTTTTTACTGCTTTTCCTCATATCTTATTTTATGGTGTGGATGAAGTGGGCAGTGGACGCAATTTATTAAGAGCTGATTGTGGGACCCACCTCCTTATTAACTCCCAAGATCATGAAAATTGTATGGTTGGATTACGTTTTGATTCACTTGCAATGCAAATTGCATGAGAAATGTGAGGTGGATATTTTAGAGTTTTGATAACTCTGCACGCGTGTGGGAGCCGAGCGTGTCTACACGCAAGTTCACTTGAGAATATGGAATGAGTGTGCGAGATCTGAGATGTCTATAGAGTTGGAAATGATGCTTAGATCTTCTGTCTCGAAAATGATGTAGAGCGGGTCGCGGACAATTTCATGGCTAAGATGGATCAGAAAAGGCACGGTCGATAACATAAGTGATCCGGACCATCAGACCTTCGATCGGGCGTATCTCACAATCCGGAATGAGTTATCCGACGCAGAATATATGATTTTGGGGTAGAACGAGCTACTTTAGCCAACCAACCCGCTACGCCGGGTTGCGCAGCCCGGATTTGCGAGAAAACCCCTGGTCGACGGTCGTTTCCCCGTTTTAATTTCGTTTTTACTATTTATAGTAAGTTTTAGTTTGCTTATAACTCTTCATCCGTTGGGCTTTAGGAGTTGTGTCCAACATGAAAAGTGCTTAGAATAATTAGGAGAACAGTTTGGTGAAGCCAAATAGGATACTTACTATTTTTGGACGAAAACCTTGCACACTAGTAGACATCACGACCGTCTATAAATAGTAAGTTTACTATTTATAGTAAGTTGCGAATTCTAGGAGTTTTAGTTGTAGTATGAGTCTGATTTCTTTCATGTTGCTTGGTTCCCTTATTTAAAGGGGTGTAAACTCATTTTTATTAATTAATCAATTAATTTCGAATTTATTAGAATTTATTTCTATCTTCCTGCTTTCTTTCCTCGTGGATTCGAGAAGTCTCTGTGAGGAGTCCAGAGAAGCTCCGTGGATTCGGAGTAGTTATCCTTGAGGAAGATGGTGATCGACCTCATCACATTCATCCCTGCGTTAGAAAATCATGTAGTTTCACTACTCAGGTTGTAGACTGAAGGGTTAAAACATTTTTCAAGCCGTCCATCTGTTTCATATGTTGTGGGCCACACCATGGTGTAGAATGGCCTAATTTTTTATGTCAGAGGATCTAAAGAATCCAGTCAACCTTATAAAAAAGATCAAATCTCACGCACGTGTTTCAACGGGACATGTGTGCTTGTTTGTGGATATGCAGGGGTCTTGCACTGGTGTGGAATAGCTAACTCAACCGTTAAATCGATGTGTGGGGCCATCATGATGTTTTAAAGATATACTATCCGTCCATCATGTAGGCCCTCTAATAATCTCCTTTGGTGCCCAAACATCTAGCCAATCAAAAAATGAGGTGGGCCACGACACAGGAAATAGTTTGGCTGGGGACGACCACCGTTAAAAATTTCCAAGTTTATGTGGGACCTACCGTTTTCTTTGTATGCATCTAATTCATTCGGAAGAAGCATCCAACCAAAATGAATGGATAGAAAGAAAATCCAGGAAATTTCGAAACTCTTGTAGATCACAAGAGGTGATTTTAGAGGTTTTAGGAATGGTTTTAAGTGGTGTGGCCCAACTGAGAATTGGACCGTCCGGATTTTTGGGATCCAATGAGAATAGGAGGGGGCCCACATGATGGGGTGTGAATTGCCTACGAAGGCCTTGTGTAGGGACTTTCTGTAATGGGAAGGGTGGGGCCATGGTCTGTTTGCAAGCAATCCATATCCTAGTGGATGGTCCACAATGAAAGTGAGCCCCACGCAATGGATGGTCCACATCAAAGGTCGGGCCATACGATGGACAGCCCACATCAAAAGTTAGCCTATGGTAGGAATAGCCCACATGATGGATGGTCCACACCAAAGGTGGGCCCCATAATGGACAACTCACATCGAAGGTGGGCTGAACCTTTTAGTTGCCTCTCTCTATATTACATGATTTTAGCTATATGATCAATATTTAGAAGAACCACGGGCCCACATTCTTTGTAATATATGTTGGGATTTGTGCCGCGAAATCACATAGATATGGATCAAAGATAGCAATCCAAGAGCACCAAGCAATCATAAGGGAATACAAAAATTTAACATTAAAAACTCTTTTGAGAAAAAAACCACGGCACAAAGTGACAGAAATCCATTATAATATGGCGTCTAGGGGGCCATCATAATGTGGATGTAAAATCCATTATAACCACTAGATATATAATCCCATGTTAGCCCAGGGCCAAAAAATTAAGTTGTGAGTCACATAAGGCACACCCAGTGTTCGAAATATCGATACTATCGGCTGATATTATCGTTATCGCAATCATGCGAGACGATACACCCCCGATAATCCCTAAAAGATAACAAAAAATTTCAAATTCAGATGTCGGCCAATATATCGTCAATATAGCACGATATTTCGACGATATCGCGCGATTTCCTCGAAAAAATCAAAAAAAAAAAAAACAAAAGATTTCGGTACCTATACAAGAGATCATCATCATCGAAAGCTTCCATTTGGTGGGCCATTCCAATTGAAGCTTCTTTAGTACGTTAGTGTAAGCAAAATCTTCGATTTGGGAGAAAAATCTATCAAAATCCGAAGAAATCCAGGTATTTGGGTGACATCGGGGAAAATCCTCATTGAAATCTAGAGAATCTTCACTAGAATCCGAAGATTTGGGAGATATTTGAGGGCCAAAACCCTCTCTGTTGAGAAAAAAAGGGCTAAGTGGTGTACCCCACACCACCAACAGGCGTGTTGACGTCGTCACCAAGTTCTGTGGGTCCTATCATGAGGTATGTGTTATATCCAAACTGTTCATCCATTTGGCAAGCTCGTCATAAGGTTTGAGTCAAAAAATAAGAGGGATCCAAAGATCAAGTGGACCACTCTGAAAACAACAGTGAAAGATTAAAGGTCTACCATTGAAACCCTTTTGGGGTCACAAAAGTTTTGGATTGATATGATATTTGTTTTTCCTCCTCATCTAGATTTGTGTGACCTAATGAATGGATTAGATGAAAAATAAACATTATGGTGATGGTTATGGTGGGCCCTACAAATGTTTTAACAGTGAGAATCAGTCCCCACTGCTATTTGTGGTGTGGTCTACTTGAGCTTTGGATAATACTCATTTGATCTAAAACGATCTCTCCAGATGCATGAACGGTATAGATATAAATACATTACTATGGGGCCCATTTAACTTTGAATCATTTAGACAACTTGAGTGGAGGAGCGCCTGCGACGGACACAGATTTCCTGCGAAAGACTTTCGCATTAAGTTCCTGCGTTGAGAACTCAGCTGGGGCTCATTGTGATGCTTATGAGAAATCCTATCTGTCCATCTGTTTTGTGAGTTTATTTTAGTATACGATGCCAAAAATGAACCGTTTCCAAAGCTTTAGTGGGCCAAAAATGTGATAATTGAATGTCCACGGTTGAAATATTCATGGGCCATGAAAGTTTTGAATCATGCTAATATTTGTGATTTCAGTTCATCCCTGTAGGAATGAAGTTATTAACAGTATGGATGGCATGTAAACATCACTGTCGAACCCAGGTAGGTTTCAACAGTAAGAACTTCCCTAACCACATTTTCCTTTAGCACGGCCCACTCGAGCTTTACATACGGTTCATTTTTGGCATATTGTCATGAAATGAACTCATAAAACTGATGGAAGGAGAGGATTTCTCACAAACATCACGGTAAGCTCCATCTGGGTTCCCATCGCAGGAACTTCCTGCGAAAGGCTTTCGTAGGAAATCCGCATCCACCTTTCACAGGAAAACCGCTTCCATCGGGGTGAGAACCACATAGTGAATAAACTCTGTGGGGCCACTATAATTCATGTATTTTATCCGCTCCGTCCATCCATTTTACCATATAATTTTATAATTTTAGCCCAAAAAGTGAAGCATATCTAAAGTTTAAGTAGCCCACTAATGGTCAATCACCATTGTTTCCTATGATATGGTCTACTTGATTATTGGATCTACTTAATTTTTTTGCATAATGTCCTAAAATGATATAGAAAAACAGATAGACGGGGTGGATACTGGATATAGTTTTCTTAGTTCAATCAAACAACATCGAGCTTAGGACCCTTTATACAGAAAACCTATTATGTGTCGTTCTTTTTTGAGATTTTATGATTTAAAAATATGTATGGAGGTCTTTTTTAACAATTCCCTATCTTTTTTAACAATTTTATGCTTTTATGATAAACTATGCGCGTGTATAATCGATACGTATCTATATCCTAAAGGTGCAATACATTGTGTGATACCGATATATCGAACACTGGGCACACCAAAGGAAATAATTTCAAGAAAGAGCGTACACCTTGTTTTTTACAAGGATCACTATAATGATTATATAAAATTCACCCCCCTTATTAGATTTCATACCAAAACTTAAGCTTAGGATCCAAAAATCAGATCCAAACCCATTAATGATTCTGGTGTGCCAGACTTTGAGAAATAGTTTAAAAGGTTGTCTCGTACATTGTTCCCAATTATGTCGTCCACCTAAGCAACAACCATTGGCGCTCATT